>JAGDQO010000469.1:0-1200000 GCA_018342035.1 Solanum appendiculatum
TCAAACCATCAACACAAGGCACACACAACCTACCTTGGTACCTAAGGGCACCATTTCCCCCTTGGAAGAAAACTTCCACCTTGCTCTCTTTCACCAAGGCCTTCAATTCAAACAAGGAAGAATCAAGATCTTGTTTTGCTATCACCTCATCAACCAAGGAAGACCTAGCACCATCAACAACGACCACACCACCATTACCAACCTCTTCCAACCTAAACCCCAACCTAGCCAACCGATGTACCTCCCTAGCCATTTCCCTATCACCAATATCAACATGAGCTAGGCTACCCATAGACACCCTACTCAAAGCATCCGCCACCACATTAGCTTTACCGAGATGATAATGCACACTCATATTATAATCTTTAAGAAATTCTAGCCACCTTCTTTGTCTCAAGTTGAGATCTTTTTGGGTGAAAGACATATTGGAGGCTCTTATGATCGGTTGCAACACATCGACATGTACCCCATACAAATAATGGCGCCAAATCTTTAAAGCAAACACCACCGCGACTAATTCAAGATCATGCGTAGGATAGTTCTTTTCATGCACTTTGAGTTGTCTAGAAGCATAGGCTATCACCTTACCATTTTGCATTAGGACACAACCCAAACCAACTCTAGAAGCATCACAATACACAACAAATCCCTCAAGCCCATCCGGTAGTGACAATATAGGAGCGGACACAAGTTTATCTTTCAAGGTTTGAAAACTCCTTTTGCACTCGTCGGTCGGTCCACTCAAACTTAGCCTTCTTTTGTGTCAATTTAGTCATGGGAGAAGCAATAGAATAAAACCCATTCACAAATCTCCGGTAGTAACCCGCTAAGCCCAAGAAGCTCCTAATATCCGACGGGGTCAATGGCCTAGGCCAATTTCTAATCACATCGGTCTTCTTAGGGTCTACCTTAATACCATCCCCGACACCACATGACCTAGGAAGGCAACCTCCCTCAACCAAAATTCACACTTTTCATACTTGGCATACAACTTCTCCTCTCTTAATCTTTGCAACACAACCCTCAAGTGACCCGTATGTTCTTCCTCGCTATGCGAATAGATTAAAATATCCTCAATGAAGACCACAAAAAAGGAATCAAGGTAGGGTTTAAAGACCCTATTCATTAGGTCCATGAAGGTAGCCGGTGCATTGGTCAACCCAAAGGACATGACCACAAATTCATAATGTCCATACCTAGTCCGGAAGGCTGTCTTGGGAATATCACCCTCCCTCACCTTCCAACTTGATGATACCCGGCCGAAAATCAATCTTAAGACGAAGTGGCTAGCTCCCCTTGCCAATTTGGTCGAACAAGTCATCAATCCTAGGAAGAGGATATTTATTCTTGACGGTGCCCCTATTGAGTTGCCGGTAATCCATACACATCCTAAGGGACCCATCTTTCTTCTTCACAAACAACACCGGTGCACCCCATGGTGATTGGCTAGGCCTAATAAAACCCTTCTCCAACAAGTCCCTCAATTGTTCTTTCAACTCCTTTAACTCCGCCGGGGCCATACGGTAAGGGGAATAGAAATGGGTTGAGTATCGGGGAGGAGGTCTATGCCAAAATCTATTTCCCTTTCGGGAGGAACATCGGGAAGGTCATTAGGAAAGACATCAAGGAATTCATTTACGACCGGAACCGACTCTATAAGAAGGGTTTTGGACTCCACATCCCTAACCCTCACAAGTTGATAGAGACACCCCTTAGAGATCAACTTACGGGCTTTAATGCAAGAGATGAATCTACCCTTGACTACCACATTTTGGCTTTCCCACTCAAGAATGGGTTCACTTGGGAATTGGAACTTGACCCTACGGGTTCTACAATCAATAGAAGCATAGTATGCATGCAACCAAGTGTGGAGCTTATCTTGAAAGTTGGTTAAACTTGAGGGCATACTCCCTCACACTCATAGATCCTTGTTTTAAATTCATGAACTCCACCAATTTGGCCTCCCTAAGCTCTAGAGGAAAGAATCGATTAAGGAAAGCCGTTTTGAACTCTTCCCAAGGCACCACATAGTTTGCCCCCTTCTCTTTCTCCCATTGGTTGTACCATATTTGGGCCACTCCTTTTAGTTGGTAGGCCGCCAACTCCGCCTTATTTTCTGACCTCACACCCATGATAGCTAATATCTTGTGGACTTCATCAATGAACTCTTGAGGGTCTTCATCTAACTTAGACCCATAGAATTCTGGGGGATTCATCCGCACGAAGTCTCTCACCCGAGATGCCGGGGTAGGAGCCTGAGGGGCTTGGGTCCCGTGGTTGGCTTGATTAGCCATCGCTTGTGCAAATAAAGTAAGGGCATCCCGAAGATCCCCATTGGTCGGTTGTTCCTCGGGTGCGCGGGCTCGTCTTCCTCTTGTATTAGACATGATCTAGCATAGCAAAGAACAACCGTTAGGGAAGGACTTAATTCAACTCTACGGCACGACTTAGAACATGGAGAAGGGAAACATTTCCTAAAACGTCTCATAGCCTCCTACTCATAGTTGTGGTGCACAACACAACCATGAATCGGACTCTAATCAACGCGGTGTCTTGGACTTCGAGGATCATTCAACCTAGTGCTCTGATACCAAGTTTGTCACGACCCAAGCCTAGGGCCTAGATGTGACCGGCGAATGGGGAACCCGAAGGAACTCCAAACAAGCCTCATAGCGTATCATTACACATCCTTGGTCGCGGAAGCAATTAAATGACCCATAAGCGATAAGCATCAAAAGGGGGAAATCGGGAACTAAGGTGAGCATAAAAAAAAAAAAGAAATGATACATAAATCCCATAGATGATCCAAGCTCAGCATAATACACCCAACTTGTCACCCACAACCTCCTAAACATGAGTATTAGCGGGGCCAAGACAAACTACCGGGCTTCACCCTCAATAGTCAATAACATAACTTAGAAAGGAAAAACGTTTTATACTAACAAAAGATCATCGAGCAACGTCCACGCGAGACAATGGAGGTACTCCCAATAACCACTATTAGAAAATCGTACTAGCCCACGCGGAGGAGGATGGTCAAGCGGTGCTCCCGGTCCTACTGGTGACATCATGTAGGCATAGAGTATGCGTTAGTACATTTTGAATGTAGCTAAGTATATGGGATGCATGCAATGCTACATTAGATGGACATATCAGTAGGAAAAACAGTTCGTAATCATACCCGATAAATTAGCAATATTAATGAAATGATATGTATAAATGAGCTTTACATAAAAATGCATATTTATGGGACGTAGTACATGTGTGGCGAGTGACCCACAATATAGTATTTCCAAGGCCTAACCACCCCCTTTGAGGGCGAAAGAGGTACAAACCCTCAATATGGTTACACGGGCCTACCACCTCCCGAGCTAGGGACCAAGGTACAAACCCCTCGATATGGTTAACGGGCCTACTACCCCCCGTACTAGGCAACCAAGGTACCAACCCCTCGATACGGTTATACGGGCCTACTACCCCCCATACTAGGCAACCAAGGTACCAACCCCTCGATACGGTTATACGGGCCTACTACCCCCCGTACTAGGCAACCAAGGTACCAACCCCTCGATACGGTTATACGGGCCTACTACCCCCCGTACTAGGCTTGGTCGACTCACAACACTTATTTAGGAGAAAATCATATACATGTGTCCATTTCATCATCATTTCAGTAATTAAATAACCATCCGACTCATAGGACGTACCTTGGACCTTCCCTTTCCTAAGAATTCTATAAATGGGCATTTTATCAAACACATGGTGGGCAATTGTTCATGTAAATGAAATCATGTATTTCAAGAATACTAAGTCCAACCAATTCCAAAATCCATATAAATCAGCCCACAACAACATACATATATATATCAACCTTCATAATTTGATCATGGAAGCATGTAAACCATAAACATCACATAATAATTCCATTTCATGATAATATGCAAAATGGACCATAATAGGGTGTGTAGTAGTAATTCCATAATTCAAGAGTTCATAAATGATCATAAGGACCCATACACTTGAAGTAGAAATAGAGGATAAATGGTTGGACTTGTGGAAAGGAAGGTTTCCACAATCAAACCCACATACCTCAACTTTGGAGAATCCTTGCTGAAGATTGGAATGGAGAATCGAAGCTTGAGATTGAGTCTTGAATCCGGAATTAGAGCTTGAGATGTTTGAATTTGGTTGAAGATCTTGGTGGAATCTTTGGAGAGAGCTTAGAGAGTGTTTTTGGAGTTAAGAAAAATGACTAAGTATGGGACATATCCCCTTTTTATAAAAAACGTCTCCAACCCGCCTAAAAAAAAAGCTCACTGGAAATTGCAAATCTGCACAGATAGGTTTTACGAAAATGGTCATAACTCCCTCATCTAACTCGGACTAAGGTGAAACCAAGTGCGTTGGAAAGCTAACTCAAAGAGCTTTAATTTGATAGGTTGCAGCCCTTCCAGTTCCTTGTGTGCTAAGAGATATGCCCCTTTAAAGTTGACCCTCCAAATCGCAATTTTTGCGATTTTCGAATTTTGATACGGTTGCTCTAAAATTCGGGTTAGATCCATTGCCCACTCAATTTGACCCCACAAATAAGAATATGAAATCGAATTTCCGAAATCATGCACGGATTTTGAGATATATGGAAATTACAATTATAGGTGTTTCCGAAGCACATTTTCGGGCATTTTTTTGGGGTCGTTTCACACCCGTTATAAGGGCTTGCACAGGACAAAACCTCACAAATCCTCTCAAATAAATCTATTTTGTAACATGGCTTCATATCTTAATGTAGTCAAATCGATCCCTTCGTGTCTAGTTTAACATCAGGAGTTTTACTCACCCAATCTACTTCCAAAAAATCCTACAAACTCCTTAATGTCTTAGCAACAAGGAAAATAAACTCTACTTAGATGGTTCACCCAATCTTTTCCCCTGATTGCCCTAGACTTCACTTCACTAAGAATTTGTCTGAGTCTAGCCTAGTCTTAAAATTTGAACTCACCAATCTAAAAGTTTCCTCACTCAATTTCTTTCACAATTAGTTCACCCATAACAACACGATGGGTCGTTACTCTTTATCATAGTCTATCTTCAATTTTTAAATGTATTGAAGCACCAGTATTGGGGAATAAGAGAATATTTTTATAGCATTGATAATTGACAAAGTAAACTATGATGCATTATTTATCATCATCAAAAAGAGGAAAATTGTTGGGAAATAAGAGGACATATAAATTGTTTTGATGATTGATAAAGTGAACATGATTCACTACTTGTTTTCTTACATATACTCTATCAGGTGAATCGGGTCCCCATATGTGAACGTGGACAACCCATACAGATATGAGAGATTACAACAAAGAAGCAAATAAATAAATTATAGAAATAAAGGAGCAAAAAATTTTAAAAAAAAACTTGAAATAAAGGACCAAAGAATGAAAGAAATAAATTAGTAAAGAAGAAAAGAAATAAAGAGCATAATTAAAGTCCAAGGAAGAGTCAAAGATTCCTTACATGGTAAAACTTCTTTTAAGGATGGAAATCAGAAATTTCCTTATAGAAGGCCAAGTCTTATTCGAAGTAAGAGTTCTAGTCTGTGATATACTAGGGCATGACAAATCTCCAATACTATATATATATATAACATGAATGCTATTCAGAGTCGTACCTATTGCAAATTCACAAAATTCATCATCTTGATAATAATAGCCATTGGAGCAAAATTGTAGGACTTTGCTATAGCAACTCTAGAATCTGATTCACGAGTTATGTTTGAATCTGTACTATTAAATATTGCAGTTTGATTAGTTAAAGACTTGAGTTATTAGTCTTTGTTGAGTTCATCAATTGTAGTAGATTGGTGAGTTAGTTTGTGTGATGTTTGGATAGTTAAAGGCTAGGAGTATTAATCTTTGTTGAGTTTGTAATAGGATTATTAGAGAGTTGTAACAATTCCTAGCATTGTTAAGGGTGTGGTTATTGAGAGATGTGTAACAAGAAGAGAGTTTATCTTCTTGAAGAGTTGTTAGAACAGGTTGAGTTAACTGTTGAATTGATGTACTAGAATTAGTCCCTTAGATTATAGAGTTGTAATCTGAAACCTCTCTTTGAAGTTAGTGGAGGTCGCTCGAAATCCTACACATCATAGGTCATTTTTTATTCCCTTGAGCAAGAAAATTTCCTCAAAAAATCAAGCGTTATTTACTTTTTGCTTTAATATGATTCTAGGAATCAGGTTGTTAGAAATAACTGTCTGTGTGCAATTTTATTTAAACTAGATTCTTCTTCTTACGTACGTCACCTATTTCATGCTCTTGTGTCTTCTTAAGCTCATACCCTTTTAGATTCTCAATTAGCTCATCCATGATGAGGGTGTGTAGATCATGGGCTTTTGTAATATACTTCACCTTGCTTTTCCACACCTCAGGTAACACACTGAGCAATTTTCATACTACTTTGTTGGTGGGTACAATTTCTCCAAGAGAGTAGATTTTATTAATTATTGATGAGAACTTGGTATACATATCTTGTATGGACATTAATGAGAATTTGGTATACATATCTTGTATGGATTCCTCCTCCTGAAGAATTCGTTCGGTCTATTTAGCATATTAATCTTCGATTTCTTGACTTGATTAATACCTTCATGAATAGTTTGTATTGGATCATAGATTTCTTTAGTAGTAGTGTATGATAAGATTCAGCTGTATTCATCAGGTTCAATTCCCCAAATCAATATTTGTTTGGTCTTTGCATTGACTTGTACAACAAGCTTGTCTTTAGAATTAAACTATAATCTGCCTTTGGGTACTTTATTCTTTCCGTCTTTGCTTGCCTTCATGCGAATAACTGGCCTATCAAGTACAACGTTCCATAAGTCATGGTCTTCTCCAATTAGATGGTCCATCATTCGATTTTTTCATCATTCATAATATTTTCAATTAAATAGAGGAGATCTGGTGGTTGAAACACCTTCTTAAGAAGTTGATGGTGCAATCATGAGATCTTCTCAAGGTGTTCGCCTTATGTTGAAAAATCTTGCTTTGATACCAATTGAAATAAACTTGAACCTAGTTATCACAAGAATACTCTTGATATCGCTCAAGGCTATTGCTTAGCTTAAAGAACGCATGAATTTATCGTGAAAAACTTCTTTACTCATGGGAATAAAAGCAGGACCTATGATGAGTAGAATTTCAAACAAAAACTTCAAATAGTGATTTCAGATTACAACTCCTATAATCCACGAGACTAACTTTAATACCTAAACTCGACAGTATGTCACACTGCTAAATCTTTCAAAGACCATACACTCTAGCTAGTCTCGAAAACTTACAAGTTTTACCTACACAATCACTAGTACGTAAATACAAATTAGACTAATAAAGTACTTAACAACTTAAACAGCGTCTTACAGGCTCAAACTAGATAGAAACACCCTATTCAATCTAGTTTTTCTCTTTCAATACTTGACTTCACGAACAACTCTTTGCCTTGATGACTACTGCTTGGTAGAGACCTCAATGGTTTCCTTAATAGAAGATGTAAGTTTTGGATCGTGGATCACCCATGTCGATCGATCCGACCTGACCTGACCAGAAATTGTTATCTGTAAAAAGGGTTAATTGCTAATTTAAAATAGGGGTGGAAATAGTTACATAGTAACTGCTCCAATGTACCCAATCCCTTTTTTTAAATTGAGACTTTACGCTCTTCAGAAAGAGAGAGAAAGAAAAGAAACAAAACATAAAACAATATTCTTCTTAGATTGAAGACATCCAACAAAAGAGACATTTAGTTTGTGAATCACTTGCCTTGTTTCCTTGAGATTCAAATTTGGCTTGGACCAATTCTTCAAAGAAAAGTATTTCGTTGATCTTTCGTTGTTGATAACAGGTACACAAATCTCGTTCCTGTCATGAAAGTTTAATAATGGTATCAGAGCATGGTTAATTGCTCCAATTTTTTTCAATAAGCGTGTGATTTTTGATTTTTCTATCGAATTTTTTAAAAAATAAGTTTGATAAACCCTTAATATTGATGGTTGTAGATTGCAAAGATTTATTTAGTTCTCACATGTTAAAGATAACTTTGATACTGAGTATGTATTTATTATTTTCTCGCTTCTCTGTTTTTTGGGTGAAGAAGAAGTGATCTGATAAAGAATGTTAGTGAGAATGAAAAAAGAGTAGTATGTTATTAAACAAAAAGATTCTCTTTTATTTTACTCTGTATGAAAATTTGTGTATGATTAATTGGCCAATTGATTGAATCCTGCCAATTTTTTAGAAGTAGCATCTAAGTACTGCTATTTTTTTATTTTTCGAGTAAATAAAAAAAGAAAGAGAATTATAGGGGGACATAAATTGTATAGTTGAAAAGGTTAAAACACTGTTTTTTAGTGAAAAAAAGAAGAAGGAAAAGAGGGACAGAAACGTGTGCCCAAGAAAAAGGTGGGCACTTTATATTTTTTGTTTGTCCTTTTCTATCCCAAGAAAGGTGGGCATTTTAATATTTTTTTTGTTTTGTCCTTTTCTGTTAAGGATTAAGAAGGAAAAAACAAAACAGTCCCACTATTTTTTTTTAATAAAGTGTACTCCTATTTTATTTTAATAAAGTACTTGTATCTTTTTCTTAGGAATCATGAAGTACTATGATTTTTAAGGAAAAAAAGACAATGGATGTGTAGAACCTCTTTATGTTAATAAAGTACTTACTTTATTTACTTTAACATAGGTTATTCAAGTGGTCAAATCTGATTGTGATTGACTTTGAGATTTAATTTTTTTAATAGTCATAAGATGATAATTTGTTTACAAGCATTATGGTGTATTTAAATAATTTATTTGATCTAAAAAAATTCGTTTAGCTCTTATGTTCCTTAAACGGCTTTTTTGTCTTCTACAAATGAAAGTGACATATGTTGTCACATTGAGTGGTTCAACTATTCTTATTGTTTCCTTGTTCCTATTTCATAGCTAAACAGGAACAAACTCGAATTATTCCAAGTGGGAGATCTCGAAGTCGAGCAAAGGGACAATGCAGAAGAGCACGTAGTCGTAGAACAAGTTTTCGAGGGTGGAAAATTATAGAGATTAGTATTCCAAGGGCGACCCAAAATCTGTTAAAGAATCAAAGAGCTATTTGAAAGGAAAGAGAGAAGAAATTTAAAGAGCTTGAGTCTTTGAAGATGTCTCCTAATATTTCAGCACGTGATTTTATTCACTTTTAAAAATTAAAATGGGCTGAATTGGCTGATTATAAGGAAATTTCATATTGAAGAGCCTTAGCTTATTTGCTCTCCGAGAACCTTGGATTAGTAGATTAACGGATGTTTATCATGACATTTGTCATAGTCAGCCTTTCAGGATGTATATTAGTTGCCTTGAAGACTTGTGGAAGGATTTAGTCTTTAAAAAGATTAGTGATTTGTTGTTGCTTATTTGCATTTCAATATATGAATTATGTAGTTTGCTCTTTTTTCTTAAATTAAGTTATTAGACTTTTAAAATCCTTGTTATTAAAGTCTTCAATATATTAGTGTACACATTAAGAAATTAGTCTCAAATTTTGGTTAAATATTTAGTTCGTAGATGATGATTAGATGCTTACGTGTCTTTTCGATTTTACATTAAATATGAAACCTTTATGAGAATTGATTTTCTTGAATGTGTATGTCACATGCATAATTGATTAAAAATTCTTGCCTTATTTATCTCGAAATAGACATGACATCAAAAAGTATCATTGCTGACTTAAACAAAATTAAAAAACTTAACGGTGACAATTACGACATCTGAAGTCGTAAAATATGATATGTACTAGAAGAGCAAAATGCTCTGAAAGGTATAAATCATGTTTTGAATCAACTAGAAGAGGGTAATTCTGCACAACACAGAAGGGATCTTGAACTTACAAAGCTTGGAAAAAAACTAATTTCACTGGAATAATAGTTAGTTCTGTGGTTGATGACCTCATACATGAATGTGAGGAATTCCCTACTGCTCATGCTATGTGGGCACATGTGCGAGGAACATATGGGGGTACATATGTGACCCGCCTCCGACAATTGACTATCAAGTTTGACACTTACAAGAAGCGTCATGATCAACAAATCAAACAACACCTTAGGGTGATGTCAAATATGATAGCTCAACTCAAGAGTGTTGGTCATGTTCTTTAAGATGAGCAACAAGTTCAGGCAGTGATTCGGTCTCTTCCCAATAATTGGGAACTTTGAAGGTCAATTTGACCAATAATGATAGCATCAAAACTTTTTCTGATATTGCTCGCCATGTTGAACTTGAAGATGGGCTTGGTGATGCTAAAACTGCTTCTATTGCCTTTGTGGCGGAGTCAAGTGGTACAAAATCTTTAGGCTTCAAGCGCAAAAAGAATTGGAAAAGAAATAGAAAAGACAAAGAGATCAGAGAAGGACCCTCTCAGAAAAAGAAGAAGCCAAATTCCAAGAAAGGAAAACGGTTTTTTCAAGAAAAGAGACGAGCAAAATGAATGCTACAATTGTCAAGTGCTGGGGCATTTTGCTCGTGAATGTACTGAACCGAAAAAGGTAGCATTTCTAAATGCATATATAAGTGTTACATATGTTTCTAGCACTTCTTTAGTAACTTAATCTTATCTTATGTGGATTGTTGACTCAGGATCCACCGACCACGTGAGTCGAGATAGAGAAGCGTTTGTGGAGTTTCGTCAAGTTTCATCTAAATAAAGGTGGATCTACGTAGGAAATAATGCTAAACTAGAAGTCAAAAGGATAGGCACTTGCAAAGTGGACTTGCGGGGTGGCCGTTCCTTGATGTTGCATGACGTCCTGTATGCTTCAGAGATTCGATAAAACTTAGTATCTGTGTCTGTTCTTTTAGACATTGGTTTTGATTTATTTTTTAGTCGTAATGGTGTTAGAATAACTCTAGATAATGTTTTATATGATTTTGGACTTCGTTATGATCGTTTTATCGTTTTAGATTGTAATCCTTCAACTTATGACTATTATGTTAACCGTTGTGTAATGGCATATTATTCAAGTAATAATGATATTGATGTTATTACATGGCATGCAAGATTAGGTCACATAGGGAAAGATCGAATGAATAGGTTGGCAAAGGAAGGGCATTTAAGTTATTTCACCAAAATTGATATGCCAACTTGTGAAAATTGTCTTGCTGGAAAGATTACGTGTAAACCATTTGAGAAGGCTAAGAGAGTTGAGTTCCCACTTCAATTAATTCATTCTGATATTTGTGGTCCAATGAATGTAAGGGCAAGGTCTGGTGCTACATACTTCATTACATTTATTGATGATTTCACGCACTTTGGTTATGTCTATTTGATTTCTCATAAATCTAAAGCACTTGAGTGTTTTAAAAGATATATGAATGAAGTTGAAAATCAATTAGATAAAAGTATAAAGGCTTTAAGAACCGACAGAGGATGTGAATACTTGTCAAAACAATTTGAAGAATTATGTACTGAAAAGGGTATTATCAGACAGTTAACTACTCCTTATACACCTCAACAAAATAGTGTAGCTGAAAGAAGAAATAGAACATTATTGGACATGACATGATCAATGATGGCGCAGGCAATTTGTTTATCTCTTTTTGGGAAGATGCATTATTGATTGCGGCTTACATATTGAACAAAATGCATTCTAAATCAGTGTCTTCCACTCCTTATGAACTTTGGATTGGTCATAAAACAAACCTGAATGATCTATGACCGTGGGGTTGTGCATCATATATTAAAGATCATTTTGGTGAGTTTGGTAAACTAAGTCCAAAAGGAAAGAAATGTAACTTTATGAGGTACTCTGAATGCTCCAAACGGTATGTGTTCATCGATGAACTGGAGGATGAAAGTATCACTGAAATTGTATCACGAGATGTCAGATTTTTGAAAAATGATTTTCTCAAAAAGGGTGAAATAGATGAAGTAGAGCCTCTCTGCAAAATGTTGAATTCAGAAGATCATGTATTGTTGTCAGACATACTTGATAATTCAATGGATCAAGAAATGATTCCTAGTCCAAGTGAGAGTTATGAATCTCAAAATCCTATAAAAGAATCTGAACTTCAAATACGTAAGAGTACAAGAAAAGGTGTACCTAAACGATCTTACGAGATTGAGGATTATGTTTTCTTGGTATCTCCTACATAATTGGATGAACCTAATACTATAAATGAGGCCTTATCGAGCCCTAAAAAGGATGAATGGTTAAAAGCGATGAAAGAAGAATTAGAGTCCATGAAAACCAACAAAGTCTGCGATCTAGTTGACCTTCCTAAGGAACGTAAAGCTATTGGGAATAAATGGATTCTCAAAGTTAAATGCAAATCAGATGGTCGATGGAAAGACACAAAGCACGATTGGTGGAAAAAGATCTTCCTCAAGAAGTTCGAATAGACTATGAGGAAACCTTTTCACCAGTTGTGAAGTTTACCTCCATACAATTACTTTTAGCTATTATTGCACATTTAGATCTAGAATTACACCAATGGATGTGAAGACCGCTTTTCTAATGGAGAATTAAACGAGAAAATCTACATGAAACAACCAGTAGGTTTCGTTGTTAAAGGCCAAGAAAAGAAAGTTTGTAAATTGAAAAGATCAAATTATGGCATAAAGCAATCTTCAAGGAAGTGGTATCTGAGATTTCATAAGGAGGTGATGTCATTTGATTTCACTATGATCGATGAAGACCATTGCATCTATGTGAAAAGGTCCAATGGAAAATTTGTAATTCTTTCTCTTTACGAAGACGATATTCTATTAGTTGAAAATAATTTGGAGTATGTCAAAATTGTCAACTCATGTCTTTCAAAATCATTTGATATGAAAGATATGGGTGAAGCAAACTATATATTGGGTGTTAAGATCCAAAGAGACCGCTCCAAGAAATATTTGAGTTTATCTCAAGAAACATATATAAAGAAAATATTGGAACGCTTTCGAATGAATAGTTGCAAATCCATGGATACTCCTGTAGCAAAGAGAGAAACTTTAAGCCTTGAAATGTGTTCCAAGACTGAAAAAGAAAAGGAAGACATGTCCCGAGTTTCATATTCTAGTGCTATCGAGAGCTTGATGTATGCTATGATGCGTACTCGCCCAGACATTTGTTATGCCGTAAGTCTGGTTAGCAGGTATCAATCCAATCCTGGAAGAGATCATTGGAAAGCAGTAAAGAGAAAATTCTGATATCCAAAGGGAACTGCAGAGCATTCACTATGTTATAGTGGATTTGATTTATTCTTAAGAGGTTATACAGATATTGGTTGGGCTGGTGATCGAAATGATAAAAATCAACATACAGTTATGCTTTCTTACTTAATGGTGGTGTTAATTCATGGAAAAGTAAGAAACAAACTTGCACAACTCTTTCAACCATGGAATCTAAATTCGTGGCTTGTGCATCTGCAGTACAAGAAGTTGTTTGGTTAAAGAGATTCTTTGAGCATTTGAGTATTGCAAAGTATTCTAAGGGTCCTATGACTCTATATTGTGATAGTCAAGCGGCTATTGCATACACAAAGGTTCCTAAGTATCACAACAAGACCAAACACATTGACATCAAGTATAACTTTGTGAGAGACATAGTGGCAAGTGGAGAAATAACTTTGCAATACATTCCTACACGTGAAATGGTAGCTGATCCTTTTACAAAGGCCATCTCTAGAGACTTATTTGAAAAACATGTTAAGACTCTAGGTATGCATAGGACTTGATGATATTTCAGTATTGTAAAATAACTTGATTGTTATAATATTCTCTTGTATATAATACTATTAAATTTATGTTCAAATATAATATGCATGTGATATTTTATAAGAAATAATGTGTGTCGAACAAGTCGTGATATTGGCTCTCTCACACGAGCAATCGCCTATTATATCGAGGAACGTGAAGAGATGAGTTTCACCACCATATTATGACTTGTTTTATGAGCCAGACAAGAGTTTCTCTAAGAAAATGAGTTTAAGAATCACTGAAGAGAGAAACCAGGGTTAAACACCTAGAGGTGTTTAGACCAAGGTTTGTACGATGTTGGATAATTGGAAGAATGAGACACAGACACCAGTATAAGGTAATAACATCGTAGCACGTGTTTCATACCACGTGTGTCAAGCGATCAATGGGTCAATGAAAGAATGTTTCCCTGCTTCTTCATTGTGAGAGCCCTCGAAAAGTTAAAATGACTTTTCAATGAAATAGCCTTTGACCTTTTGCTGTTTCTTGAAGTTTCAATCGATGTTGCTACTTTAGTATGCTACTAATAGCCATGAATGATTCGGCAATGCAGTGCATGACTAGGAAAGCAGTTGAATTGGAACAGATAGATTCGAGTAGAAAGGAAAGACGATTAATTGAATAATAAACTTGTATACACAAGCCGACTATTGCACTAACCATATTGGTACTGAGTGTAATTGTATGTATAAAGTTAAACATGAACTCGAGTTAAACTCTTGAAGAGGATATATGAGGGATCGAATAAATAATTACTGAAGTAGTGAATGAAGTCTGGGGTATTGTGAGTAATAGTGTTCTCATATAAGTAGTGAATTCCTTCCACATGTGGTTAGATTCCTATGTGGGGCTTGTAAAATCTTAAGGGTAAGCTCTTGATGCTCACAGGTCACACGAACTATTTGTCATATGAATTGTGTGTCTAGTTGATGTTGTGTTGGTTTGGGTCTTGTCGACCATGTGCGAAGTGGGAGATGTAAGTTTTGGGTAGTGGATCGATCCAACCCAACCCGACCCGACCCAAAGTTGTTATCTGTAAAAAGGGATAATTGCTAATTTAAAATAGGGGTGGGAACAGTTACATAGTTACTGCTCTAATGTACAAAAATTTTTTTTTAATAGAGACTTTAAGCTCTTCAGAAAGAGAGAGAAAGAAAAGAAACAAAACAGAAAATAATATTCTTCTTAGATTGAAGACATCCAACAAAAGAGACATTTAGATTGTGAATCACTTACCTTGTTTCCTTGAGATTCAAGTTTGGATTGGAGCAATTCTTCAAAGAAAAAGATTTCGTTGATCTTCCGTTGTTGATAACAGGTACACAAATCTCGTTCTTGTTATGACAATTTAACAGAAGTTGTCCTACTCGTATTAGCTTGTTGGAATTATACTACGAGATACACTTTCCATAAATAGCTTGTTTCCTTAACCTATTTCACTTGGCCTTGTACAAAACACCTATCAACTAGTTGTGTGAGAGAGCCTAGATCTCATACAATAATTTGTCATTCATCAAACAATAGACTTCTCAACAATCAACATTATTCATTTATGCATTTCTTTATTCTAACAAACCATTGACTTATCAAAATAGACAAAGATAATAAAGTTCTATATTCTGACAAACGAAAGATTCATTTTATTTACATATTTAATACTATAAGATGGACAAAGTGGACAGCACTAACAGAAATTAGTAGGTATTTTGCCAATTTTTTATAGATGCTGGAAAAAGGTATATTTAACATTAAAGTTAAAAAATATTATTTGAAAGTTTAGCAGTTGCTGATTTGGTATTTGCTATCATAATATGGGCCAGAATATGTGTTTAGTTCACAACAATTGAGTCAGTGTATGGGCTATTTTCTATGGGATAACGTTTGCACTAGTGGATTGTACTGTTTGTAAATTGTATGCCCTTTTTACACGACCAATCACTTTTCTTAAAGAGTATATATATATATTCTCATAAATAAGAGTATTTTTTGTTTATTCCAAAAATGAAGATTCTTTTAGTATTTGGAAGGTGCTATGATTTGTTAATATTGAATTGCTATGGAATGATAACTAATTTACTGCTACTATTGTGCAATATTTTTCAAAATAATGACTAGTTATGTTTTTTACCCTTGTATCTTGGTTTTCTTGTAGACAGGGACTAAAAAGAAGTAGGATTTAATCGGAGTTTGTATTTTTAGGTATAATAATTAGGGGTGTTAAAGTTAGCTCATAAAATTATTATTTGTCTAGTTTATTTATGTTTGAACAGATTAATGACCTGCTTATTTTATTGATAGGATTATTTTAACTCATTTTAAATTTGTGTGGATATACCGGCCAGATTAACCCATGAAAAACTTTGTATAAATATTTTAAAAAAAACTTATTTTATTTGATATATTTTTTATAGTCATAATATAAGAGAAAAAAAATGTATTATTCATTCAAGCAAATTATAAGCAAGCAAACTTTGAATTTAAAAAACTTTAAAAAATGGCATGGCAACCTATATGTTTAATAGGCAATAAATAGCTCATTTTAATCTTTTTGGAAAAAAAGATTTTTTAAATATTTATTTGGCATTCAATAATCACTTTGTGATTATTATTTTTATTTTCTCTCCCTATTTTCTAGACATTGTCCTTTTAATTTTTGAAAAGGAAAAAAATAATACTTTATTGTTCCTTCTTTTTCTATATCTTCAATCTTTCTTCTTCTTTTTTCCTAAAAAATCTCTTCTATTAGATACCCATTACACCATAATTCTCTCTTATTGGGAAATTGAATCCCACAATTTTTTAATTGTGTCTACTTCTTCTTCTTTTTTTCTAAGAATTTTCTTCCATTAGATACCCATTACACAATGATTTTCTCTTATCGGGAAGATTGAATCCCACATTCATTCGGCATATTTTTTTTCCAAAAAATTTAGAGTATGGAGATTATATATCTTTCATTCGGGAGTAACTTATTTTATTTTTGTGCAATTTTGGTTCTAAATCTAATGAGTAAGAGAGATAATTCTAATAATCTTGTCAACAATTAGAATAATGATTCCGATTTTGAAGATTTTACTACCGACGATCCAAAAAAATAGTTTGTTCAGAATTTATTGCCACTACAATCGAGGATCTCTCAAGTGGCAGCACAAAATGTTATAGGTGTACGAATTGATAAAGGAGAACACATTTTGAATATGACATTGCCACCGTGAAATATGAATTCATATAAATTGATACTTCTTCAAATTGTTAAATGACCGTTTTACCCCTCCCGATAGTTGCCCCGAGTCTTGTTTAGCTGATATCCGATAGTTTTGCGGAAATTCTTGTTAAGTTGTTGTTTTTGGAAAAATTTGAATTCTAAAGGTTTAAGTGGTAAAATGTGGTTTTTGAGGTCTTTCGGAGTTTCGGGACTCGGATGGAAATTCCGTCAATTCCATCAGTTTCGGAATGTGGAAATTCTTTTCTTTTAAGAGAGTTGACGGAATCAGTTTTGGGGCTGTATCGTGAATTTGAGGTCTTAAGTTGGAAAATTGTGAAATTTTGATCATACGGTTGACTTTGGTCAACATTCGGAGATCGGATGGTCGGATGTGGATTCCGACGACTCCGTTGGATTTGGGGGATGATTTTAGACCGAGGGGTGGCCTTGGTTGAATTTTTAGAGGTCCCGTGATTGTTTTGAGTTTTTGAAGCTTGAGCTAGTTTTGTTGTGTTTTATCTGGTTCCGGGTCAAGGAGACCTCGAATCCGAATTCCGACGGTTCCATTGAGTCCACAACGTCGAATTTAGTAGGGCTGCATATCTAGTTTGTGTGCACGGGGTTTCGAACGAATCCCGAGGGTCCTTTCGGAGACTCGTGAAATTGTTGTTTTGCTGTTATCTGGTGCCTGGCATTTTTAGCCTTCGCGTTCGCGGGACCCTCTTCCGCGTTCGCGGAGGGATATGTGTTAAACCTCCGCGTTCGCGGAGGGTTAGGGGTCTGGTCTCCGCATTCGTGGGCTAAGTGAGCCGCGTTCGCTGAGAACAAAAATTGCCTGAACAGTGTAAATTTGAGAAATGTCCCATTTTGATCATTTTCATCATTTTGGAGCTTATTTTGGTGATTTTTTGAAGAAGGGTTTCTTGTGAATCAGTGTGGGTGAGTGATTTTAACCCTTGGATTTGATTACCCATTGATTTAAGCTTGATTTTGATTTGAAAATTGGGGTTTTAGAGTGAGATTTTGGGAGTTTTTGATAGAACTTCGAATTTTTTATCAAAGAGGGTTTGTGAATTGTTTTCAACTCCGTTTTTCAAATGGTTTTCTCTATTGGGTTGTTAACGCCTTGAGGGACCTTTTTATGTAAGAAATTTCGGATTCAAATTCCATTTTCGAAATCGGAGCTTGGGTTGTTTTACCTTTTCTTTCCGAATTTCGTGTTCTTGGCATTGTTAGCTCTGGATTGTGATTGTGGTTCATATTTTAAGTAGATTGTGGTGCTTTGGATTGCTCTCGGAAAGGGAAAGCTCCGGTTGTGGATTGAGCATGTTTTGATTAAGGCAAGTGGACCTTTAAAACTTTGTGAACCTCGTTAAATTCTGAATTTCTTCCTTGTATGAGTTGGGGAGTAATGGGATGAAATCTTGTATGAAATCAATCTAATTTGATCGATTGGGTAATAAAAAGGCTTATGTGCTAATGTTGTGAACTAAGTGGAGTTGTAGTGATCTTGTGTGTGTTGTGTTGTGATTGGTAAAGTGCTATGAAGGCCTTTATGAAATCGTGAAATTGATGAATATGTCTTTTGCTCATTTTGAACTATGGGATTAGACTTGAACTCTTGCTTAGTGATTAATCCTACTTGTGATGAAAGGAGTAGTGAATTGGAGACTAGACAATTGATCTTGTAGTAATTGATGTAATTGATAATGTTGATATATTGTTGATAGTGTGACGTGATTTGCATTGATATGAAATGCGTTGTGATTGTGAACACTATCGTTTTCTCATTATTTGTGTGAACATGCTTATGTGCATTGGTTCTGAAACACTATGATGAGACACTTTGATGATTATGCCGATGGGAAATGGTTCCGGCAAGTGATGATTTATGCCGATGGGAAATGGTTCCGGCGAGTGATGATTTATGCTGATGAAAAATGGTTCCAGCGAGTGATGATTATGCCGATGGGAAATGGTTCCGGCGGATACATGGTCCATGT
This sequence comes from Solanum appendiculatum, assembly GCA_018342035.1. Classification (NCBI taxonomy): domain Eukaryota; kingdom Viridiplantae; phylum Streptophyta; class Magnoliopsida; order Solanales; family Solanaceae; genus Solanum; species Solanum appendiculatum. Next base: position 18,973 of record JAGDQO010000469.1, read on the forward strand.
ATGGCCCCCATGGGTTCCGATCTGAGATTCAGCGGATGTGTATCATAGGAAAGACATGCATCATTACTACTTGTCATTGCATTGCATTTCATTGTCCTTTTCTTGACATTGTGGGGTTGTGTTTATGTCCCGTGACACTGTATTTGATGTATTCGATGCTTATGTGTTCTATTGTTGATATTTGTGGACCGTTGTTGATCTATGTGTGATATGAACTGTGTAGTCTAGGCTGGGCTGATTTCTATGCAGGTTGTAGTTGTGGAGGTTCGGTTGGAAGGAAAGGGGTTCGTGAGTTTAGTTAGGTTGACCTTGTTTTATTGGTTGACTTGCTGGGTACCATGTTTTTGGTACTCACCCTTGTTTCTACACCTGTGTAGGTTGCGAGCCCGGACCGTGATTTTGATCTCTCTCTTCTTTCTCCTGAGGCTTCTGTGGATACTTGAGAGGTAGTTGTTCGATGTCGGCAATCCCTCTAGATCCTTTTTTATACTTTGTTCTATTTGAGACACAAAGATATTGAGACTTGTACTTATCTATTGAACTTATGTATTAGTGGCTTGTACATGTGACAACCAATCTTGGGTTGGTTTTGTGTAAGTTGATAGACTTCCGCTTGGTTATTTCTCTTATTTATTTATGTTTTTATTTCCGCTTGTTGGGTTTTAGGCTGACTTGTCCTGGTGGGATAGGACAAGTGCCATCACACCCGGTTTTGGATCGTGACAGTACTTGATAGTATATATATAAATCTAATTGTATGTATCAAAATATTTTGATGGAAGTAATATATCTATCAGAGGTACATATCAACAAATGTGCAATATACTTATGTATACTATTAACGTATACATATAAAATATAAGTAATGTATACATACTGCTTTTGCTATGTCACAATCAATGTATACAATAAATTTTAAATCAAATAAAATAAGTATACATCGATTAAATCAATATGTTAAATAAATGTGTACAAAAATAAATTACAATTTAATTAATGTATACATAAAAAAAAGAAGAAGATTAAACTGCGACATGTATCCTAACATTCCTAATTTAAAGGAATATTTTTGCTAATTTTGAGAGAGATAATTCAAAATAATATTTTGCTAGTTTTACGTAGAAATGGTTGGAAGTTAGAGAAAGGTGATAGTGATATTAAATATCTTTTATTATTTTTTTTAAAAATAATTTGAAATGAGAGCGATAATCTTTTGCTAATTTTAAGGAGGAATGGTTGGAAGTTAGAAGAGAGATGATATTAAAAATCTTTTATTATTTTAAAAAATAATTTTAAAATGTCAATATATTACTTTTGGGCTACTATGTGCTATTTTTTTTATTTGTCTATTAATTGCTAATTAATATTGGGCTATAGATTGCCAATTATATGTAACAATTGTATATATGTGTCAATTCTTCGGTCATAGAGAGGAGAGAGAAACACAGATTTTAAACCTTTTTCAAAGATATTATTTTTTTATTTTTTTTGGAAAATAAAAACATTTTATTATCCAAGTATTATTTATAGCACTACATTTTCCAACAATGTTAGAATAGAAATAAAAATCACTGAATTGGGCATCCCCATCTTCAGAGATATTTACCTATACTACTAAACCATTTGACTTATCTTATAATTCTAGAATTCTTCTATGGATAGAAGCTCAGCTGCCTCAGACAGTTCTGGAAGCGTGGAAACATCGAGCCTGGATAAAATACTTCCTAAATTATATGCCTGATTATCGCTTTTGATTCCCTCTAAACTTTTTGGAACCACCTCTTGTTCCTTTCTTCCCATAAATGGTATACACAACTAGCTAAGGTCATTCTGAACACTTCAGCCTTGGCATTTTCCCCCTTTGCATTAATAATTGCCTAGCTAATCTCTTCACTACATCCTTTAGGTTGCCTGTGTATTCCTTGCCACTTCAATAAGTTGCCCCATACTTTTGCCATAACTGAACATTCAAACAAGATATGAGAAATGCTTTCGTTGGTATTCCTACATAGGCAACAACGAACCTCTAGACTGATGCCCCATCGATGCAATTTGTCCCGTTTATACAGCTTCCCATGTATGGTGAGGAGAAGAATAAACTTTCATTTTGCCATCCCCATGTTATTGTACCAACCTTCTCCAATCCACCTTATCAAAGGTCTTCCTCATCACATGATACATCTTTCTTATCTGGAATTTGTCTAGCTTTCTTATTTGGAATTTGTCTAGCTGTGTGAACTCCTCCATTGTATATCCAGCTTCTTCAACATAATTCCTAGCCTTTAATATCTTTTGTACATACTTTCCCCCCGCTGACTTAGGTTTACAAAGATACTATTATCATTATTATTATAAATGGTATATATTTTCTTAGTATAAAATATTTAGGTGATTTTACCTTATTTTAGTTCAACTCATTTTAATATTCTTAAATTCAGCTCAATCAGTCTAAACACCCCTAACAATAACAAAGACAATTCAGAAATTTCGATTGATTATCACCTCCTAGCATTTATAAAGCTGCTAATTCAATAGATATTCTACAGATGATACTATTGCGAAGAGGCCATCTTTATCGATTATCGGCTGGATGTAAATGCTAACCTTATATAATGGGAAACTGTCAACAGCGGCAAATAAAAAAAAATGTTTACAGTCAAATGGCACTATTGCATTCGGCATTTGGACCCCTACATTATCGTTGAACAAATCTAATTTTGAAAAGATCAGTTGGCAAATCCTATATGTTTTCCCTAACCTATGGGCCCCATTTAGGTTGGGAAGTTTCCAATTGCCATTCCAGTAATCCAATTTAAGGAAGACCAACACAAAGTTATAAAGAAACATTCTCTAAAGTAATTCTCCATTAGTCATCTGATGCACTAACTGGCAACATAAGTACCCATTCTCAAGTACATTGAACTAGAGTGGAGAGCGGACGAAACACAATCCTTTTTCATTTTATTAAAGGGCGGGGCGTTGTCAGACAAAACGCATCAAAAACATATTAAAGAAACAAGGAATGCAAAGGTTTAAAATTTATATAAAATAAATTAACATTGTTAGGACAACAAGATGACCAGATGATGGGTGGACCAATAATTACACTGGGCAGACAGCCAGAGACTCGAACCAAACCTATGACTGATTTAATAAGTAAGCCAACCTCCATGAAAACAAGTCTGAATTTAGGTTCATAGGGTGACACAGAATACACCTATTGTGTCATGCATCTTCTTTACTCCTTTATTCCCTTTAAGCTGGGAGTTGCAGCAACAGCAGCACCTTGCAGATCAGATAAGGAGAAAGACCTCCATGCATTCAATTTTTGCTCAGGAGGAGATAATGATGACTCATTCCGATACCTTCGTGTCTGCGGGGGAAGAGGAGGACGAGAAAGACAAGGTGATGATGGGCTTGAGTTCAAAGACTCCGAACTATAGTTACTGTCAGAGCAGCTGACAGTTGCAGCTAGAGCTGATGAACTTCTAGAGTTGACCGCTCTCTTGTAAATCCCACCATTACCGATACCTGGGAGGAAACTACGATTTTTGCCAAAGAAATTGTTGTGAGCAAGCAGGTTCTTGCGTTTCCTGGTGTATGCATCCTCTGGCTTGACAATTTCTTTAACAGAGGAAATTGAAGCCGCATCTGCTAGACTGGTAAAAGATTTAGATTTACCAGCATAAAACTTTGATATGCTCCTCCTGGAGAAGGGAAGAAAAGCATAGTTAGTGCTTAACAATAGGGCAAATAGATAGCGAACAACAAAATTCTTTCCCATTTAAACTCCTGCACCGTCGGGTCCAGAAAAATCATCTCAGTAGCGAATACTCAAATACTAAAAAAGAAATAAAGTTTCAAGGCTAAGATATCAGATCAGTCCAGAAAACCTGTGAATTTTAGAAGCAATAAGAATAGTATAGTTGAAACCAACAATTAATGCTCCAGTTAAATCAATACACAACAGTATATACTAGGTGATGTTACAAGCATTAAGGAGCATCTCAGGAGAATATCAGTGTCCTTTACTTTCACAAAGAAAAATAGTGGGGTCTAACATCGTCCATATGCACAAGTCATTTTATCCTACGTATTAACACACATGCACCAATGATGAGGCCATACTCCAAGGAACAAATCCAAATTAACAAAAAAGATACTCAAAAGCATTTAACATGAGGTTTGAACAGAAAGAAACCCAGAATGATCAAATACGTTCTCAAAAGCATTTCTCATGAGGTTTGAACAGGAAGAAACCCAGAATGATCAAATAAATTTTCAAAAACACTACACACATGCTTTAAACCCCTTGAAAAGAATAAGTGCCTTCATATCTCATGATTTCCTGGTTGTCTGAGTATGGAAGATCTTCCAACACACAGATGAGTGTACGAGTCTAAACATCCAGGTAATACATAGTGCATAAGACTTGATTATCCATCACACATACCCCCAAAACCACATCCCAAAATGTCAACACCAGGTTGTTCACACTTTCATCAAGCTTACCATAAGAAGGAACCATCCTACATGAAACTTAATGGAATATACTTGTAACTTAAAGATCATCAGACCAAAAATCCCAACTAAGGTTTAAACTCTCAAATTTTCTATGGAAAAGAATAAGCTTTGACCTTTTTCAAACGGGTCAACTATCACCACCCTTTCATAAAATGATTAAACCCACACAAGGGTGTCCAATCCTCGAGTCCTTTACCCACAAAATGAAGGGACTTGCAACATTTATAACCTTGAGAGACTGGACAAAGCCACATCAACAGTTAAATCCTTCAATCCTAATACAGAAACCATCTAACTGATACCTCTCTCTCCTCCTTTTTTTGAAAAGTAGCATCAAACTGATTCATTCACAGAGCCCAGCACTGTCAGTTTTTGGCTGACCATTTAACATTTTTGGCTCATTTTCCTCTTAAAGTTTCATCAACATAACCAAACTACAATCTAAAGCAAGCTTGATAGTGATAAATGTCATTAGTATGTAAATTAGATCATCAAGAGATAGCATATTAACCATAAATCCCCAAATTAACTATAGAAAAACGACCAAACACTTGCAGATCTGTGTATGGTTCACTTAGGGTGTTCTTCTATGGCGGAATGATCTTCTTGTTTAAATAATTTCCACTGTCAGGTAAACCTTGAATTGTGATAACATTCATCAAAACGCTATCTTAATGTCACCTACTTTTACCCCAATAAAACATTAGATATAATTTCAGTAGATTAATTTTTCCTCCTTGATATCACACATTAAAAATGGTAAATTAACCTAATAAATAAATAAAGACAAAATCGACATACTTGATAGGCAAAACCTCCTCTAAGGTCTCCAAATTATCCAAACCACCAGGTTTGAATGAACTCTGTACTTCCTCGCCATCCCCGTCCGATGATGATCTACTGGCCGGCGAGTCATCACTGTTATTTCCAATCGATGAAGAAGAGGAAGAAGATGAGAAAGAAGAGCTCCGATCATCCTCGAACTCCGGCGAGTTATAGATCGGAATAGACGTCATTCCGTGGGCAGTGAATCCAGAAGTTTCGATCCGATGATCACTTGAATTATTTCTTCCCAATACAATCGACATATCTTCAACAAGTTATTATAAAGAGAGAAAACTGATGCAAAAACCAATACTGGTATGAGAGTTTTTACACAGAGAGAGTCGAAAAAATGGAATATAAAGAGAGCCTTATCTTTATCCAGACAGAGAGAGAGAAATTGAATAGTACAAGTTGGATAATTAAAGAAGATTATCTTCTCATTTTCTTTTAAACTAGAAACTGAGGATTACTAGCATGTATCACGCTGTAACAATACCCAACACTACTGCTTTCAACATGCCATCTGGACCCTTCATTCCAATCATGATGTCTTAACGTCTTTTCTATGAGAGGGAAAAATATTACTCCGCCCAATTGTTGAATTTTTATTTCATACAGTAAATTATTGATATTTTTCTTATAAATGAACATAAGGTTCTTAATTATTTTATAATTCTTTTAAAAAATAAATCTAAAATATGATAGTAAAAATAGCATTTGATTTATGTCTTTAGATTTTTTTTTTAATTGTTGCATCATACTTCAACAATTAACTTAATATGACTAGACTAGAATAAGTTTGCATTAGTCTTTATATTATTTATTTTGATAGTATTTATTTATTTTAAATTAATTATATATATCAAATTTAATATTATTTGTATTACATACATATTATAGGGTATTATTTCTATTCTAATACATTATGTACGATACTTCATTTATTCTAATCTTATACACAATTATTTAACAATTCAAAGTGCTAGATAAAATTAATATTTGTATAATTAATTTCATCATTAATAAAATATATTATTCAATATTAATAGCATTTTAAATGTAAAATAAAGGAGCAATTTTGCATAATTTAAAAATATTTATGATTCCTTTTTAAAAATAATATCATATTAATTTGATTTTCTCCGCTCCGAACAATATGTGAGATTTAACATGATCGGATATATTGTTAGAAAGCCAGAAGGTGGTTACGAAATGGAAGCAACGATTGGAGCAGTCAAATGAAAAGAAGAAGTCAACCCAATTGGAAATTGCAAGGAAGTGAAAACAATACAACGTTAGCATCAATTTAGGATTTAATGTTTTTCTGGTCAAAGATTACTTAGTCAAAGTAATTTAGGATTACATTAGAGGTGTCAAAAATGAGCCAAATTATAGGTAACTCGTCCAATTCGTTTATAATTTTAAGAGTTGGGCTCAAGATAATTTGAGTTGGATTCGATCTTAACTCATTCAAGCCTTAATCATTTTAAGAGAATCCTTAATCGAGCCCAATTTAATCTCTAATTTCAATTCGTTTTAAGACTCTTGATATAATGTATCTTCCTATATTGAATGTATGAATTACTATCTATTTTATATCTTTTAGGATTTATCTATCCATTTGTAACTTTTTTTTAAAAAAAAAATTTGAGTTGAAATTCAAATTGTAGTTATAAAAGTTAAATATCAATGTTAAAATTATTGAGATTAAGCGGGTCAAATTTAGTGAGTCAAGACCCAACCCGTTTTTAACCCATTTGAACTCAAAATAAAGTTGAACGGATCAGGATCCAATCCGATTTAATTAATTTAAACTCATTTTAACATCTTCAATTTCAATTCAACCTGATCATTTGACACCTCTAATTACAGTTGAGGTTAAGGGGAACTTCCTTATCATCATCATAAATAAATGTGATATTGCTTGCTTAATAGTTTGATAATCATATATTTTAAATTGTTATATAAATTCATAACACTGTTATTTTTGTATAAAATGTGAAATAATATTCAAAGTGTGAGTAATTTATATCATATTAGCGTACAAAAAATGAGAGCAGGAAGGTGTCACGTTTGTCAGCCATAACGTGTCGGTTGTGTGGGACGTAGAGGCATTTTGTTGACTGCAAAGTCGATGTCATGTGGTGGGTTCCACTTACTCTATGGATAAGATCAAATGGTTGGTCTGTCCAATTTAACATTCAAAAATATTAGTGCCAAACGATTCCCTCCACTAAGTCTAAACAAATTATTTTGGTAACACACCACCAACAAAAAAAAAAATATGTTGTGTTATAAACTTATTTGTATTATAGTGAAGGTTTATTATGTGTAGTTCATTAGAGAAAAGTTATGACTTTTACTTGGAGACCAAGTCAGTTTCCCCTATAAATAAAGGGATTTTCTTTCATTATAAATCAAATCTATAAAACTCTGAATATCTCTAAAGAGAAATAATAAGTTTCTCTCTTCTCCCTGCTGCTTTCTCCTTCTTACTCTATAGTTTCACAACATGTTGCTAAGCTTTCTTTTTTAAAAAAAAAAAATTTTGGGCCCACAAACAATTAATACAATTACTCTTTCATCTATTTCTCCTTTCTAGATTTTTTGAGTCGAATTTAGAATTTAAATTTAAATTTAATTAATTATTATAGATTATTTATTTTATTTTTTAAGTAATTATTAGTAATTAATATAATTGTTTTTTGTCTAAATAAAAGCGAAAAAATAATTTCTTTTGAAGCAACTTCTCTTCTTTAACATATTAATACATCTCATGAAAATATTATTGTCACGATCCAAAAATGGACATGATGACACTTGTCTATTCTCACCAAAATAAGTCAGCATCAACCCAACAAAACGAAAGAAATGTGGAATGTAAAACAAGAATAAAATAAAAGCGGAAAATTTATTCATTCTACCATAACCCCAAAACTTGGTTGTCACGTGTACAAGCCTTTAATACATAAAATGCGAAATTGAAAGATAATTGCATGTCTCAATGTCTTTGATTCTAGAATAGAACAAAGCACAAAATAAGAACAAGAGAGTCCGCCGGAATGACAAGCAACTAACTCTCAAAGTCCTTCAAAAGCCTTGAGAAAATAGATGAAGAGCAATCACACGGTACCGGGCTCGAAACCTACACAAATGTAGAAGCAAGGGGTGAGTATCAAACAACACGGTACTCAGCAAGTAACCTAATAAACAAAGCAAAACTAGCTAGAAAATGAGTACCCATTTCGGCCCAATCGAACCTCCTCAAACTACAACCTGCATAGAAATCAGCCCAACGAAACAATTCACAAGTTCTTATAATCACAATCCAATAGTCATAGTTCAACAATCATCAAGTGTCAAATATAGCAATCACATGTGTCAACTAGATCAATCACGAGTGTCAAGTTCATTTCAACACATCAATCAAGTACAATGGAACACAAAATCCCAAGATTTATCATGTACAATATCAATCGGAACTCATGGAAACCGCCCATAGTTCATGAACTCATCGGTAATGACCTTGAAATCAATGACACTCGCCTGAAGTGACCTTGACATCAATAACACTTGTCGAAAATGACCTCTGCATCAATAGCACTTGCTGGAAATGACATTGACATCAATAACACTTGTGGAAAATGATCTCGGTATCAATAGCACTTGCTGAAAATGACCTTGGCATCAATAACACTTGCTGGAAATGACCTCGACATCAATAACCATTACATGTCTCATCACGGTGCATATAAATCAATGCAAATAATCAATTTCACACCACAAGGAAGAGACAATAACTCAAGCAATTCAAGTCCACAATAATGCCATCAAAGCATTTCATCAATCAACACATTAGGGCTCACAACAAAGCAAATTCACATAGTATTATGATCAACACGTCGCCTTTTCATTGATCCCTTTTTATTCATTAAGATTAATTAAGTGGAACAATGAACCCATCATCTCATTCTCATTACTCCCCAACACACCCAATGAAGGAAAATACATAATTATACTAGATTTACAAAATTTAGGAAATCACTTGCCTCCAGAGTTTTGTGTGATAAAAATGTACCACTAGAACTCAAAGGCAAGTTTTATAGAAAGGTGGTTCAATCAGAATTGTTGTATGGAGTTGAGTGTCGGTCAGTCAAAAACTCTCGTGTTCAGCAGATACCTGTTGCGGAGATGAGGATGATGAGGTGGATGTGTGATCATACTAAGAGCGATAAAATTAAAAATGAGGATATTCGAAAAAGGTAGGAGTGGCCTTCGTGGTGGACAAGATGAGAGAGGCGAGACTCAAATGATTTGTACATGCGAAGAAGAGATGCGTGGATGCACCAGTGAGGAGGTGCAAGAGGCTGATTATAGAGGGTACACAGAGAGGCAAGGTAGACCGAAAAAGTATTGGGGAAAGGTGATAAGAAAGGATAAGAAGCAGCTTCGGATTACCGAGGACATGGCCTTAGATAGGAATTAAGGAGTGGAAGAAACGTATTAGGGTAGAAGGTTAGTAGGTAGTGTAGTGTTGTCTTGCTTAGGGTGGTTGATGTTTACCATTGTACTAGTTATATTACTATAGTTCTTGTTTTTGAAATCCATCATTATTTATATTTGTTTTCAATAATCTATTTTAGCATGTTACATATGGTGTTTCAATTATTGAACTATTTTGTTGTTGTTGCTCCCTTCTGAAAGAATTTGCATTGTTTCCTTGAGACATGCTATATTTTCTTTTTTGTATCTGAAATTGCTATATTTGAGTCGAGGGTCTTTCGAAAACAGACTCTCTACCTCCATAAGCTAGTGGTAAGGTATGTGTACATTCTACCCTCCCCAGATCTCACTTATAAAATTTCACTGAATATATTATTGTTATTATTATATTTTATTCTTTAATATAATGGTAATAGAATCAGCTTAATTTGTCAATTAAAATATATGCAGCGTGCATCTTGAATGCAGAAAGTGGAAAGAGGAGACTTTTATGATATGGGCAAAACTTACCACACATGTTCTTTCCCATCTCCATTTTGAAGTATCCACTTGTTGGGTTTTAGGCATTTTTCCCTTCCTATGTAGATAAATAAAAGTCCAAGGTTTTGAGTCTCCCTTCCTTTCCTTTGTGGATAAATTTGAGCCCAATTGGAATAACTCACTTTGCCCATAAGCCCAATATTATGGTGCATTTGTAAGACTTTATTTTAGGTCTTATTTTAAAGAATCACAAGAGTTTTTTGAGAGGAGCCATATACAGAGAAAGTGAGAGAGTGCAGATTTTCGCACAAACCCTAGCAGCTAATTTCAAATCGCTATTCCCGCTTCGTTTCTTGTCCGATTGAGCTGATTTTTGGACAGCGTGTTCCTTTCAACTTAATCTTTGATTGGAAGCTGAGAGAGAGTGATTTGGAGTCCTGTAGTTCCAGATTTTTGCTCGTGAACTGTAGCTGAGATTTTGTGATTTTGCTCCTTTTTATTTCTTTAGTTTTTGGTGCTATCTTGTAGTTGTGTTGCTCATTGTTTGACACTTTGTTGGTGGCCATTTTGGAGAACACTTTTGTAACTCTTGTTGATTATAGTGGAGCTTTGGCCTTGTGGTTTTTACTCTTCACACTGAAGAGGTTTTTCACGTTAAATTTGGTGTCTCGTGTTGATTTATTTTTCTTGCTTGGTTGATTTGCTTGCTGCCCCAAACTGTTTGTTCTTGCATTATTTTGTCTTCTCTTGATTCAAATAGAAAGGGAAAGTTTTGACTTGGGTTTCTTCCGTAATTTCCTCATCGTGCACATATATTTTGTGCTTGTCTTTCCCAACAAAATGGTATCAGAGCATTAGGCTGTTGTGATTATCTATTTGAATGATGGAGTCAAATATGAGCAAGATAGTGTGTTTGAATGGTAGTAATTATCATACTTGGAAAGGCAAGATGAAAGATCTTTTATTTGTCAAGAAAATGCATCTACCTGTGTTTGCTTCTAACAAATCCGAATCTATGCATGATGAGGATTGGGAATTTGAGCACTTACAGGTTTGTGGCTATATTAGACAATGGGTTGAAGATAATGTCAGAAATGACATTGTGAATGAAACACATGCTAGAAGTTTGTGGGACAAGCTCGAGACACTATATGCTTCGAAGACTGGCAACAATAAATTATTTTTGTTGAAACAATTGATGAACATCATGTATAAAGAGGGAACTCCTATTTCTGTTCATATTAATGATTTTCAGAGTGTTCTTGACTAGCTGTCCGGAATGGGTGTAAAATTCGATGAAGAAATTTAGGGACTATGGCTTCTTAATACTTTGCCAGACTCTTTTGAAACTCTTCGAGTTTCTTTGACTAATTCTGCTCCCAGTGGTGTTGTAACTATGGAATATGCTAAGAGTGGTGTTTTAAATGAAGAGATGAGAAAAAGATCTCAAGGCTCATCTTCTTCAACTTCACACTCCGATGTTTTGGTTACTGAAGAAAGGGGGAGAAGCAAGTTTAGAGGTCAGAATGACAGAGATAAAAGTAGAGGAAGTCAAAGTTTAAATTCAAGAATATTACATGTGACTATTGCCACAAGAATGGGCATATCAAGAAATATTGTTTCAGGTACAAGCGAGATATGAAACAACAAAAGAAAGATGGTGACAATGAAAATCGTGTTATGGTTGTTGCTAATGATGATCTTCTTGTTTCTTGTGATGAAAATGCTGTTAATCTTGTTTATGATGAGTCTAGCTGGTTTGTGGATTCTGGTGCTACTTCTCATGTCACGCCCAGGAAGAAATTATTTTCTTCTTATACTCCAGGTAATTTTGGGATGTTGAAAATGGGTAATAATCATGAGGTTGCAGTTCTTGGCATTGGGACAGTTTGTTTGGAAAGTAATAATGGTTCCAAACTAGTTCTCAATAATGTCAAACATGCTCCAGATGTTCGCTTGAATTTGATTTCTATTGGATACCTTGATGATGCGGGTTATGTTAATACCCTTGGTGCTAGCCAGTGGAAGCTTACAAGAGGTTCGATGGTTGTAGCTCGTGGTAACAAGTTGTCTAACTTGTACATTTTTCAGGGCTCCATTTGCAGAGGCTCAGTAAATTTGGTGGAGAATGATTCTTCATCAGAGTTATAGCATAGAAGACTGAGTCATATGAGCGAGAAGGGGATGGACAATTTGGCTAAGAAGAATTTGCTTTCTGGAGTGAAACAAGCAAAGTTGAAGAAATGTGTTCATTGCTTAGCCGGTAAACAGAAAAGAGTTTCTTTTCAGAGTCATCCACCTTCAAGAAAGCTTGATTTGCTGGAGTTGGTACATTTTGATTTATGTGGTCCTTTTAAGGTAAAGTCTCATGGTGGTGCACTTTACTTTGTGACTTTTATTGATGATCATTCTCGCAAACTCTAGGTATTCTCTTTGAAGTCCAAGAATCAGGTACTTGATGTGTTTAAGATTTTTCAGGCCTTGGTTGAGAGACAGACAGGGAAGAAATTGAAATGCATCCATTCTGATAATGGTGGGGAGTATATTAGTCCTTTTGATAGATATTGTAGAGAACAGGTTATTCGGCATCAAAAAACTCCTCCAAAGACTCCTCAGCTAAATGGTTTAGCAGAGAGGATGAACAAAACTCTAGTTGAGAGGGTTAGATGTATGCTTTCAGATGCTAAGCTGCTAGATTCCTTTTGGGCAGAAGCACTTAATACTGCTGCCTATGTTATCAACTTATCTCCTACTGTTGCTTTGAATGGTGATGTTCCTGACAGAGTTTGGTCGGGTAAGAATGTTTCTTATTATCATCTTAAAGTTTTTGGGTGTAAAGCCTTTGTGCATGTTCCTAAAGATGAGAGGTCAAAGTTGGATGTTAAAACTAGGCAATGTATCTTTGTTGGTTATGGTTAAGATGAATTTGGCTATCGTTTCTTTGATCTAGTTGAGAAGAAACTTGTTTGAAGCCATGATGTTGTGTTCTTTGAAGACCAAACAATTGAAGATCTTGACAAAGCTGAGAGGGTTGATTCTCAGAGTAGTGAGAGCCTAGTTGATGTTGATCCAGTTCCTTTGAATATTGCACCTGATGAAAGTCAAGCTAACATTGAAGATGGTGATCATATTCAGAATGACCAGTATGCCGTTGATGCTCCAGTGCAAGACGATGTGGTTGGTGAGGAACCAACTATTATTGATGCTCCAGAGAATTCTCTCAAAAGATCTACTAGAGAGAAAATACCTTCATCTCGTTATTCTCCCCATGAGTATGTACTCTTGACTGACGGGGGAGAACCTGAGAGTCTTGATGAGGCCATGGAAAGTGAAGAAAAAGAGAGGTGGTTTGATGCTATGGAGGATGAAATGAAGTCTCTACATGATAATCATACCTTTGATTTGGTTATGTTGCCTAAAGACATAAAAGCCTTGAAAAACAGGTGGGTTTTTAGGGTGAAACATGAAGATGGTAACCCAGTTCCGCGGTACAAAACTAGATTAGTTGTGAAGGGTTTTAGCCAGAAAAGGAGAATTGATTTTGATGAGATATTCTCTCCAGTTGTGAAGATGTCATCCATTCGTGTGGTTCTAGGCTTGGCTGCAGCTTGGATTTGGAGGTTGAACAAATTGATGTTAAAACTGCTTTTCTCCATGGTGACTTGGATGAAGAAATTTATATGGAGCAGCCGGGAGGTTTTGAAGTCAAGGGAAAAGAGAATTATGTTTGCAAATTGAAGAAGAGCTTGTATGGTCTAAAACAAGCTCCCAGGCAATGGTACAGGAAGTTTGGTTCTTTTATGAGTCAGCAGGGCTTCAAAAAGACTTCTTCAGACCATTGTGTTTTTGTGCAAAAATTCTCTAGTAATGACTTCATTATCGTTTTGCTTTATGTTGATGACATGCTTGTTGTTGGTCATGATACTTGCAGGATTAAAAGGTTGAATAAGTTTTTTTCTATGAAAGACTTGGGACCAGCAAGGCAGATTCTTAGCATGCAGATTGTCCGTGATAGAGATGCCAAGAAGTCGTGGTTGTCACAGGAGAAGTACATTCAAAAAGTACTTCGTAGATTCAACATGGACAAAGCTAAGGTTGTCAGTACACCTTTATCTATGCACTTCAAATTGAGTACTAAGCATTGTCCTTCTATTGATGATGAGAAGGAAGATATGAAGAAAGTTCCTTATGCTTCAACTGTTGGTAGTTTGATGTATGCAATGGTTTGTACAAGACCAGATATTTCTCATGCTGTTGGTATTGTTAGCCGTTTTCTTTTTAATCTGAGAACATTGGAATGCTGTAAAGTGGATTATGAGATATCTTTGTGGCACTTCTAGTCTGAGTTTGTGTTTTGGTACAGGGAATCCTATTCTTTGTGGTTATACTGATTCAGACATGGCTGGTGATGTTGATACTTGTAAGTCTACTTCAAGCTACTTGATTACTTTTGCAGGGGGAGCTGTGTCTTGGTAATCTAGATTGCAAAAAATGTGTTGCTTTATCTACTACAGAGGCTGAGCTTGTTGCAGCTGTTGAAGCTTGCAAAGAGTTGCTCTGGATGAAGAGAATTTTGGGGGAACTTGGTTGTGCTCAAGAGAGGTATGTACTTTATTGTGACAGTCAAAGTGCTATTCATCTTGGCAAGAATTCTACATTTCATGGTCGGTCTAAACACATTGATGTGAGGTATCATTGGATTCGAGATGTGTTGGATTCTAAGTTGCTTGAACTTGAAAAGATCCATACCAATGATAATGGTTCCGACATGATGACTAAAGCTTTGCCAAGAGGTAAGTTTGAAGAATGTTGCATGATCGCCGGGATGGCGGTTTCCTCCACATAGTCGTTAGGGGGAGAATTGTTGGGTTTTAGGCCTTTTCCCCTTCCTATGTGGATAAATAAAAGTCCAAGGTTTTGGGTCTCCCTTCCTTTTCTTTGTGGAAAATTTTTAGCCCAATTGCAATAGCCCACTTTGCCCATAAGTCCAATATTATGGTGCATTTGTAAGATTTTATTTTAGGTCTTATTTTGAAGAATCACAAGAGTTTTTTGAGAGCAGCCATATAGAGAGAAAAGTGAGAGAGTGCAGATTTTCGCACAAACCCTAGCAGCCAATTTCAAATCGCGATTCCCGCTTCGTTTCTTGTCAAATTGAGCTGATTTTTGGACATCGTGTTCCTTTCAACTTAATCTTTGCTTGGAAACTAAGAGAGGGTGATTTGGAGTCCTGTAGCTCCAGATTTTTTCTCGTGAACAGTAGCTGCGATTTTGTGATTTTGCTCCTTTTTATTTCTCTAGTTTTTGGTGTTATCTTGTAGTTGTGTGTCTCATTGTTTGGCACTTTGTTGGTGACCATTTTGGAGAACACTTTTGTAACTCTTGTTGATTATAGTGGAGCTTTGGACTTGTGGTTTTTACTCTTCACACGGAAGAGGTTTTCCACGTTAAATTTGGTGTCTCGTGTTGATTTATTTTTCTTGCTTTGTTGATTTGCTTGCTGCCCCAAACTGTTTGTTCTTGCAGTATTTTTTCTTTTCTTGGTTTAAATAGAAAGGGAAAGTTCTGACTTGAATTCCTTCCGCAATTGCCTTGTCGTGCACATTTATTTTGTGCTTGCTTTTCCCAACACCACTGTCACCCCAATCTGCTCCCCACGAGTGTTTGATAAGCCAATATGAAGTACCATTTTCAACACCATATCTCACTGCAAGAACAACATGGTTCACATCCTGCCAATGCAACAGAGAACGTAAGTAATATAACCATTGTCTCACATATTTGGTGAGGTGGATCGTACACTATTTGGGATGTGATGGCATAGTCAGAAATTTCACAAAGAATATTCTAACTTTGAATTGTAAATAACATTGTTTGGAATGTGGTGGCATAGTCAGAAATTTCACAAAGAATATTCAAACTTTGAATGGTAAATAAAAAATCAATGATTAGGTGCATAAAAAAAACTATAAAATATTTAACTAAATAATTTTTTTAAAACAAATTTTTAATTAAAAATGATTCCTTTTTTAATGAAATTAAAACATGATTTTTAAGGTTGGATTTATGTTTTTGGTGCATTTAAGTTTCAGGACCTTAGGCCCAATTTTAAAGCAAAGTCTATTTGGTTTCAAGAGCTGATTAGGCTAAGCTAGGCCTAGTTTTAAAGAAAACTTGAAAGCCTACAAAATAATATTGGACTAGTTTCAAATATATACAATAAAGTAATTAGTTTATAATAAATAAAGTCATGTTTTTATTTACAAAAATAGTCAAAAATCACAGAAAATATGCACTGACTATACAATGTAATTTGTCAAAAGTCATAAAAAGTATACACTCATTATACAATACAACTTACTTATACATGAGTTATACACTGATTATACATTATGATACACTCAAAAAGCTGAATATAGCTTAACTATATTTGAAGTATACACTGAGGAAGAGGAAGAGGAAGAAGAAGAAGGAGGAGGAGGAGAAGAAGCAGCCATTAATGGCGAAATTAAAAGGATGAAGAGCAATATTTGACTAATTTTGATAATTTTGAAAATTGGACCAATTTTTGTGTAAAGCAAAGGGCTGAGTGGACATTTTGCATAATTTACCCAATAATATGGCCGTATGTGTTCACAGGGAATCAAATCTAACAACAAGTCACGTCTAGGAGCTTTATGAACATTTTTGGGCCTTGACCGTTGAGCTAGAAGGAGAAGGAGGAGGAGGAGAAGAAGAAGAAGAAGAAGAAACCATTAATGGTGAAATTGAAAGGATGAAGAGCAATATTTGACTAATTTTGATAATTTTGAAAATTGGACCAATTTTTGTGTAAAGCAAAGGGCTGAGTGGACATTTTACATAATTTACCCAATAATATGGTCGTATGTGTTCACAGGAAATCAAATCTAACCACAAGTTTAGGAGCTTTATGAACATCTAGGAGCTTTATGAACATCTTTGGGCCTTGACCGTTGAGCTAGCTACTGCTCTCCATTGTGACGAAGGATGTTCCAAATGTTATAAAGATAAACATAAGATAGTATTTGACCCATATATATCATGTAATTTTCTAACATCTTAGCTTCGACCTGTCGAGATGTAATAATATATCTTAAAAGAAAGCATGTCCATCTTCAGTGCAGAAAAATCAATCAAGCATGTCTCAAATTTGTTGGGGCAGGGGTATGAATTTGTACACAATGTGTTCTATCATTTCCATTTTATTTTGGTGCTAAATAATTTGTATCTTAAGTCAATTAGGATTTTCTAACACTAGAGCTTCTCCAAATCTTTTCTATCATCCAGTATTCTAACATGGGAATGGGTCATTTGGTTTGAAGACAAGGTATGATTGAATTAGTTATGATAAAATTAGTTATCTTGGGATTAATTATTCTGGAACCTTATCTTGAAATAATTTTTTATTGACAGTTTGATTTGATATATTAAAACTTGTTAATTATGTCTTGAATTATTTCCTTGTATATTTTAGGAAACTATAATTCCTATTAGTTTAGGAGACCCTTTGTCCTAATAGATTTGGAAAAGGAAAATATTGTCCTTATAGGATTGGAAAACATTTTCCTTATAGGTTTAGGATTATTTGGGATCTATATATAGGGGATATAATTGGGGATTCTAAGACATAGTACATGATACACAATGTAGTCCTCAAGGGCTTGAAAGCATTGTAAAACTTGTTCTCTTTCTTTCATAGTGGAAAACTCTCTCTGTTTTTGCTGGGAGGAATATGCATAGCCGAACCTCTTTAAATCCTTGTGTTATTCTTTTTTTCTATTTTCTTTGTTTGTGATTGTATGCTAGTTAATCCACGATATTTCCGCAACAATTGGTATCAGAGTTTGGTTGGAATTTCTAGATATAATCAAGGGTTAAGATGTCTCCATCATCTTCAACAAAATATGAAATAGAAAAATCTGATGAGGGATCTAGTTTCAGTCTGTGAAAGATTAGAATGAGATCGTCATTGGTGTTACAAGGATTGTGTAAGGCAATTGAGGATTTTATTTCATAATAAAAGAATTAGAACAAGTAAACTTGAAAAAAAGTTTGTACAATCTTCGAGTGTCTGGTGTTCCATATTTGAGTGTAGTTGGTATGTATGCCATGGTTTGCACTCGTCTTGATATTTCACATGTTATTAATGTTCTGAGTAGATATGAGGCACATTCTGGTAAAGAACATTGGCAGGCAGTGAAGTGGATCTTGAGATACTTGAAGGATACTGCATATGTGCGCTTGACTATTTCAGAAGACAAGCTAAGTGAATAAGCAGTATGTTATATGAATTCGGACTATGCAGGTGACTTGGATAAGAGAAGATCTCTGACATGTTATGTTTTTACTCTCTCTGGTAGTGTCGTCCGTTGGAATGCAACTGTGAAAATCTGGTGTTGCTTTACGGAGGCAGTGAAAAAGGCTATATGGCTGGAAGGCTTGGAGCGGACAAAACATATGGTAGTCAGACATCACTTTATCTGAGATATTGTATCTAAAGGGGTTATTGATGTGAAGAAAGTATCTACACATAATAATCCAGGAGATATGATGACCAAAATACTCCTAACCAATAAGTTTAGGCATTGCCTAGACTTGATTGGTGTGATTTGTACTCAGTAAGCTCTTTGGAGGGCTGGGAGCATAGTAGAGAGACGTTATTTCAATTGATGAAGGGAATTCAAGCCAAGGGGAAGATTTGTTAATTTTGTCTTGAATTATTTCCTTGTATATTTTAGGAAACTATAATTCCTATTAGTTTAGGAGATCCTTTGTCCTAATAGATTTGGAAAAGGAAAATATTGTCTTTATAGGATTGGAAAACCTTTTCCTTATAGGTTTAAGATTATTTGGGATCTATATATAAGGGATATAATTGGGGATTCTAAAACATAGTAGATGATACACCATGTAGTCCTCAAGGGCTTGAAAGCATTGTAAAACTTGTTCTCTTTCTTTCATAGTGGAAAACTCTCTCTGTTTTTTGTGGGAGGAATAGGCATAGCCGAACCTCTTTAAATCCTTGTGTTATTCTTTTTTTGTATTTTCTTTGTTTGTGGTTGTATGCTAGTTAATCCATGATATTTCCGCAACAAAACTAATAAGCATTGTATATTTTTTAAGAATAAGTTATATATATATATACACGCATATGCTTTAGTTATTCATTTTTAAAAATAAAATCAAATGAATCTCAATTATTTAAGTTTGCATTTCACATGCTATATATATATATATATATATATATATATATATATGTATGTATGTATGTATATAGGCATATGCTTTAGTTATTTATTTTTAAAAGTAAAATCAAATGAAGCTCAATTATTTAAGTTTGCATTCCACATGCTATATATATAAGCATATGCTTTAGTTATTCATTTTAAAAAATAAAATCAAATAAATCTCAATTATTTAAGTTTGCATTCCACATGAATCAAAGCAGGTTCGTGGGAAGCCTCTTCTCTTCACTATCATAAGCAAAAAAACTGCACCAAAATAACAACCTAAATGGACAAGAACTGCATCAAAAAACCACAAAAAAATTGGATCAAAACTCTATCAGAAACAGCATCAAGACAATAACAAAAAAAATTAATCAAAATGCACCAAACCAACAACAAAAACTGCACTAAAACAGTGGGAAAGAATTAAAGAAAAAATTCCACCTGAAACTTAATTAAAACTGCAGCAATATCGAGGGGTGGGCATGGTATAGTATTTTGGTATATATCGAATTACCATACTATATCGAAAATTTTGATACTGTGATTTTGATATTACGGTATATGGTATACATTTTAATTATTTTTGGGTATTTGGTACAATATTTGATATTTAGAAATAACGTACCGAAATACCGAAGTATATAGTTAGATAAATAACATATATATTTATTATTAAAATACTAACAAGCATGCAACCTAGTATTAATATTAAACTAAATGTTTAGAAGTTGAAACTTTAACTGCTCTATTTTTATTGAAATGTATTTTAAATGTATTGATTAACAAAAAGAGTTGTTTGTATGTGTAATGTGTTAGTATGATGCAATTGAGACCTTTTTTTGAATTGTTGAAGTCATAATACTCTATTATATGAGTATATAATAGTTGAAGTTGAACAAACTAAGGTTACCAATTTACCATACCGCAAAATACCGAACCGAACTGCAAAATACTAAATTATACCAAATTAAATTGATATGGTAATGATATAATAATTTTAAAATCAGAATACCAAAATTGCCATACAGAAGTTTCAAATACTGTACCATACTATAGCATGCCCACCCCTAGCAATATCTTCACTAAACCAACATCCAAAACTGATCAAAATTGCAGGAAAATAGCTGCTAAAAATAGAGCAAGCAGCAAATTCTACACCAAAGTAATAATAAAAAGGGTTTGAAGGGCATTTTTGTCATTTTAATTATTTTATCCTAAAAAAAGTTATACTGATAATGTTATTCCACCACGAGAAAGGAATTACTTATCCGAATATTATTTATTAATCTTAGCATAGATTATCTCAACTTTGTAACCAAACAAGGAATAAAGAAGCATTAAAAATTTATCCATAACTATTTTGTTTATTCTATCACACCAAAGATCCCAAATAGTAAATAGACACCCAGTATACATGAACTTAGAAATGCTTGCAAGCAAGCCTTTTAACCTTGACAAGTATCAAGCACTAGGCAATCATCAATTTTTTTTTATGGAGGACTTGTTCATTGTTCTTCCTAATTTTTGCTTGGACCTTGCTGGTTAAAAGTCTCTGTAGGTAGTAAAATTAAGAAACAACCTAGTACTGACAAAAAATAGCATATTACAAATAATAACATACACTAGTGGAGAGATAGTCCTACTTTGTGAAGGCAGTGAGATAAATCGCAAGATCTTAATTAAGTTCATCGGAAGTAAAAATTTACGTGGGGAATGCTTCCACACAAGGTGCTGCTGTGAACTCCACTCTTGTACTGTTGGAAACATTTAACCACATAAGCTATTATAAGCTATACTAAGCGGTTTATTTTAGTTCATCTTCAGCATCCTGTAATTACAATTGTTTAAGTGTAATTAATTACAACCATTTCTGAAACTTCATGCAGTGGTTTGCATAAAGAGAGAGAACGCATTAATGTATTAGATCCACTCCATCCATTGAAAATCTTAAGCTATTATTGAAAATACTTGAATTATGAAACATTTTTCCCTTCCTTTAGTATGTTGAAGATAAGAAATTCTTAGCATTGATGTTAACAAGTAAACGTTCATCCAAGACATTGCTGTACTATATACGTACGAGAATTTGGATAGCAACATTTTTTTACACCACCGTTTCCAGTGTAAGGATATTCTTCCTCAACTTAACTTACCACATGCTCTTCTAGGCAGCGGCGGAATAATAGGAAAAATATACATGTATGTATATAGATATACGTATGTTTGATACCGTGTGTGTAGGTATATATTTACTTTTTTATACATAATTTATATTTGATTATCATGAAGAAATAGTGGATGGCAGCAATATTCCATACCTCTTGACTTATAATGCTACATCTTTACTTCTAGGTGCAACTGCAGCTATTTACGTTTTGTCATCTCAAGACATTTCACCATCTTGAAAATAATGACGCCAATATTAGGTTCCAAAATGGATATGTCCAAGCATTTGCAAAATTTTCTTTTACGAGAACATACAAGATAGGTTGAATACTTCTTCCTTGAATTCTCATTATCGTGTGCATGAGAATATATCTACATAAGAGTACGAGTCCTCACTACACCAAAAATGATCTTTAGCAGCAGTTAATTAACGATAATAGTTTAATTGCCGCTAAATATGTTCTTTTAACAGCAATTAACACTCTTTGTAAATGTCCCTAAAGCCTATAGTGACATTGGATTCAATGACTATTAATTAATGCCGGTAAATGATTTAGCACTCTATGTTAATGTGTATATATTATTGCCGCTAAAAACTGTTTTTATGGTAGTGCTTATGCTAATTGCTAAGTTTAACAGTGATAGAGTCCTATACCTTCTGTACATGTAAGCAGTACAAGAATTGTATAATTAATCCTATGTCTATTACAGTAACGGCCAGGTCGTGTAGCATCCCTTCAAGCTGGTGTTGGGGTTCAACACAATGCCGTGTTTGGTATGAAGTGTCTGAAATTGAAACTTAAGCAGTGTCTTTGTGAAAATATCAGCGACTTGTTCAAAAGAGGGAACAAACTTCGTCACCGTCATTGATGAGGTGTACAAGATTGTGGGGGATCATGGGAGTGACATCGGTAGAGAAGGCAGAATCGACCACTTATCAACTCAAAGATGTTGCTCAAGTTTGGTTTGACCAATGGAAGGAAGAGAGGGCGGTTGATGCAGGTCCTATTAATTGAGAGAAGTTTAAGGGAGCTTTCCTTAATAGGTTCTTTTCCCTTGAGATAAGAGAGGCAAGAGTGCTTGAGTTTATCAACCTTTGTCAAGGGAACATGAGTGTGAAGGAGTATTCTTTGAAATTCACACAATTATCCAAATATGCCTCTATTATGGTTGCCGATCTTAGGGCAAGGATGAGTAAGTTCGTGTTGGGAGTGTCCGAAATGGTGGTTAAGGAATGTCGTACCGCCATGCTTATTAAGAAAATGGATATTTCTCACTTGAGGCTCACGCTCAACAAATTGAAGAGGAGAAGCTTAAGTAAAGGACTAGGGAGTCCAAGATGGCAAGAACCAGTGATGGTGATTTTTCACAATCGAGGTCCGATGGACATGGTCGTCCTATATTCCTACAAAGGTTTTCCGATCAAGGATCTTCAAATGCTCCAGATCCGAAATTCAACAAAGATAGGGTGTCTAACCCTAAACCTCAAGGAGGAGGTGGAAATGGATCTTTGGTTCCCACTTGCCAAAAGTGTGGTAAGAGTCATTCGAGGAAATGCTTAATGGGTACGGATAATTGTTTTGGTTGTGGCACGAGTGGTCACCATTTGAGGGATTGTCCATCAGGAGGAGACAAAGGTAGAGATGGAGGCAAGCTCAGCCTAGTGGTTCGAGTTTGGGTGCTCCAAAGCAAAACCGATTTTATGCACTTCATACTCGACACCATCAAAAGGGTTCCCCCGATGTTGTAATCGGTATGTTGAAAGTCTTTCATCTTGATGCTTATGCTTTGCTTGATCCCGACGCTACATTGTCTTTTGTGAGACGCTATATATGGCTATGAGATTTGACGGAGTTATAACCCTTTTCTGTCTCTACTCCTATAGGTGATTCCATTGTGGCTAAAAGAGTCTATAGAAATTGTCCCATCTCCTTTACCCATAGAGTCACTCGTGTTGATCTTGTAGATCTTAATATGTTAGATTTTGATATTATTCTTGGTATGGACTAGCTTCATTCTTGTTATGCTTATGTTGATTGTAGAACCTGTATGGTTAAGTTTCAGTTTCTGAATGAACCTATCCTAGAATGGGAAGGGGTAAATTTTATGCCTAAAGGTAAGGTTGTTTCTTGCCTAAAAGATAGAAAAATAATTTCTAAGGATTGCACATATCATCTAGTCTGGGTAAGGGATACGAATTTCGAAACCCCTACTTTTGAGTCAATTCTCATTGTAAATGAGTTTCTGGAAGTGTTTCATGATGATCTTCCTAGTGTTTCTCTCGAAAGGGAAATAGACTTTGATATTGATCTTCTCCTGATACGCAACTTATCTCTATTCCTCCTTATTGTATGGCTCCGATATAACTCAAAAAATTGAAGGAGCAATTGAAAGACTTATTGGATAAAGGTTTCATCCGATCAAGTATCTCTCCATGGGGTGCTCCAGTGTTGTTTGTTCGAAAGAAGGATGGTTCCCTTCGAATGTGCATTGACTATTGGCAATTGAATAAGGTTACCATTAAGAATAAGTATCCTATTCCAAGGATAGATGATTTGTTTTACCAACTCCAAGGAGCGAGTTACTTCTACAAGATTGACCTTCGATCGGGTTATCACCAATTGAGGGTGAAGTAGAGTGACATTTCAAAGACGGCATTTCGAACTCGATATGGTCACTATGAATATTTGGTAATGTCTTTTGGTTTGACGAATGCCCTAGCGGCATTCATGGATTTGATTAATAGGGTCTTTAAGCAATATCTTGACATGTTCATAATTGTATTCATCAATGATATTTTGATTAACTCATGGAGTGTGGATGAGCATGTTGAGCATTTGAGGATAGTGTTGAAAATTCTTAAGGATCGTGAATTTTATGCTAGGTTTAGCAAGTGTGAGTTTTGGTTGAGGTCCGTTGCTTTCCTTGGTCATATCATCTCTGGTGAAGGTATTCGAGTGGATCCTAAGAAAACTGAGGCGATCAAGAGTTGGCCTAGACCTTTGTCCGCTTTAGATATACAGAGTAAGCTTTGTGGAAAGATTTTCCTCTATTGCTCCGTCTTTGACAACATTGACTCAAAAGAAGGTGAAATTCCTATTGTCGGAAGCTTGTGAAAAGAGTTTCCAAGAATTGAAAGATAGACTCACTTCAGCCCTTATATTGACATTGCCGAAAGGGTTGGATGGTTTTATGATTTATTATGACTCCTCAAGGATTGGTCTTGGTTGTGTTTTGATGCAACATGGGAAAGTCATTGTTTATGCTTCAAGGCAATTGAAGGTGTATGAAAAGAACTATCCTACCCATGATTAATTTAGAATTAACTGCGGTTGTTTTTGCCTTAAATATTTGAAGACATTATTTGTATGGTGTCCATTTTGATACTTTTACTGACCACAAGAGCTTGCAATACGTGTTCAAGCAAAAGGATCTAAACCTTCACCAAAGGAGATGGCTCGAACTTTTGAAGGACTATGACATGAGTGTCTTGTATCACCCGAGCAAAGCCAATGTGGTGACCAATGCCTTAAGTCGGTTGTCGATGAGTAGTGTGACCCATGTTGAAGATAGTAAGAAAGATTGTTCCGTGATGTTCATAGACTATCTCGGTTAGGTGTTCGTTTGGTAGATTCCAATGAGGGTGGTGTCATTTTTCATAATGGATCGAAATCATATTTTGTGTCGGATGTGAAGTCGAAGTAAGGTCTTGATGCAATTTTTGTTAAGTTGAAGGAAATGGTGCTCAAAAAGGCTGTTGAGGCTTTCTCCCAAGGGGGAGATGACGTGCTTCGTTATTAAGGTCAGTTATGTATTGCGAATACTAATGATTTTAGAGATCAAATTTTATTGGAAGCCTATATTTCTTGGTATTCCATTCACTCGAGAACCAACAAGATGTACCGTGACTTACGAGAGGTCTATTGGTGGAATGGAATGAAGAAGGATATTGCAGAATTTGTGACTAAGTGTCCTAATTGTCAACAAGTGAAAGTCGAGCATCAAAAGCTGGGAGGTTTGTCTTATGATATTAGTATTCCTACTTGGAAGTGGGATGACTTGAATATGGATTTTATTACTAGTTTACCCCGCACCCGGCGACAATATGACTCGATTTGGATTATTGTGGATCGTATGATGAAGTCGGCTCATTTCATTCTTGTCAAAACTATTTATTCAACAGAAGATTATGCTAAGTTGTATATCAAGGAAATGGTTAGGTTGCACTGGATGCCCTTATCCATTATCTTCGACTGTGGTACCCAATTTACTTCACAATTTTGAAAGTCTTTTCAAAAAGGTCTTGGTACCCGTGTTAAGCTTAGTATGACCTTTCATCCTCAGACCGATGGGCAAGCGGAGCGTATTATTCAAACTTTGGAAGATATATAGAGAGCTTGTGTGATTGACTCCAAGGATAATTGGGATGATCACTTGCCTTTGATTGAGTTTGCTTATAATGATAGCTATCATTCAGGTATTGATATGGCTCCATTTGAGGCTCTCAATGGTATGAGGTGTAGATCTCCTATAGGTTGGTTTAAAGTTGGTAAGGTTGCTTTGATAGATCCCGAGTTGGTATATGAGTCTATGGAAAAGGTTCGAGTTATTCGTGAGAGGTTGAAAACTGCTTAAAATCGACAAAAGTCCTATACCGATGTTAGAAGAAGAGATCTTGAGTTTGATGTTGGTGATTGGGTTTACTTGAAGATTTTGCTCATGAGGGTGTCATGAGGTTTGGTAAGAAAGGGAAGCTTAGTCCACGTTATGTTGATCCTTATCAAGTTTTGAGACGGATAGTGTCACGACCCAAGCCTAGGGCCTAGATGTGACCGGCGAATGGGGAACCCGAAGGAACCCCAAACAAGCCTCATAGCGTATCATTACACATCCTTGGTCGCGGAAGCAATTAAATGACCATAAGCGATAAGCATAATCAAGGGGGAAATCGGGACTAAGGGAGCAAGAAAAAAAAGAAATGATACATAAATACCATAGATGAGTCAAGCTCAAGCATAATACACAACTTGTCCAACACCACCTCTAAACATGAGTACTTAGCGGGGGCCAAGACAAACTACCGGGCTCACCCTCATAGTCAAAACATAACTAGAAAGGAAAAGTTTTATACATAGCAAAAGATCATGAGCAACGTCCCCGAAATGGAGGACTCACCAATAACCACTATAGAAAATCGTACTAGCCACGCGGAGGAGGATGGTCAAGCGGTGCTCCGGTCCCTACATGGTGACATCATGTAGGCATAGAGTATGCGTTAGTACATTTGAATGTACTAAGTATATGGGATGCAATGCAATGCTACATTAGATGGACATCATAGGAAAAATGCGTAATCATACCCAATAGATAGCATATTAATGAAATGATATGTATAATGATGCTTACATAAAAATCATATTTAGTGGGACGTAGTACATGTGTGGCGAGTGACCATCAATATAGTATTTCCAAGGCCTACCACCCCCTTGGAGAGGCGAAAGAGGTACAAACCCTCAATATGGTTACACGGGCCTACCACCCCCCCGAGCTAGGGACCAAGGTACAAACCCCTCGATATGGTTATACGGGCCTACTACCCCCCGTACTAGGAAACCAAGGTACCAACCCCTCGATACGGTTATACGGGCCTACTACCCCCCCGTACTAGCAACCACGGGAGGTACCAACCTCCTCGATCGGTTATACGGGCCCTACTACCCCCCGTACTTAGCAAACCAAAGGTACCAACCCCTCGATACGGTATACGGAGCCATACCCCGACTAGGCAACCAAGGTACCAACCCCTCGATACGGTTATACGGGCCTACTACCCCCCGTACTAGGCATGGTCGACTCACAACACTTATTTAGAGAAAATCATATACGTGTGTCCATTTCATCATCATTTCAGTAATTACATAACCATCCGTCTCATAGGACGTACCTTGGACCTTCCCTTTCCTAAGAATTCTATAAATGGGCATTTTATCAAACCCAAGGTGGGCAATTGTTCATGTAAATGAAATCATGTATTTCAAGAATACTAAGTCCAACCAATTCCAAAATCCATATAAATCAGCCCACCAACAACATACATATATATATCAACCTCCATAATTTGATCATGGAAGCATGTAAACCATAAACATCACATAATAATTCCATTTCATGATAATATGCAAAATGGACCATAATAGGGTGTGTAGTAGTAATTCCATAATTCAAGAATTCATAAATAATCATAAGGACCCATAAACTTGAAGTAGAAATAGAGGATAAATGGTTGGACTTGTGGAAAGGAAGGTTTCCACAATCTAACCCACATACCTCAACTTTGGAGAATCCTTGATGAAGATTGGAATGGAGAATCGAAGCTTGAGATTGAGTCTTGAATCCGGAATTAGAGCTTGAGATGTTTGCATTTGGTTGAAGATCTTGGTGGAATTTTTGGAGAGGGCTTAGAGAGTGTTTTTGGATTAAGAAAAATGACTAAGTATGGGACATATCCCCTTTTTATAAAAAACGTCTCCACCCCGCCTAAAAAAAAGCTCACTGGAGATTGCAAATCTGCACAGACGGGTTTTACGAAAATGGTCATAACTCCCTCATCCTAACTCGGACTAAGTTGAAACCAAGTGCGTTGGAAAGCTAACTCAAAGAGCTTTAATTTGATAGGTTGCAGCCCTTCCAGTTCCTTGTGTGCTAAGAGATATGCCCCTTTAAAGTTGACCCTCAAAATCGCAATTTTTGCGATTTTTGAATTTTGATACGGTTGCTCTAAAATTTGGGTTAGACCCATTTCCCACTCAATTTGACCCCACAAATAAGAATATGAAGTCGAATTTCTGAAATCATGCACGGATTTTGAGATATATGGAAATTACAATTATAGGTGTTTCCGAGGCACATTTTCGGGCATTTTTGGGGTCGTTTCAGATAGGCAAAGTTTTGAGACGGATAGGCAAGGTGGCTTATGAATTATATTTTCCCTCTGTTCTATCGTCGATACATATGGTATTCCATGTATCCTTATTGAGGAAATATATTGGTGATTCGACATTGATTGTGCCATTAGAAAGTCTTGGTATAAAGGAAAGCCTTTCGTATGAAGAAGTTTCGATCAAGATCTTAGACCGCAAGTTCGTAAGTTGAGGAATAAGGAAGTGGCTTCCGTGAAAGTTCTATGGGGGAATCAATTGGTTGTTGGTCCTACTTAGGAGGTCGAAGCCGATATGATGTTCCAATATCCTCATTTCTTTCCCTATGCTCCTACTCTATCTTGATGTATTTAGTTCCTCATGGTTCATTCTTGCGGATTCATATGTTTCATTTATTCTCATGTTTTCCATGCATACATGTATGTTTTATGAAATGAAAGACATTTTAAAGTATGTTTTAGCTTGGAGTTGATTTTCTCCTTAGTTATGTGCATTTATGTGATTGCATTCACAATGGGTTGTTAGATTTCTTTCCCCTACTCTCTTTCATGCTAGCTTGAATCTCGTTCGAGGATGAATGTTTCTAAGGGAAAGATATTGTAACACCTCGAAAGATAGAAAGGGAAAAGATAGCATTTTTGGGCTACCGGTTGAGACCTATAGGTCCACTCTACAGGTTGTACGAGGTTCTACAGGTCGTAGATGGCACTCGTAGGAAGGGTGTTAAATTTTGGAAAAATCAAGTCCCAATATCTAATTCTACGATTGACCAGGACGATTTGTCGAAGGGATTACATACCGTACGAAGTTCCCGTAGAAAGGTTTCAGACTTAGTGAAATTCTTCAGGTTGAAGTTGAGTTTTATAGTTAGGGTCTACGGACTGTAGAAAGTTCTACGGGAAATAGGAGGGTCTCGTCAAATGTTGAAGGATTTTTGGGTTCCAGTACTTTAGTCTACGGTTGACCAAGCCGGTCCGTAGAAAGTCCTACGGACCGTAGGGTCCTCCGACAGTTTTTAATTAAGGATGTTTTGATCTTTTCTTATACATTTAATACCTAAACTCTGTCTTTTTGACCCTATTTCTAAAACCTATAACTAACTTTTTAGTCCTAAAATTACCCGCTCTAAATTCATTCTCTCAAATTCCAAATTCAATCCAAGTTCATCTTCCCCAATTCTCTCTCAAGTTTAAGGAAGAAGTAGCTAGGGTTTCAAATCAAGTCTCCTTTCTTACCATTGCTTTTGGGCTTTGATTATCAAGTTATGTGAGAATTTACCAATGGAATCTATTCATCCATTGGGTCCCCAAAGATCTCCATTCTCAAATTCAATTTCTCAAATTAAAGTTAGGGTTTTCTTCAATCTTCATGGGTTCTATTTGATTATGATTCAATTGTTTGATTTCAATCTTCTATTACATTATTGAAGTAATTACATGGTTTTTGATTGAATTCATAAGGACCCATGCATTATTCATGATTTTTGACTATGAATTTATGAAGAGAATTATAAACTATGAATTTTATGATTATGAATTGATAAAGGATCACTTGCATGTTTATGAAAAGAATGATTTATGATTTAATGATACTTTTAAGTTGAGTATCAATGGTTGGGAAAGGTTTTCTCACACACTTAAGGATTCAGAATGGTGAAAGGTTTTCTCACCTATGCTTAAATCATGTTTTAAAGGAGCTACTCTATACTTACGATTTTATGATGTGAATTGGTAGTTGATTATTTCCTTCCCTAATGTTATGCATTGATCCTTGGTTTTTTCTACTCTATTGGAATTTTACTTAGCACCTAGCGAACTTTGAAGTGGAGGCTCAAATAGGGTAGTCTCTCGTAGCAACTTCTAGTTCCTAACTATGTGCCCCCGTAGGATTGTCTTAAATGACCTAACTAGTGGATCCACTTTAGCAAAAGATGAAATGTGCGGATTCTTACCTTGGCAAATAGAATTCCCTTCTTTCTGTATGAGGGATATACCGGATTTCATGATATAGCTCTTATAGTCTTATTGTTGATTAAAGATAATATCCCACAAATTGAATCATGCTTCTTCAAGGATTCTTTATGTCTCTTATTTTAATGCATTGACCATATTTTATGATTTATATGATGGTGCTTCTTTAGGATTTCGAATGTTAAATATTGGTCATGCATTACATGTTTTAAACATACCATGCTATTATGTCTATTTTATGCATATTTCTCCATACTTAGTACATTCCATGTACTAATGCATACTTGTGCCTCCATTGTTTCACTAATGTAGGGTCTGACGCTCCTTCTCCTTCCGCTCATGGCTAGTTGATTGATTGATCTAGAGTTGAAGACTTGGTGAGTCCTCATGTTTCGAGGACCATGCCACTTTTACTTGATTTCTATGTCTTTACTTTTCGGATGATATACGTGGTGTATGGATTATGTCCCAACCACTCTTTGATATTGTAGAAAGACTTGTCGAGACTATGTTAGACTTCCGTTTATATTTCAAACTCTTTCATGATATAAGACTTTCTTTTAAACCTATTTCTTTATGCTGTGTTGTATGTATGCTAAGGGACTTGTGTAGGGCCTCTCGGGGTCCTATATGACATGTCACATCTAGGGACTATTTTGGATCGTGACATCTACACCCTTAGCAATATTTTCCCTTTTGACATCATAAAAAAGTAAAGCAATAAACCCAGTAGAAATAATGCAGTTCCAGCAAATTCATGGCTACTTGAGTAACACTAAGCACGAGTAAAAATGCATAAAGTAATGAGACAAGTCAGTAGACACAAGGCAGATTATTAATTAAAAATAAAGCATCAACATTCAAAACATTGCAATAAAATTACATAGAGTAACAGGACAATGCCCATCGAAAAGTTTTAACAAAAAGGGAGGAGGACATACATAAAAGATTAAGAGGAGGGAGGCTTGGAAGTGAGGGATTAGAGGAGGAGGGTCAATCTAGCGTCAGCCTCACCATGAGTCTTTAGTAACCTTTCCTTGAACTCATCATTCTTAGCAATCAGGCCTTCATTCTGAACTTTCAGAGCAACCAGTTCATCTCCACTTAGTCCGTCTGATTTGGCCTTCAGAAGGCAGAAGCTGAGCTTTTAGGCGAGCAATTTCTGCATTCCTGTTTGCAAGTGTTACTGTGATTACTTCTATTTCATGCTTCAGCTGCTCCTGTTCCACCAACATCTCGAAGACTTTGCTCTTGGTCCTTGTTCGTCCCTCCACACACTCACACTCCACAAGTGTGTTCATAGATATAGTTTGCTTCATAGTCCCTCTAACTCCAAGACCAAGGGGAATCTCAAAATATTTGAACACCTTTGTCAAGAACTAGCCATACCCCATATCATGTTTGTCATCCTTGACATATATAATTTTGTGCATATTCTATAACATGATTGCAGGATGATTGATAAAATCAACTTTGCTTAGAGACTCTATGAGAAACAAATCAGCAGCAGAGGCAACAGTTCTCTTTTTCAGATCTTGGTAAGAGCACTTTATTGACAACCTAAAAATAGAGCTAACATTCTCCATTGAGATATTTTTTGGGAATACCTGCACAACAAGGATTTGGGAGTTTGTCAATCTCCTGAACGAACTGTTGTTAAGTCGTGATTTTACTATCTTTTAGAAAAATCACTTTTGAAATATTCTAAGTATAAAATAATTTGAGAAAATACTTAGAAAATGAGTCGCCACTTAATTTTTCAAGGAAATTAAGAAAACTTAGCTTTAAAGAGTTTAACAAAATAAAGCCTAAAAAAATTAGACAAAAGGGTACAAGATTCTTAATTCCATTTCAAGAAGGTTTTAACCACTTGAAATGTCCGCTAAAATGCGGTTATCCGACGATTTGAAAAATTATTTGACTAACTTTAAAAAAATACTTAGAAGTAAATAAAGACAAATTTAAAAATCACTTGAAAAGAAATGAACTTAAATATTTAAAATAATTTTAGAAAGTAAACTTTGTCAAAATGACTAAATAAAATCATTCAAATGGAATAAATTATCATAACCAAGAATAGTTCATCTTTAAGTGGTTTAATTAAGTAAACCAAAATTTAGAGTTAGAGTTAAACAAATCAAATAAATAAATAAATATAATCAAATAACTAAGAAATAATGGACTTGGGCCAGATTAGCCTTTTCAGGCTGCTGATACTGCTAAGTTATTTTGTGCTTTGGCCCATTTCATTATATACTCACTGTATACAGATGGTATATCAGCTGAATATTGGGTGTATATCAGCCCATGGTCCTGTATATTTTATGTATACTGATGTATAAAATTCATTTTTCGACTCCCGAGACATGTAATTTTAGCTTCCCTTGCCCCATTTCAGCTTCCTTTTCAACTTCATTGAATCGATGAGGTATACTCAAATTCAAAGTCGATGAAGTGCAGGAATGGAGTCCAAGTGGACTCGGATAATATTACATACAAAAAAGAAGAGGAGAACAAATTAGTAGCACTCTAATTAATCAACTAAGCATGTTTGACAATTTGATTTTCCAAATCGCCTAAAACACTCTCAAGTGGATGAAAAATCACCTTACCACATTGGGACTCAAGTGAATACATACAAATAGTTGTAATAGGACCCTCCTAACATTTAGCATTTATATTTTATCAAGATATTTATGAGTAGAACAAAACTCAATACATTCAAGCAATTCCTAAGGCCACTGTTAATGCATAAAGATGAGATCAAATTATTTTAGGTAATGTATGAGGGTACCGTATGAGATTTTATGAGGGAAATGGAATTAAATACACACTGCCAACACATATTTGGAAAATAACAATACAACTTCTAGTATTCAAGTGATCTTAAAGTTTCACAATATCAGAATTCGTAACAGTGTAGCACATCAAGAAAAGGACTCGAACCAGTTTGCCTATTTTCGGAAAATCAGTAGCAAGGTACACAAATTGCGTGAGATGCAAACTGATAAGACTTTTAATGAAGACATCGACCCATCACAAAATCAGAACTGGACATGTTTTGAGGATGCATCTAAGAGAAAATATAAAACTAGCAATGACAGAATTGAACATGTAACAAAGTTCAACATTTATTTGCTTTCTAGCCCTTGAAATTATGAGAGATTAATGATTAATCGAAGTAGGTAAAGAAGCTATCGAGCTTAACAGCACACCAAGGGTCTGTTAGGCCATACGATATGAAATCATGATTTGAAATCATGCTTTGAAATCATAATATGAAATCATGAGATAAAGTTGAAATTTTGTTTGGACATGCAATTTGGACTTTTTATGTTGTATGTTTTCTCACGAACATAAAGATCACATAAGTTGTAAAACAATTAAAATTGTTCCAATTCTTTATACAATCATACTAAATAAGCAAAAGTTTATAAAATTGCATAATACACTATCACAAAGTTATTCTTAAAAATACAATATTTATTGATCAAACTTTAATTCAATAAAAAATAAAATTGAACATAAGTTGCAGTGTACTAGTATTTAATATAATCCT
Source organism: Solanum appendiculatum (assembly GCA_018342035.1). NCBI lineage: Eukaryota > Viridiplantae > Streptophyta > Magnoliopsida > Solanales > Solanaceae > Solanum > Solanum appendiculatum. Next base: position 53,189 of record JAGDQO010000469.1, read on the forward strand.
CCCACATAGTACAAACAACTTGATCACCTTGAACTTACATTTCTTGATCAACCGAGAAGACGAATGAACATTGTTACTTTTAGCCATTTGTTGGTCAATTTGGTAGGTAAATAAATTTGATCATAAACAATAAAATTGGTGAATATAAATGGTAAAGTAGGAATTAATTTAAAGTAATAATAAATTTTATATTGGTGAGAATAATCGTTATACGATATATAAATAATTTATAAAGTAATGATATGAAGTATAAATTTTATTTACATATGAAATAAATGGTTAGTAGATATAAATGTCGGATTATTTTTAAAAAATATAAACTTGTGGGTTAATTATTGTATTTGAAAAATCTCAAATCATGATTTGAAATTTTCAAATCATACTTTTCGGAGAATTTGAAATTTCATCTCATCAGATGAAATCAGCGTGAGATCGCATGTCCAAATGCTAATTTTATCTCATAATTTCATACCACGATATGAAATCGCATGTCCAAACGCTTGTTTGCTAAAGTTATCTGAAAATCTTGTATTAGTATTTCATATGCATTATTTTCATGAGGCAAGTAAGTTTTAAGATTTTCAAGAAGTGTTTCAAGAAAGTACTATTATTTCTTTCCTTCAAGTGCATTTAAAAATGAGTTCAAGAAAGTATATTTTCATAAAATTTCTTTATACATATTTTAAAGATTATGTTTCAAAGAAATTTTAGTCACTTGAAGGATTCATTAAGAAAGTTTACAAATTTTCATCAAAGATAGATATGATTTCCAAAGAGAGTGTTCTTTTATCATTAAAACTCAGAATATAAGTAGGTTTCAAATAGTCGCGAGCTTAGTCTCACCAATATGACATTCAGGTTTGTCTCATATATGATTCAAATATGATAGATGGTTTTCATATCTATGAGCACTATATGAATATATGTTATTTTGGGAGGACTATTTAGCACTGAGAGGACACAAGTTTAGAAAACTCAAGTCCCATAACTATGTGACACCATAAGATTATGTTTCACCGCTTTGTCGGTTGACCATCTGGCCCTGAAAAGCTCAGATTAGTGGATCCACATAGATATGATATGGTCCTATACTTTGACAAGCTATAAGGCAACCCTCCCAACTGGATTAGTTGTTGAACATCATAAGCTCACGTGATGTATGTCGGTTGTAAGAAACTCCCTTATGTGAGGCAAAAAATATATATGTTTATCATTATTTGTCCCACATTTAGTATTTTTATTTGTCCTTTTTGAGCATGAATTTTATGGAGTGTGCTTAACAATGTATTTTATTTGTAGGATTAAATTGGTGTGAAGATGAAGAAGTTTCTAGAAGAAAAATCAAGCAGACAGCTTAATGGACTAAATTAAATATAATAATAATATTTTATATATGTGTCAAAAGTGCAGAATGCAAATTCTCATGGAAGTAAGCCTGTTGCCACATGGCAAGCAACTGAAGACCCTCCGATTTGCATAATTGTTGAGGCGGTTTCACGCTGGAATTTCAATTCCTTTTGGTTTTGGATTCCTAATTTATTTTGGACTCAATTACTTTTATTTAGGGTTTTATATATCTATAAATAGTCCATAGAAATAATTATTATTGGAGGATACTTGGGAAGGAAAATTTGTCAATATTCTTTGGGGTTCTTTTTCTTCTTAGGTATTAATAGCTAAAGACCCCTGTTCTGGGGCTGTGGCTACGGGTAATTGTTGAACATCGATTGTTTCTGAATTAATTGTTGGTTATCGCTTAAATTACTTTTGTGTTCTTGTTTTAGTATTTCATGCTTGATCACCATAGAAATAAATTTCTTGTCTATTCTTGGACCCGAGAGATAAAGAGGTAGATAGACCAAAGAATGCAAAGAGCTTGATCTAAATTGTTTAGATTCGTGTTTAGGGGTGACGCCCGGACGAACACCAAGCTTGATTACGAAACAGGATGAAATATAAATGCTCGCCAATTAGGACTGCCTATCCCCGCTCAACGATGTGGTTAGAAAGCTAGTTGGAGTAGGCGATTAGAAGTCGAGAGATCATGATCATAAAATCAACCCTGTAAATCAGTAATTTGATAACCTTAGTTAATTCATTGCATGAGATGCGATACATGAAACCTTAAGCATGCTGCAGCCCTGGAATTGCCCAAAGTATTGTAAGTTATTTTTTTTATTTAATTCTTGCATTCTTTTATTTCTTTTGACACTCTTAAATAAATAATTAGACTAGTATAATTTAGTAAATAGTTATTTGACAAGTCCCTGTGGATTCGATATTCCGGTTCTTAAAGAGCCACTTATTACTTCTGCGACCATGTACACATGTGTGTGCAATTGGAAGCAACAAGTTTTTGGCGCCGCTGCCGGAGACTTAGAAATTAACTATTCTTCTAGGTTATACTTTTTCTTTTTTATTTATTTATTTATTTTTAATTTTTTAGTTAATTTTTTTTTTCTAAACAATTACATTTTTTTCCTTTGAAGAATTTGGTACTCTTATTGATATGACTGTTTGGGATAAATCGTGGTTAGGTGAGAAGTATCCTTGTAATTATTGTAATGGACCCTAATTGGATATCGAGTGTCCTATTTGTCATATATGTGGTGGTCAATTTGGTCATTGGAATGGTTGTCCTAACTATTAATCCCCTCCCCGAATCCCTATTATGATTCTTCTGTTATCTGTGATGTTGGCAGGTGGTGATGAAGTGGAGAATGCAAAACAAGAAGCTCGCAATGTGAACACATTCATGGAATGTACGGACATGCTGGGCAAAGTTAATTTAAAAATCTCGGAACAAATGTTTGAATGCGTGGAAGACCAATAAAAAATCAGAGAAATGCAGGCTACGCTTGACGATATTGGATTGCAAATTGCAATCCTAGCTAAAATAGAGGAAGATATTGAATCCCAACAAACAGAAAGTCGTGAAGAAGTAGAGATAGTGAGCCAATATTGGATACAAGGACAAATTCAACTTCTGAAGTTTCAAGAGTCTATCCGTGATGGTCTGACATACATGACAACCCAACTGATAGAATTTGGCTAAGATATTCATGACTTGGAGGCTCACTTGAATAAAAAAATTGAGGCGTCTGATGCCCAATCACAAATTGTTGTGGATGATGACCAACTAGTGGAGCAAAAAGAGGAATTCCAACCATTCAACTATACATTATTCCTTAATGTCGATGTTAAGAAAGAGTACAAAAGTGAGAATGTTGTAAATAATGTTGCTTTCGATTTGAGGCATATTGGACCTCATTCTAAACATTTTTCTACATTATGCTTGGATGAAGACATGAAATTCAAGTCATCTGAACTAATAGAGGAGTGTCTAGATGAGGAAAAAGGCCCCTACATTCTAAAGTTTTCTAATCCACGTAGACAAAACGACATTCCTCACATAAGGGCCAAGAAATGCAAGATGCGACATTTATTACTTAGTTCCTTTATCTTTATACCACCGCCCCTAGAAAGGAGCAGAAAAATTGATGCAAAGTTAGGGGTACAATTCATAAGTTCAAAGTGGAAAGAAAAGTAGTGAATTTACTTGTGTCGTGTCGCGACGTTAAATCAGTCGCTTATTGGGAGGCAACCCAATTTATAGTGTAGCTTCTTTTTATTTTTTATTTTTTATATAGTGTCATTTTTTTCTTTTGGTCTTGTTTTTTGCAGATTAGGGGAAGTCTGAGTACCCAAATATTTGGAGCTAAGGAGCACGTTTGAGCTTAAGTGTGTGGTGCGTACGACCCTTGATGAAAATTAAGAGAACATGTTAATAGCTAGGCCTAGAGGCCTCAGGGAGTTTTCCTAACCCTTGTTTTAAATTTTAATTGATGCTTTGGGGACATAGCATCTTTTTAAGTGTGGGGTGGAAGAATGAATTCCTAGTTTTTACTGTTTTATTGAGTTTTTTTTTTAGGATGGGTTCCTTGGCTTTTATTTTCGGTTCTTTTCCTGAGGATAGTCCCTTTGAACCGACAGGGAGTAAATTTTTTTCTTTTTATTTTTATTTTTTTGGAGAGAAAAGAATAGACCCTTTTGAGTTGTGTGATACTTGCTATTTAGGCCTAATTTTGAGTAGTACTTTCTTGTGAATGCTTGATTGCTATTGAAATTGCAGACTCTTTGACACCAAGGCTCATGGTTGTGACTTTGCATATAGCTTATTTTATTTTGTAGTTTGTTATGATCCTGTCTCTCTTAGAAGTGGAATTGATCCATCTTGATTGATACGTGAGCCATGTGTGGTGAGAATTTGTTTATTCCATATTTTGCATCTTAGTCTAGAACTTGCCCTGCATGTTATTGAAGTGAAATAAAACGTGTTGCTTTATTTGGGAGATGATAATAGGCTTTCTTTGATTTGTCTTGTAAATTTTAGTCTTTTCAGATATCATATCACTAGATAGCCCTTTTGAGCCTGTAGCCATAATTTGCCCTTAACAATTTTGTTGAATCCTTAGTTTTTGCACCTTGCTTCCTTGAGCACTGTTGCATAGACTAATTATAATTTTAATATCTGAAGAAAACATACGGGGAATGGTTGAGTGAAAAAAGGTAATCAATGATAACTACAAAGTGATGAAAAAAGCCCTCTTCGAAAGAATGTGACATGAAAAAGAAAAAAAAAAGGGGAGAAGAAAAAAAAATTGTGAAAGAAAAAAAATGATTGAAACATTCTTGAGATGATGAGAATTACTTGTGAAATAATTGTTGAACAGAGGGTTGAAAGTAAAGAGAAGAAAATAATTGGTGATAAAGTCTAAAATTGGAAAGTGCTTAGGGAAGTGTAAGTCACTATTATATAGTTTTCCTATCCGTCCCCTAGCCTATATTACAATCCGTTAAAGTCCTATTTGATTCTATTCAAGCATGATTAATTAGTGGAGATGTACATAATGGGCAAGCTTATGGTTCTTTGTGCATACATGTGAATTTATTTGTGAGTGTGAGAGTTGTTCTTTGATGCTAAGTCCTTAATTTATATTCAATCTTTTGAATTGAGTGTGTGGACTGTTTCTTCTTGTGAGGGCACTTGTTTCATGATGGATATGTGATGTTATTAACTTTCTTTGATGAGAGTAGGTGAACAAACTTAAATTTAATGAGTTCAGAGTCCTTCCTTGAGGTTAGAAGGTTACAGGTTTGTTGTTTATTTGGATGTCTTGCATAATGAGCAGAAATTGTACTTGATGTTTTGAAATTTGAATATGGCCTAATTGTTTGTATCAATAAAGGTGATGACGTTCCTAGTATGATTTTTTGAAATGAGCTTTAATGTTTGCTTGAGGACGAACAAAAGTTTAAGTGTGGGGTGTTGATGTGAGGCCAAAAATATATATGTTTATCATTTTTTGTCTCACATTTAGTATTTTTATTTGTCCTTTTTGAGCATGAATTTTATGGAGTGTGCTTAACAATGTATTTTATTTGTAGGATTAAATTGGTGTGAAGATGAAAAAGTTTGGAGCTAAAACGAATTAAAAATGGAAGATTCTAGAAGAAAAATCAAGCAGACAGCTTAATGGACTAAATTAAATATAATAATAATATTTTATATATGTGTCAAAAGTGCAGAATGCAAATTCTCATGGAAGTAAGCCTGTTGCCACATGGCAAGCAACTGAAGACCCTCCGATTTGCATAATTGTTGAGGCGGTTTCACGCTGGAATTTCAATTCCTTTTGGTTTTGGATTCCTAATTTATTTTGGACTCAATTACTTTTATTTAGGGTTTTATATATCTATAAATAGTCCATAGAAATAATTATTATTGGAGGATACTTGGGAAGGAAAAGTTGTCAATATTCTTTAGGGTTCTTTTCTTGTTCTTTTTTTTCTTAGGTACTAGTAGCTAAAGACCCCTGTTCTGGGGTTGTGGCTACGGGTAATTGTTGAACATCGATTGTTTCTGAATTAATTGTTGGTTATCGCTTAAATTACTTTTGTGTTCTTGTTTTAGTATTTCATGCTTGATCACCATAGAAATAAATTTCTTGTCTATTCTTGGATTCGAGAGATAAAGAGGTAGATAGACCAAAGAATGCAAAGAGCTTGATCTAAATTGTTTAGATTCGTGTTTAGGAGTGACGCCCGGACGAACACCAAGTTTGATTACAAAACATGATGAAATATAAATGCTCGCCAATTAGGACTGCCTATCCTCGCTCAACGATGTGGTTAGACAGCTAGTTGGAGTAGGCGATTAGAGGTCGAGAGATCATGATCATAAAATCAACCCTGTAAATCAGTAATTTGATAACCTTAGTTAATTCATTGCATGAGATGCGATACATGAAACCTTACGCATGCTGAACCCTGGAATTGCCCAAAGAATTGTAAGTTAATTTTTTTAATTTAATTCTTGCATTCTTTTATTTCTTTTGACACTATTAAATAAATAATTAGACTAGTATAATTTAGTAAATAGTTAATTGACAAGTCCCTGTGGATTCGATATTCCGATTCTTAAAGAGCCACTTATTACTTCTGCGCGTGTGCAATTGGAAGCAACACTCCCCAAGAAAAGTAAAGTGATATTATTTTTCTGTATTTGTTACTATTGTATATATTCAGTTTTAAAGTTTTTTTGTTGAAGCACACATGCATGCATTACTATTCAGTTGACATTATCTTTGTCTATCATCAAAGTTATTCATTTAGCTCAGTATGTTTAGTTTTAGCCTATTGATATATTCAGCTATTTTACATACATTACATTCCAAGTAATGACGTCATTTTGCTCTATATCATTTTATGATGCAGATTCAGGTACTCATGACAACAGACGCATCATTAAGATCAATTTTCTCCATCTTTTGTGAGGCCTCTTTACTTTTGGAGGGCTCTAGTGTATTTCAAGTATTAGTAGTTTGTTTATGTTGTTAGTATAGTATGCAAATAGCTTGGAATCTTGTTCCAATAATCTTGCTTCTGTATGTTAGAGGCTGCATAGACGAGTCAGTTGAGTTATAGTCTTAGTTGTTTTACAAACACATGCATATTACAGATATTTTATATATTTCTTTACTATGAAGTATTTGAGTTTGTTTCTAATGTTCTTGCATGCTCATCTTTTAAAAGCTTCCGCATATGTTTTATAGTCTTCAGTATAATATTAAGTCAGGCCAAGGGTTCACTTGGGACCAGAAATGGTTATGAGTGCCAGCCATGTCCAAGGTGTAGACTCAGAGCGTGACAGCTTCCATCCAGGATTCCTCACCAATTGAACTTTATCTGTTTCCTCAATTTCACTTGCAGAATATGCATTTTTAGACTGAACTGCATCATCTTGCTCAATATTGTCTTGCAGACTAGGTCCTTCATCAAGTTCATCAACTTATTCAAGATGATTTGTTTCCTGAGGAGGATGTTCTTCAACATTTTCTTCATTAAGATTGTCTCTTTGAATCTGAAGCAACTCTTCAATCTCAGGTTTATCCTTGTTTTTTAGATTTTCAATTCCTCCAAATTCATCAAAAATAATATGCACACTTTCTTCAAAGCACAGTTTTCTCTTGTTATAAACTAAGATGGCTTGATGGAGGAAGAGTATCCTACAAAAACTCTTTCATCACTCTTGGAATCAAACTTCCCAAGATTATCTTTTCCATTATTTAGAACAAAGCATTTACAGCCAAAGGCTCTTAGATAACTCAGTTTTGGCTTTCTATCGTTCATCAATTCATAAGGAGTTTTGTTTAGAATGAACCTAATCAAACACCTATTGGTCACATAACATGCAATATTAATTGCCTCAGCCCAAAAGTTCATTGGAAGATCAGAGTCAATCAACATAGTTTTAGCAATATTAACCAAGGTTTTGTTCTTCTTTTCAACTACACCATTTTGTTGAGGTATTCTAGGAGTTGTATCCTATTCCATGTTCAACACAAAAGCTTTCGACTTCGACATTTTCAAACTCAGTGCCATGATCTGACCTGATCCCTGCAATCTTACAGTTTAACTTCATCTGGATCATTTTGACAAATATCATCAGTACATCATACGTTTCATCTTTGGACTTCAGAAACATAGTCTAGGTGAACCTTGAGTAATCATCCACAATTACAAAAATGTATTTCTTTCCACCCCTTCTTTGAATCTTTACACGAGCACAAAGATCTATATGGAGCAATTTAAGAGGCATGGAGGTGCTTACTCGTTTCTTTGGTTGAAGGATTATTTGGTTTGCTTTCCTTTGACACAAGCATCACAAACTTAATCATCTACAAATTTTATCTTTGGTAATCTGCTGACCAGGTCCTATTGGACGCAAGTTTATTCAAACTCACATGGCCAAGTCTTCTGTGCCATAGGTTTGCATTCTTACCTTGAGCACCGAGGCAAGTGAGATTATCACAACGAGCAGTATTGTGATCAGCAATATACATGTTCTTGCATCTCTTTGTTGTCAAGATCACATCTTAAGATATCAAATTTGTAACTACATACTTATCTGATGGAAATCTAAGATACACTAAGAAGATTGTATTTCAACCTCGTTGACATAATGCATGTCTTCAATTGAATGTTCTACAGACTTTCCAATTTTGCCTATACCAAGAATTTAACCTTTCTTTCCATTTCCAAATGAGACACTTTCACTTTGAAGTGCCATGAGGGAGAGGAAGTTTTCAGTATTCCCAGTCATGTGCCTCGAGCATCCACTATCCATGAACCAACACTGATTACTTCTATCTCCTCTCTCCAACATAATAAATCACTTGTTAGCTTTGGAAACCCACTTGAGTGGATTCCCAATATGCAGACAAAGGAGTGAAAAGAGAAATTTTTGTACAATAAGGTAGATTAGTTTTCCTCAACTTAGGACCACGACCACAACCAGGTCCCTTCTTCTTTCCGTTCTTCTGTTTAGAATAATTTGAAATTTTTTCTTCATGTCTTTTCCAAATAGGACAATCTTTCTTAAGATGACCATTTTGACCACAATGAACACACAACAAGCAGTGACATATTTTCTATGAGGACTATAAAGAGGGTCTATCTTCACACATCCCAGACTCCTTTCACCATTATAACCCCGACTAGTGAGATTTTCTAGTAATTTTTTTGGAGGAGGCAGACCATTTGAAAGATATTTTCATTTCTTCGTTAACATTAACTAGGTCCCTTTCTAGCTGGGCATTTCTCTCTAAGGTCATTGCCAGCTTCACTTCAACAGTGTGTAACTTATTTTCAAGTTCAAGCTGCAAACTATTGACCTCACTTTTTCCTTTTGAAATAACTCTAGTCACCCCATTTAACCTTTCATTAAGTTCTAGGTTTTTAGCTTCTAGAACTGTCATTTGTTTTTCCATTTCAGACATTAGGGTAACTAAGACAATTTTTCCATCTTGAAAGACATCTAGAATGTTGTTCAAGAGGTCATTTTCAGTGGTCAACTCACTAATTGAGTCAATCAATATAGCAGCTAGACTTCCCAATTTTTAAAATGAAATAAACATTCAGATTTTATTTAAAATCAAATAGTTACCTCTTCACCAGCATCATCATCTTCAGATTTTGCCATAAAAGCAAACATAGAGTTGAAGATATCTTCGTCATCTTTTATAGCAAGCATGGAAGCATCCTCTTGATGTTCAGATTCTTTTGAGTTGCTTGAAAAATTTCCCCAAATGGCAAGAGCCTTCTTCACAACATAGTCAACAACTGCTCTTCTTTTTACTTATAAGAGACATGTTCCCTCCACTTGTCTTTGTCACCTCCAGTCTTGACATAGTCTTTGTATTCTAACTTGTGCATAGGACAATCTCTAATGACATGCCCTGGTATGCCACACTTATGACATAAGTCAGTAGCATTGGATGCTCTACTTGAGCTTCCTTTCTTCATGAATTCTCCATGCTTTCTCACAATCTTTTGAAATATGCGAGTTAGATAGGCCATGTTCTCATATTTTTCATAGATCTCATTTTGAGAAACTTAGAGAGCCAGAGACTTATCCTTCTTCACTTCTTTCTTGGAGAAGTCTTGTTGCATATTCATCTCATGAGTTTGAATATTCCCAATCAGCTCATCCATAGTAAGAACCTTCAGGTACTTTGCTTCAGTTATAGCATCCACCTTGCTTGCCTAAGACTTGGGAATAATTCTTAGCACCTTCCTGACCTAATCATTTGGATGAATGGGTTCTCCCAAAGAGGTAAATCTGGTATGCATCTCTTGAATGGTTTCACCTTCCTTCATGGTGGAATTTTCATACTAAGTGGTGAGCATATCCACTTTTGACTCCTTCACCAGCATAGTTCCTTCATGAGCAGTTCATAGGCAGTCCCATATCTCATTTGCAGTTTTACATGTAGAAATTATATTGTATTTATCTGCTCCTATATCACATACTAGCAGCTTCTTTGCCTTGTAATTCTTCTCAATCTTCTTCCTATCAACTTCATTATATTGTTTTCAAGTTTTAGGAACAATCTTGGTGATTTATCCTTCCTTCACATCAATCATAGGAATATGAGGAACTTCTAGGACTATGTCCCAAAGCTCACTATCTTCCGCCATCAGAAAGTCATGCATACGTTTCTTTCACCAATCATAAAACTGATCATTAAATTAAGGTGGCCTGGTTGATGATTGACCTTCTTCCAAATTCAATGGAGCAGTGATACGTCCAAACTTACACTTCAATTAAGAAGTATAAATGGTCGATGTCAATTTATAGAACTTAACTAGAATTAAGGTCCGTCCCACAGTGAATTGCTGTAGAAATAATCCTACTAGTTTTTATATTCAGTTGCGGTTGATATTTACGAAATGTGAATTGCATAAAGTAAACATTGGGATGTTTTAGGTTCAAATAACCAATGTTTATTAGAATTTCAAAGTTAACAGTAGCAAACGATGTTTCCAAGAATTGATATTTGATTAAAGAAGACTAGGATTGTGTTCCCCATGACATTTAGACTACAACTTGGATCTTAGTACAAATAACGATTTCTTGACCAAATCATACGTTCATAGCAAGCTATGTACACCTAAATGCTTTTCAGCCCTATTAGATGAATGTCACTCTTCTCCTCTAGGTATTAGAGTTTTTGGATTTTGGCTCTTGCACACTTGTTTATAAGACTATCCTCTCTCGAGCTCAAGTCTTTAAAACAAATTGGAAGATTCATTTCTAGATTTTTCCTAATCATTACTTTTCTCTCGAACAAGTGATGAATACATGCATGTTCTAATGTGCGCACTCATTAGAAAGCATTCATTATGAAAATAGAAACGACATATGAAATCATCAATCAAAGGTTATTCGTGTTCAAATCTATTGTTGTGTTTTAGTCATGGTTCCCACAATCCTAGTTATGGTACTTAGCTGCTCATATTCTCAATGAAACAAGAAGTAGACATTGATGAAAGAGTAACAAATTAGACTTACAATGAATGAAAATCAAAAGCTTCTTGATTATAAACACTAAATCAAGATCAAAAACACTGATAAAGAACATCAACCAAATGTATCAAAATGGAAACTATCGTTTCTCCACAAAGAACTTATCCAAGAGTATTGATAATTATTCAAAAATAAACCCTAAGGAATTAAAATAATCTTAGAAAAGAGTCCTACACGAAGTAGGAGACCTGACAGTCGACACTCTTCACGAGCAGGCTAGATGGTCCGTGAAGCTTTCCAAGGCCCGTCACACCTCTCGTGAACCAACACTTAAGCAAAGTTTTGTCAACTTCTACTGCAACTTCTTCACGAGCCATTATCTGGCTCGTCCAATGCACCACGGCCCGTCTAGGGTCTCTTGATACCAAACTTCACTTCATTTCTTCCAGTTCACCTTCAAGATCATCTTCATATCCCGTTTACAGCAAGACGGCCCATATGGCCTCTCATCCAGCCTGTCCCACTTCATTTTTACTCTTTCTCTCTATCCCAAGTATTTTACCTACACAATATCAAACGAACCATCATATCCACATAAACATGCTTGAATTCTTGCATTAATACTTTGTTTTGGGCATCATGTCTACTATAAGTTCACGGCACATCAAGTAGTCATTTCTAACTTAGGATCCTCTATCGGTGTTAACCGTATAGAGAGTCTAAGCTCTGATACCAATTAATAGAAAATATGCATTCACTTTTAGTTAATGGACCAGGTCCCTTGATACAATAACAGTGTAGAAAGTAAATAACTGGGAATAAAGAACACAAGAGTTTACGTGGAAACCCCTTTGTTCAAGGGAGGAAAAAACTACGACTTGTCTCATAGGATTTCAACCCAATTCCATTAACTTGAAAGGAACAAAGATTTAGATTACCTTTGCCTTCAGCAAGAAAAAAAGGGATGCTATGAAAAAGAAATAGGTCATGGAGGTAAAAATAAAAACTGAAGATCTACAGTAGAAAGTGAATTATGTGATGGGAGAAGAACAAGCTGGAATTCATGTTGTTCCCTTACAAATTCAAGATAGTTCCAAAGACAACTGTGTTCTTAATAAAAGAGCCATTTCTGGGGATTTTAATGATGAATACAGGGTAATACCTTCTGAGGAAGAATATGATCAAGATCAATTAGAAGAAGAACACGAAGATGATGAGGAAATTAGTGCTCATTTACTTAAAGCTTTTGGTTATACCATGAACATTGGTATTTAAGAGGAAATAAAACAGGTCACTAAAAAAGAAGTTTTTTCACCTAAGGGTCAGACTAGAAAAGACAAGAAGACTAACCATGCTTCCAACAACACTTCTGTTTCCAAATTCACTACCAAGAGTAGCATCAATAGATGGTCCTAAAAACAAAAATCTTGATGATTAGTACAATTTGCTAGAATGCAAGGAGTATTAATACTTAACGTGTCTTGGACAGACTCTAGAAACTCAAGGATTATCACAATCTTTCTATGATTGTAGTTCTTGAACCATTTAATGAAAAATCTCAACTCAACTTTTATAAAATTCAGCTCAGAATGTCTAGTGCTACATGTAACTCCAACGGTAAAATTTGGTTATTCTAAAATCAAGATATTGACCGCAAGATTTTGGATCAAGATGATCAGTAAATTACCTGTAAAATCAATCATGTGCTTGTTCGGCTACTTATCTTACTACTTTTATTTATGCTAAGTGTAGAAATCACATGAGAAGAGATCTTTGGGACAAGATGTTGTAGTTTTCTACTATGGACAAACCTTGGTGTTCTATAGGAGACTTCAATTGATCAGTGATATGGATGAAAATCTAAGGGGTCAGCCTTATAACATGAATAAAAGCTTTGAATTCATTGGTATTATTGAAGCTTGTGGATTTATTCATTGGGATTTCATAGGCAAAAATTCATCGGGTGTAACAATAGAGAAAATGAGGCCAGCATTTGGAAGAGACTAGATAGAACTATGGTTAATGATAAATGGCAGGATATAATACCTATTTTTACTGTCACTCATTTAGCCTCAACTGGCTCAAATCAATGTCCCAGTCTGCTAGAAAGTATTGACAGAAACATTATACTATCAAATACTTCATATTCTTACATTGTTGGGTGGATAATGATACTTTTCTAAACACTGTTAAAACATGTTGGGAGATACCTATGGAAGGAAATCCTATGAGACTGTTTCATCTGAAAATACCTTGAGTAAGTGGTCTAGACAGGAATATGGAGATACATTTCCTTCAGTCAGAGATTATGATGAAAAAGTTAGAAGTGCTAAAGAAGAGATTACGAATGACAATTATGAAGATAATAGATCCAAGCTCAATCATCTCAATGCCTAATATATCAAATTCTTAAAGCTTGAGCAGTCTATTCTTAAACAAAAACTAAACTTCAATAGCTTAAAGATGGAGATCCTAATTCTAAATATTTCCATGCTATTATTAGAGAAAGAGTAAGGAAGCTATTTATCCACAAAATTAGTGATCAACAAAGCCAAATCCTTCATGTCATTCCAATAAAAGATGAATTAAAATAAGTTATTTTTCTATGAGTGCTACTTTAGTTGTTGGACCTGATGGGATGAATAGAAAGTTTTTTCAATCCTGCTGGGACATTATCTCTAAAGATGGTTGAATCTAGTTTTTTCTTCAGTGGTCAGAGTATTCTCAAATTTATTTCTCAAGCATGTTTGGTTCTACTCCTAAAAGTAGACCATCCTAATAAACTATCTAAATTTAGGTCTATTTCTCTAAGTAATTTCACCAATAAATTCATATATAAATTTCTTTATCCCCTTGCTCCTATAATACCCAATCTAAATTTGTAAAAAGTAGAAGTATTTATGAAAATATCACGCTGGCCCAAGAGATTATTCTTATCATTAAAAAATTAAATGTTGGTGACAATGTGGTAATTAAACTAGATATGACCAAGGCCTATGATAGGGTATATTGGTCCTTTACTTGCCTAGTTATGAGGAGAATGGGGTTTGGAGAAATTTTGTTGACATGGTTCGGAGAATTATGTCCAACAATTGGTATTCATTTATAATTAATGGTGCAAAATATGATTTCTTCTACTCAACATGAGGTCTTAAACAAGGAGATCCACTCTCTCCTACTCTACTCATTTTGGGTACAGAAGTACTATCCATAAACAATCTGCACCACCATTAACTTTACAAAGGTTTTCAGATGGAGAAGAAAGGACCACTAATAAATCATTTGAGTTTTGCTAATAAAGTGGTCATTTTTACATCAACTTGCAAATATTCCTTGAAGCTTATTATCGAGACCCTTTAGGTGTATGAAGCAACTTTTGTGCAATTGATAAACAAAAATAAAAGTCAATTCATTATCTCTGAGAAAACATCTCCCGATATTATTGACAGAACTAAGACTATCACTGTCATACTTGTGGCCCTATTACTTATTTGGGATGTCCTTTATATATTGGGCATCAAAAGATTATTTATTTTACTATTATGATTACAAAGGATTTTTTAGAATCAAAGGTTGGAAAACAAAAATGTTGAGTTTTGGAGGCAAAGTTACTTTGATAAAATCAGTTCTTCAATCCTTCTCATTCATCTATTGACTGCAATCACTCCTACTAATGTTACTCTCAAGCAGATCAAGTACCTCATTTTTTACTTCTTTTGGGGGTGAAATATTGAGAAGAGAAAATATCATTAGGCATCCTGGAAAACACTTAGTTTTCCTTATGAAGAGGGTGGAATATGAGTGAAAAATCTAGATGACTTATGCATAGCAATGCAATACAAATAATGGTGGACCTTCAGATCCAAGAAGACCTTATGGGGTGATTTTCTCAAAGCCAAGTATTGTTATAGAGCTAATTCAGTTATCAAGAAGTGCAATACTAGACAATCTCTTATTTGGAAGCATATGATGACTAATAAGAGTGAAATTGAGTCTCTTATCCAGTGGTCTATTAATTCAGGGAGCTGTAGTTTTTGGTGGGATGATTGGCTTGGAGTGGGACCTTTAGCTAATTACAATGATTATCTCCCTAGACTTCCCCCCTTCCATCAATAGGTACTCCCAAGCCATCGACCACACGCCTTAGCATAGCCTTTCCACAGGAACATCCACAATAGTTCCAGTGCGCTTAACAAGATCTCCTTCTTTAATAGCAGTATCACTACCAAAGACAACAATTCCTACAATCTCATTCTCGAGATTCAAGGCTCTTCCTTTCACACCGCTGGAAAATTCAACAACATTATTGTCCCAAAAATGAAATATGGAATGAAGAGAAACTAAGAAAACATGCTCCTCATGAGCTTATCCATAAAATTCTTTGCAAAACTTCATATATCAGCCAGCCATTCCTGATTCGGCCAACTAGAAGCTAAATACTAATGGAAATTTCACTTGTGCTTCAGCCTGGGATCATGTGAGAAAAAAAAAAAAGACTTTGTCAGATACTCTTATATGACATAAAAACATACCCTTCAAGGTCTCATTTTACAGTGGAGAGTTCTCAAATTCAAGCTGCCAACCAATGAAACAATTATCACTTTTTGGCATAAACCAATAGCATGTTCTAGCTGCTACAGATTAGGTTTGGATAATCAATAAGCACATCATGGAGCTTGTAGAGTTGGTCAAAATGTTTGAGTACTTTCACCGTAAACATGTCTTTAGGAAAGCTAATTTTCCTGCCGATACTCTTTCAAAATACAGTCACTTGATAGACTCTACTCATCAAATCTACAGTTATCATCAACTTCCTCATGAGACCAGAGGTTATTTTACTTTAGACAAATTGGGAATGGCAAGTTTTAGAAAAAGAAAATTGAAAAGAATAAAAAAAACCTCCTTAGGAGTTGGTTGAATCTTCACCATGGGAACAGGTCCTCACTTGTTCATATTAGAGATCTAATATTCTTCTTCTAAGCTATATTGTCTTAGGAAGAAGTCTTGTTTTATTTAGGCTTTTTTCTTTATTGTAAGGGGAGAGTCTCCCTTATTTATTCATTCCTAGTGACTTTGTATCGAGAGGAGTCCTCTCACTTAGGTGAACAATTC
This sequence comes from Solanum appendiculatum, assembly GCA_018342035.1. Taxonomy (NCBI): domain Eukaryota; kingdom Viridiplantae; phylum Streptophyta; class Magnoliopsida; order Solanales; family Solanaceae; genus Solanum; species Solanum appendiculatum. The sequence goes on from JAGDQO010000469.1 coordinate 69,672, forward strand.
TAGGTTTCTTTTCATAGTATCGGGAATGAGTTGACCGATCTGTATGACTCGGTTGGTCATTTTTGTTTTTTTTTGTGAAATTTACCATTTTGACACTCTTGATATTGACCCCGAGTTATTTCTTAATTGAGTTTTAGAAGTTGATTCTAAACTTTGAGTTGAGAATTGAGAATTTTCGTAACTTTGAGATTAAAAGGCTTAAGTTGCTTTAAAGTGGTTTATGGAGTCTTTTAGAGTTTTGAGTGTCAAAATGGAATTCCGTCAATTCCATTAGTTCCAGAACGTGGAATCTGATCCGTCAGAGAGTTTGGTCTCTGATTTTTAGTCTTTTTGAGGATTTGAGGTCCTAAGTTGTGAATTTATGGAATTTTAGCCTTTGAGTTGATTTTAGTCAATATTCGGAGTTCGGTTGCTCGGATCGGAATTCTGAGAGTTCCATTGGATTCAAGGAATGGTTTTAGGCCCAGAAGTGGTCTTGGTTTATTTTTGAGAGATTCTGAGCTTGATTTGGCCTTTTAGGGCTTGAGTTAGTTTCTTGTGGTTTTCACGAATGTTGGGTCAAGAAGACCTTGGATTCATATTTTGACGGTTCCATTTAGTCCAAAACGTTGAGTATAATTGATTTGTATATCTGATTTGTGTGTACGGAGTTTCGAATGAATAACAAGGGTCCTTTTGATGTTGGGGACTTGACTGGTTTTTCTGATTCTGGTGCATGACCATTTTGGTCATCGCGATCGCGAGGCTCCCTCATCACGATTGTGTAGATTTTGATCTGAAGTGCATCATGCTCGAATGGGTCTAGCCGCGATCATGATGGTAAATTTTAATGAGTTGACTATCCTACTCATCACGATCGCGTAACTCTAAGTCGCGATCGCGATGAGCATCTGAGACCTGGACATAATGTTTTTCCTAAAATCGGGGTTTCAACCCCATTTCACCATTTTTGAGTTTGGGAGCTTTGAGGTGGTGATTTGGACTAGATTTTTGAGGAAAAGCTTTTGGATAACGATTCTTAATTCTAAATCTTCAATTACCCATTTATGGATTTATGTGTTCAAATAAAGCTTTGAAATGAGAAATTTGGGATTTCCTTCAAGAACTCAAGAAATTAGTAAAATGGTGATTTCGAAGTGGTTTTGTTCCCTTTTTCGAAATGATTTTCACTAATAAGTTCCTAAAGCCTTGAGTAATGTCTTCAAGTATTGTTTTCTGGATTCAAACCTTTATTTTGAAATTGGATTTTGAGTTGATTGATCCATTTCTCTATATAATTGATATGTGAATTGTTGTTTTCGGTGAGTGATTGTGAATACTTGATTATTATAGATTCTGTGGCTTTGGAAGTGATTTGAAAGGGGAAGACTCAACTCGTGGAGTGATTGTTGATTGATTTAAGACAAGTGATCTCCTAAACCCCGTATTCTAGTCGGATTTGTGTACTTCCTTTGTTGCTTGTGTGTTGGGAGTAATGGGGATGAGGTGAAGGGTTTAAATTATCCACTTGATACATCTAAATGAATAAAAAGGGGTTGAAATGAAAAAGACTATGTGTGGAATAAGATGATGTGAATTGCCTTATTGTTGACCCTTGTTGAATGATTGATGAAATGCTTGAAAGCATGATCGTGGACTTGAATTGTATGAATTATTGTCTCTTTCGTGTGGTGTAATATTGCTTGTATGCATTGATTACCATGATGAGACATGTGATTGATATGAGCTGAGGTCATTTTCGGCTAGTGATTGATATGAGCCGAGGTCATTTCCGACTAGTGATTGATATGAGCTGAGGTCATTTCCGGTTAGTGATTGATATGAGCCGAGGTCATTTCGGACTAGTGATTAATATGAGTTAAGGTCATTTTCGGCTAGTGATTGATATGAGCCGAGGTCTTTTTCGGATAGTGTTGTGATTGATACAATTGATGCTTATGACTGACTTACTTATGAAATGTGAGTAATATGCGTGATATTTGTGAATAAACTACTTGATACTTGATTTGACTTACTTGATTCATATTGGTGTTTGAATTGTGACTGTTGAACTGTGTTTATTGAGCCTTGTGAGTCGCGTATGATTGAATTATTAGATTGGACTGATTTCTGTGCAAGTTGTAGTTTGAGGAGGTTCGGTTGGAGAGTAAAGGGTATTCAATTTCTTGCTAGATGTGTTGCTTACTAGGTTTCTTGCTAGGTACTGTGTTGTGGTACTCACCCCTTGCTTCTATACTTGTGTAGGTTCCGAGCCTGGACCCGTGTGATCTTCTTCTTCTTCTCCTGACTGTTGAGGCTCGTTGAAGGACTTGAGAGGTACCTGCTTGTCATCCTGGTTGGTTCTCTTTTCCTTTTTCTTTAAGCTTTGTTCTACTTGAGAAACAAAGACTAAGACTTGTATTTTTATTTGAATTCTATTTTTACTTTAGTGGCTTGTACACGTGAAAACCTGATTTTAGAGGTTTTAATAGAATGAATTAATTGCCCGTCTTTGTCTTGTTCTTGTTTTACTATTTTTCCCCATTTTTTTGTATTCATTAGGTTGAGGCTGACTTTTCTTGGTGGTAGTAGACAAGTGCCATCACGTCCGTTTTTTGGTCATGACAAATAGTATCAGAGCACAGGTTCATAGGTCTCACGTGTGTACAAGCCAAATCTAAGTAGAGTTTTAAAAATCGGTACAGAGACATTTGTACTTATCTTCGAGAGGCTATGAAGACTACTAGAAAAATTCCTTTTGTTCATTCTTCCTTATCGTGGGTGGTTACCTTCGCTAGCGCTGAGTTGTCACGTGTTGTTTTTGCAGATGTCGAGGACTAGAGCTTCTATTTCTTATGGTAAAGGGGAGGCAGTCCCTGAGGCAGTTGTTGTGACCCCAGCTAGGGATAGAGGTAGGGCTCGAGCTAGAGACCGTGCTCGTGAAGTCGCACCAGCTAGAGGTCATGTCCGTGGAGCAGCACCAGCAAGAGGCAGAGGTAGAGAGGCTTCCTGAGCCACAGGTTTACGTTACTGAGGACCAAGTTCCTTCAGGGTTTGGAGCTTTTTTGTTTTAGGAGACTTTGTTGAGGATGCTTGATGTGATGGAGAACTTTCCTCAGAGTGGTGCTACTTGTACACCACATGATTCTCAGACTGGATTAGGAGCGTAGACTCTAGGTCAGCAGTAGACTTCGGGTATTCAGGATCAGGTGGGACAATCACCAGTGATTTCGACATTGATTACAGGTGTTCAAATTGCTCCTGATGTTGTTCTGACAATAGCTGAGCAACAGTGTTATGAGAGGTTTCAGAATATGAAACCACCCCATTTTCAGGGTGGTAAGAGCAAGGATGCTCATGAGTTTTTGACTTTGTTCCATGAGATGCTTGAGGCAGTGGGTATGGTGGATGCTCGAGGTGTTCGTTTCGTTGCTCTTCAGCTACGTGGATGTGCCAGAGAGAGGTGGAGGACTTTTGGGAGGTCTAGACCAATTGGGTCTCCTCCGGTAGAGTGTGATGTGTTCTCTAGTGCTTTCCAGGATCGCTTCATTCCTTGGAGCTTGAGGAAAGAGAGTCGACTGAGGTTTGAGGACTTAAGACAGGGTAGTTTGTCTATGACTGAGTATGAGGCCTATTTCTGTGAGCTTTTTAGGCATGATATGGCTATTGTTCCTTATGAGGCAGAGAGAGTTCGCAGCTTTGTGAGAGGGTTGTCTTTCTCTCCCAGGTCGTATATGTTTCGAGTATCCAGAGAGGGGGCTTCCTTCCAGTCCATTGTGAGCACCACCAAGAAGACGGAGTTGATGCTTTTAGAGAAGTTTGGAGAGCCCAAGAGGGCCCGTTCTTCTGGTACCGCTCCTTTCAGTGCCATGGACTAGTTTATGCATCTATGCCAATAGTTGAGAGCGGGCAATCAGCCCATGGATCTTATGGTTCTGGCCGTGGTGGCCACGGTAGCTCATCTAGTTTGCAGCAGCAGTTATTCGTGCCAATGTCTTACTTTGGTCGTGGGGATCCAGGTGATATGATTCGGTAGTTTCCTCTACAGACTCACTCAGGACCCCAACGTTCTTATTCAGCTGCTGCAGCTAGAGATTCAGAGCTTTCTATCAGGGGTCGAGGCAGAGGTCAATCCAACAGAGATTGTAGGACTTCTGGTAGGGGTGCTACAACTCCATAGAGTGGGGGTAGAGGTTCTACTCAGGCTATAAGTGGCCAAGATGGCCAGTGTTATGCTTTTCCAAGGAGATCTGAGGCTGAGACTTCTGATGCTGTGATCTCAGGTATTGTCCAGTTAGCCATCGACCTGCGTCTGAATTGTTTGATCCAGAGTCTACTTTCTATATGTCTCTACCTATTTTACTGTTGGGTTTGATGTGATGTCTGATTGCATGCCTGTACCTATTCATGTTTCTACACTAGTGGGTGAATCCTTAGTGGTGGATCGAGCGTATCAATCCCTTCTTATTTATTTGGATGGGTATGATACTTGGGTAGACTTGATCATTTTGCGGATGGTAGACTTTGATATTATTTTGGGTATGGATTGGCTCTCCCCGCCTCATGCTATTTTTGATTGTTATGCTAAGAGTGTGACCTTAGCGATGCCAGGTGTCCCGAGAGTTGAGTGGACAGGTGCTAGTGGTTCTTACCCTAGCAAAGTGTTTTCCTTCATTTGAGCTCAAAGATTAGTTGATAGGGGGTGTTTGTCCTATTTGGCTTTCATTCAGGACACTAGTGTTGAGCCACCTTCCATGGATTATGTGCCCATGGTTAGAGAGTTTTCAGATGTGTTCCCTACTGATCTTCCAGGTGTTCCTCCGGATAGGGATATTGATTTTGCCATTGACTTGGAGCCGGCCACCAAGACCATCTATATTCCTCTTTATTGGATGGCTCCATCTAGGTGAAGGAATTGAAGAATCAGTTGGAGGATTTGTTGAGTAAGGGGTTCATTCGCCATAGTGTTTCTCCATGGGGTGCTCCTGTGTTGTTTGTGAGGAAGAAGGATGGCCCATGAGGATGTGTATCGATTATCGACAGTTGAACAAGGTAAAAATGAAGAACAAGTATCGTTTCCTCGTATTGATGACTTGTTTGATCAGCTTCAAAGGCATCTCTATTTTCTAAGATTGACTTAAGATTCAGGTATCATCGGCTGAAGATTACAATTTCGGATATCCCTAAGACATCTTTCAGGACTCTTTATGGTCACTATGAGTTTCTCGTGATGTCATTTGGTTTGACTAACGCCCCTGCAGCGTTCATGGAGTTGATAAACAGGTGTTCCGACCTTATTTGGACTCCTTTGTGATAGTCTTCATTGATGACACCTTGGTGTACTCCAAGACTGAGGAGGATCACGATCGACATTTGAATATTCTGCTCCAGAGATTAAGGGAAGAGAAGCTTTATGGAAAGTTCTCGAAGTGTGAGTTTTGGCTTGACTCAATTGCATTTCTAGGACATGTGGTGTCCAAGGAGGGTATTAGGGTTAATCCAGCCAAGATTGAGGTAGTTAGAGATTGGACCAGGCCTACTTCAGTCCTTGAGATCTGAAGTTTTGTGGCACTTGCTGGATACTACAGACGATTTTTCATAGCTTCTCTATTATTGCATCTCTTTTGACCAGATTGACTCGACAGAGTGTGAGCTTCCAGTAGTCTGATGAGTGTGAGGAGAGCTTCCAAAAGCTCAAGACCTTGTTGACTTTAGCTCATGTTTTGACTTTACCTGAGGAGGGTGTAGACTTAACTGTTTATTGTGATGCTTCTGGAGTTGGGTTAGGGGGTGTTCTGATGCAGAAAGGCAAGGTGATTGCCTATGCTTCTAGACAGTTTAAGACCCATGAGAAGAACAACCCTACCCATGATGTTGAATTGGCAGCTGTGGTGTTTGTGCTTAAGCTATGTCGACATTATCTTTATAGGGAGCATTGTGAGGTCTTCACTGACCATCGGAGTCTTCAGTACATCTTTAGTAAGATAGATCTGAACTTAAGGCAGTGTAAATGGCTTGAGCTACCAAAGGACTATGACATCACTATCTTGTATCATCTAGGGAAGGCCAATGTGGTGGCCGATGCTTTGAGTAGGAAGACTTTGAGTATGGAAAGTCTTGCATCTATCATTGTAGAGGAGAGACCATTGGCTAGAGATGTGCAGAGGTTAGCCAACCGTCTTGTCTGATTGCAGATTTCTGAGGAAATGGGTGGTTTGATTGCTTTCATTGAGGCTCGTTCCTCCTTAGTTGAGATGATTCAAGAGCACCAGTTTGATGATGAGAAATTGTGTCTCATCCGAGACAAGGTGATGAGAGAGGAAGCCAAGGAGGTTGTCCTAGATTCTGATGGTGTCTTAAGGATTAAAGGCATGATTTGTGTACCCAAGACAGGCGAGTTGATTAGATTGACTCTTGAGAAGGCCTATTATTCTCTATATTCTATTCATTCGGGAGTGGCAAAGATGTATTATGACCTGATATAGCATTATTGGTGGTGTGGCATGAAGAGAGATATTACAAACTTTGTTTCTAGATGTTTGGCGTGTCAATAGGTCAAGTGTGAGAACCAGTGGCCTAGGGGTCTATCTCAAAGGATGCCTATTCCTACTTGGAAGAGGGAGCGGATCATTATGGACTTTGTTGTGGGTTTGCCTACCATAGTGGGTGGTTATGGTTCAATTTGGGTGGTTTTTGATAGGTTGACCAAGTCTGCCCACTTCATCCAAGTTCGGGTGAAGTATACGGTGGAGAAGTTAGCCGAGTTTTATATCAATCAAATTGTGCGACTGCATAGAGTTCCCATTTCTATTGTTTCTGATCGAGGTTCCTTGTTTATCTCCCATTTTGGGAAGGCTTTGCAGCATGGTTTGGGTACTCGATCAGATATGAGTACAACCTTTCACCGTCAGATGGATTGTCTGTCCGAGCAGACGATTAAGGTGTTAGAGGATATGCTCCGTGCTTGTGTGATCGACTTTGGTGCTAGATGAGATCGGTAATTTCCCTTGGTAGAGTTTGCCTACAATAACAATTATCATTCCAATATTCAGATGGCCCCGTTTGAGGAGTTGTATGACACACGGTGTAGATCTCTGATTGGTCGGTTTGATTCAGCCGAGATGGATTCATTAGATACAAACTTTCTTAGAGATGCTATGGAGCAAGTCTGTATGATTTAGGATAGAATGTTGACAACCCAGAGTTGACAGAAGAGCTATGCAGATTGGAGAGTTCGAGCCCTTGTGTTTATGGAGGGTGATCATATTTGTCTTCGAGTGTCACCTATGAAGGGTGTGATGCAGTTCGTCAAGAAGGGCAAGCTTAGCCCTAGATTCATTGGACCTTTCGAGATTTTGAGTCAAGTGGGAGAGGTGGCCTATAAGTTGGCCTTGCGACCTATCTTGTTAGTTGTTCATCTTGTATTTCATGTCTCCATGCTTCTGAAGTACGTGCCAGATGAGTCCTATGTACTTTCTCTTAATTCAGTTGGTTTGGGTCCAGACTTATCTTTTGAGTAGGAACCTATAGCTATTTTGGATAGGCAGGTCCGGAAGCTTTGGACCAAGGAGATCACTTCAGTGAAGGTGCAGTGGAAGGATCATTCAGTTGGCGAGGCGACATGGGAGACAGAGTCGGATATGCGTGCTAGATATCCTCATCTCTTCGAGGCTTCAAGTACTTTCTTTTGCTTTATGTTCGAGGGCAAACATGATTTTTAGTGGTGGATAATGTAATGACCGGTTGGTCATTTTTGTTTTTTTTGTGAAATTTACTATTTTTTCCCTCCCAATATTGACCCCGGGTTGTTTCTTAATTGATTTAAGGAAGTTGCTTCTAAACTTTGAGTTGAAAGTTGAGAATTTCGGTAAATTTGAGTTTGAAAGGCTTAAGTTGCTTTAAAGTGGTTTTTGGAGTCTTTTGGAGTTTTGAGTATCGAAATGGAATTCCGCCGATTCCATTAGTTTCGAAATATGGAATCTGATTCGTGAGAGTCGTCGGTTTTTTATTCTGAGTCTTTGTGAGGATTTGAGGTCCTAAGTTGTGAAATTGTGGATTTTTAGCCTTTGGATTGACTTTGGTCAACATTCAGAGTTTGGATGCTCGGATGGAAATTTCGAGAGTTTCGTTAGATTCAGGGGATGATTTTTGGTCCAGAAGTGGTCTTGGTTGATTTTTGAGAGGTCTCGATTTTGATTTGGCCTTTTTTAGGCGTTGAATTAGTTTATGTGGTTTTCATGGATATCGGGTTGAGGAGACCTCGGATTTGTGTTTGGAAGGTTCCATTAAGTTTGAAACGTCGAGTATAATTGATTTGCATACCTGGTTTATGTGTACAGGTTCTGAACGAATCCCGAGGGTCTTTTTGATGTTGGGAACTTAGCTGGTTTTTTTGGTTCTGGTGCATGACCATTTTGGTCATCGCGTCACGAGACTCCCTCATCGCAATGGCGTCTGATGTGCATCGTGATCGTGTGGGTCTAGCTGAGATCGCGATGGTCAATTTTAATGAGTTGACTGTCCTACTCATCACGATCGTGTGACTCTGGGTCGCGATCGCAATGAGCATCTGAGACCTGAACATAATGTTTTTCCTAAAATTGGAGTTTCAACTCTATTTCACCATTTTTGAGTTTTGGGAGCTTTGGAGTGGTGATTTGGACCAGATTTTTGAGAAAACGCTTTTGGGAAATGATTCTTAAATCTAAATCTTCAATTACCCACTATTATTTATGAATTTATGTGTTCAAATCAAGCTTTGAAATGAGAAATTTGGGGTTTTCTTCAAGAACCCAGGAAATTAGTAAAATGGTGATTTTGAAGTGGTTTTGATCCATTTTTGAAATGATTTTCACTAATGAGTTCCTAAAGCCTTGAGTAATGTTTTCAAGTATTGTTTTTCGGAATCAAACCTTCATTTGGAAATTGAGTTTTGAGTTGATTAACCTATTTCTCTATATAATTGATATGGGAATTGTTATTTTCAGTGAGTGATTGTGAATACTTGATCATTATAGATTGTGCGACTTTGGAACAGATTCAGAAGGAAAAGACTCAACTCGTGGAGTGATTGTTGATTGATTGATTTAAGGCAACTGATCTCCTAAACCTCGTATTCTAGAAGGATTCGTGTAATTCATTAGCTGCTTGTGTGTTGAGAGTAATGGGGATGAGGTGAAGGGTTTAAATTGTCCACTTGATACATATAAATGAATAAAAAAGGGTTGAAATGAAAAAGGCTATATGTGGAATAAGATGATGTTAATTGCCATATTGTTGACCCTTGTTGATTGATTGATGAAATGCGTGAAAGCATGATCATGGACTTGAATTATATGAATTGTTGTCTCTTCTGTGTGGTGTAATTTATCTTGTATGCATTGATTGTTGAACACCGTGATGAGACATGTGATTGATATGAGCCGAGGTCATTTTCGGTTAGTGCTTGATATGAGCCGAGGTCATTTTAGGCTAGTGATTGATATGAACTGAGCTCATTTCCAGCTAGTGATTGATATGAGCCGAGGTCATTTTCGGCTAGTGATTGACATGAGCTGAGATCATTTCCGACTCTTGATTGATATGAACCGAAGTCATTTTCGGCTAGTGATTAATATGAGCCGAGGTTATTTTCGGCTAGTGATTGATATGAGTCAAGGTCTTTTTCGGCTAGTATTGTGATTGATACAATTGATGCTTATGACTGACTTACTTGTGAAATGTGAGTAATATGCGTGATATTTGTGAATAAACTACTTGATACTTGATATTGATTTACTTGATTCATATTGGTGTTCTAATTGTGATAGTTAGACTATGTTTATTGAGCCTTGTGAGCCGTGTATGGTAGAACTATTAGGTTGGGCTAATTTCTATGCGTGTTGTAGTTTGAGAAGGTTTGGTTAGATTTTAAGGGGTATTCGATTTCTAAGTAGATGCCTTGTTTACTAGGTTGTTTGCTGGGTACCGTGTTGTTGGTAACCACCCCTTACTTCTACACTTGTGTAGGTTCCGAGCCCGGATCCATGTAATCTCCTTCTTCTTCTCCTGACTGTCGAGGCTAGTTGAAGGACTTGAGAGGTAGCTGCTTGTCATCCTGGCGGGCCCACTTTTCCTTTTTCTTTAAGCTTTGTACTACTTGAGAAACAAAGATTGAGACTTGTATTTATCTTTTGAATTCTGTATTTACTTTGGTGGCTTGTACATGTAACAACCTGATTTTGAGGGTTTTAATAGAATGAATAAATTTTCCGCCTTTGTCTTGTTCTTATTTTACTGTTTTTCACATTTCTTTCGTATTCATTGGGTTGAGGCTAACTTGTTTTGGTGGGAGTAGACAAGTGCTATCACGTCCATTTTTGGGTCGTGACATGATCTTAGTAGGCAAGTCAACTTATCAACTATCATAGGTATGGAGGTAAGGTTTATGCTCCCTCCTTGTATATTTTGTTACTTTATTTGTGTAAAGGTCTGGGGGTGTTGCTCAGCCCTTGACTCCCTCAAGAATCGTTTAAATTAAATTTAAAAAACCCTTTCCTTCTTACTATAACAACTATGTTACTCAAAGTAAAGCATTATCACCATTGCCCACTACACCAACTAATCTAACTAATATAGAATTTAAGAACCAGACATAGCTAACGCTAGCTACAACTCAGAATGATGAAGAAAAACTCAAACTGATCTATTTCATTTATAACTCAGGAATAGATCTTATAATGAATAAGCACATAAATATAATTCCAAATAACAACTAAGAACAAAAGATAACTCTATCAGGTCCTTTGTTCTTCTTTGAGAAATATTTCTTGAGAGAATGACTTTTGCTGTGTGGTTCTTCCAGAATGTAAAAATTGAGGTTTTGTAATTTGATAATAGACTATCATAGGATGGACAAAAACTTTGGAGCAATTTAATTGGCTGATAGTACTACTACACTGCACACAGACGCGCACCAACCACTATAGTGGCAATGGTTGCAGCTTTTTACAGCTGTCATTTTCTCGTACCCGACTCTTAGTATCTCATATTGATTCTTATGGGATCAGGTCCCCCGTTAGATTTCATAGTTTGTTAAATCATCAAAATAACTTAGAATAACTTGTTTAATTACCTAATTCAGTGTAGTGACAATAGAAATGACAATGCGAGTAATTGTGGCTTTCACCACTGAACTAAACATGTCTTCTAATCTTATTATAGCCTTTTGCAACGAAACGATCCTTGAATCTTCGACAGTCCCATCAACTCTAAGTTTGGTTTTAAAAACCCACAGTGAGCCCACAACATTCTTATGTGGTTGTTGTGGTACCAATACCTAGGTTGTATTGGATCATAAAGTCTATAGTACTTGGTGAAGAAACCTTACCACCTATGCAAGAACCAGGTTCTTGTACGTTTGCCTAAGTAAACAGACTGCACAATAAAACACATATTTTATCATGGAAACCTTCCTCCCTCAAGGAAGGGAAAAACCACACCCTAGTTTTATTACCTTCAAAATCAATCAAGATTACAACTCAATATTCAATGAACTAACTCTAACACCTCTACCCTCTACAACGATTAACTATAAATGAAGACTCTACTCTCCAAGAAGTCAAACCCACTTCTTGCTACAACTCACTCACAACTCTCCAACAAGTCAAACTCGTTTCTTGTTACAAATCTCTCAAACTCACTTTCTAAGAAGTCAAACTCGCTTCTTGTTACAAACTTCACTAACTACTATTCAAGAAGTCAAACTCACTTCTTGTTCTTCAACCTAGGAATTATTACAACTCAATAATAAACCTAGAACAAATCAACAAAGACTAATGACCCTAGCCTTTAATTGATCATACTTCAACATTCAATAGTTCAGACTCAAACACAACTCATGAACCTGGTTCCAGTGTTGTTGTGATGAAGCCTTGCTGTTTTGCTCCAATGGCTATTGCTCTTAAGATGATAACTTTCATGATTATGCAATAGGTGTCGCTCTGCCTTTGCAAAAAAATTCTCTCAATTGTGATTGCAGGCGCCGATCTTCTCTTTCTCCAGCCTTGTCCTTATATAGAGTTTGACAGATTCTTAACCAACTTCGACAAGGAAATAATTTTTGTTTTCCTAGAAAACTAATCCTTTTCCGTATAGGAGTTGTTTTTCGTAGTAGACTCCTACAAGGAATGTAATTACTTTTTCTTTAAAAAGCTTTCATTTTCCTATAAAGAGTCTTCTGCACTTCTTTTCCTTATTTAGGAGCTTTCCTTTACCTATAAATGGTCTTTTGATTTAGTTCCCGCATTGGTTCTACTACTGAATTGTGAACCAGGTTCACCTTTCTGGTTTCTCAGTTATTTCTTTATTTTTCCTTTAACTTCTTTATTTCTACACTTTATTACTAGTGTTCTTTGCTGCAATCTCCCATATTTGTACAGGCTGTCCGCATTCACGTCTGGGGACCTGGTTCACCTGATAGAGTACACATAAGACAACAAGTAGTGAATCAGGTTCACTTTATCAATAATCAAAACTACTTATATGTTCTTCTACTTCCCAACAATTTCCCTTTTTTTGATGATGATAAACAATGCATCATAGTTTACTTTGTCAAACATCAAAACATTTTGTCAATCATCAAAACTACGAACATCATGTTCTCTAATTCCATGGCAATGCATCATAGTTGACTTTGTCAAATATCAAAACACTTTGTCAATCATCAAAACTACAAATATCATGTCCTCTTATTCCCCAGCAAACATGTCCTCTCATTCCCCAACAATTTCCCCCTTTTTGATGATGAAAAACTATGCATAATATGTCCCTAACCCACATCATATAACTTCCCCCCTTTTACATCATTGAAAACCAACAACCAAAGAACTCTACAAGCATACAATAAGTGCAATATCATTTTAACTCATGGCTACTTGGGCAACACTTTCTAGTACTCTTCTGCTAACAATAAGGTAAGTGGATCTGAGGATATTAGCCATCTTACACTCACACACAATCAAGATTGTCAATGAGGAACAAAATAAGCAAACATGTACCAATTTAAGTCCTTAGAGCCTTAAATCAAAAGCATATGATATCATGAGTATGAGATTGACACAAGCACATCAAAGAGTCTGGAAAATGGAGGATAAGGATTGGGACAAAGATTACTAAAGTGAGGAGGAAAAGGATGTTTACTGTCATTGATAAATTTTTCAGTACGCCCATTGTGCACCAACTCCTTCATTATGATCAGTATTCTTAGAAAATAATATTTCATCAATAGCAACACGAGGTCTATCATCAGTTAAGCATAGTCAATTTCAAGGAGACCAGGTGAGTATTTTCAAGCATTAGGACCAACAACAACTGAGTTATGAAGCTCTTTTTCTTTGAACTTGGTTCAGTTGCAACACAATTTCAGAGATTTTTTTAAAAAACTCTGGTCCAACAACATAAAATTTTCACTCCTCCATGGTTCTTTTGTTAGATAGACTTTCCTTGATGACATTTCGAAAGAGTACCAACTATAGGTAAGAGATCCATCACATTTTGGTGCAATAGAGATGAATTTATCAATAATGAAGGCCGGCACCATTAATAGTTTGTTCATAAGAGAATTGTTCCCCCTGAGAGATAACTGGTTTTACACTTGGAATGGATGGAATATCAATTTGGAATTTGTGAACCTGATTAAGATGTGAGATGTAAAATAAGGTTCCCCCTAAATTAAAGTTAGGGTGGCTTCAAGACTGAGGTCCTCATCATTTGAGTAGTTTGGGATTGAAAGATGCTTATTGTCAAAGAGAGGATTCTTGGTGATTTATTTTTCAAAGAATTGGATTTTGATGATCGACCAGGTTCACTAGTGCTTATGTTGACACAAACTCAGGAAATTCATTCATTGAAAAAGGATGGTACATACTTGAGTATTACAGAGAAACCAAGTTCTCCTTTTGTGTGTTCCTCAATGATTTCCTTATTGTTGTTAGTAAAAGAGTAGGGATAATATCCGCAGACCTTCTAAACATTGTTTGAGATATGCCTGGAGTGTGTACCTGTTACAATACGAGACTGAGTTAGCAGATATTCATTATATAATCACTCAAGCATAAAATTATGAGTTTACTAGCCAATTATTAAAGGAAATCATGATAATATATCAGCTTGTAAGACCAAGCTCTAGATGATTTTTCTCAAGTTCTTCATATTCAAGGCCTTTATGAGTATGTCGACATCATCATATTCTACCGGATCAAAGGAATCTCCAGTTGAGTAATAGAGAACCAGATCTTGTATTTTCATAAGCGTGACTCTCTTCTGTTTGATAAAAAATGAACACCCAGCCCTATACTAAACAACATATCTGATCGACTTGAAGTCAGATACGATCAAGGAACCTCAATTTCTAATAACTTCCAATGAATAATGAAGACCAAGTTCACATAGAGAAATTCCCCCTGAAGGTGTACCGGACTCTAAGTGTCTCGATTGCTCTGTTGTTCCCCCTATCTCCAAGACTGATTAATCTCAGTAACTTCTGCTGTAGATGCATCAATGATTGTCAGATGTGGACCAGGTTCATCAATAGTGTTCTCTAAATTTGCATCATCAAAGATGTTTGATATCAGGTCACTTTCTTCGGTGTCAACCTTTTTATTATGCTTGAATGATTACTTCACATATTTTCCTTTTGTATACGCACCATGCACAATAGCTTCACGGATTTTGATTAGGGGAATCCCATGAATCAGATCCTTCATGACTAGTTTATTTAAATAAGAGAAACTAGCATGACACATTCTCTTATGCCAAAGTAGAGAAATATCATTAATGACGCTGAGGCAAGTAAGATTCTCTTCATGAAACGACGGGATGCCAACTTTGTACACATTCTTGTGTCTTTTCAGAACTAGGTTCCCAGAGTTAGTGTTTGGCATAAGACATTCAGCTGATATGAACAATACATTATTTTCTTTGTCACACATTTCCGAGATGCTCAACACATTTTCTATGGCATGGGATTGTGATTTTTGACTTTGTTAATTTTGACTATTTCACCTTTCTTATCATTTTCAAGGACTTCAGTGCCGCCTTGAAAATCATAGAGTGAGAGGAAATTTTCTACCATTGTTTAGCAACTGTCTGGAGCATGCACTATCCATGTACCAGGTTGACCTTTTCCCTCTCACCTTCACATGAAACACTAGTCAAAGATTAGCCTTGGGAACCCAGATTAGCTTGGGCCCCTTTTTGTGAGTAAAAGGATGAATCAGATCTCTTCTAGTACAGAAAGGAAAATAAGAAAACTTTTTATGTGGAACATTTTTATTTGGAACCAAGTTCTTAACCGTTTCAGCCTTTGCCTTTTTAGTGAACTTAACATTTTTCTGAAAGGCCTTAAATAGTGTTTTACATTGATTCCTTAAATGACCTGAGTTTTCGCAATGAGTGCATAAACTTTTAGATATGTGAGTAGTGTGTGCTACATGATTTTCCTCTTTTGTGAAACTTATCCCAATTCGACCGGTGGTCTGCCTTTCTTGAATCTGAGTTAAAATTTCAGAGGACCTGGTCCATCCAAGATTTCGTTCCAGATCAATTTTGGTCTTAACAAGATTTTCTTGTAGCAGTCTATTTCTTTTAGTTAAGGCCTGGCAGTTTATGGTTAACCGTTTTATGTCTTCTTCCAAAGCTAATTGAAGTTCTCTAGCATGGTTTTTGCCCTTGTGACTTAACTCTGGATTCTTAGCCTGTTCTTTTAGACCATTGATGATGTTATCACGAGAAGTAATTTGATCTTCTAGTGTCATACAATCAAGTCTTAGGGACGCATATTCATCCATTAATTGATTCTTTTCGGATTTCACTAGATAGTATGCATCAATAAGAACTGAAGACAAGGATTGCAATTGTTTCTTGGAATAAATAATTATTTTAGACTTAGTTTCAAGAAATTACCTCTGATTGTTTTTCCTCCTCTTCATCTTCATCCGAACTTGCCATCAGTGCCTGGATTGTTTCATGAGATTTGCAGGTGCTTCTTTCATCATCCGATTCCATTGTAGCGACCAGTGCTAGAAAATTATATTTGTCTGCTTGCTCAATTGCAAGTAATGACTGATTTTCAAATCCACCATCCTCAGACTCTTCTTCTGATAAGTTTCCCATCGCGGCAAATGCTTTCTTCAATGAGAGATCTGCTTCTTGATTAGTCATTCATCTATTTGTGGGAATGTACTTATCATTCTTGGTCTCTTTTGCTTTCACTGAGCCGTTTCTCTTGTGCTCTAGAGCCCATAGTGGACAAAACTTGATAAAGTGATCTGGACTTTCGCACTTGTGGCAGACCTGTTCTCTTTGATTTTCAGTTGTTTCTTGAGAGTTCCTCCTTTGAAACACTTGTCCTCTCTTTAACATTCTAGAGAATCTCTTAGTCATTAGTGTGATATTTTCGTCCTCAAAATCTTCAAGTGTTGTGGCCTTCAGAACCAGGTTCTTCTCATTTCTCTTTCCTCCGATTTCCTTTTCTTGATTTTTTTTGAGTACATAAGTCATGAGATTTCTAATGAGTTCATCCATAGTTAGTGTATCTAGATCACGTGCTTCAGTAATAGCTTCTACCTTGCTTTCCCATAACTTTGGCAGAACACTTAAAAGTTTTCTGACTACCTTCCCGTTGGGAATTATTTCTTCTAGTGAGTAAATTTCATTAATGATTGCAGTGAACCTGGTATGCATGTCTTAAATTGTTTCACCTTCGACCATTCGAAACAACTCATATTATTTGTTCAAATTGTCAATTTTAAACTTCTTTACTTGAGTTGTTCCTTCATGAGCGGTTTGCATAGTTTCCCATATTGCTTTTGCATCTTGACATGATGAGATCCGATTGTATTCATCAGGACCTATACCACATATCAGAATCTTCTTGGCTTTAGCATTGTTCTAAATTGCGAGTTTATCTGTAACACTCCATTCCTTCCTTTCTTTTGGTACCTGAGTGGTTCCATCAGTTCCACTCTTCATGGGTATGGTTGGACAGTCTAATACTACTCCCCATAGGTCTGGATTTTCTCCTATCAAGTGATCCATCATGCGGTTCTTCCACCATCCATAATACTTTTCGTTGAATAGTGATCGTCGTGTTTGGAAAGCTCTTTCTTGTGGTGTAGCTGGTACAACTATTGATCCTTTACAAGATGTGAGTCTTTAAATGAAAAGACCTACTCTGATACCAATTCAAGAAACCTTACCACCTATGCAAGAACTAGGCTCTTGTACGTTTGCCTAAGTAAACAGACTGCACAATAAAATACAGATTTTATCGTGGAAACCTTCCTCCCTCAAGGAAGGGAAAAACCACACCCTAGTTTTATTACCTTCAAAATCAATTTAAGATTACAACTCAATAATCAATGAACTAACACTAACACTTCTACCCTTTACAACGATTAACTATAATCGAAGACTCTACACTCCAAGAAGTCAAACCCACTTCTTGTTCTTCAACCAAGGAATTATTACAACTCAATAATAAACCTAGAACAAATCAACAAAGACTAATAACCCTAGCCTTTAATTGATCATACTTCAACATTCAATAGTTCAGACTCAAACACAACTCATGAACCTAGTTCAAGTGTTGTTGTGACGAAGCCTTGCTGTTTTGCTCCAATGGCTATTGCTCTTAAGATGATAACTTTCATGAATATACAATAGGTGTCGCTCTTCCTTTGCAGAAAAATTCTCTCAATTGTGATTGCAGGCGCCGATCTTCTCTTTCTCCAGCCTTGTCCTTATATAGAGTTTGATAGATCCTTAACCAACTTCAACAAGGAAATAATTTTTGTTTTCCTAGAAAACTAATCCTTTTCCGCATAGGAGTTGTTTTTCGTAGTAGACTCCTACAAGGAATGTAATTACTTTTTCTTTAAAAAGCTTTCATTTTCCTATAAAGAGTCTTCTGCACTTCTTTTCCTTATTTAGGAGCTTTCCTTTACCTATAAATGGTCTTTTGATTTAGTTCCCGCATTGGTTCTACTACTGGATTGTGAACCAGGTTCACCTTTCTGGTTTCTCAGTTATTTCTTTATTTTTCCTTTCACTTCTTTATTTCTGCACTTTATTACGAGTGTTCTTTGCTGCAATCTCCCATATTTGTACAGGCTGTTCGCATTCACGTCTGGGGACCTGATTCACCTGATAGAGTACACATAAGACAACACGTAGTGAACCAGGTTCACTTTATCAATCATCAAAACTACTTATATGTTCTCCTACTTCCCAACACTTGGTAAATAGAGAAGAGTCAATGTGGTTTAGACAAGACTATGTTAATTGTCTTAGGCTCATTAATGCATGTTGGGGTGAAGGGATGCCACTAAAGATATAGATTGAAAGGATGAGTTAGGCGCAGAACGTGTCTTGGCTCGAGTCAACATATGTTATGTTTTATCGGAGGGATGAATAGCGGGATTCAAAGGAATTGTTAAGGTTAAGAATGGTAACTCGACCAAGAGATCAATCCTAAGGTTGTTGGAAAGAGCATGGTCGGGTGAAGAGTCTGTTGAAGCATATGGAGAGATAGGGATGATTGCAACAAATTTGAAGATGAGGCATCAATTAAAAAAGAATTATGGTATGGCATTGGCTGCTTGCTAGGCTTCTTGTTAGGTTGCTCCATAAATTTGTTAAAGTTGGTGAAGTAAGGAACATGAGAATCTGCAGGAGCATCAACAGTAGAAGACACAAAAGGTAAGGTAAATTCATCTAAAACGACATATCTAGAGATGAAAACCTTTCTAAATTGAGAGTGATATTGATATCCTTTATGAAGTAAGCTTTCACCTATGAACACACATGGAAATTTTTATTTTTTTTAACCTTTTCTCCACTGGAATTGAGCAATTAGAAAAATATTTTATCCATTCATCTATTCTCTCGCTCTTTTTAAGGAGATTCAAATCCACTGTGACATAATCTACACATGTCCAACAGTACAATTCTTGACTTGTCCCCTTCTAGATATAACAATCCAGCAATGTGTATAACTCAAAGAACTCCAAAATATTTGAAGAGTCCAAAGCTCCACCAAATAACACCTTTCATAAATATATAATTACTCTCTTTTGTATAATGAATTAGTTGAAGACTTAGAATATTTTTCTTTGTCTCAAATTTCTCTTTCACTACACTAACCTCAAAAGATAAACACAATATAGTACTTCTCATCACTTTCTTCTATTTTTTCTATTTTCTCAATATAATGTAAGACCACCACTATATATTCATATGTGAGGAATTTTTCCTTGTATTGAATAGGAAGAATGTGGGGTAGTAATGGGGATAAATGAATGACCTAAAAGTTACACGAGTTACAAGGCTTAATGACGTAGAATAATGAGTTAAATGTTACTGTTGATTTGAAGAATCTCCTTCAAATACTTTGATGATGACTACACACGAATCAAGTTCACTCAAACAGGATCACATAAAGCAGTATCAATGCCATACATCTAGTAGCTCATCACGATCGTACAAGGAAAAGAAGAATAAATCAAACGAGTTGTTTTCCTAGGCAAACATAGAAAGAAGAATAAAATAAAGACAATTAACTCTCCTAGGCAAACAAGGAAAACAAATCCTGTTTGGACAAGGAATTATGTTTTAATTTGTTTTCTAGAGAAAATAAATAAAACTAATTTCTTTCCTTATAGGACTCTACTAGGGACAATCAAACTCTATAAAAGGGGTGATTGAGAGACAAAAGAAAGTCGTCTTTGTCAATCTACAATCGAGAGAGAGTTTTCACAAGCAGAGACCAATTCAAGCATTCAAGAAAGTTGAGGAGAAGAAGTTCTAGATTTAGGATTTCTTTTGTGTAGTGTTCATTCAAAAAGAGGGTTTGGCTTCTTGGAGAGTTGTGAGTGTTGTAACAAGAAGTGGGTTTGGCTTCTTGGAGAGTTGAGAGTTTTGATTCAAGGATTGGGTTTGGATTCTTGAAGGGTAGAGTCTTCGATTATAGTTAATCGATAGAGAGTAGAGTCAATTTGTTGATTATTGAGTTGTAATCTTGAATGGAATAATAAAACAGAGGTTTAAGTTTTTCCTTACTGAGAGGAAGGTTTTTACAATAAAACTTGTGTTTATTGTGTTTCGAGTTTCTGATAAGCAAACGTACGAGAACCACGTTCTTGTACATTAGGGCAAGATTTTTTCAATTGGTATCAGAGCAGGCCTTTTCAGTAAAAGACTTACATCTTGAAAAGGAAAAATGGCTGCACCACCCACACCACAAGAAGGAGCGTCCCAAACACGTCCACCGTTGTTCAACGGAAAATACTATGGATGGTGGAAGAATCGCATGATGGATCATCTGATAGGAAAAAATCTGGATCTATGGGGAGTTGTCTTGGATGGACCAACTATACCCATGAAGACTGGAACTGACGAAATCACTAAGATTCCTAAGGAAAGAAAAGAGTGGGATGTAACAGATAAACTTGCCATTAAAAACAATGCTAAAGCCAAAAAGATTTTGATATGTGGAATAGGTCCTGATGAATATAATCGAATTTCCTCATGTCAAGACGCAAAGGCTATCTGGGAAACTCTATAAACTGCCCATGAAGGAACAACTAAGGTAAAGAAATCAAAAATTGGCAATCTTAACAGGCAATATGAGTTGTTCCGAATGGCCGAAGGTGAAACAATTCAAGACATGCATACCAGGTTCACTGCAATCATCAATGATATATACTAATTGGGAGAAGTAATTCCCAATGGAAAGGCAGTTCAAAAACTCTTAAGTGTTCTTCTGGAGTCATGGGAAAGCAAGGTAGAAGCCATCACTAAAGCACGAGATCTAGACACTCCAGTTATGGATGAACTCATTGGAAACCTCATGACCTACGAACTTAAGAAAATTCAAGAAAAAGAGATCGGAGGAAGGAGGAAAGAAAAGAACCTGGTTCTGAAAGCCACAACACCTGAAGATTATGAGGATGAAAACATTGCACTAATGACTAAAATATTCTCTAGGATGTTGAAAAGAGGACAAACCTTTCAGAAAAGGAATTCTCAGAAAACGTCAGACAACCTAAAGGAGTAGGTTAGTCACAAGTGTGGTAGCCCTGATCACTTCATCAAGTCTTGTCCACTCTGGGCCTTAGAGAACAAGAGGAACACACAAGAAAAGGGAAAGGAGTTCAAGAATGACAATTTCACTCCCACGAACAGACGAATGAGCAACCAAAAAGCTGACATCTCAATGAGGAAAGCTTTTGCTGCTATGGGGGATGCATCAGATGGAGAATCTGAAGATGGATTCTGTGAAGATCAATCACTACTTGCAATTAAGCAAGATAAATATGATTTTCTTGCACTGGTCACTCTAAGTGAATCTGATAAGGAACGAGGGTTGGAGCAATCTCAAGAAACAATTCAGGCTTTGATGGCTAGATCTGATTCTGAAGAAGATGAACAAGAAGACAGACAATGCAAGGTAAGCTTTCAACATATCAAAGAAAATCTTAACTCTTATTCTGAAAAAGAACTGCAGTCCTTAATGTACACACTCATGGATGCATATCAGTCAATCTATTCCAAGAGTGAACTAATAATGGAAGATTTTGCATCATTAAGAGAAGAGAATGAGAACCTTGAAAAACAAAATCACTGTCTTCAAAACAAACTAGGAGAATTGACTGACAAATCACTTTCCTTAACTCAAAGGAATGAAGACCTCAAAAAGGTACTTCATATAACTAAAATGGAAGCAGAGCATAGCATGCGATGGACCAAATCCTCCATCTTACTCGATAGCATCCAGAAAGGTCAATCTCCTACTAGACATGGAATAGGATTCGATAAACTATCTTCACAAGTTAAAAATCCTAACATAGATTATCTTTGTGTTCATTGTGGAATAACCGCTCATAAGAGTAACTTATGTCCCAAGAAACTAAGGGCACATAAAAACAACTTAAAGTCTCTTAAAATCGCAGGTCAGAAGAAAATCTCAAAACAGGCACTTAAGACAACATGTCTCCCTAGATGGGCTAAAAAGAACCTGATTTATCCTTTCTCTAACAAATAGGGACCCAAGTGGATCTAGGTGCCCAAAACTAACCCTTGAATGTTATTGCAGGAATCAGTGATGGAAAAATAGAAGAAATGGTACTTAGACAGCGCCTGCTCCAGACATATGACTGGTGATATAGACAACTTTCTCTCACTAAGCAATTTTGACAGTGGAAATGTAACTTTTGGAAATGGAAAAACTGGAAAAATTCAAGGAATAGGAAAGGTGGGTCAACATCATACACAAGCAATAGACAATGTGTACTATGTGAAGGGACTACAACATAATCTGCTTAGTATATCCCAAATGTGTGATAAAGGAAATAATGTAGTATTCACACCACATGAATGTAGAGTGGTAAACTCAATATCCGGGAAACTGATTCTTGTTGGGAAAAGGAACAAGAATGTCTACACAACTGATATCAAGAGTCCCAAGGAGAACTCACTAAAATGCCTTAGTGCTGTCTCTGGCAACTCACTAATTTGGCACAGAGGCTGGGTCACATTAGCTTCTCAACTATTAACAAGCTCATCTCTAAGGAGCTGGTCAAAGGATTGCCACCAAGCAAATTCAACGATGAACAAGTCTGTGGAGCTTGTGCTCAAGGTAAGCATGTAAGATCCTCATTCAAACCAAAGTCAATGGTAAGTACAACCAAACCTCTGGAACTACTCCATATGGACTTGTGCGGCCCAATGCGTGTACTAAGTAGAGGGGGAAAAAGGTATATCTTCGTAATAGTTGATGATTACACCGGGTTTACTTGGACCATATTCCTTGCATCAAAGGATGAGACATATGACATGTTTGAAATCTTCATGAAACTGGAGGGAAATCACCAGCATTCGCTTAGACCATGGATTAGAATTTGAAAATTAATTTCTGGAATTATGTGCTACACATGGAGTAGATCACAATTTTTCTGCACCAAGAACACCACAATAGAATGGTGTAGTTGAACGCAAAAATAGAACACTGGAAGATATCGCATGAACCATGCTAATAGGAAGTAAACTCCCAAAATCCTACTGGGCTGACGTAGTCAACACTTCGTGCTATCTAATCAACAGATGCATGATCAGGTCAGTATTAAATAAAACCCCATACGAATTGCTGAAATTTGGATGGACTTGCTATGTTCATAACAATGGGAAGGACGCCTTGGGAAAGTTCGATGCCAAGAGTGACGAAGGAATCTTTCTTGGGTACTCATCACAAAGCAAGGCCTACAAAGTACTCAACAAAAGAACGAACCAGGTAGAGGAAAGTGTCCATGTTATCTTTGACGAAGGAAACAACCAAGTCAAAGAGAGCCTAGAAGACGATGTGCATGATTTTGGTATAACAAATCCACAACAAGATGAAGAGATCAAGTTTGATGGAGACCGTGAAGATGAATCGGGTGCTGAATCAACTCCAAATTCACCAGAAGCACATAATACAGTAGATCAGAGAACTCTACTGAACTAAGTTCATTCTCATTAGACAATGCTCACACAATTTAGCCAGGAAACTGGAAACATCAAAGCTCACACCCAGTCCAAAATATTCTTACCCCATTAGATTCAGGAATTCATACAAGATCCAAAATAAGGAACATGTGTGCATTCTCAGCTTATTTATCCTTGATCGAACCAAATAATATTAAAGAAGTTCATCTAGATCCAGATTGGATTCTTACTATGCCGGAAGAGCTAGTTTAGTTTGAACGAAGCAAGGTCTGGAACCTTGTCCCTCGACCTCATGACAGGACTGTGATAGGCACGCGATGGGTATTCAGGAACAAGCTGGATGACCAAGGTCAAGTTACTCGAAACAAGGCCAGGTTAGTAGTACAAGGATACAATCAGAAAGAAGGCATAGACTACGATGAAACATTTGCCCCCGTAGCAAGAATGGAAGCAATCCGGATGCTAATAGCTTTTGCTGCTCACATGGAATTCAAGCTTTATCATATGGACGTCAAAAATGCATTTTTGAATGGGTTTCTTCAAGAAGAGGTATACGTGAAGCAACCTCCAGGGTTTGAAAATCTGGACTAGCCTGAGTTTGTCTATAAATTAGATAAAACTTTGTATGGTCTAAAACAAGCACCAAGGGCATGGTATGATAGATTATCAACGTTCCATCTAACCCATGGTTATTCAAGAGGAAAAATTGACAATACACTATTCCTTCAAAAACAAGGTAAGGATCTACTCATACTGCAGGTATATGTAGATGATATAATATTTGGAGGAACAAATGCAGAACTTGGAGTCGAATTCGCAAATTTGATGAGCAGTGAATTCGAGATTAGCATGATGGGAGAACTCAACTTTTTTCTAGGATTACAGATCAAGCAATCACCATCAAGGACAACCATCCATCAGCAAAAATACATCAAGGAGCTATTGAAGAAGTTTGAGATGAATGAAGCCAAGACAACCACCAAGTTAAATAAAGATGAACCAGGTGCTCCAGTGAATGACACAAAGTATAGAGGAATGATTAGCTCCCGCTATACTTAACGGCAAGCAAACCAAACATCATGATTAGTGTTGGTTTATGTGCACGCTTCCAATCGTGTCCTAAGGAATCTCACTTGAAAGCTGTGAAAAGAATACTTCGATATCTTAAAGGTACTGTGAACCTGGTGCTCTGGTATCCAACAGGAGACTCATTTGATCTAGTTGGATTTGCTGATGCTGATTATGCCGGATATGTAGTTGATAGGAAAAGCACATCGGGAATGGCTCACTTTCTAGGACCTTGTCTTGTGTCATGGGCTACAAGGAAACAGAACTCGGTCACTTTATTTACTGCCGAAGTAGAATACGTGGCAACTGCCTCATGCTGTGCGCAACTCCTATAGATCAAGCAGCAGCTCGAACACTATGGAATACATATGGATGCATACCTATAAGATGCGATAACACAAGTGCTGTGAATATGGCTAAGAACCCGGTACAACACAAGCGAACGAAACACATTGATGTACGTCATCACTTTTTTCGGGACAATGTAGAAAAGAGGTTTATCGTGATGACATCTTGCAAAACTGAGGATCAGGTTGCTGACATCTTCACCAAAGCACTTGGAAGAGAGAAATTTCAACGGAATCGCCAAGCTTTTGGATTGGTGTTTTAAGACTAAATGTCTAAAGATATTACCCTTAGCTTATTACTACCATGATATGACAGTACTATCTCAACAAGGACCAGGTTCTCCTCATAACAGGTGTGCACTAATCCTCATTATACTCAGACATTGCATTACATGCCAATATATGATCTAATGTCTTAAGAAGCATAAGAACCCGGTCCACCAAATCTCCAAGTTGACTACTATACAAAACCACTTGTTTTAAGCGGGAAAGACATTTCAGTACAAACTCCTCAACTTCTCACAAAACCCAAAACCGTCTCTCACCTTTCCCATCAAACTGACAGAAATAATCATTACCTCCTTCATAAAACCTCTCTCACCATCTCCAAAGCACACCCAAAATCCTCTTCCAAGAAAAATCCAGAAACAAACTCAGAAAATCACCATGTTTAACCTAAATCTAGTGGATTACTCTGATGATGAGGAGGATTCTTTTTCTCATGAAGAACCCATCATATCTGCACCAACGGGTGGAGAAAACTCACAAACTCAGTGCCCGTCTCTGTTTCAGCCTCCATCTTCCCCTCTCTAGTCACCATCTCCGATTAGGCCACCATCGCCTCTACCCCCATATGCCTCCAGAGAACCCCTCACACCATCCCCCTCTCCAGAAAATCTTGAAAACCCCAATCATCTATCTCTCCCATTAGAAATTTCTAACCCTAACCTTAACTCTTCACCCGAAACAACGCCACCACCAGTAGACAAAACTCTCACCACACCCACTTCCATACCAGTATCCTCTACCGATTCTCCTGTTAAAGACATTGATGAGATACCTCTGATCCAACTTCGATGCACAGGACCAAGAAAACCTCGCAAGCATATAATTGCCAAGAAGGTCGTCATACGCCCCCCGTTCACAAGGAGTGCCAGTCAAACCCTAATCAATGAAGCTACTGAAGCAAGCAAAAAACATAGGCGGACTGGTAAGTCTCCCATGAGTCCTCCCAAGTCTCATGTAATACTTGACTCAGAGCCTGAGGGAGAACAAGATGAGTCTGCTAACTCTGATTATGCTCTTCCCTCCAAGAAATTGAATAAAAATGAACTCAAATTCATGACCACAGGGAAGGAACAATATTTCAAAACAAAAGGGGTTATAAGAGGAAGAACTTTTCATCCTGAAATTTGTTCTGTACCTGTTGTCCAAAAATTACTAGACTTGTTACACTTCCAGGGTTGGGGGGATTTGTTCCTTGACACTAGGTTGGAAGTTTTTAAGCCTGAGGTAATTGAGTTTTATGTGAACCTAAGTGTGTTGGAGGATAATGTTGTTACATCGTCTGTTAATGGGGTGGAACTGGTATTTGATAAGGTTAGATTGGGGGAAATTCTCTTGGTTCCCACTGCTGGGTTGGCTGAGTATATCTGGCCTAAAGATGAAAACTGTTTCTTACTTCTAAGTATTCATAGGGGAGGGGTGGTACTCGACCTCGAAAGGTCTTGAAAGGTGAAATGTCACCTTTTCATAAGTTGGTTTTTGAAATTGTGCATAAAGGAATACTGCCAAGAGGAGAAAGAAGGCATGAGGCTTCGTTCAGAGATATGGGGATTGCTCATGCACTAGAGAACAAGGAGCCTATCGACTGGCCTTCTCTCATGATCAGACACATGGCTCATATCATAGATCCCAAGAAACCTCATCAGTTGGCCTATGGAAATCTTCTCACCATTGTGTTTAAAATTTTTGGTGTACCATTGAAGGATGGTCGGTCGGGTTCTTACAAGGTATGACATGTTTATTAAGTCTACTTTGGCTGAGTGTAAACTGCTTGAGGATGATGAATCAGATCATGGTGCTACTCTACGTACAGCAGGGCCTGTTGCTAGTTTGTTGAATGAACTTCATGCTGCCAGGGCACAGATTGAGATGCTCAGAGGAGAGAATGCAATCCTGAAGACCAGGTTGGCTGAGTCTCAGGGGGAAGTAACTGGGCTTAAGGACCATCTTCTTCAACCACAGATTGAAGGGAATGCGCGTGTGGATCGTGTAATTAAGTTGCTGGCTGGTTCCTCACCTCCTCAAAACCCAACCTCATCCGGTCCCTAATCCTCTAGTTCTTCTTTTCCTGCTTCGTTTAAGACAATTTCTTATTTTGTTGTGATGTGTAGTTCTGAATATTTTCTGTGGACCTCTTCGAGCTTAAAACATGTTGCCTACTGTCTTGATGGGTGTCTATACTTGCTTGGTTTGCTTTTGTATCTGGTGTTAAACTAGCTAATATATGTCTAAGATGTCTTTTTGATATGCCAAAAGGGGGAAGAAAGCAAAAGCATGAATTTGCATAACTAGGATGTGTTTTTGTGGGTGTTTTTAGTATTCATATCAAGTATATCAGATGCAGAAGAAGGATATGTTTGTCATCATCAAAAAGGGGGAAAAATTTATTTGAAGAATCTCCTGCAAATACTTCTGATGATGACTACACACGAACTAGGTTCACTCAAACAGGATCACATAAAGCAGTATCAATGTCATACATTGAGTAGCTCATCACGATAGTACAAGGAAAAGAAGAATAAATCAAACGAGTTGTTTTCCTAGGCAAACATGGAAAGAAGAACAAAATAAAGACTATTAAGTCTCCTAGGCAAACAAGGAAAACAAATCTTGTTTGGACAAGGAATTATGTTTTAATTTGTTTTCTAGAGAAAATAAATAAAACTAATTTCTTTCCTTATAAGACTCTGCTAGGGACAATCAAACTCTATAAAAGGGGTGATTGCGAGACAGAAGAAAGTCGTCTTTGTCAATCTACAATCGAGAGAGAGTTTTCACAAGCAGAGACCAATTCAAGCATTCAAGAAAGTTGAGGAGAAGAAGTTCTAGAGTTAGGATTTCTTTTGTGTAGTGTTCATTCAAGAAGTGGGTTTGGCTTCTTAGAGAGTTGTGAGAGTTGTAACAAGAAGTGGGTTTGGCTTCTTGGAGAGTTGAGAGTTTTGATTCAAGGATTGGGTTTGAATTCTTGAAGGGTAGAGTCTTCGATTATAGTTAATCGATAGAGAGTAGAGACTAGAGTCAATTTGTTGATTACTGAGTTGTAATCTTGAATTGAATAATAAAACAGAGGTTTAAGTTTTTCCTTCCTGAGAGGAAGGTTTTTACAATAAATCTTGTGTTTATTGTGTTTCGAGTTTTTGATAAGCAAACGTACGAGAACTAGGTTCTTGTACAATAGGACAAGGTTTTTTCAGTTTCAAAAATTACTAACAACTAATTACCACATTGACTGACTATTTCTGATCTTTCTAGGGGCATACTTGGTACTGTTTCATTGATTGCAACAACAATAATGCCACCAATATGAGCATATCGACGATTGCTAGCTCCTATGATTCAAATATATATCAATTCTCGAGCCCCACTATTATTCGCTACATTTAAATGAGTTTGAAGTTGAATCTTTTTTTAATCCTTTCTTTAAATATAAAGGGCAAAGGAAAAAAAATTGTTCAAAATAAAAAATGTGGTTTTCATGTTTGGCGCCACATGGCTGTGCAACGGATTAGAAGTAATGCACAATAAATTACCACCCACGGATAAGGAAAACCAGCAGCACACTAACAATCAAAAAGATGATCTTTAAAGTCATGAATTTTGGTAAAGTCATGCCTTCCACATTCATTTATTTTATTCTAAGTTGGTCTTGAGGTAACGTAATGTAAACAAGGATTTTGAATAATATAGATCCAAGTTTGGAGTTTCTTAACAATCCATTTAAATTTATTGGATTAGAACTCTAGTATTTGCACTTGGTCAATAGATTTTTTGACACACACACATACATATAATTCAAATCAAAATTCCTGAATTCGAATATGTCGTAAATCATTTACTATATTGCCACTAAAATCAGCAACGGGAGCAAACAAACCTACACTTGACATACATACCTAATTAAAAAATCATTAATAAGTTTATATTTATACTTAGTTGAGTGGGTAAGTCGGGTTTATGATATGAGTCTTTAATTTTACATTATTTATGGTATTCATAAAAAAATTATTTATTTGTCAAATTAAAGTTAAAAAAATTATGACAAATTTTATTAGAGAAAAACTTTAAGTTAAGTGACTTTATTGATACAAAACTAAATTCAATAACTTTACTATATATTTTCATATAATTGACTGATATTTTAAAATATTTACTCCATAAACATTATTTCCTTCTTTCCTTCTAAATGTCTTCTTAAATATTTTGTAATGTCAATTGTGAATACACAATATAGCGTAAATTATGTTATTTTTGCTGACAAATTGTCTCTCTTCTTGTCCCATTGGATTGACTTACATATTATTTCTATAGGATCAGAATATTGACATTAAATAAACGAGTATTTCGACTTATCTCTTTTTACTATTCTGATTTTTTTATATGTTTCAATCCTATAAAGTAATAATTTGACAATTCCATTGGTGAAGGATGTGATCAGTAGGATTCCTCAACTATTAATTATATATCTTGCTTTTAATCTTAATCTTGAGGATAAAAACCTTTTTTTATAAGAAGGGATTTACCTTTCTAAGTAAATTTGAAAGACTTGTAAATTTTAAATATTAAATGATTCAAATTATTAAAAACTTTGGAGGAAGGGAGAGCAAAAAAGGAGAAAAAGAGAAAATATTTAACGATATAAAATGTCAGTTAGGCCAATTGACTTTTGAAGTGGTGGCTAAAGAAAATAGAATATATTTTGTCTGGTCCCATCTACCTACTACTTCATTCATCCACCTTTATTTATCTTATATCAAATTAAATATAAACCAGTAAAGATGATATTTTATTTATCGTATATCAAATTAAATATAAATAAGTAGAGATGATACTTCATAATTTCTGATAAAATAAATGAGGACATTTTGATCCATCCAATTGCAAAAAGAAAACATGATGTCCCCACGCCAAGTTATGTTTATTCATACATTCATGCATTATTGAATAGTTAAATAGTTATTAAAGTTTTTTAAAAAATAATTATTGAAGTTGATGGATCTTCTCTTTATTGTGAATTTAATACATGCAAATATTTTAAACAACAAATTTTGAAGCTGTGAGAATCAAACTTTATCTGCAACTAAGTTAATGCCCTTAACTTGTCATAAGAATAACAATGTTAAGTAAAATCAATAAAGTTTACATATTGTAGCTACTACTTCGAATTCATTTTTGGAAATTTTATATTTTATATGGTACTGTTCCCTATATTTTCTTCTTTTTAAGAGTCAATCAGTTATTGTTTTTCTTAAATTGAGCCCAAAAATAAATGGCATGCTCAATCCACTTAGATTTTTATGAATTAGATCTAATATAATTTAAATTAAGTAAATTCAATTATTATCCATTTTAAAATGATTGTAAAGTTTAGCCAAATTTAGGGTGTGTTTAGTATGAGAAAAATATATTTGAGAAAATGTTTTACAATTTTTTCATATTTGGTTGACTTAAATGTTTTAGAAAATGTTTTTAAATCAACTTATTTTTCTTAAATTTAAGGGAAATGATTTCCCTTTAAAAAGTAAGGAAAACATTTTTCAAAATCATTTTGAACCTCATACCTCAACTTTTCATCCTAACTTAAGTCTTGGATATCGAATCTCAATACTAATCCTAGATCCGACTTCTGATTTGAGACCTGAATCTCGACCTTGATTCGAGACCCAACAATTGAATTTCGGATTGAGTCGGGGTCAGGTCTCATGTCGAGTGTTGGGGTCGAGGTCGAATCTCGATCGGTTTGGGTGTTAGGGTCGGGTCTCAGGTTGGGGTTGAGCTTCGGATCCGAGTCGGATCTTGGGGCCGAGTGTTGGGTCGTGATCTCAGGTCTCTGATCGAATATCGGGGTTGGATCTCGAGTCAGGATCGGTTGTCAAGGTCTGGGTCGGTAATTTATAGACAAAGAGTCGTGAGTTATTTATTTCGAATACTTATTACATTTTTTTATAGGTATAGATTTAAGGTATATTATAAACATGATTTTGGCAACATATTTTTTTCATGATTAATGAGCTTAAGCTTCTAGAAGATAGACTACAGTGCTAACTAACCTACCAATATTTGATTTGGCTATCAAGTTCTTTTAGACTGTCTCTATTCATGGTTCCTACTGACCAAATCATTGAAGGGAACGCGTGTTTCACAAGCTCTTATTATTTTAATAACACATAATTAATTATATATTCAACAAATATTAAATACAGTAACTTGTCTCAACTGGATATATCTAATTCTACCCGGTTTTCTCATCCAGCTTCATTAATATTTAATGCCAAACCTTACAAGGATAACACATTAATAAAATGTTCTATTAATGGAATGACTTTTTGGTTCTTACATAGTTAATGGAGTAGAATAGACTAGATTAATTATTTTTTTAAAATAAATAAATTTTGGACCTAATTCAATTCCTAGTATGAAATGCTCGATTTTGTAAGAAGATAGTTTTATTCACGTTACAAGTCACAACAAAGTCCAACGTGGTTAAAAAAATGTACAATTTATTGTAATATAATATCTCAAAATAACATATATGTCCTAGTACGTGTTTGTCTTACAATGCACTAGGTATTTGAAATTCAACTAATACAAATCCCAAATCATGACCTTAAGACAAATAAATATTCAAGAAGTGGAAGTCTTATTTGCCTTAAAATCAATACGTAAACGTCTCTTGAAATGACAAAATCCCTTCGAAACAACCTCCAATACTATTCAAAAACTTAAATAATGGGTTCAAATTAGTCCAAAAAAATTAATCTCATAATTTGAAGGTATTGCCATTTGCCTATTAGATCAACAATCCGAAATTCAAAATTCAAAATTCAAAATTGATTGCATGATTGTGTTACTCATAACCTATAGAGTACCAATCAATAATCAAAATTCAATTATAATATCAAAATTGCCAAGTTAAATCCCAATATTATCCAATTTGAAATTTAGGTGAAAAGCTCCAAAAGCTAGTACAATCACTATAAGGGTTAAGGAATGGATGCCATACAGACTTAGGGAATATCTCAGATAGTCACTCAACTTATGGTAGTTTTCCTAGAAAATCACTCAGCTTAGTATAATTCACTTAGAAAGTCACTCAACTTTATTTTTATAACCCAAGTCACTCAATTTAGGATAGTTTACTTAGAAAGTCATTCAACTTATGATAATTTACTTAGAAAGTCACTTAACTATTGGTATTTCACTTAAAAATTCACATAATTAATTTAAATGACTTTTTTTAAAATTAAATTTTGTTGATATGAAAATTTTATTTTAAACTAAAGTTTTAAGAAATAACAAGGTTCTTTTTATCCCAGTAAAATAAAAAACATTTCAATTTAATAATTAATTAAAATAAATAGCTTTACAATCTAATTAATTCAGAATCTCATTTAAAGTTTTAAATTTATAAAAATGCATTGTGAAATAAACAGTAGATAACATAGCAAATGCATCCTCTGTATGAAAAGACACGCACAGAGAATTTACAAAGAAATAATGTAAACAAACAGAACGATTTAAAACAAAGAAATTTTTATAAATGTCTTTTTAACGTAAAAGATTAATAATATGTCTAAGTATCTTGAGTTATCACGTGAAATTTTCTAATATAAAAGGATCTTGATAAATATATGATTGACCATAACCTTAGTGGCGGGGATTAAGTGGGGCGGATCAACAAAATGTTTTAAATGGGTATCTCATTATTTTTAATTAAAAATTTAGCTTAAAATGAAATTTTTATTTCAATAAAATTTAGTGAAAAATTATTTAAATTGGTTGAGTGACTTTCTACGTAAATTTCCTAAGTTGAGTAACTTTTGGGTTATAAAACAAACTTGAGTGACTTTCTAAGTAATTATCCTAAGTAGAGTGACTTTATAAGTGAACTATCCTAAGTTGAGTCACCATCAGAGATATTATCTCCTTATTTAGGTCGAAACCCTCCATTGATTTGCTACTCTAAGATTCTATGTTAAATTAGGTCTTAAACGTAACTCATACTCTAAAAGTTGTTGTTCAAGTCCCACCCATCTCATTAACCACTAATATGAACTTTTGTCATTCTTCTAACATACTTTCCCAAAATAAAAATAAATATTCAAATCTGATCTGGTTACTATTCCCTTTCACATAAGTTGTCACCCGCAATTGCAAAAAAAAAAAAAAAAAAAAAAAATCATAACAATTGTGGTACCCTCCAGATTGGGCCAACATGACTTTTGCAATCATGACATCACATTTGTGACATTGCAAATGCGGGAAACCTTTTGCAATTGCAGTTCCCACCAGCGCAAACCCTTTCACATTTGCGATCGGCTAGGCATCGCGTTTGCGATCCGTTTTTTAACTTTTCATGTAACATGTTTAAGGTCATAAGATTCAAAAACATTTTGTTATATTTGACATATCTTTAATTTAAGATCATAAGATTAAAAAAATATTACTTTTTAAAATTTTATGTTAAGTCAAAATAGGACAAACAAATTGAAAGTTGAAATTTACTTATTTTACTAACAAAAAGCAATTCGTTATAAACAAGGGAGAGAATGGGGTCAAAATATAAATCTTTCTCTATGTGGCTATAATTTATTTTAAGGCATACTTGTCTTATTTGATTTTTTCAACGTTGATTTGTTTGAATTGTAGCAAGTGGTGTCCATGTCTTTGATAAACTTGGTAAAAATAAATCAAAGAGACCGCGTATGGGAGAACAAAAACGCAGTCTCACGGAAATTGGCACCACCACATTTTTTTAATTTTGCATTTAACTAATACTCTACACTAATGAGTGTAAAATTTTTTAACAAATTCAGTTGAACTTGTTGTTCGTTTTGTTTTAGGAATAACTGATTTTATTTATTTATGATCAGTTATATTTTAAGCTATCTACTCTGTGTAAAAGCTATTTAACACAGCCTAGGTAAAGGAGTTAAATCTTTTTGTTTAGTCTTAATACATCGATAACTCTTTGAATTTATTAGTAAATTTCATTTAGATTTTCAAACTACAATTTATTTCAATTTTGGAAACCTATTCACATGATAGTATGTTCTTATTAGACACTTTCAGTTAAATTTTGAAAAAAACAATTGTGGGTGTTACCAAATGTCAATTACATAGATAAGTTAATCACTTAAAATATGTTGCCTCATTTATTGATATGCATCATCCTTAATAAATCACAATTGAGAATATGTTCAAAATTGTTTTTAAATTGAACTGAAAGTATCTAATAGAAATAAGTTTATCATGTATTCAGATGCATAACAAGTCACAGTTTGAACGTCTAAATGAAAATAATTAGGATGTGAAAATGACGAACAAGAAATGAACTTTTGGGAGAAATTTCCTTTTCCTTTTATGTAATTAATTAATATTCACAATATCACATCCTTATATAGAACTCACAGCCCTAGGGCTTCCTCTTTCCTTATCGAATAAGACTAAAATAATTCTTTTCCTAATTGGATTCTAATTACGTACATAATTTGTCATGATCAAAAAATTGAGGTCATGATGACATTTACTAACTCTCACCAGTAGGTAAGCCACTTTATCTAGAAATCAACGATAACGAGCCTAGGGAACGGAAGAAAGAGAGAGAAGCATAGTAAGTCATAAATAAGGAATGACAGCGGAAAATAAGAAAACATATATATATATATAGCCCTTCAACGAGGACAAAAGTACAACGATCCATCCCAAAACCCGGTGAATGCTAGTGCTAAGCTACTACAAAAGACAGTACAGACTGGACATATACAAGAAATATACATACTGTCTCAAGAATATAAAAGACTAGTCAAAACTATACAGAAGGAGATGAGTAAACCCGACGGGTACAAACAAAAGCTACACTACAAGGCATAACTCAATAATAAACACCAACATCGTCTCAGAATCTGACTCGAAATAACCCCATGTAACTTAGCATTTCTCGAAATCTTACATCGAAATAGCTAATTCTTCTCATAATCTTACATCGGAAAGCTTTTGTCAGAATGTAGCACACTCCGAAATCTTACCTCGGAATAGCTAGTCATTTTCAAAATTTTACATCAGATAGCCTTAATAGAACCTAGTAGTCCCTGGAGTCTTACATTGGAGAGGAATTGCATTTTTTTTGTTTGGGTCGGATCTAGGCTGTAAAAAGTGGTGAGATAAGTTTTGAAAGCTACGTAAAAAAAATTTCAATTAAAAAAAAGTATTATATTTTTTTTCAATTAAGTAATTATGATCCTGTTAACGAAAAGGGTAAATATGCACCATTTGCTAGACAACAAAGGTATATACTATTTTTTTAACGAAAAATATATCTACTCTAAATCACAAAGTTAAGGATACCCCTTTCCCTTATTTAAATTGAAATTCTTACTTCAAATTGTGATCACAATCTTAAACTGAACTGTCTTCACGAGAACCTGTGGCCCAAGTCCTTGCTGTAATTACGATTATCCTGGCTACTCAATGACAAAATTTCATAAGTTTAAATAAAACTCTGAATTTTTTTTCAAATTAAATTAACACAAATAATAGTTGAAGACTCAATATGTTTCTATAATATATATATAAGATCAATCACAATATCTTTAGACTTGACTAATTATTTTTATTAATATAGAAAGAGGTATAGTCAATCAATTGAAATTAATTCCGTTGGAAACAGCTTGCCTCCAAAAACTTCCAAAATCATGCACATAGAAACCAAGTCAACATAGGGGGCAGGCCACCAGCCAAGTCAAGTATATTTTTTTTTCAATAAAAACGTATAATGACTTCTTCTGCTACATCTCTGATTAAGAATACTAGTAGATCTTATTAGTACTTGTACAAATTTTATTTTTTACATTGCATTCCCACCATATTGATTCAATTACTTACAGTAAAAAAAGTTATTACTAATTTATTTTTATTAATTTTAACAGATTAACTATCATTTCTTACTGATCATGATCAGTTTATGTTTTATATATAATAGTTAAATAAATATTATATAATGTAACTTAAAAGATATTGCAGGTAATTATACATATTTGATACAATTGATTGGTAATCAATAGTAAATGACAAATGTTAGGTTAAGTGACACTAATAGTATACCAATTCATACACTATCTATATATAAAAATTAAATTCTTTACAAATTAATAAACATGTTCTTACATCAAATAACCAGTATGATAAATTTTAAGTGACCCTACAATATAAAAATTGATAGTTAGTTAGAGTTATGAAAATATCAGTAATGTAATGATTAATTATGAAGAAATTTATGTATTATTTTATATAGGTATTAGTTATGCATGATTAGTTATTTATGTACTTTCTATGTCTTATTTTATGTGACACCATTTGATTGGTATGATGTTTAATAAAAGGAAGACTTTTAGGGGTCGTTTGGTAGGAAGTATTAGGATAAATAGTCCATGTATTATGAATGGTATTATTTAGTACTATGTTTGGTAGGAATTTGGGTCTATGTATAACTAATCCATGGATTAGTTATACATCCTCCATGGTATTAGAGGATGTATTACTAATACCTTCCATTTGGAGGTATTAGTAATACATAGGATTTAATACCATGAGATAAGTCTATGTAAAGACAAAAATATCCCTCAAATCATTTTAATCATTTTGTTTATTTTCTTGATTTTATGTTTTATATTTGTATTAATAAATTTATTTGAATAATTTGGCTTACAAATTATTTAGAGAGATATTTGTTACTAAATAAATTCAATACAAATTAATACAATATTTGAAATGTGAGTTGTTTAACATTTACTAATTAAAAAGGCAAATATATCACTACATGATGTTTGTGATCTTAATTGAATATATTATTTGTTGATATATATATATATATATATATATTTGTGTGGTTTTCTAATTATTTGTATTTTGAACAATTTATAAAATTGCATTACATATTAAAATTACAACTTACAATTTTTATGTATAAATGAAAATGGTTTATTCAATTTTACTATTGTTTCTCATCTTTTCGATTTTAAAAGTAGATGGTTTATCTTTTTTACATTGAAAATTGACATTTTGTGAGTGATCAATTTATTAAGATGACAATTATTTATCCTCAAATAATCCAAGTGAAAAAATAGCAAACATGACAACAAAATTGTTCTTCTCCTAGCTAGTTAGAAGGTGATAAAATATAATATTGTCCGGCAATTATCCACCGTGACCCAATTACATAATAATTCAAGGGTACAATTGGAAAGAAATTTTTTATAGAGTTTTAATCCAAACATAAAATGAGGTGGGAAATAATGAACCAAACACTTGATAAAAATAAACCTTGCATTACTAATCCCCACACTACTAAACCCTGCATTACTAATCCATGCATTACTAATCCATGCGTTATTAATCTTTATACCAAACGGCCCCTTAAAATTTGTAGTCTAAAACAATTCTTAGATATGTGTGTGGTTGAAAATCATTTCATTAAGGGTAAAAGGAGTATTTTAAAGTTATATTGTTTCTAATTATAATAAGGTAACATTCTTTTTGGAACGGACTAAAAAGGAAAGTGTGTCACATAAAATGGGACAGAGAGAGTGTTAATTAATTCACCTTCTATCATATACAAAAATATACAAATTTCCTCTTAAATTATACATGTATTAGTTATACAGATTGTTAAATTACAAACCAAATATCATTTTAATTTTATACCAGACTAGTTTACCTCTTAATAAGCTACCAACGTAATATTAATTATGCAAAAATATTTAATAAGTACACGATTCACTTTTAAATGAACGACCCCAATGTAGTATTGTATTTATTATTATTATTTTTAACTTTATCATCAAGTTCTTATACAGAGAAAATGTTAGTGGAAGTGCACATACAATTAAACACGCGCTTATATCGTGGGAAAAGGAGAAAGTATTCACCACAAATACAGTTGACTCAGAGAAAATACAAAGTAAATATACACCATAATACAAATTAAAAAAAAGACGTTACTACATGAGGTCATGATATTTATTACTAGTATTATTTTTCATATAAATAAAGGTATTGGGAACCTCTTTCTTTGTATCTGGTAAGGAGAGCAGTTGGGTACAACATTATTGATTATTATTATTGCTCTCTCTTCTTTTCTTGCTCATCAATCCAACAACACATTTTTCTATATAAACCCACAATTCTTTTCAAGGCAGAGAATATTGAAATTTTGCTCATTTTTATTTCAATTGGGATAATTAAAGCGATGAAGATTACATGGGAGTCTCTAGTTCCTAGCTGTTGTATGTCCGAAAATCCAAAGCCAAAACCAAAGGAGTCGAAATTGGTGACGAAACAAAGTTCATTTCATAGGATTTCAGTTTCAGATTTCAGCGCTTCGACGATTTCAGAAGATTTATCAATATCATTAGCTGGTTCAAATCTTCATGTTTTCAGTCTTCAAGAATTGAAAGTGATTACTCAGAATTTTTCTTCGAGTAATTTCCTTGGTGAAGGAGGTTTTGGACCAGTTCATAAAGGTTTTATTGATGATAAACTTAGACCTGGTCTAAAAGCTCAACCTGTGGCTGTAAAGCTTTTGGATTTAGATGGCACACAAGGTCATAGAGAATGGCTGGTAAGACAATTATATTACCTTAAGTTTTATCTCTACAAGTTATGCATTTGTTAATTAATTAATTAATTATTGTGAGCAGACAGAAGTGATATTTTTGGGGCAATTCAGACATCCACATTTGGTGAAGTTAATTGGATATTGCTGTGAAGAGGAACACAGGCTATTGGCGTATGAATACATGCCCAGAGGCAGCTTGGAGAATCAACTCTTTAGAAGTATGTTACCTTCTCTCTTCCTTTTTTTTTTTTAACCATCCCACTAACCTTTCGATCTAGTCAGTGATAGAGTCAAAATTTTCACTAACACATTTGAAATATTAAAATTAAACGCACAAAAAGGTTAAGATTATATATACATAAAAAATAATTTTAATCAAGTATAGATATTATAATTTTCCATAGAAGGGACTTTTCCTAGTTCTGCCCCCGCGTCTAGTTAATATTTTAAGTAATTACATATATACTTAGCTAGAAAATTACACTATCTATTGTTAAAGAGAGAAGAAATATCTATACGCAAAAACATTATCAAGTGGATAGATTCTAAGTTGCTCGGACTCTATAAAAATGTTGCTGCACTTGTGTCGGATCCTTAAAAAATGCATTACTTTTGAAGGATCCGACACACACCTAATGACATTTTTGACAAGTTCGAACAATATAGGATAAAAATACTATTATATTTATGTCATTTTTGCTTTTGGATCGATCGAGCTTGAATATGCTTTCTTTCACGTTTACAA
The DNA here is from genome assembly GCA_018342035.1 of Solanum appendiculatum. Classification (NCBI taxonomy): domain Eukaryota; kingdom Viridiplantae; phylum Streptophyta; class Magnoliopsida; order Solanales; family Solanaceae; genus Solanum; species Solanum appendiculatum. Next base: position 109,228 of record JAGDQO010000469.1, read on the forward strand.
TTAGTAGCTGTATCCCGCATAAAATTACCACTTGTCAAATATTAAAGAAAATGTGTAAATATGTGACCATTGACCTTACCTTTCATTTTTACCAACTCGGCTTTCTTGAAATAAAATCAGTCTATTCAAGTTTGGTGGAAAAGCAATTGTGAGTTATTTTATACGTAGAATTATCTCACTTCGAATAATTATTAATAATTATTATTGAATAGATGTCAAAAATATATACAACTTGTTACAAACGTAATACAAGATTCGAAAAAAAATAATATTTGTTCAACTAAATAACCAACTTGTTAATGTTGCAGGATATTCTGTATCGCTTCCATGGTCAACGCGAATGAAAATAGCACTTGGAGCTGCAAAAGGCCTGGCTTTCCTTCATGAAGCTGAAAAACCTGTTATATATCGTGATTTCAAAGCTTCAAACATCTTGTTAGACTCCGTAAGTAATTTCTTCTTAATTATTTGATTAACTTATTATATGTATTAATAATTTTAGTTTTATGTAAAAAAGTTTACCGTGATTATTATGTGCAAATGGTTACGATTGACTTTCATATACCAAACTTTGTGCATGTCACTTAAAGAAAATAACATAATTCTTTATGTTATCTTGTTACCTAAAATATAACTATGCATAGCAATAATTTTGAACACGTAGACTTATAAATTTCTTGTGTCCTTTTCTCCAGGATTACAATGCCAAACTCTCTGATTTTGGACTTGCAAAAGATGGTCCAGAAGGAGATGACACACACGTCTCCACTCGAGTCATGGGAACACAAGGCTACGCTGCTCCTGAATACCTCATGACCGGTAATATTTCATTTATCAACAAATCTGAAATTAGTTATGAATTTCGTCGTTAATCTGTCACTAACATTTTGAAATTTAATTTGCACAGGTCATTTGACTGCAGCAAGTGACGTATACAGTTTTGGAGTAGTACTATTAGAGCTTCTAACTGGCAGAAGATCAGTCGATAAAAGTCGTCCAAACAGAGAGCAAAATTTAGCAGATTGGGCAAGACCTCAACTAAAAGATCCTCGAAAACTACGTAGAATAATGGATCCAAGATTAGAAGGTTTATATTCAGAAGAAGGGGTTCAAAAAGCAGCATTAGTAGCTTACCAATGCTTAAGTCACAGGTCAAAAGCTAGACCAGAAATGAGTACAGTTGTGAAAACACTTGAAACATTGAAGGATTATAAGGATATTTCAAACATGACATTTGTGTATATAGCTCCAATTGAAGACAAAGAATTGTGTAAACAAAGTCCTCAAAGGGAAGTGAAGAAAAGAAATCCCAATTCTCATCATCATAGAAAAAGTCCACAAAATTCAACAGTTTACTCAGAGAAGGCTCTACACAAGAGATTAAGTCCAAATTCACCATTGCACAATGATTTCCATAGAGCTTAAGATTGTATAGATCGAGATAATACATCCACATTTCTTTTTACCTTATAATAGTCCAAATTCTTTATTTTTTTCATTGAATGTATTTATTAGTTCCTTTTTTTTATCATGCTAGAGATTTGTTTGGCAGTTGAACAATTCGGAAAAAGAATCAGTGTTAGTGAGGACAAGGTAGATATCAAACTTTGTATATGTTATATTTCCTTTTCGAGTTTTTAAAGTAATATATGCATACTGTTTAAATGTTTTTTACACCATAGATCATCTTTACCTGTTATAGTAGTCAACAGATAACTTGTCATACTTTCAAGATTTCAGTTTCATACCATGAGGTATAAAACATTAGCTCTTTTGTAAAGCAACATTAAAAAATTATCAAATAACAATTAAGCATTATAGTGATGCCATTATCCATGTCATGCCAATAACTACGAAAGATTGTGCCTCTGATTTGAGATTAAAGTCTTTATACGATCAAGAATTGATTACTATCTCAGGTTAAAATTCATTAATATAATAATGTATCAAATTTTGAAAAATTACATAAATACACATTTTATTTTACCATAATCTCTATATTTCCTACCATTTAAAAAAAATCACAAAATCCCCTCTCGGATACATAACTCCCATTAAGTAATGTATCATTCGCAATCGGTAAGCTATGTATCCGCACGTTTCTTGATGTATCCGAGATCCTATAAATTTAAGAAATTTTGTAATTTAAAAAAAATAGGGATAATATATAATTAGCTCTTGACTTATGCAATTTTTACAAAAAATTTCTTACCGTAATCAATGTATATCATGTTTAAAATTCATTGAACAAAGTCTCCTTTTTTAATATATAATATTTCCAATGATCATGATGATATCAAATCAAGGGACATATATCAAAATATTATTTAAAATTTGTGTTAAACGTGATATAAGGAACCACTAAGTCACGTACCAGCAGGCAATGTTCAAATATAAATGATCAAAGATTCTGTTAATCGGCAGACTGCCGGACAATTTTCCTCAAAGACGTGCATATATAGACATGTTTTATTGCAATTTGTTGGATAAAACGCCTTCAAATAATTAAATCCTGTTTGCGGGGTATCTGCAACTTTTTACGGCCAACTACTTTAAGCTGCCTTAAATTTGAGATATTTCTATTTCAACGTACATGTTCTAATGATTAGTAATTTCTATTTTGTGGGCTCACATATTAATATATTATACGTAGATATGTTATCATTAAAGTAACCTATTGTATGATCTAATAAATTATTAAAGTTTTGGATCTTAGAAGTAAATATCTATTCATATGAGTTTACTTTAGATAAACTGAAAATCCATGGACCTTTTTCTTAAGTCTGATGGAAACTTATTGTAAATGCACTTAAACTTAAAAACGTACTTAAACCTGAAAAGATAATTAAACAATTATATAAGGATATAGTCCCTAAGTCAGATACAATGTTTTTTTTTTACCCCATCTCTGAAAAGAAACAATAGATTAAGAGTAGTATCAAGACTTAGAAAATCTTGTCTTTTTCAATCAAGGTATTGTAATGGAACAAGGTTCTTTCCCTTTTCATTCTTATGTATTCAAATCTCTGACTAATGGTTTACTTGTGATCTTGGGTGAATTCTATAAAGTTTTCCGTATCAACACACAATATAGTTAGATCATTAGACGTGACACAAAGAAAATTCTGGAACACTGCCTGAACTTTTCGTGGTCAAAAGTGAACCAAGTTTTGAGAACTATTCTATTTTCTTTAAATGCGTTTTCACGTATTATTTTAAACCCTCTGTGATATAAGGGAAACCTTCTGCCAAAACCTCACGATTTTTCCTTTTTTTTCCCTTAAGGCAGTTTATCTGTCAAATTTGTCCAGTGATCATCTAATCACTCCTGTTAACCTTGATAATGATATTATATTTTGGGATGGTGATGGTCAAAATCAGTGGGTAGTGGGTTTAAAATAAAAATGAACTCTGCTTCAAAGATTTTTTTTTTGGTGGCTGCATATGTTTTTGTAACACCTCAGAAATACCTAAGACCAAATCAGATCTTGAAATCAGAAATATCATATATCAGCACCAGAAAAGGATTTGTACAAATTTATTCATGAACCGTGAAAAGGACCACGAACCGTAAAAGAATCCGTGGAACCAAACCCCCAAGGACCTAGAAATCTTGTCCTTCACGGACGGTTGTACGGCCCGTTGGTTGTTGTACCGCCCATAAAGGCAACCATAGAAATTGACGTTCAAGAAACCATCTCTTTTTCAAGTACACGAGCACCTTCATGGACCGTGAAGGGTTGTACGATCTGTGGAAGGCTTCCATGAAGATGCTTTCGGCAATGTTAAGTCAGAGTTATTTTAATCTTTCTCTCTCTTTTAATTTCTATACTATGTCATTTTGGGCCTATTTAGGAGGATTTAACTAATACCTAATTAAGTCCCCTAACTACCCATTCACTCTCATTCTCTCAACATCAATTTCTTCTCTCCCAAGACAAGATCAAGAGTTCCTTCAAGTCTCCTCTTCCAAATTCACCTAGGGTTTTAATCAAGGTAAGTGGGAACTTCATCAATGGATTCTTCTTCAACCATTAAGTCCTAAGAAACCTCAATTTCTCAAATTACGATTTCTCCAAAGTCAGAGTTCATGTAATTTTTATGGGTTCTTATTGAATTTTTGTCTCTTCTTAATGATTTTTCTTAATTGCATGATTTTGATTATAAATTTCATATTTTCAATGATATTTTCATGAACCCATAATATTATGCAAGTATTTTTCATGATCAGAATATGCTATTTTCACATGCAAGCTTCATGTTATCAAATTTCATGAATAAGGACGCTTTCAGATAAAATATCAATTAGTATGTATGATTATCATGATTTAAATGATTTCAGATAAAGTGTCTCTCAGATTATGTTATGCTATCATGATTTAAGGAGCTACTAAGATTATTAGATTTTTCATGAATGATTCAGTATTATCAGTATGATTCAGCAATACAAATTATAACTATTTTCAAATTTATGCATATTTTCAATGGGAGTTTACTTGGTACCGAGTGGACCTAGGGATGAAGGCTCACCTGTTAGTAAAGGCATGAGACCTTTAGTAGCAATTTCTTTATCCCAAAACTATGTGCCACCGTATAATTTTGTCTCAGATAGAAATTAGTTAGTGGATCCACCTTAGCTCAGATTTCATGGTCCTTACCTTGGTAAGTGGGACACTCTCTTTTAGCTATGGGAGAAATACACTAAACTCCATGTTGTAGCTCACATGATTTATGTCGATTAATAGTATCTCTCACATCATGATATGATTTTCAGATATTACATGACTTTGTACTTGGTCATTGCATCAACATGTTTTACAGACTTATCATGTTCTCACGTCATGTTTATGCATTTTTCTCATACTCAGTACATTTTAAATAATGATCGCATACTCAGTACATTTTAAATACTGACCGCATACTCTTTTGCCTATATTATTACATAATATAGGTTCTGACGTTCATTATCCAGCCCGCAGTTAGTGCTATTCAGATAAGCGTGCACCAGTGTTGGTGAGTCTTCATCTCCCCAAGGACACCGCTTATGATTTCCCTTCGGTCATTACTTTCAGTTTCAGACATGTTAAAGTTAGCTAGGGATTTGTCCTAGCAACTCATATTAATAGTGACTTTTAGACAACTCATATGTTGTCTCTTAGATATTAGTCTCTTTTAGTACTATTGGCTTATTAAGATATTTTAGTTTTAGCTTTCACATGTTTATCTCAATATTGTGTTGATTATTTTTGTTAGCCCATATGTTTGGGCTGCTTTGTTATTAGGCTCATATGTTTAGGCCATTCTCTTAGTTAGGTTTTTCTATATAATCTCCTACTTCCTTTGTATTTAGATAAGCCTTCAGATTATAATGAAACTCTATTCTCTTGTTCTCAAAAACATCTTCTATTCATAACATGGTATCAAGAGCTAAAGCGATCCATGCTCTTTGATTTGTTTGTTGAAGATTTTGTAGCAGTCACCTACTGTGCGGATCGAACTCCGCGGTGAGTTCGCTGGGGGGTACGAGGGGCAGCGCGCCCCCGTTTGGGGTTCGGGGCGGAGGCCCCTTTTTTTTTTTTTAGTTCTCGATTTGCTGCTTCCGCTACTGTCTTCGTTTGCTGCCACTGCTGGGTTCTCGATTTGTTTTCGTTTACTGCTACTGCTATTCGTTTGGATTGGGTTCTTGATTTGGTTGGGTTCTTGATTTGCTGCTTCCGATCTAGGGTTCTTCGTTTGATGCTATTGCTGTTCGTTTGGATTGAGTCATTGTTTTCTTCCGTTGCTGCTGCTGCTGTTTGTTGGATTGGTTCGACCTAGGTATTTTACTTTTTGCTTTGGAATTGTTTGTGTCTTGCTGTCTTTGCCATCCCTTTTGACAATATGACTGGAAAGGATGATTCTCTCCAGTCCATTAGTACTCAATTAGATGGTAAAAACTATGCATATTGGAGTTATGTCATGAAAAATTTTCTTCGTGGGAAGAATATGTGGGGCTATGTCACTGGAGTTAAAGCCAAACCTACGGATGATAAGGTTGAGAATTTTGCACTGTTGGTCGACTCATGGGAAACTGATAACTCCAAGGTTATCACTTGGATCAACAACTCTGTAACTCAGTCAATTGGTATACAATTGGCTAAGTATGACACCGCAAAGGAAGTTTGGGATCATTTGGAGAGACTGTATACTCAGTCTAATTTTGCTAAGCAGTACCAGTTGGAATATGATATTCGTGCTCTTCAACAGAATGATATGTGTATTCAAGACTTCTATGCTGCCATGTCGGATTTGTGGGATCAATTGGCCCTTACTGAATCTGCAGATTTAAAAGGTTTTGCGCCATACATTGCTAGGAGGGAAGGACAGCGGCTGGTTCAGTTTTTAATGGCATTACGTTCTGATTTTGAAGGACTGCGTGGAACGATCCTTCATCGATCTCCCCTCCCAACAGTTGATTCAGTTGTTCATGAACTGATTGCAGAAGAGACTCGTATTAAGTCTCAAGTCGATAAAGGGTCTAAAGCAACTACTACCCCTGCCGTGTTTGCTGTTTCAACGGATCAGTCTAGACTACCACGTTCTCAGACTTCAAATCAATCTAGACAATCTCCTAAAGTTGCATTTGATGAGTGTGCATTCTGCAAACAGAAAAATCATTGGAAGGCTCAGTGCCCGCTATTGCTGAACAAGGCTAAACAGGCTCAATCTGGGCAGCAGCAGAAGTATGGGCAGCAGAAGTCTTGGAAGTCTCAGTCCCAATCCTCTGGTGCTCTTCCATGGTCCCCTCATCCTCCACAGTGGAGTGCTGCTGCTGCTGCTGCACCATCTGAGTCTGTTAGCACTATGCCACCCTCTGCGTTGGATCCCCATGTTTTCGAACAGTTCAGACAGTTTCTGGCTTCTAATCCTAGTGCCATGTCAGCATCTATGTCTCATTCAGGTCCTGCTACTTCTAGTACCTCAGGTATTCCTTCATCCCTGTGGATTTTGGATTCTGGTGCGTCTCATCATATGTCACCCTATTTGTCGTCGTTTGGTTCTTTGTCACCCATTTCACCAATCTCTGTTATGTCTGCTAGTGCTACATCTATGACAGTCGAGGGTGTGGGTTCTGTCACTACTCCTCACATTGTTCTCTCTGATGTTTATTACATTCCCAAACTTGCTTTGAATCTTGCTTCGGTCAGTCAGTTGTGTAAGGCTGGTAATTGGGTGCTCTTTTCTGATTCTGTTTGTGTTGTACAGGACCAACACACTCAGAAAGTGATTGGGATTGGCCGTAGGGTGGGGGAACTCTATGTCTTGGAGATTCTCAAAGTGTCTGCTGTTGCTGCCTCTAGTATTGATTTGTCTTCGTTTCGTTTGAGTCCTTTGTCTTCTCAGTTTTATCTTTGGCATTCCCGTTTGGGACATGTGTCAGTGTCACGTTTGCGTTTTTTAGCCTCTACTGGTGCTTTGGGTCATTTGAACACTTGTGATATTTCAGATTGTAGTGGTTGTAAACTGGCCAAATTCTCTGCTTTACCGTTTAATAAAAGTGTGTCTTATTATGTTGCTCCTTTTGATATTATTCATTCTGATGTGTGGGGCCCATCGCCAGTATCCACTAAGGGTGGCTCGACCTATTATGTTTCGTTTATAGATGACTATACTCGTTATACCTGGGTTTATCTTATGAAATGCAGATCAGATTTCTTTGGCATTTACAGCAACTTTAGAGCCCTTGTTAAAACGCAACATTCAGCTGTGATAAAGTGTTTCAGGTGTGACTTAGGGGGTGAATATACCTCTAATGATTTCACTCAGTTACTGGCCTCTGATGGTACCATACACCAGTCATCTTGTACCGACACTCCTGAGCAGAATGGTGTTGCCGAAAGGAAACACCGCCATATTGTTGAGACAGCACGCTCTTTGCTCTTATCTGCAGAGGTTCCTAGTATTTTTTGGGGAGAAGCAGTCCTAACTGCTGTATATGTGATTAATCATATCCCTACTGCATTGACTTCAGGGATGTCTCCATTCGAGAAATTATATGGTCACCTACCAGATTATTCTGCATTACGAGTTTTTGGATGTACTTGCTTTGTGCTTCGTCCTCATGTTGAACGAAATAAGCTGGGGCCAAAATCAGCTATATGTGTGTTTTTGGGGTATGGTGTTGGACAAAAAGGATATCGTTGCTATGACCCTGTTAGTCAGAAATTATATGTCTCACGGCATGTCACTTTTTTGGAACATATTCCTTTCTATTCGGTTCCAGCAAAATCCCATGATGTAATGAAATCAGATCTTCGGCATATTGATCCCTTTGGCGTTGACATGGAGGTTCCAGTTCCAGATTCATCCATGCCACCTGATAGTGCTTCAGATCCGTCTGTACCTGAGTCTGCTCCTTTGATTGTTGAGACTGGAGACCCACCACCTCTGAGGAGGTCTACTCGTCCCTCTAAGTCCACCAAACTACCTGATTTCGCTTACTCTGCATACTCAGACTCATTTGCTACCTTTATTGCAAACATACATCATTTGTCTGAGCCTGAGTCGTATCGAGAGGCTGTGACTGATCCTCTTTGGCAGAATGCTATGGCTGAGGAACTTGCTGCTCTTTATCAGACACATACATGGGATTTGGTTACCCTACCACCAGGTAAACATACGATTGGCTGTCGATGGGTGTATAAGATAAAAACAAAGTCTGATGGGTCTGTTGAGCGATACAAGGCCAGACTTGTGGCAAAAGGGTACTCACAAAAATATGGTATGGACTATGAGGAGACTTTTGCCCCGGTGGCAAAGATGACGACTGTTCGCACTATTATTGCTATTGCATCCATTCGACAGTGGAAGATATTTCAAATGGATGTAAAGAATGCATTTTTGAATGGTGATCTCAATGATGAAGTTTATATGACTCCTCCCCCAGGTATTGACCACCAGCCGGGTGAAGTTTGTCGGCTTCGAAAAGCTTTATATGGTCTCAAGCAAGCCCCTCGTGCTTGGTTTGAGAAATTCTCCACTGTGATTACTTCTCTTGGATTTGTCCCGAGTAATCATGATTCGGCATTGTTTGTTAGATGTACGAGTGCAGGGAGAATTCTTTTGTCCTTATATGTAGATGATATGGTTATTACTGGTGATGATCATGGTGGTATTGAGTCATTGAAGCGTGATTTGGCTCATCGGTTTGCTATGAAGGACTTGGGCTTGCTACGTTATTTTTTGGGTATTGAGGTGGCTCAGTCAAAGAAAGGGTATCTTCTTTCTCAGACTAAATATATATCTGACTTGTTCAAACGGGCGCGTCTTTCTGATAACAGGACTGTAGATACTCCCCTTGAAACCAATGCACGGTACTCTCCTAGTGATGGTGTTCCATTATCAGATCCGAGTCTTTATCGGACGGTTGTAGGTAGTTTGGTTTATCTTACCGTTACTCGCCCGGATATAGCTCATGCAGTTCATGTTGTAAGCCAGTTTGTTACTGCTCCTACTTCTGTTCACTGGGGAGCTGTACTTCGTATTCTGAGATATCTTCGTGGCACTCAGTTTCAGAACCTCTTGTTTTCCTCGACGTCATCTCTCGAGTTGCGAGCCTATAGTGATGCTGATTGGGATGGCGATCGCAATGATCGTAAATCCACCACTGGTTTTTGTGTGTTTCTTGGAGACTCTTTAATCTCATGGAAGAGCAAGAAACAGGATGTTGTCTCTAGATCTTCCACGGAGGCTGAGTATCGTGCTATGGCTGTGACTACATGTGAGATTGTTTGGTTACGTTGGCTTCTTGCAGATATGGGGGTTCACATTTCTATGCCTACTCCCTTGCATTGTGATAACAAAAGTGCAGTACAAATTGCAAAGAATTCTGTTTTCCATGAGCGGACGAAGCACATTGAAATTGATTGTCACTTCACCCGTCATCATTTACAGCTCGGGACCATATCGCTTCCTTTTGTTCCATCATCCTTACAGATTGCTGATCTCTTTACGAAGGCACAGTCGGCGTCTCGGTTTCATTTTTTGTGTGACAAACTCTCAATGCTCATTGCTATTGCATTGTGAGTTTGAGGGAGGATGTTAGCCCATATGTTTGGGCTGCTTTGTTATTAGGCCCATATGTTTAGGCCATTCTCTTAGTTAGGTTTTTCTATATAATCTCCTACTTTCTTTGTATTTAGATAAGCCTTCAGATTATAATGAAACTCTATTCTCTTGTTCTCAAAAGCATCTTCTATTCATAACAATTTTCTGTTCTTAGTGTCACGCTATGCCATGAGATTAGCTTGGGGTCACTTGTGGCTCTTAGCATCGTGACACGTCTAAGGGGTAGTCTCGGGGCATGACCGTTTCATGTCTTTTTTTCTATAAAGAGTTTCTCAATGACATCCAAATAAATGGGTGATTATATAACGCAAAATGAAAAATCTCTATCCTTACTTTAACGTTAAACAACATTCAGTTCAAGTTTTTATTGAGGCAACTGGTCGTTAATGGAACCTAATAAAAATAAACTAAGTTTTGTAGTTGTTGTTGTTATTATTAGTTGTTATTATTTGTTATTATTGTTATTATTGTTATTGTTGTTATTGTTATTATTGTTATTATTTTTTTTGTTGTTATTATTTTTATTGTTATTATTGTTATTGTTATTGTTATTATTGTTATTGTTATTGTTATTGTTATTATTATTGTTATTGTTATTGTTATTATTATTGATAATATTTTTTTTTCTATCCTTATATTATTTAAGTTTCTAGTTTGTAAGTAAATAGATTAAAAATAATATGTTGCCAAAGTTGCCTTTATTGCTTAAATTCTATTTAGTTTGAACATGTAAACATGTTTTATCTATGCAAAATAGTTATCCCAAAGGAAGATTATTTTGACCTGATTATGGATAACCATGAATGTGTGATACATTTAGTAATGCATGCTAGTAATGTGTCAGTCCAAAGAAAGTTATATTATTAGACCGTTTTAGTAATCAACATTTGTAAACTATGTATAAGAGTACCACTTACAAATTATTATTTCTTCCCAAAGACTAAATGATAGTTTTGTGCTAGGTATCTTGAGATGGATCCACCCTCATGTATATGTGTGTGTAATTTATAATTGTATTTTATTTATTTATTATTGTTAAATCAGTTTATTTAATTTACTTATCTTCACATATACATGATTTACTTGATTGATTAATTGTGAGCAAGCACCTAAAAGAAGATCTAACAGAGAAAGGAGAAATGCAATTTCGGATGACTATATCATTTATATCTAAGAACATGATTTGATATGGAATTAGAAGATGATTCTACAAATATTAGTCAAGTAAAATCATGTCGAAACTCTGCAAAATAGATCAAAGCCTTGAAAGATGAGATGAAATCTATGAAAGACAATGGTGTTTGGGATCTTTAACCAAACGTGATTTGAAAGGTAACATCGAAAGATATAAAGCACATCTAATTATTAAGAGATTCACTCAAAAGGAAGGCATAAATTTTAAAAAGACTTTTTCACCAGTTTTGTCAAAAGACTCTTTTAGAATCATTATGACACTTGTAGCTCATTATGACTTAGAGCTACATCAAATGGACGTAAAGGTTGCATTTCTCAATGGAGATATTGAAGAAACAATATACATGATGCAATCAGAAACCTTTGAGCCTCAAAATTCAAAGCACATTCTATGTAAACTTAAGAAGTCCATATATGGTTTAAAATAGGCATCCCGTCAATAGTACTAGAAGTTTGATCAGGTGATAACCTTTTTTTATTTTAAGAAAAATACCATTAATCAATGCATATATCTCAAGTTCAATCGGAGTAAATTTATTATTCTTGTGTTATATGTAGATGACATTCTACTGACAAGCAGTGATATAAATTTATTATATGAAATCAAGAAATATCTATCTAGTAAATTTGAAATGAAAGATTTTGGTGAGACGTCCTTGTTCTGGATATAGATATCCATAGAAATCATACTAGAAATATACTTGAATTATCACAAAAGACTTATATAAAAAAGGTGCTAAGTAGATTTGACATGTAAAATTGTGCACTAGGAGATTCACCTGTGGCAATTGGTGATAAATTTAGTTTGCACCAATGTCTGAATTTGAACATAGAAAAGAAAGAGATGGACAAAATTACATATGCATAAGCAGGGGAAAGTCTCATATATGCTCAAGTTTGTATGCATCCAGATATATCATACATAGTGGGTATTTAAGTAACCCAGGAATGGATCAGTAGAAAACAGCAAAACGGGCTATGAAGTATCTTCAAAGAATTGAAGATTACATGCTCACTTATCAGAGGTTGGATCACTTAGATATCGTAGGATGTTCTGATTCACATTTCTCTGGATGTCTAGATTGTAGAAGATTCACATCAGGTTATGTTTTCATGCTGGTCGGAGGAGCTGTTTCTTGGGAATGTGTGAAACAAACATTAATAGCTTCTTCTACCATGAAAGTTGAATTTGTAGCCTGTTATGAAGCATCAAATTAAGGAATATGGCTAAGAATTTTTTTCACTGGAATACATATAGTCAGTAGCATAGAGAGCCCATTGAAAATGTATTATGATGATAAATCTGCTGAGTTATATTTAAAGAACAATCGAAGTTTGTCAAAGTCAAAGAACATTAATAGTAAATTTCTGGTTGTAAAGCAAAGAGTTCATAGTCATCTTATGTCAATTGATTATATTAATAAAAAATGATCAATGATTGCAGATCCGCTCATGAAAGGTTTGCCACCTAAAGTGTTTCATGGGCATGTGGCTTATATATGTATTGTCCGATTTGATGATGAGTCACTTAGAGGGAGTTTAATATTTTATTTATTATTTTGATATGTTAAATTTTATTTTCTGTACAGGTTGAAGTTATATGAATTTCATGTATTTTTTGATAACTCTGAAAAATAAAGATATTAACTTTCTATTGTGGTTTTGCATAAGGTATGAGAAAGTGATTTTGAACTTTAAAGTCATAAAGTAGGACCAATTGGAAATAGACATGACTTAGATCATTTTACATGCAATTTTCATATTTGATCTATGTCATTGGTACTGCTGATATTTGTGACCATTGATGGGTTCAGTTACGAATATATGTTACAAAAATCACTTTGATTCAATATTGGTATTATTGATGGACCAAATTATTTTGAGATATTTCAATTACGATAGCAAAAGTTGTGTACAATAAAGTTTTATCTATGTATGATTCTTCATAAATATACGTGGTCCAAGTGGGAGATTGTTAGTAATTTCCATTTTATGGACTCACATATTGATATATTATATGTAGATATGCTATCATTAAAGTACTCTTTTGTATGCTCTAATAAAGTATTAAAGTTTGAGGCCTTAAAAGTAAATATCTATTCATATGAATTTATTTTAGATAACTTGAAAATCCATGGACCTTTTCTTAAGTTTGATGGAAACTTTTGAAATGGTACCATTTAAATCGGAAAAGGTACTTAAAAAATTATATAAGGATATGGCCCATAAAATCAGATACAACACTTGTTTTCTTTTATTACCCCAATCTCAAAAAAGAAACAATAGATTAAGAGCACTATCAAGACTTAGAATGTAACACCTCGGATATGGAAAAGGAGGAAAATACTGATTTTTGATTGCAGGCATGACCTACGGCTCTCACCTACGATTGGTAGAAGCATCTACGGACCGTAGGTGGCATCCGTAGGTGGTGGAGAATTAATTTTCTAAAATTAAGTCTTAGAATACTTTTTACGATTCACCAGGATGGCCCATCAGTCTTTGTATGAGTCGTAGGTAGGACTCGTAGGTCACTCCAGACTTAGTGAGATTTTTTAAGAAAAAGGTTGTGACATACAGTTGCCATGTACGGTCCATAGGAAGACCTACCAACCGTACATGAGTTTCGTCGATTGAAGGTCCAAAATAATAGTTTCTGAATCCACCAACGGTTAACCAAGACGGTCCGTAGTGGGACCTACGGATTGTAGGTCTGAACCGTAGGTTGAGTCGGCAGTTAATTTTAAGGGCTTTTTGGTCTTTTTCCTAATTAATTAGTGCCTAATCTAGGTCATTTTGATCCTAATCCTAGACCCTATATAAGTCCTTTAAGCCTAAAATCTAACTATTCTAGATCATTCTTCAATTTCCCAAATCCCTCCAAGTTCTTTCCCCAAAATTTCTCTCTCTAAAAGCTTGAAGAAGAAGACTAGGGTTTCAAGGTCAAGTCTCTAAGTTCACCATTGATTGTGGGCTTTTGAAATCAAGGTATGATAGTATTCACCTATGGAGTCCTTTCGTTCATAGGGTTCCTAAATTCTCCAATTTTACAACTTAGTATCTCCAATTGAAATTATGATTTTATTCAATCACACGGGTTCTTATCAATTATGATTCAATTGATTGTTTTATGTATTTTTATGCATGAATTGGAGTAATTATATGTTTTTAAGTTAAATTCACATGAACCCATGCATGATCCATGATTTCTAGACTATGAACATATGATGAGGCTTTTGAACTATAAAAGATGAATTTATGAAGATATGCATATTTCTTTATGAAATTGACAATGATCTAAGGTTACTTTGAGAGTAAAGCATCGATATTGTTGTTGTGGTTGTTGTGAAAAGATTTATCACCTACTACTCAAAACATGATTGTGAAAGGGTTTTCTCCCATAAAGGATTCATAAGGTTGAAATGTTTTCTCACCTAAGTTGAATCAAGACTAAGGAGCTATTCTAATGAACTTTAGCTTAGATTGATTACTAAATTGTGTCTTTCCATGGATAATAAGATGACTATGATTAATGACTATTGTGTGGGATTTATGCTTATCACCGAGTGAAAAAGCGACGATTTCCCATGTCCCATAAACTATGTGCCACCATAGGATGATTGTCTTAGATAGACATTAACTAGTGGATCCACTTTAGCTTAAAACTTATGGTCCTTACCTTGGCAAGTATGACAATCCCTTTTCGGTGTGGGATAGACACCGGATTCCATGTTATAGCTCACATGGTCTATGTCGGTTAAGGCTAACTTCCCACAATAATGAAATAAGGTTATTTTCTAAAAGTATCACAAATGTGTTTTAAAGATGTTTAGCTTGCATTGACCATGGGTATGCTTATGTTTTCTAACAAGTTATTTTATGAATTAGCTTGTTCATTACATGTCATATAAAGTCTCTTTTGCATGATTTTATAACTCTTATGCATTGCTATGATACTTGGGACATTCCATGTACTAACACATACTTGTGCCTACATTGTCTCACTAATGTAGAGTCCGAAGCTTCTATTCCTCATACTTGTGGCTAGTTGACTCTTTGGACTTGTTGGAGATTGGTGAGTCCTCATGATCCAAGTACCGAGACTCCTTTATAGCTTTTGTCATTTCATTTAGAATATTGTATGTGATGTATGAGTTACATCCCAATCACTTTCCTTATCATGTAGTAGATGGCTTTGAGACTTATGATTAGACTTCTGCTTGTGACAAACTATTTTATATGAAATGCTACTTTTAAACTCTTTCATTTTCTATTATCTTGTATAATGTATGCTAAGTGGCTTGTGTAGGGCCTTTCGGGGTCTTATACACCATATCACGTATAGGGTGTACTTTAGGTCATGACAAACTTGGTATTTAGAGCACAAGGTTTGGAAAGGTCCTAGGATGTCTCATAAGCCACGTCGAGTAGAGACTTGTTCATGAGTGTGAAGCGCGCCACACTTATGAATGAGAGGCTATATGATGTTTAGGAAATTCTAAATTTTTCATCATTCTAAAGTCGTGCGATAGAGTGTAACTCTATATGTCTCTCTCCTAATCCATATCCGATGCTTTTCAGGATATAGCCCCTCAAAGAGTATACGTTAGAATGAATGTGGGTGAGAATGTGGAAAGAGAAGCTCCTCAAGAAGCTTCTCAAGTTTCGGTTGACCCTTTGGTTGAGAAAGTGACTAATGTGGAGTTTATGGCTTCTTTTCAAGTGTTGGCCCAAGCCAATAGGGAGGTTGTGGTACCCATGAACCCAAATATGGGTACGATGGTAACTACAGTGAGGGACTTCACTAGGATGAATCCTCTAGAGTTTCATGGTTCCAAGGTTGAGGAAGATCCTCAAGAGTTCATAGATGAAGTATACAAGGTTTTGATGATCATGGGTGTGACGCCGATGGAAAAGATGGAATTGGCCACTTATCAGGTTAAGGATGTTGCTCAAGTATGGTTTAACCAATGAAAGGAAGAGAGGGCAGTTGATGGGGTCCTATTGATTAGGAAAAGTTTAAAGTTGCTTTCTTTGATAGGTTCTTCCCCCTTGAGATGAGGGAGGCTAAGGTACTAGAATTCATTAACCTTTATCAAGGAAACATGAGTATGAAGGAGTATGCTTTGAAATTCACACAATTTTCTAGATATACTCCTACTATGGTTGCCGATCCTAGGCAAGGATGAGTAAGTTTGTTTCAGGAGTGTCCGAGATGGTGGTTAAGGAATGCTGTACCGCTATGCTTATCAATGATATGGACATTTCTCGCCTAATGGTTCATGCTCAATAAATTGAAGGGGAGAAACTTAAGGAGAAGTCTAGGGAGGCAAATAGGCCTAAGACCGGTGATGGTGACTTTTCACATTTAAGGTCCTATGGACATGGTCGTTCTAAGTTCCGACAAAGGTTTTTCGGTCAAGGTTCCTCTAATGCTCCGGCTCCTAAGTTCAACAAATAAAGGGTGTCTAACCCTTAGTCTCCAGGAGGAAATGGTAGTGGATATTCATTGTCTACTTGTGCTAGGTGTGGAAGAAAGCATGAGGGTAAATGCCTAGCCGGTTCCAATGCATGTTTTGGTTGTGGCAAGACGGACCATAAGATAAGGGATTGTCCCTTAGTTGCTAAGAATGAATGAGATAATCATCGACGGGCTCAACCTTATCCTTCGTCAGGTTCTAGTGGGAGTCAGAGGTAAAACAAATTCTATGCACTTCAAACTCGTCATGAGCAAGAGGGTTCTCCCGATGTGGTTACCGATATGTTGAAAGTCTTTCATCTTGATATTTAATTTTTACTTGATCCCAGTGCTACCTTATCTTTTGTGATGCCATATGTAGATATGAGGTTTGATATTCTTCCAGATGTATTATTAGAACCTTTTTCTGTCTCTACTCCTATTGGTGAATCTATTGTGGCTAAGAGAGTCTATAGAGATTGTCCCGTCTTCTTATCCCATAGAGTCACTCATGTTGATCTTGCAGAGCTTGATATGTTAGATTTTGATATTATTCTTGGGATGGATTGACTGCATTCATGTTATGTTTCTATTGATTGTAGAACCCGAGTGGTCAAGTTTCAATTTCTAAGTGAACCCATTCTAGAGTGGAAATGGGGGAATTTTATGCCTAAGAGTCAGTTTGTTTCTTGTCTTAAAGCTAGAAAGATAATTTCTAAGGGTTACATATATCATCTTGTTCGGGTTAGGGATATGGATTCTGAAACTCCTATCTTTGAGTCGATCCCCATTGTTAATGAGTTCTGTGTAGTGTTTCTCGATGATTTACCCGGTGTTCCTCCTGAAAGGAAAATAGACTTTGGTATTGACCTTCTCCCAGATATGCAACCTATTTCTATTCCTTCTTACCGAATGGCTCCGGCAGAACTTAAGGAATTAAAGGAGTAATTGAAAGATTTTTGGATAAGGATTTCATCCGACTGAGTATTTCTCCATGGGGTGCCCTAGTTTTCTTTGTTCGAAAGAAAGATGGTTTACTTCGTATGTGTATTGACTACCGTCAATTGGACAAGGTCACCATTAAGACTAAGTATCCTCTCCCAAGAATAGATGATTTATTTGATCAACTCCAAGGAGCGAGTTACTTCTCTAAGATTGACCTCCGATCGGGTTATCACCAATTGAGGGTGAAGGAAGATGACATTCCAAAGATGACTTTCCAAACTCGATATGGTCACTATGAGTTCTTGGTAAGGTCGTTTGGTTTGACAAATGCTCCAGCCACATTTATGGATTTGATGAATGGGTATTTAGACAATACCTCGACATATTTGTGATTGTGTTCATCGATGACATTTTGATTTACTCAAAGAGTGAGGATGAGCACACCGATCATTTGAGGATTGTGTTACAAGTCCTCAAGGACCAATAACTCTTTGCAAAGTTTAGTAAATGTTAGTTTCGGTTGAGATCCGTGGTTTTTCTAGGTCACATTATATTCGGTAAGGGTATTGAGGTGGATCCTAAGAAGACAGATGTGGTTAAGAGTTGGCCTAAACCTCTATCCCCTTCGAATATTCAAAGTTTCTTGGGTTTAGCTGGTTATTATAGAAGGTTTCTGGAAGGGTTTTCTTCGATTGCCTCTCCATTGACGACATTGACCCAAAAGAAATTAAGTTTGTATGGTCGGAAGCGTGTGAAAAGAGTTTTCAAGAATTGAAAGATAGACTTATCTCCGCTCCGATATTGACCTTATCGAAAGGGTCTGATGGGTTTGTGGTTTATTGTGATGCTTCAAGGGTCCGATTAGGATGTGTTCTTATGCAAAATGGAAAGGTTATTGCTTATGCTTTAGGGCAACTTAAAATCCAATGAAAGAACTACCCTACCCATGATTTGGAACTAGCAGCGGTTGTATTCTCCTTAAAGATTTGGAGGCATTACCTATATGGTGTTCGTGTTGATGTCTTTACCAACCACAAAAGTTTGCAATATGTATTTAAGCAAAAGGATCAAAATCTTTGCCAAAGGAGGTGGCTTGAGTTACTAAAGGATTATGATATGAGTTTCCTCTATCACCCTGGTAAGGTGAATGTTGTGGCAGATGCTCTTAGTCGGCTATCCATGGGTAGTGTTGTTTATGTTGAGGAGGATAAGAATGAGTTAGTTTGAGATGTTCATCGATTGGCCCGGTTGGGTGTTGAGTTGGTTGATTCTACTAAAGGTGGCGTTATGGTTCATAATGGTTCCGAATCATTTTTTATGTCAGATGTGAAAGCAAAGCAAGGTCTTGACCCGATCTTGATGGAATTGAAGGAAGCGGTGTTGAAAAAGTCCATTGAGGCTTTCTCCTAAAGGGGATATGGTGTGCTTCGATATCAGGGTCGTTTGTGTGTTCCCAATGTTGATGATTTGAGGGAGCATATTTTATCGGAAGCCCATAGTTCTCTATATTCCATTCACTCGGGAGCCAACAAGATATACCGTGACTTGTAGGAGGTCTATTGGTGGAATGGGATGAAGAAAATATTACGAAATTTGTGGCTAAGTTTCCTAACTGTCAACAAGTGAAAGTTGAGCATCAAAAGTCAGGAGGTTTGTCCCAAGACATTAGCATTCCTATTAATTGGAAGTGGGAAGATTTGAATATTGACTTTATTGTTGGTTTACCCTGCACCCGACGACAACATGACTCAATTTGGATTATTGTGGATCGTACGATGAAATCGGCTCATTTCATTCCTATCAAGGTTTCTTACTCAGCGGAAGACTATACTTAGTTGTACCTAAGGGAGATGGTTAGGTTGTATGGAGTGCCCTTATCCATTATCTCTGATCACGGTACCCAATTCACTTCTCAGTTTTGGAAATCTTTCCAAAAAGGCCTTGGTACTCGTGTTAAGCTTAGTACAACCTTTCATCCTCAAATCGATGGGCAAGCGGAGCGTACTATCCAAACTTTAGAAGATATGTTGAGAGCCTGTGTGATTGATTTCAAGGGTAATTGGGATGATCATTTGCCTTTGATTGAGTTTGCTTATAATAATAGCTATCATTCAAGTATTGGTATGGCTCCATTTGAGGCTCTTTATGGTAGGAGGTGTAGTTCTCCTATAGGGTGGTTTGAAGTTGGTGAGGTTGCTTTGATAGGTCCTGAGATGATAAATGAGGCTATGAAGAAAGTTTGGCTTATTAGAGAAAGGTTGAAAATGGCTCAAAGTCTACAAAAGTCCTATTTCGATGTTAGAAGAAGAGATCTAGAATTTGATATTAATGATTGGGTTTACTTGAAAATTTCACCCATGAAGGGTGTAATAAGGTTTGGAAAGAAAGGGAAGCTTAGTCACCGTTATGTGGGCCCATATAAGATTTTGAGGCATATTGGTAAAGTTTCTTATGAACTTGATTTACCTAATGATTTGGTATCGATTCATTCGGTTTTCCATGTCTCTTTGTTGAAGATGTGTTGGTCGTCCAACATCTATCGTGCCATTGGAGAGTCTTTGTATAAAAGAAAGTCTTTTTTATGAAGAGATTCTGATTGAGATCTTTGACCGGCAAGTTAAGAAGTTAAGGAATAAGGAAGTTGCATCCGTGAAAGTCTCATGGAGGAATCAAAGAGTTGAGGATGCTACTTGGGAAGCTGAGGCTGATAATATGTCCCGTTACCCCCATCTCTTTCCCTCCAATCCTACTCTAGCTAGAGGTACTTAGTTCCTCATGGTTCATCCTCATGTCTTAGTTATGTTAATGTTACCTCATGCATACATGCTCATGAAAACTTGCTTTTGAGATTTTGATTTGGCTATGATTGACTTTTAATGATTATGTGCATTTGAGCATGACTTGCATAAATACCTTATGAAATTATGTTTTGAATATGTTTGAGGTCGGAGTTAATATTCCTCCTTGGATTATGCGATGTTGATGAAATTGCATTCTTGTTGGGCTGTTAGATCTTGTTCCTACCCTCTTTATGTTGCCATGAATTCCATTCGAGGAAGAATGCTTCCAAGGGGGAGATATTGTAACACCTTGGATTTGGAAAAGGAGGAAAATACAGATTTTTGGTTGCAGGCATGACCTACGGCTCCCACCTACAGTTGGTAGAACCATCTAAGGTTACTTTCTAAAAGTATCTCAAATGTTTTTTAAAGATGTTTAGCTTGCATTGACCATGATTATGCTTATGTTTTCTAACAAGTTATTTTATGAATTAGCTTGGTCATTGCATGTTATATAAAGTCTCTTTTGCATGATTTTATAAATTTTATGCATTGCTATCACACTTGGTACATTCCATGTACTAACGCTACTTGTGCCTACATTATCTCACTAATGTAGGGTCCGATGATTCTATTCTTCATACTTGTGGCTAGTTGACTCTTTGGACTTGTTAGAGATTGGTGAGTCCTCATGATCCGAGGACTAAAACTCATTTATAGCTTTTGTCATTTCATTTTGAATTTTGTATGTGATGTATGGGTTACGTTCCAATCACTTTCCTTATCATGTAGTAGATGGCTTTGAGACTTATGATTAGACTTCCGCTTGTGACAAACTCTTTTATATGAAATGCTACTTTTAAACTCTTTCATTTTCTATTATCTTGTATAATGTATGCTAAGTGTCTTGTGTAGGGCCTCTCGGAGTCTTATACGCCATGTCACATCTAGGGTGTACTTTAGGTCGTGACATAGAAGATGGTGTCTTCTTCAATCAAGTTATTGCAATAGAACACAGTTTGTTCCCTTTTCATTCTTATGTATTTAAATCCCCATCTAATGATTCACTTGTGATCTTGGGTGAATTTTATAATTTTTTCTAACACCAAAAATAATTAGTTGAACTTACATAGAGCAGAAAATTATAAGTTAACTACCTTTTGTGATAAATAATGTTGTAAGTAGCTCTTGCAGATTACTTGCAAGTAGCTTAAGAAAGCAGATTGCAAGTGGCTCTTAAAAATCTTGCAATAGCTTCCCAGACTTGCAATCAACTAGATAATTTACAGTAGCTTAAGTAGATAGGTTGCAAGTAGCTCAAACAGGTAACTTGCAAGCACTTTCTAAAGTCTTTTTCTGGAGTTGGCAGATTCATAGATTTGTGGTCTTTTGTTATGCACAATTGATGTGTAGGTTGGGGATCTGTCTCGGCCAAGTATATTACTCTTAGATGCTTGTAGACTTTGGTTTTATAACAATACGTTGTTGGCCGTGTCGGCCTTGTGACTTTGGTATTAGTGGCATGGCGGTCTTGCTGACCTTTAAATATTGAGAAAAAAGTTTAAATATACAGTTTAAGTACCTAAATAACTCATATATAACAATAGCTTGATTTTTCTGAAACATAGCAATATAATCCTTACAAAACATAAGAAGTCCAGTAAAAAAAAGAAAAATGGTAAATCTAGAAAAAATGATCTTGTAAGATTAATTATCAAACCGAATTTTAATTCCTTAATTTTCTCCCATTCTGTTATTAAGCTTCTACAACTCTCTTAATCATTAGTATAGTCCTTCTCTCACATAACCACAATACCAGGTACACTAACCACACAAAATTCTCTATCTCCTCCGATAATCCTTTCAAAGACTGAAAATAATAATGTTTCAGTTTTAGTTCAGCACGACAAAAAATGAGATCTAACAGGTAATTATTATGAAAATAGTATTTTGAAACAAAATATTTGTTATACAATCGATTTTGAATATTTATTAAGAATTTGATTATTAAAATATATATTTTGATTTTTGATTGATCTAAAGTTTTGTGCTGTTTCAATTTAATTTATTTTAGATAAATCGATGTGGTTACCATGAAAAAAAGCTAGTTTTTAATATGGTATAGTAATTAATATAAGTTTTTTGTAAAATTATTTAAATTCAATGTTTACTTTGGTGTAAAATTTTAATTTGTATTTGAATGTTGATATGAATGGTTCATATGTTGATTTTTGTTAGGCAGTAATTTCATAGTTTTTTGTTTATATCCATTAAAACAAATCCATCATTACACCATATTATAGACTATCTTTTTATTTAAATTAATTGTTAATAATATTGGTGATCAATTTTTTTAATTGTTATACTTATTAATTGATTTGTTGATACTAAAAGATAGTTACATCACTGAATAGATTATGGTGTTATGCATTGGAGGTGTCAAGACCCAACCCACTGAATCGCGCAGGCACCTATTCTAACATCTAAATAGGAGAATCCTTATCACCCAATTTAAAACTAGAAATGCAGAAGTAAAACGAAACATGATATATTGCCTTAAAATAAATGAAAAAGTCAATCTCAACCTTAATTCCAATAGGAAAATTTTGAAAAATACACGAAAACCCTCCTAAGGAACTAGTTTAAAACAGGTACAAGAGCTACTAAGAGAGTACAAATAAAGAAAATAGACACAATTCCCACCATAAAGAAAAGACGAGTAGAAGTTGTCGAAGATTACTAACGTCTTCACCTATAAAACATCACTGACCCTGCAACTAGATTATGTCAAGTGACATAGAAAGAGTAGTATCAGTTCAAACAACAGGTGCTGGTAGGCATCATCGATCGATCAAAATTCACCACATAACATAAATTAGACATTTGGAGACAACATGCAATATGAAGGTTACACCACTCCAAGTATTTATCCACATGTTTTTATCATCCCAGGTATAATACCCATAAACTAGTACACTTTGATTCCATCTTCCTACCTCATTCCGCTGCCAACTTTAATATTTAAACGTTCGACCCTCTTGCCACTCTAAGGCTTCCCAAGCCTACATTTTATGCCATCCTAAGGATTCCTAAGGCTACCCGTTATGTCACCCTAAGGCTTCCCAAGCCTACCTGTTATGTCACCCCTACCGCTTCTCAAGCTTACCTGTTATGTCACCCTAAGGCTTCTTGTCATGGGCTAAGACTAACCCCTAGACGTGACATGGTACTTTGAAACTTGAAAGACTCTAAGAAAACCAAATTGTGTAGCATGACACTAAGATAACAATATAACTGAAGCAACATGAAAGTGGAATATCAGTCTCAAAAGATAAACTCAATATATCATGAAGAATCTGAATACAAGACCATAATGCGGAAATACTATGTCTGAGAATAAGCCTCTACTATATAAGAGTAGCTAGGACAAACCTTATCTCACTTGCAATATCTGAAAACTGAAGTAAGTTTGAATGACATAAAGGAAACTTATGTGGCATGCCCTCAAACAATGAGGACTCACCAAGTACGGACAAAGCTGATAAGATTCAATACTAACTGCGGCCGGAGTGATGTGCGTCAGAACCTACATTATAAGATAATATAAGCACAAGAGATGTATACGGTCAGTACTCAGAATGTATTGAATATGAGGAAAGATGCATGATAAGTCTAAAAACATGATAATGTAATGACCAAATAAACATAATATAAATCTGATCATATGATCTCATAAAACATAGTACAACATCATGAGTTCTTCTTTAAATCATAGTCATAACATAAGTCTTTGAGGAAGTCATAAATCTTTATGGGAAATACCGCTATCCTACATAAACCTTGTAAGCTATAACATGGAGTTTAGTGTACTACTCCCACACCGAAAAGTAAATGTCCTACTTGCCTAGGGAGGGACCATAATCATGAGCTTAGATGAATCCACTGGCTAATATCCAATTGGGGCATAACCAATGGGGGCACGTAGTTCTTGGAGTTGGGTAATCACTAGCAGTCCAACTTGGTGCTAAGTAAACTCCCAATAGAAAACATGCATAATTGTAATCATATTCATATTCATAATCTTTGCAATGGTAATAATCTAGTAATACCAAATCATTCATAAAAGTCTCATAATCATAAGAATAGCTCATTTAAAGTTATAATTTCATAACATATTCATAAGAGACACTTTAATCGAAAGCATCTAAATCATGATTGTCTTTTCATAATAAGAAGTACTTCAATTGGAAGTATCTAAATCATGTCACTCATTCATAAGGGAGGTACTTCAATTTGAAACTTCACATTTTCATAAAAATTTATTGATACTTTATTCGAAAGCATCATTGATTCATAAAATCTTTCATAACATAATACATGCATATCATCATAGCTAGAGTTCATATCATAAAATACTTGCATGGCATGGGTTCATGAAAGTATCATTGAAAACATTAAAATATGATCAAGTCATGCATAATAAGATCATTCATGATGAATAAACTTGAAATCAATTAAACCCATAAGAAAATCATGAAACCCTAAAATTTGGGTAAGAATCATAAAGTAGAAATTGAGGTTCCTTTGGGACTCAATGGGTGAAGAGGAACCCATTGATAAATTTCTCTCATACCTTTATCAAAGCCCTAATTGAAATTTCCAATGGAGGCTTGGAATCCTTGAAACCCTAGCTTTCTTGGAGAAGAAGACTTGAGAGAGAATTTTGAATTTTAGAGAATGACAGTGAATGAGGAGGGGTTTGAGTCTTAGAATCACTTATAGGTCTTTAAAATATGCCTAAAATGATGTAGTATAGGAATTAAAATAGTAGAAAAAACCCAAATAACCCTGAGAAATAACTATCGATCAGGTGCTATGACTCAATTTATGGGCCGTACTTCTTTACATAGACCGTAGAAGGCCATCCGTAGAAGAACCCTTGAGAAGCCTTAACCCAAAACTTGGGACCACGAACCCATTGCATGATTCGTCATCCCAACCACATCTGGTACTTTCGGGTCATTAAACTTTATCCTTGATACTTAACTTTCTGGACCATAATTCACAAGTTGGTCTTCACGACCCGTCAAACAATGTACGACCTGTATAAGTCCCTCATAGACATCCAAGTTCTAAAATCACCTAAGTCTAAGAATCATTTCTATGAAACCCAAATATGACCCATTTTCCCAACCACAAGTCGTCCTGTTGATTCGTGTATTGAGGTCAAAGACTTACGATTTTTCCAACATTTTGATCTCACTCTACGACAGACATCCACGAGCCGTAGAACACTACACGAACCGTATGTGGGCTTGTACAATACTGCACCAACAACTTTTTGCAACTTTTAAATTCTAAGTTACCTATTACACTTTTGAGGTGTTACACTTTCCAAGCCTTTCTTTTATGTCATCCTAAGGCTTCCCGAGCCTACTTGTTATGTCACCCTCATAACAGATCATAACCTAACGCTTCTATCATATAGAAATTTCCTGAATACAAGACCACTATCAACTCTGTTAGCTAGTCTACTATTCTCCCTTATCAGATATTCACTAGATCACCCAGACGGACAATACCGTGCAAACTAGTGAATAAAACAAACTCCAGTCAACATCCTGACTTAACAGCACTGCAATTTGAACAAGTAACCACAATTTAATAAAACAAGTAACATAGCATTATAGTCACACGAATAACACAGCCCAAACTCCTCGTCCTTTCCCTGAGTTGATATGCCAATAAACATGAGCAACCTCAGAATAACAAGTCATACTGTAACACCTTAGAAGTTAGAAAGTTAATTTGGAAAGAAAAATGCAGAAAACCTTGCTGGTGCAGGTTTGTACGAGGCCAAGTACGGAGCATACAAGGTACCACGGTCCATAAATGATAGTCGTAGATGGTGACTTAGAGGGTTGGAAAATGTCAAGCCTGTGATGGGTTTCTATGGACTAATAGGACGGCTCGTAGACTTGAGTATGGTCCATAGATGAGGCTCGTAGAGGGTGAATGAGATTTGGTGGATTTTGTACCTCGAGTTGTATGAAGGGTGTGTAAAGGTCGTACAAAGTAGGACAATCCATAGTCCTTGGCTCGTGGCTGATGACTAGGACTTAGAAGAAATTATTGACTTAAGTTGTATGAGAGGATTGACGGGCCGTGGTTGGTTGTACGTCTTGTAGATAGGTGTTCTTGGTTTGAGTTTAGCGATGTTGGTTTCTAGTATTTGGTCTATGGATGACTAGTACGGTTCGTAGAAGTATGTACGGACCATACATAGTGCCGTAGAGTCACTTTGGAAGTTTTAATTCAGGGTTATTTGGGTCTTTTTATACCCTTTTAATACCTAAACTATGTTGTTTCTAGACTATTCCTAAGCCCTATAATTGATTTTACACTTCAAAATTGTTCCATTCCCTTTCATTCTCTCAAAACCCCAAAAGCTCTCAAGGTCTTCTTATCCGAGGATTCTCTCAAGGTGAACTAGGATTCTTCAAAGCTCCAAGTCTCCTATTCCAATTCAAAACCTAGGGTTCCTCAAGGTATGCAGGAGATTCATCAATGGATCCCTTTCCATTTATTGAGTCCCAAAGAAACCCCTATTTGTCTTCTATGATTCCTACCCAAATTTTATGGTTTGCATGATTTCTTATGAGTTCAATTGTTTATGAGTTCATTCATTAAACTTGATCTCATCATGCATGATTTAATCTTTATTACATGTTTTTAATGATTTTCATATGAACCCAATTTTATAATTATGAACTAAGTTTTGAATATATGCATGCATTATGAATTGAGGAATTTATGAATCAAGGATACTTTTAGATAAAGTATCTAGTATGTTTTATGAAATTGAACGGCTCCTATTAAAGTAATTTCTATTATGAAAAGATGATCATGATTTAGATGCTTTAGATAAGTGTCCTTACGAGTATGATATGAAATCATGATTTTAAAAGTAGCTATTCTATGATATGATGTTATGATTGGATTGATATTACTAGATTTTTACTATTTCAAGTATTATGATTATGTTCATTTTCATTGAGAGTTTACTTAGCACCGAGTGGACTTTGAGATGGAGGCTCACCCTTTAGTAGAGGCAGAGTTCTTTACTAGCAATCCCCTTGTCCCATAACTATGTGCCACCGTAGGACTTAGTCTTAATTGACTCCAACTGGTGGATCCTTCTAAGCTTAAGAACATGGTCCTTACCTTGACAAGTAGGACACTCTCTTTTTTGGAGTGGGAGTAGTACACTGAACTCCATGTTATAGCTCACATGGTTTATGTCGATTAATGGTATCTCCCACAATAGTTTATGATTTCCTCAAAAGAGTATGATTTAAGCTTATACTATGATTTCTAGAATATTACACTGACCTTGTATCATGTGTTACGGATTTGGCTCATTAGCTCATGTCACGTTTTACTTGGTCATGCTTTATTATGGTTTTTGATTTGATTATGATATTATTTCTTTACTCATGCATCTTTCCTCATATTCAATTCAATCCAAGTACTGGCACATACATTCTCTTGTGCCTATATTATCTTATAATATAGGTTCTGGCATTCCTCCATTCGACCGTGGCTAGTGGATTGATCAACTTTACTTAACTTTTGGTGAGTACTCATAGTTCGAGGGCATGGCCACCATACGACTTCTTATATTCTTTCAGTCATTTCAGTTTTAAGATTAATTTCGTGAGCTAGGACTTGTCCTAGTCACACCTATAATCAGTAGAGGCTTATATGTCAGACATAGTAGATTTCCACTTATTTCAGTCTTGTACTTTGATTTTGGTATCACCTGATATTTTTGTTAAGATTTACTTTCCGCTTTATATTTTACATCATTTTTATTTTTATCACAGTGTCATGCTTATGCCAAGTGGATTGTTTAGAGTCTTTCAGGACTTTATTCGCCATTTCACATCTAGGGGGTAGTTTGGGTCGTGATGTGTTATGGATTTGGCTCATTAGCTCATGTCACGTTTTACTTGGTCATGCATTATCATGGTTTTCGATTCATTATGATATTTTATATTTACTTATACATCTTTCCTCATATTTAGTATAATCCAAGTACTGATGCATCCATTCTTTTGTGCCTATATTGTCTTATAAAATAGGTTCTCACGTTCCTCCAACCGGTCGTGGCTAGTGGATTGATCAACTTTACTTAGCTTTTGGTGAGGCCTCACGGTTTGAGGGCATGACCACCATACAACTTCTAATGTTCTTTCAGTCATTTCAATTTTTTGATTTATTTCGTGAGCTAGAGCTTGTCCTAGTCACACCTATGATTAGTAGAGGCTTATATGTCTAATATGGTAGATTTTTGCTTACTTCAGTTTTGTACTATGATTTTGGTATCATTTGAGATTTTTGTTTAGATTTTGTCACGCCCTAAAGTACCCCCTAGACGTGACATGGCGTACAAGATCCTGAAAGGTCTCATGCAAGCCATTTAGCATGCATCATACAAGATAATAATAAGTAAGAAGTTTAAAAGACAATTTATATCAAAGTAGCGGAAGTCTAAACATAGTCTCAAAGACATCTAATACATCATTGAAATGAAAGTGGGATGTAACCCATACAAGTCTTAAACGAAACTGACATGAAAGGTAAATGTGGCTATGTCCTCGAACATATGAGGACTCACCAAGTCTTCAAGGTCTCTATCACAATGATCTAGCCACGGGAGGATGGAGATGAGCAGGATCCTACACTTAGGAGAAAATGTAGGCAAGAGTATGTGTTAGTACAAGAATGTACTAAGTATGATGGCAATGCATAAAACTTATGAAATCATGCTTAAAAGGATTTTGTATGACATGCAATGACCAAACTTAAATCATATGATGAAAGGATTAGAAAACATAAATCATAATCTTGATCAATGCAATGCAAGCTTAACATCTTTAAAACACTTGCGTGATACTTCTAGAAGTCAGCTTAGTTCATTATTGTGGGAAGTAGCCATTAACCGACATAGACCATGTGAGCTATAACATGAAATCCGGTGTCCTTCCCACACCGAAAAGGGGTTGTCCTATTTGCCAAGGTAAGGATCATGAACTTCTAGCTTAAGTGGATCCACTAGCCAATGTCTATCTAATACAAACCTATGGTGGCACATAGTTATGGGATAAGGAGATTGCTACTAGAAACCTGGTATCTACTATGGGAGAGCTTCCATCTCAATATCGTCTCGGTGCTAAGCATAAATCTCACAGAATTAGTCATTAATCATATTCATGCCATTATCCATGGAAAGGTATAACTAGGGTTACCAATCCAAGCTAAGTCATTTTTATAGACGTTTCATCTTCCATGGACTAGTCCAAGATTACGTTATTTAGAATAGCTCCTTATACCATGCATGAAAAAACCTTTCACCATCGATGATATTTTTATAATAGCTCTATAAGGCCCATAGTCATTAAAACTTCATACTAGAAGTGCCATACTACTAATGGAGATAGTTTTAGAAACATGATCTACGATCATTGATGGCATAACCGACTACCATACTAATCAAGACCTAATTTTGGAAAATAGCCCTAAAAGCATTGATGGCAAATCTAGATGTCATTCATGTCATGTGGCAAAGCTTCATAGGACATATAGAAACCTTCATCTATAAGCTTACTTGAGTCATAAACATTACTTTCATAAAACATGCATAGTTTTCATAAAATATATTCATAAAGCATCCTCAAATTCATTTACATCAATTTCATAAAATGCATGCATATCTTCATAGATTCATGGATCATAGTTCATAAGCTTCATCACGGGTTCATAGTAAAAATCATGGATCATGCATAACTATGTTCATGGGAATTCCACTTCAAAACATGCAATTAACTCAATTCATGCATAAAAAGAAATAACTAAATCAATTAGATCTTAATTGGAAAGAACCCATGAGATTGACGAAAATCATTATTTCAATTGAAGAATCTACCTTTACAAATTTGGAAAATTTAGGAACCCTATCGAGGAAAGGACTTCATAGGTGAAAACCATCATACCTGGATGCCAAAAACTTGAAATCAATGGAGGATTAGGAGGCTTGGCTTGAAAACCATAGATCTTCCATCTTCTTCTTCAAACTTCTAAAGAGAGTAATATTTGGGAAAAACTCTGGAGGGAATTTGGGAGTGATTAGAATGAGTAGAATTAGGCTTAGAGGACTTATATAGGGTCTAGGATTAGGGCTTAATTGACTTAGATTAGGAATAGATCAATTAGGTAAAAGACCAAAAAGCCCTTAAAAATAACTGCTGGATCTTGACCTACGGTCCGTAGGTCCAACTACGGACCGTCGTGTTCAATCGTAGAAAGGTTCAGAAACTATTATTTTGAACCTTCGAATGACGAGACCCCATGTACGGTTCATAGGTCCATTGACGGACCATACATATCAACCGTCAGTCTTACCTTGAACCCTCAAAATTTCACCAAGTCTGGAGAGACCTACAAGACCTACCTACGGTCCGTAGAAGTAATGACGAACCGTCCTATTGAGTCATAGAAAGGATACCAAGACTTGATTCCTGAAAATAACTTCCCCACCATCTACGTCTGCTATCTACAGTCCGTAGGTCCTTCTACCAACCATAGGTTGGAACCTTAGACACAGCCTGCAACACAAAAATTTTATTTTCTTTCTTTTCCGAATCTGAGGTGTTACAATATCTCCCCCTTGGGAACATTCGTCGTCGAATGGAATTCAAACTAGCACGAAAAGAGTGGGAGAGAAACTAACAAGCCAACATTAACCAAGGAGGAACCTCGACTCCAAGCTAAAACATATTGAAAACATCATTTCATAAGACATACATGCAAATCATACTCTAATGCACATAATCATGAAGAAATCAATCAAAACTAAGTCAAGATCTCAAAACAAGTTTTCATGAACATGCATAAATGCATAAATGCATAAATGAGGAATCTTGAGAATGACTAAGACACACGAATTTTAAAGAGTGAACATGAGGGGCTAATGCCTCAAGCTAGTCCCGAAGATAAGGAAAGCAATAGGGATACTAGGACATCACATCACCTCCGGCATTTCACATATCAAACCATAATAAGGAACCTTCCAAAATCAACATAGGTCTACTCAAATATTTCAACTATGAAGCACACCATATCCCCCTTGGGAGCAAACCTCTCTAGTCCTTTTGAATCTATCTCCCTCGATCCAAGCATAGCATCAAAGTGTTAATAACCACGGAACCATTGATACAAGTAAATACTTAAGAGGTTTCCACAAGGATTTCAAGGTCGGCTTCAAACCCAATAACCATTCATGGAGTTCTATCATAGTCAACAAAATACCCAACATCAAACAATGCATAACCACAAGTTAAAAGACCATAACTTACCAATTACCGCATCCGGGGAACCCTCATGATCTTTGCGAGTTTGAAGAGCATAAAACCTATCTTTCTTTGGGGCACTTGAATCGGAACCACTAGGTTGAACTTGCCTACCTTTCCTTCTATTAGTAGTAAGAAATGGGCAATCTCTCATCTTGTGACCACTCTTTCCACACCCAAAGCATGTATTTGAACCGGCTAGGTACTCACCCTTATGTCTTCTTCCACATTCCCACACTCGGACCACATTTGCTCACTAGAACCCTTACCTTGAGAATGATTACATCCACCTGACCTTGAATATGAAGAACCACCATCATTCCTTCTTGCCCTCTTTGAATCCCTAGCTTTCTCCTAAAGCTTTGCCTCTTCTTTTTGTTGTGCATGAACGATCAAATGGGAAACATCCATCTCCCTAACAAGCATGGCGGTTACGCATTCCTTGACCACCAAGTCGGAAGCTCCCGACTCAAACTTACTCATCCTTTCGCTTGGATGGGCAACCATAGTTGGAGCATATTTAGACAATTGTGTGAATTTCAAAGCATATTCCTTCACACTCATATCCCCTTGACGAAGGTTAATGAACTCAAGTACCTTTACCTCCCTCATCTTAAGGGGAAAAAACCTATCAAGAAAAGTAACCTTAAATTCCTCCCAATCAAGAGGACCTGCATCAACTGCCCTCTCACTCTTGCATTGTTCAAACCACACTTGAGCAATACCCTTAAGTTGATAAGTGGCCAATTCCGCTTTTTCCACCGGCGTCACACCCATGATCATCAACACCTTATACACATCATCAATGAACTCTTGAGGATCTTCCTCAACATTAGACCCATGAAATTCCAGAGGGTTCATCCTAACAAAGTCTGTCACTCTTGTTGCCGCCATTCCCACCCTTGGGTTCACGAGAGCCACAACCTCTCTATTTGCTTGAGCCGTCATAGCTTGGGACAATGCATGAAACGATGCTCAAAACTCATCATTAGTCACTTTCTTGGCCAAAGGGTCGACTGGCACTTGGGGAACCTCTTGTCTCACATTTGCACCAACATTCCTTCTAATGTATGCTCTTCGAGGTGCCATATCCTGAAAAAGATTGAACAAGATTTAGGAGAAGGATCATTCTAGAGATAGGCTTTATGGCACGACATTAGATTAATGAAAGAAGTAGAGTTTCCTAAACATCTTATAGCCTCTTATTCATAAATGTGGCGCGCTTTACACCCATGAATAAGACTCTACTCGACGTGGCTTATGAGACATCCTAGGACCTTTTTAAGACCTTGTGCTCTGAATACCAAGTTTGTCACGACCTAAAGTACCCCCTAGACATGACATGGCGTACAATCTTCTGAAAGGCCCCATACAAGCCACTTAGAATGCATCATACAAGATAATAGTAAGTAAGAAGTTCAAAAGACAATTTATATCAAAGTAGCGAAAGTCTAAACATAATCTCAAAGCCATCTAATACATCATTGAAATGAAAGTGGGACGTAACCCATACAAGTTTTAAACGAAAATGACATGAAAGGTAACTGTGGATATGTCCTCGACCATATGAGGACTCACCAAGTCTTCAAGGTCTCTATCACAACGATCTAGCCACGGGAGGATGGAGATGAGCCGGATCCTACACTTAGGAGAAAATGTAGGCAAGAGTATGCGTTAGTACAAGAATGTACCAAGTATGATAGCAATGAAGAATGTACCAAGTATGATAGAAGAAAATCCTAATTTCAATTGAAGAATCTAACTTTACAAAATTGGATAATTGAGGAACCCTGTGAAGGAAAGGACTCCATAAGTGAAAACTATCATACCTTGATGCCAAAAGCTTGAAATTAATGGAGGATTAGGAGGCTTGTCTTGAAAACCCTAGATCTTCCTTCTTCTTCTTCAAATTTCTAGAGAGAGAAATATTTGGGAAAAACTTTGGAGGGAATTTGGGAGTGATTAGAATGAATAGAATTAGGCTTAGAGGACTTATATAGGGTCTAGGATTAGGGCTTAACCGAATTAGATTAGGAATAGATCAATTAGGAAAAAGACCAAAAAGCCCTTAAAAATAACTGTCGGATCTCGACCTACGGTCTGTAGGTCCAACTACGGACCATCCTGGTCAATCGTAGAAAAGTTTAGAAACTATTATTTTGGACCTTCAAACGACGTGACCCCATGTACAGTTCGTAGGTCCATTGACGGACCGTACATATCAACCATCAGTCCAACCTTGAACCCTCAAAATTTCACCAAGTCTGGAGAGACCTAAGAGACCTACCTACGGTCCGTAGAAGCAATGAAGGAC
Source organism: Solanum appendiculatum (assembly GCA_018342035.1). Classification (NCBI taxonomy): domain Eukaryota; kingdom Viridiplantae; phylum Streptophyta; class Magnoliopsida; order Solanales; family Solanaceae; genus Solanum; species Solanum appendiculatum. Next base: position 143,437 of record JAGDQO010000469.1, read on the forward strand.
CGTCCTGTTGAGTCGCAGAAAGAATACTAAGACTTGATTCCTGAAAATAACTTCCCCACCATCTACGGCTGCGATCTACGGTCCGTAGGTCCTTCTACCAACCGTAGTTGGGAACCGTAGACACATCCTGCAATACAAAATTTTTATTTTCCTTCTTTTTCGAATCCGAGGTGTTACAGATTTACTTTCTGCTTTGTCTCTTACTTCAATTTTGTTGTTATCACAGTGTCATACTTATTTCAAGTGGCTTGTTTAGAGTTTTTTGAGATTTTATTTATCATGTCATATCTAGGGAGTAGTTTGTGTCGTGACACATACCTTCTTCGTCACACCTTTCAACTAACCCATACCGTCAAAGATCCTTAAAACATCATCCACAATGTTTAACATACAAACCTGGCCTACACAAGAACCATCCAAAACATTTTAAACACATGTTCGGCCACTCATGGACTAACATGTAACCATTCAATTACAAGAAAGTAAATTCGGTTCTCTCATGGAGCCCACACACAAACTATTAGGATACCAGCGTGGTACCCGACCCAATCATATGATATCCGTACCAGTTGTGGTATCTGAGACAACTGTTAGTGAACCTGTATTGGCATGGTACCTGAGTGTAATGACCTGACCCATCCGTATGAGTAGGTCCATAGGGGAAGAATTTGGGTCAGAAAAACTTTCTGGGTAGTAACTTAAAAATTCTTAGCTAGGCTAGCCTTAGATGGAATCTGGGCTAGCTGAGGTCTAGGGCCATCCGGAAAAGGGTGGTGTCTTGTTTTGAGATTTGATTGATGTATGCTTGTAGCCAAGATATTAAGGAATCCATAAGGCCTTTCAGAAGCAAATTTGGATAAGTAGAACATCCAAAATTAAACTTGACGTAAAAGGTATGAGTCGGAACGTCAAGGGAAAGAGTTGTATTGAAAAAAAGGCCTCTTTTGGATGTTGAGTCACTGAACTTGCATTGATCTCGCTATAGAGGATGGCCTCCCCCTATAGCGATGCTCAGATCACTACAACCAATTCAATTGTAAGGGACAAATAACTTTGTCACTTATAACTCATATTTCGTCTCAAAAGATCTTTTGCGACGAAAAAAAATTGTCAACCCGTCATCACTAAACGTGGGTCGCTAAATGTATACAAAGATGATTTATTGGTTCATCGCTAATAAAATTATATTAACTACAAAAATAAAAAATCGTCCCCAAATGCGTAGCATTTGTGATGAATTTGTTTGTCATAAAAACTGATTTTTTGTAGTTGGTAGTTTGATGTTGTCACTAAAAAAAGGTTATTAACAACGAAAAAACTACATAGTCACTAATTATTTAGTTCAATCAGTGACGACACCAATTGTCTCTAAAGTTATACGTATTTCGTAGTTGAAAAACTATAATTTCGTCACTAATAACTATTTTTATATACAAAAAAGTGTTTCATCCTTATATGTATAAATTAATGACAAATTTATTATTATTAAAAAAAGTAACAATTTTGTAGTTAAATCTATCATCTTGTCACCAAAAGTATTACTTTTATTAACAACATAGAACTGTCACTATAAATTATTATGATTAGTGACAAATATTTTTGTCACGAGATTTAGTCAACTTATGACAAACTAATTTATTTTGTGACAAAGATATTTGTCTTGAAAAGTTTAATTTAGTTGTTGCTAAAAGTTAATCCTTTGAAGATAATTTTGTCACTAATTACAAATATTTATTTATTTCATATTGATATTATTTTTTAAATTAGAATTGTATAAATTAAGAATAAATTAATAAAACATGCCAGATAATAATAAAACATTCATGATCATACAATTAAGAACAACTAAATACTAAGATAATAATATTTAATTACAAGTTTCTTCAATAAAAGTAAAACATGTTGAATGAGAAGAAAATCTAATTGAAATATACTAAATATTACTTCTAAGTAGTTGCAAAGGCCTCTTTACCACTTTCTTTACCTTGTCTTGTACTACCCCAACTTTCATCACCGGACCTCCAAAGAAATGGTATGATAACTAACATCTAGAAATAATGAAGTTCTCTAGATTATTGTCCTCGGCAATTCCTTACTTCTATTGTACAAATCTTGTCACAAATAATTCCCTAGAACATGATCAATCCCTCAAAAGAGAATCTGATGGCTATCCATGCAATTATTTTGTGAAGGACTTTCAACCAGAAAGAGCTATCACTTTGTCACAAAAGTAGAAATTATAAGCACAATACCTCTATAGGAGATATGACATTCCTAAAAAGATCTAGTAGTGCCTTTTGCCCATAAATCAGATACCTGTCATAAGTAGGTGACTTTGTAGAATCTGGTGCTCGAGATAAATCTCTATAAACCACTTCTCATACTCCAGCACTCTTAAACCCCAAATAAGGTTGGCTACAGGGAATGATGAAGTAGGAAGTTCATCCTCACGTGAGCTTAAGTCATCACCATGACATGCTTCTATTGTATTGCAAGTGTCCTCAAGTAAGTTTAAACTAGTATTTTTCTCTTCTAAGCAATTTAAAGATAAGTTATCATCATGCAATCATTCACCAATATAGTAACCCTATTACATATTGCTAGCAAAACACAAGTTACATTGAGTAGGTAGATGCTCATTATATAATCTCAAATATTGCATCAGTTAAAGATAAAAGTTTGTAAACAACTAGTTCAACTTCAGAATACTCATTCCTAGTCCAGTCAGACAAGGCTTACTAAATGACTGTAAATACAAGTCACTTGACTCCGCAAAACAGTCAAATATGAAAAAGTGGAATAAGAGAAAGATATTGCAATAGGGCAATGATTATTACGTCTTCAATCTTTAACTACGAAACATGAAACCTAATGAAGTAATGATTCACAGAGAAGAGAGAGAGGCAACATGTTAACAAATGATTACTCGAGAAAAGAGGTATCTTGTAGCCAAATAGTGCAACACCTACATATCTTAGCATTAGACCACAAGGAGAGAATGATACAACAAATAAAGTAGAGTAGAAGAGCAACAAAGTTATAGATGATGGGAAGAGACAAGCACAATGGATCATCATAACTCATACGCTTACCCCACTCCCACACTTTTATTTAATTTTACAACTACCGGAAAAGTATATTAAATTACTTTATACGCAAGTGTACGCGGTTGCACAAGTAATATAGTGGCTCTAATAGAGCTGGATTATTGAACCCAAAAGACTTGTCGATTAATTATTTTACTAAATTATACAAGTTTAATTATTTATTCAAGAGTGCCAAAAGAATTTGTTTTTTATTTGTAAACAAAAGGATGCAATAACTAAATAGTAAAATTAACTTACACTGTTTGGGACAATTTCAGGGCTACAACATACTAAGAATTCATGTATCGCATCTCTTTCATGGATTTAATAAGGTTATCAAATTATTGATTTACAATGTTGATATTATGATCATGATCTCCCGACCTCTAACCGCCTACCCCAGTTGACTGTCTGATAATATCGTAGAGAGGGGATAGACAGACTCAACTGGCGAGTATTTATATTTCATCCAATTTCGTAACCAAGCACGGTAGTCGTGTGGATGTCAATCCTGAACACTAATCTATCAAGTAGTATGCAAGAAAGATCGCGCTCCTTATATTCTCTAGTCTATCTACCTCTTCGTCTCTCGAGTTCAAGAATAGACAAGAAATTTATTTCTATGGTGATCAAGCATGCAATACTAAAACAAGAATATAAGAATAATTTATATGATAACCAAAATCATCCAAAAGAAATCAAAGTTCAACAATCATTCATAGCCGCAACCATAGAACAAGGGTTTATAGCTACTAATGTCTAAGAAAAGAACCCTAAAAAGTATGATGGCTTTGTATTACAAAATATGATACTTTCCAATAATTATTTAATGGACTATTTATAGATCTAAAAAACCTTATATAAAATAATTGAATCCAAAACAAATTAGGAAAACAAAACCCAAAGGAATTGGAATTTCTCGCTATACGCGTGAAACTGCCTCAACAATTATAGGGTGCCTTCAATTTGTGCCACGTGGCAGCTTGTTTTTCAATTTGCAATTTGCAATCTGCCCTTTATACATTACACCCTCGATCCTATTTTATTTTAGTTACTTTGACTCGGCACGGAGTTTAAGAAAGAAAGGAAGACTTTTAAAACTTGTGGTCTAAAATGAATGATAATAATTTGTGTGGCTATAAATCATTTCATTAAGGTAAAATGGACATTTTAAAGTTAAATTGTTACATAATATATAAATGTATCATTCTTTTTGGGATTGCTAAAAAGGAAAGTAAATCATATAAACTGGGACAGAGGGAGTATATATTATTATAATGTATTTAATCCATTAAGTTGTCTTCTTGATTTCCTTCTATAATCTTCCATCTTTAATTCGTTTTGGCTCCAAACTTCTTCATCTTCACACCAATTTAATCCTATAAATAAAATATACTATTAAGCACAATCCATAAAATGCATGCTCAAAAATGACAAATAAAAATACTAAATATGAGACAAATAATGATTAAAAATATATATATTTTTGGCCTCACATCAACTACCCTAAGATATTTTACCAAACTTCATTACTCCCATCCCAATTTAATATCAAGAAGTATAACAAAATGCAGGCATGTAATTTCTTAGAGCTAAAGTTGCATGACAAATTAGAACAAAGCTCAAAACAAGTTATCTCCCACTAAATCCAGCAGAGCATCATCAAACAAATACTAAAATAATGGCTCCAATTGAATTTATATACAAGTACTTGTTGAAAGAGCCAAGAAACTCAGTCTCATAGCAAAAGGAAACAGGAAAAGAACTAAGGAGAGGATGTACATATAAGAATTTTGTAGTGCAACTTAAACCTCACTCACCTGCAGGAGTTGATCATCCTTCAAGTGTGCTTGTTTGGATCGCTTTCTCTGTTTTGATTTATCTTCCACTCTACCCAAATACCGTTCATAAGCCTCATCAAATAGTGCCTATATATTATAATCATGTCTGAAAATGAAGGGGAAAAGAGAACTTTTAGCTTTAGAAGTATACAGGCAACAATCAATTTTAGATGTAGATCCCCAGAAAGATGGTCATATTAACCTTCTGCGTTCATGCTTATCAAAAAAAAAAAAAAAAACCTTGTGTGTTTGTCTGCAGAGTCCAAATCGCTGGATGAATGCTCTTGGGCTTCCTCGTCACTTTCATCGCTTACCTCAGTAGTTTCTTTGTCATATTCACTGTTATTAACAGCTACGAGATCTTTCCTGCCCTGAAATGTTTTTCCAAATGCATGTGAAACATATTATTAACAAATGTTGTAGCAGACTCTTCACATAGTAGTAAAAGTGAACTAAATTGGGTGAAAGGAAACATTATCAAGATCAGCGGTGTAACAAATCCACGAATCAACGTTACCTTGGAAGGCTAGGGGTTATAGTCGACGTCAATTCATTATTTTTAACGTCTATAATTCAAAACCAAATATGAAACCTTGGTTTCATTCGGCTCCTTTATGGAGATGAGTCAATTTATAGATCTTATAAGACGTGAACAAAATTTGAAAAAAAAAAAGAATGTCAGCTTTTGGTCTGAATACAGATAAAACGAATAGCTTTGTAGATGATCCTTCTAAAAGAGGGAGATTCTAACAACCTTTCTAGTTATTTCGTTCTCATGGAAAGGATTAAAAAAATAGCATGTCAACTCTTTGGTCTCAAAAGTAAGGCTATAAAGCATTACTACTTTACTGATTATTCTCAATCCTTTTCTGCCTTGGTCCAGAGAAATACTCTTCAATCGCCTTTCCTATATCTTCTCTGTTTCCCTGGATGTATCAACTCCATCCCTATTTTCATTTCTGCTTCTCTTGTCTCTGCACAACACACACTCACACTTCCTCAGAATGCTCTAAGATTTCCCCAACTGTAGGATGGTCGACCAGATACACCTTCTTTTTTACTTAGCGGATGCCATGCATAGGCTTCCGAATATCCACAAGTTAAGAAAAATCCATATTGCTAATTAAACAAATTTGGAAATTGAAATAGTGTGCACTCCTGAACATTCCTTGTATTTTTTGTTCAATCATTTTAAAAAAAAAATAATGAGTGAAGAATATAAATTGGGAGAGGGTGGATTTAACTTTCTATGTTCTCTCTATTCTTGAAATTCCCAACCACGTCACAAAAGCTCAAAAGTACATCTCCCGTGGTACTGTTCCTACAAACCATATACCTCCCAACACCATCCACTGCACCTTTCTATTTACTAACTAATCTAAACTAATTACATCAAGGATAATTCTTTAGGGTATATTATAAACATATAAATTCAATCATAACATTCACATCCGTGAAATGCCGTACTATATAAAAAATGTTATGGTTCTAAATATCAATTTTACTTTCTACCCACAGAAAGGTTCTAAAGTAACTTGACAACTATAAGAAGGAAACAGTCAGAGTCACCAATATCATCTGATATAGTGAAGTAATTAAACCAAAAATTAGGGAGGTCAGTCCATCAGAAACCTAGCAACTTATGCCAAGTGCATGTTGACGAAATGGTTATGGAGAAACAACTCTGAAGAACCTGTAGTTAGAGCCAAGTTCTAAAGTAACTTGACAACTGTGGTTCAGATTCACCAACTTTAAATTGCACCTCCTCAAGTAAGCACTTAAATCTATGTAGTATCAACCAAAATTGCAGAGTACCAAAAATCTACATCCCATTCACTTCCATAACTTTATGTGAAGCCTTGTTAGCTAGTTTGGATTATAAGTTACCCATAAGTCAATTTTTCTGTTCTCCATACAACATTACCATTTCATCCTCTTCCCCTCAAATCATTATCTACTCAAAGCCAGGTTTCATTTGTCTTTCTCAATGACTCCATTGTTTTAGGCGAGGAAAATAATACTTTTTTTTGCCTCACAGTAAATGAGTCATATAAATAGTGTATACATAGGTTGAAAGTGTACCAAATAAGGTATTAGTAACACACAATGTTGGTGTAATATACCACAAATACAATAAATTACAGTTGAAAATAAAATGAACAAAAATGAATAAATAAATCTTTAAACTGAGGCGCGGATATCTCGCTCTCTTCAAGGAGATTCAAGCCCACTGCGGCATAATCTACACCGATCCAGCATTATCACTCTTGACCTGTCTCCTCCAAGATACAATAGCCCAACAATGTCGTACAACTCGAGCAACTCTGGATTAGTTGTAGAGTCCAAAGCTCCACATAAGAACACCTTCCTTCAACATATAATTACTCTCTTTTGTATAGTGAATATAGTTGAAGACTTATAATATTATTCTTTGTCTCAACTCTCTTTCACTTCACTGACTCAATATATACACAATACAACACTTTTAATCTTTTCTTACACTCTTTCTCTTGTATATTTCTTCCTTACTCCAAAACCAAAATAAGACCATCACTATTTATAGATGATGAATACTTTCTTGCAATGAATAGGAAGATAATGGGTAGTAAATTGGCTAAATGAATAGCCCAAAGGTTACATAAGTTACAAGAATAAAGAGGTAGAATAATGGGTGAAATGAAGAGTTGGTGGTTACAAGAGTTACAACAACTAATAACCACATTCTTACACAATTGATGAGGGTAATGAGGTACAAATCTAATATCCATCAATGGACATAACATAATACATAATGTGACATATAATATACTTTTATTAATATTAAAATATCACACCAACACACAACTATTGTATGCATTATTTTTTCTAATGCATCCTACCAAACAACAACTTAGAGTTAGCACATGTAGTAAGGATCACCCACAAACCCATATAAGAAAAAAATAGTCTATTATTGTCACACTCGAACTGGACATTCAGAGTGTGAACTAGATGTCAAGTAACTAATAAATTGACTTCCCTAAATTGTAATTATTATAGATTAATTTTTATTTAACAGAATCTCACTAGATTGTATTTATGAGATAATAAAGTATATCTTTAGAGGTTGACCACTATAGAGAGGTAATTAAGTTGTCGCTATAGCGAGGTAGGCATCACTATAGCGAGAGAATCGTGATTTTATGTAGAAAACTGCCCAAAACCCCTATTTTTTGCAATTGTATTCTTGAAAATAGAGAGGAGCAATTTTGAGCAGCCTGCATAAGTTTTTCCACGAAATTCACCGATAAAGGTAAGAATTTGACTCCCCAATTTTGTAAACTGTTTCTTAAGCCCTAGAAACTAAGTAGTTAACATTGGGGAAAGGATTTGAGCATGATTTCATGGTGGGAAGAGCCAGAAGTTGGGGAAGATGATCATATTCTGGCTGGGGTTGGGATTTGTTAGTAATTCGGGTAAATCATTAGGCTAATTGTGATTGATTGTTGTTGTATTGTCTATTTTAGACCAAGAACAACCCAAGGAACTTCGGAAGGGAAAAACTCGGGCCATTTAGAGTTTCTAAGGGGATTGATTCGAGGTAGGTGATAGTTGTATACTTTCGAGTTATATTTATATGCATGTTGATTGCTTGTAGTGTCATATTGTGCAATGTACGATAGGAAGCAAATGAAATGAACATATTAAATTTTCCTCACTGTCAAAGTTTGAGTCTATTACATCAAGCGAAGTGTCATTCTTTTCTAATCCTTCTATTGAGTTTTTTCAAAGTGATCTTAATGCAGGTTCATCTTGTGAGTCCGACATTGCACCTCACGGTTCAACCATTTCCTTTGATGCAGGCCCATCTGATGGTCCAGTTCATGAAAATAGTACAACATCCAATTCTCATAATCAATCTCCAATTGATAGCTCCACACTTGATATGAATGTTGATCCTGAGGTACCCTCATCTTCTCCTCTTCCTGATAACACTTCATCTACACGTTCAGAAAGAGAAAAAAATCCTCCTGGTTATCTTCGAGATTATCAATGTTATTGTACCATGCTTAATTTACACGAGCCTGGTACATAAAAAGAGGCATCCAATGATCCTTGTTGGCAGCAAGCTATGAAAGAAGAGTTGCAGGCCTTGAAAAAAGCTCATACTTGGGACTTAGTTGACCCTCATTTTGATAAAACTCTTGTTGATTGCAAATGGATCTACAAGATCAAGACACGATCTGATGGCTCTGTTGAAAGATACAAGGCTCGATTAGCTGCTCGAGGATTCACCTAAGAGTATGGAATTGATTTTGAGGACACCTTCGCTCCAGTAGCTCGTGTTACCTCTGTTCGTGTTCTTCTTTCTATTGCAGCAGCTAAATGGTGGGGACTTTCTCAAATGGATGTTAAAAATGCTTTTCTTAATGAAGATTTGGAGGAGGAGGTTTATATGAATCCTCCACCAGGATATAATTGTCCTCCAAATAAAGTATGTCGCCTTCGCCGTGCATTATATGGTTTGAAACAAGCTCCACGAACTTGGTATGCAAAGTTTAGTTCAACATTGAGCAAATTGAGATTCTCTTCTAGCCCACATGATACTGTTCTTTTTGTACGCAAGACAACTCAAGGTATTGTTCTTTTGATTCTTTATGTGGATGATATGATTATTACTGGTGATAATACTGCTGGTATTTCAAAGGTTAAAGAATTTTTGAGTACTAATTTTGAGATGAAGGATTTGGGGTCTCTCAACTATTTCTTGGGCATCGAAGTTCTCACATTTGATAATGGGATTTCTTTATCTCAAGATAAGTATGCTTCTGATTTGTTATCAAAATCAGGTATTAGCGATAATAAAATTGAGAGCACACCTCTTGAGCCTAATGTACAGTTTTCTCCTACCGATGGTACTTTATTACCTAATGCCACTCTCTATCGGATACTTGTCGGTAGTCTTATCTATCTGGCAGTTACTCGTCCAGATATTGCTTATGCTGTTCATATAGTTAGTCAATTCATGGCTGCGCCGCGCTCTACTCATTATGCTGTTGTTCTGCGAATTCTTCATTATGTCAAAAGCACTATGTTCCATGGACTTCACTTTTCAGCTGATACTTCTCTTGAATTAAAAGCATATGTTGATGCTGATTAGGGACGTGATCCCATTGATAGACGTTCTACTACTGGTTATTGTATTTTTCTAGGAGATTCTCTTATATCGTGGAGAAGCAAGAAACAAACCTTAGCATCCCGATCAAGTACTGAATCAGAATATCGCGCACTTGCCGATACTACTGCTGAGATATTATGGTTTCGTTGGTTATTGACTGACATGAGTGTTCCTCAATCTTTTGCCACTACTCTTTATTGTGATAATCGTAGTGCCATTTAGATTGCTCATAATGATGTATTTCATGAGCGTACAAAGTATATTGAGATTGATTGTCATTTTACTCGATAACACATTGATCTTGGTGCCATTCGATTAGCTTCTATTGGGTCTTTAGATCAACCAGCTGATGTTTTCACCAAGCCTCATCTTCCTAGACGTTTTCAAGTTCCGGTGGCTAAACTCAATCTGATTTCTTCTAAACCATCTTGAGTTTGAGGGGGGATCTTAAAATTTGGTAAATATTGTATAGACATTCTAAATATGGGTAGGGTATATATTTAAATATATTAAGTATGGAAAAATATATATTTAGACATTCTAGGTATTTTATTTCTTTTCTAGGTATTTTATTTCCTTTTGCTTCTTAACTTCTTGTGTACAAATATGGTTGTAGTCTCTTTTATTCCACGATGAATAGAATTATCAATTCTCCAGATTTTCTTGTGTTTCTCTGTTTCGTTTTGTAACATAAATAATTAAAAATTGACCACATTGATTTGATTTTAATTTTAATAAAAAAAATCGATTTAAAAAAAACTATGAACAATTCTATACAAAAATCATATATTGATTACACAAAAGATTGATCAAAATTCAGTACATGAAAAAAATTCTACAACTAATTGGATCGGCTAATCAATACCCTCAAAAAATTTTCTCCAAAATCAAACTTTTGAATCCCAAACATTCTAAATTATGTAACAAAAATAATACATAAGCATTTTCCGTAGTATTCATTTAAAACAACATTCAATAAAAAAAAACAGAAACAAAATATTTTGGAAGAAGAGTGGAAGAAAAAGAAGAGGGGGAAAAACAAAATGAGAAAAGTAATTAAATATGACAGAAGAAAGGACATAAGTTTAATTCACTTGAAAAGTGGGACTCATTAGAGTCCACTTGTCAATAAAAGAAAGCCTCACACAAGTATGAGTTGGTATGTCTCTCCCATAGTAAACTTTATCCACTAGACTTATCACAGAAGATAAAAGTTTGGATTGATAGATTTATTTTCAAAAAGAAAAGATATTGTCCTCCATCGTCCTTATAAGTATGAGCCGTTAGACATAAGAGTATTTTTAAGCCAAAGGATTGATGCCAAGGTATTTAGGGGTCAAAAGGTGGATGGAGATAGTTTTGTGTCAATTCAAATAGTTGAAGAACATTTTAGGCCCTCCGTAAAATAAATAAAATTAACAAACTTAAACTAAGGGCCTGTTTGGCCATGGATATGAAATCATGATTTGAAATCACGATATGAAATCATGAGATGAAGTTGAAGTTTTTTTGGACATGCGATTTGAATTTTTTATGTTGTATGTTTTCTCATAAACATAAAAATCACATAAGTTGTAAAACTATTAAACCCAATTCTTTATACAATCTTACCAAATAAGCACAAGTTTATAAAATCGCATAATACACTATCACAAAGATATTCTTGAAAAATACAATATTTATTAATCAAGCTTTAATTCAATAAAATAATAAAATTAAACATAAGTTCTGGTGTACTAGTCTTTAATATAATCATCACGTTGAACTTGCATTTCTCCTTCATATGACTAAGAAGACAAATCAACATTGTTACTTTGAGTCATTTGTTGGTCAATTTGGTTGATAAATATATTTGATAAAAATAATGAATTTGGTGAATATAAGTGGTAAAGTAAAATTTGAGTTGAAGTAATAATAAATTCTATGTTAGTGAGAATAATCATTATATGAGATATAAATGATTTAAAAATAATGAGATGAATTATAAATATTAACATATGAAATAAATGGTTAGTAGATATATATATGTGGGGTTGTTTTTACAAAATGTAAACTTGTGGGTCAATTTTTGTATTTGAAAAATCCCAAATCATGATTTGAAATTTCCAAATCATGATTTTTAGAGAAGTTGAGATTTCATCCATGATATGAAATTATGAGATAAAATCATATATCCAAACGCTAATTTCATCTCATAATTTCATCTCATAATTTCATATCGCATGTCCAAACTTTTGCTAAGAAAAGGAACGAGAGAGAGAACTGCATAGTGATGTTTAGTTAAGTAAAATAATAAGAAGAAGGTGTAGGGGGAAACTTTTTGTTCTTTTACTTTATTTCGTACATTCATTTCCTTACTGAAATAAGGCCATCTATAGCCAAACTCCTAATAATGAAATAAGGCTATTTATAGCCAAGCTATTTCTTGGCCACATGCAAGTTATTGGATAGAGAAATGGTGGGTGGGTCCCATCTTTCGTGGGCATCCAATTCTTTAATTTACAACACTTTTGTTAGTTTGTAATTGTTTGGTGAGAAAATTTTTATTCGGAATAAAAAAAAAAGATTGAAGAGCTCATACTAACAATAGCCAAAAAATTAAAATATCTAATCAATTGAGCTACGCTGCTCTTTGGGCTGAGCAGTCTCATTCTATTTTATTTAATTTTAATTCTATTTTTAAAAATTATGTATACATAATTTTTTATAATAAAAGAAATTACATGACATCTTTTGACCTTAAATAAATCTATTTCCATCTGTTTAAGATTTGAATATGAAATTTCATTATTTTAAATTCACTTTATTAACTAATAAATTATATCTTGGATTGATGGATTTATTTTTAAAAAGAAAAAAACAAGGTGTCTATATATTTTATAGTTCTTGTAGAATTAGCTATAGCGGTATGCTCTTTCCGTTTTAAAGCGGTGTCATTTAATATACTATTTTATTAGAGTTATTACATAATTGTTTTCAGCCACAAATTCTATCCAGATTTGGTATGACTTAGTTATACTCCCTCCGTGTCAAAATATTCTTCGTGTGTTTAATTAAGAGGTATATTTGATTATTTTATTTTTATTTATGTAATAAAAAATTTAAAAAATTATTAAAATATTTACTTATGTGTCATAATTAAGGTTTTATAGTCTTAAAGAACAATTAATATTAAAATAAAATAAATATATATTTATATGAACCTTTTAAAATTTTGGAATAAATACTTTTAGTGAGATGGCTATTATTTTGAAAAGATATAGTATAAATTTTGGACCAAAGAATATCTCTTTTATATGGAAGACTGAGTTTTTCCAATTTCCTCCATAACATATCTCATCTGCAAACTGCACTAAAGCAAACATTTAACTTCCTTATGGATTCTATGCTGTATTTTTGTAGGTTTTTAATAGTTATTTTGGTGGGTATTTCACTCCAACTTCTTTTCTTCTCACCAATATCTCCTCAGATTCTTGAAATTCCTTCTGCCTCTCAAACCTTTACATCAAACAGATATTTGCAGGTAATTAACATAAAAAGTTAATTTTAAAAAGCTCCTTAATTTAATATTTTCTTACTTGCCTCCACTGTGTTGGGTGATTTTCCTTTTTCTAAAAGAAAAATATAATTTTTTTATGAAGCTAGTTTTTTCCCTAGCAGGAAATGTGTATGACTCTATAAATAGAGGTTCAAGCCTTTATAACTCGATAGCATTCACAATGTAGTATTAAGCGCTTTTGCAGTTTTGTTTAAAGAGATAATTGGTAAGATACAAGTATTACATTATCATTTGTGTGAACAAAATTTTATGAGATTATTTCTTTCGATATTTGTATAGTTTTTTTTTCAAATATATTGGGTTGCTCATCTCCTATTGTGAATTAAGTCAACCAAATTAAATATTCGTGTCTCTGTTAGTGTATTTCTCGTTTGTCTTGTTATTCATAGTCAATATGGAGTTTGATTTTGGTGGAGGTTAATTTCAGAGAGTAAGTAAACTTGGAGAAGGATTTCTAGATAGACCAGAAGATGTGGCAGTGGATAAAATGGGAATTGTGTATACAGCTACTAGGGATGGTTGGATCAGAAGAAGGCGCAAAAATGGGACTTGGGAGAGTTGGAAGTATATTGGGAGAGATACATTACTGGGGCTTAAAGTATCATCTGCTGGTCATATTATAGTTTGTGATGCTCAAGAGGTAAATCATCCACTTTATTAGTCTATATATAATTAGTTTAGATAAAAGATAGCATAATAGACATTAATTAACAAGTTTTAAATAGTAAGTGATCAATTTGATATGCAAAGCTAAAATTTCTAATAGGACTAATGTAAGATGTGCTGGGACTACTTAAGGTTAGTGAAGATGGTGTAACTGTTCTTGCTTCACATGTCAATGGTGAAAAAATAAGGTAATTAACATTTTATCTTCTTCCACACCAGCAAAAGCAATGAGTTTATAGAACAAACTTTTTTTCTTTTTTTAATTGGGGAGGGAATGAGGAATTTGGTGGGGATTGTTTATCACAAACCAGTAGATATTGTTGGGTATTAATTGCCCTGAGTTTCTTACCATAAATAGGTTTTTCTTTTCCTAAAAGGAAAACATGTAATCTCCATATTTGGCTAGTCCTTTTCTTGTAGGAAAAGGTTTATGGTTATTCCTTTTCTTGTAGGAAAAAGTTTAGGACTCTATAAATAGAGGCTTGTTACTTCTAACTTAATTAGCATTCACAATGTAGTCCTAGGGGCTTTGAGAGTTTTGGTTAGAGAGAGAATTTGTGGGATACAAGCGAAACATTTTCACTTGTCTGAACCTCCCGAGTGAATTGGTTTAGGTTGTTTCTCTCTATATTTTGTACTTTCATATTTATATAGTGGATTGCTCATCTCCTTTGTTGATGTAGGCCGGTTGACCGAACCACGTTAAATCTTTGTGTCTTTTGGTATATTTCTCTTTTGTCTTCTTACTCATGGTCTATCGAGGTTTGCTTTGCTAGCTTCCGCATGAGACATAATTATTTCGGTCCTAACAAGTGGTATCAGAGCCAGGTTCGCTATCAAGGACTTTTGATAGAGGGGAACATGAGCAAGATGGTGTGTCTAAACGGGAGCAACTACAACATATGGAAAAGTAAGATGAAAGATCTACTGTTCGTGAAGAAGATGCATCTTCCCGTTTTTGCTGCTCATAAACCTGAGACTGTGACTGATGAAAATTGGGATTTCGAGTACCAACAAGTATGTGGATATATAAGGCAATGGGATGAAGATAATGTTCGCAACTATATTGTGAATGAGACACATGCTAGAACATTGTGGGAAAAGTTTGAGATGCTTTACGCTTCAAAAACTGGCAATAACAAGTTGTTCTTGCTAAAGCAATTGATGACCTTTAAATACAAGGAGGGCAGTCCTATTCTTGATCACATAAATGATTTTCCAGGTGTTCTTGATCAACTATTAGAAATGGGTGTTAATTTTGATGATGAAATACAAGGACTTTGGCTTCTTAATACTCTACCGGATTCTTGGGAAACTCTTCGTGTTTCTTTAACAAATTCTGCTCTTGGTGGTAAGGTGACTATGGAATATGCAAAAAACGGTGTGTTGAATGAAGAAGTAAGAAGAAAATCTCAAGGCACATCCTCTCAATCAGATATTCTATTACAGAAGATCGAGGGAGAGATAAGACAAGAGATCCGAGGAGTAGAGGTAAAAGCATAAGCAAGTCAAGATTCAGGAATCCAAATATTATATGCCATCATTGTGGAAAGAAAGGACATATTAAAAGATTTTACAAACTGTTGAAGCAAGATCTTAAAGAAGGGAAGAAAGAAGAAAATAACGGAAGCAATGTTGTTGCTGTAGTCCGAGATGACCTTCTCTTTGCTTGTGATAAAGACGTCATCAATTTTGTATCTCATGATACAAGTTGGATAGTAGATTCTGGAGCTACATCATAAGTCACACCGAGAAAAGACTTTTTTTCATCTTATACTTCTGGTAACTCTAAGGTGTTAAAGATGGGTAATGCTGGTAAGGTTAAGGTGTTTGGTGTTGGCATTGTTTGTTTGAAAACCAATATTGGTTCAACGTTAGTCCTTCAGAATGTCAAGCATGTTCCAGACATTCCAGTGAATTTGATCTCTGTAAGACAACTAGATGATGATGGCTATCATAGTGATTTGTTCAATGGCCAATGGAAGCTCACCAAAGGCTCATTGATTGTAGCTCGAGGAAGAAAGCATTCAAATTTATATGTGACACAAGGATCGATTCTTGGTGACTCTATAAATTTGGTGGAAAGCGAGACTTTATCAGAATTATGGCACAAGAGGCTTAGTCATATGAGCGAGAGGGGGATTACCTGTTTGGCTAAGAAGAATTTGCTTGCTGGTGTGAAACAAGCCAATGTGAAAAGATGTGTTCATTGCTTAGCTGGGAAGTAGAAAAGAATTTCTTGTTACAGTCATCCTCCTTCAAGAAATTCTGAACTACTGGAGCTAGTACACTCTGATTTGTGTGGTCCTTTTAAAGTGAAGTCAAAAGGTGGTGCACTTTACTTTGCAACTTTCATTGATGATCATTCTTGTAAGCTTTGGGTATATCCTTTAAAATCCAAAGATCAAGTAATTGATGTGTTTAAAGAGTTTCAAGCCTTATTCGAGAGTCAAACGGGAAAGAAATTAAAATGTATTCGCACTGATAATGGTGATGAGTATATTGGTCTCTTTGATAACTACTGCAAATCGCAAGGAATTCGTCATTTCAAGACTCCTCCAAAAACTCTTCAATTAAACGACTTGGCAGAAAGGATGAACAAAACTTTAGTTGAGAGAGTTAGATGCGTGCTTTCAGAGGCTAAACTTCCAAATTCATTTTGGGCTGAAGCATTTAATACTGTTGCATATGTTATCAATTTGTCTCCTGCTGTTGCTTTGGATGGTGATGTTCCAAATAGAGTTTAGTTCGCTAAGGATGTTTCATATGATCACTTGAAAGTGTTTGGATGTAAAGCTTGTGTGCATGTTCCAAAAGATGAGAGGTCGAAATTGGATAGTAAAACTAAGCAGTGCATCTTCATTGGTTATGGTCAAGATGAGTTTGGATATCACTTTTATGATCCAATTGATAAGAAGCTTATTAGAAGTCGTGATGTTGTTTTCTTTGAAGATCAAACTATTGAAGATATTAACAAGGTTGAGATATCAGATTCTCAAATTAATGAGAGCTTAATTAATGTTGATCCAATACCTATTATTGATACATCTTTTGCACATGAAGAAACCTAAGATAATGATGTGGATAATGATCAGAGTGTAGAACCTATCGATACTTCTATTGATGATATTGCGGTTGATCATCAACTAACTCGGGTTGAGATGACTACTTCGAATGCTCCAGAAACCTCTTGTAGAAGATCCATCAGGGGGAAGAAAAGTTCAACACGTTATTCTCCTAATGAGTACATCCTCTTGACTGACATGGGAGAACCTGAAGGTTATGATGAAGTCATGTTAGATACTCATAGAGATAAGTGGAAAAAAGCCATCGTAGACAAACATGAGTTTTGTAGAAGTGTGGCAGGCATGAGGCCTGTCAAGAGTTCCTCCACTTGAAGTCCATTTGTCCCCTTGGCTCGAGGGGGAGTTTGTTGGGCTATGGCCCATGTTCCAGCCAAAGGCCCATGGCCTAATCCTATTTGGAAAAGGATTGAATTATTCTCTTTAATTGGTTTCCAATTCTATTAGGAAAATGATTGGAATTGGAATCCTATTTGGAGTTAGTTTTGGCTTTATAAGAAAAAGCACAACTCTATAAATAGAGGATGGTTTTGAGAGAATAATGAAATTGCTCATTAGTATTGTCATTGAAAGACATTAGGACAAAATAGAGGTTTTTTTAGAGAGCTTTCGACAAAAAAGAAGAGAGAAGAAAAGGGTTCTTTTTGCTTCAGTCTTTTTCTCCGGCCAACAACGTTCAAATTGTGTTTTCTGCTTAACTAACCGTTGGATCGGGCTGAAAGTTTGACTGAGTGTTACTAACATCTTGATGATTGATTTGAACGGTGAGGATCAGATTTGTAGGTCAGCAGAATCCTAATTTAGGTCCCGAACAACAGCTCTGTTGGTTCTCTTTTGGCACTTATTGTGTGGCCATTAGAAGAATATTTGTAACACTCTTATTGTTATAGTGAAGCAATTCGAATCTTGTTGATCCCGTACTGGTTACCTTCGATTTGAAGGGTTTTTTCACGTTAAACTTAGTGTTCTTTATTGTTGAGTTTTCATTTTCATTTTTTCGTCACAACAAGTGGTATCAGAGCATAACAAGTGGTATCAGAGCCAGGTTGATAGGTTCAATGGTTCAATGATGAAGCCAAGATTTGATGGTTCAATGATGGAGCCAGGTTCAATGGTTGAGCCATGTTTATAAAGGGTGTTCATCTTGGCGGGTGTAGTTCTAGCCGCAGCCTATTTGATAGTAATGAAGATTTTTGTTGGAGAAAGTTTTCAGAGAGGTTCTCCGCGTGAAGACATATATTTTGCAAAGGAGATTATGGAGAGGAGATAGATGCAACCTGTTGAAGATTATGTGAAAAAGGTGGAACAAATTTATTTTGTCAGAAATTCAGGCCAAGGGGGAGATTTGTTGGGTATTAATTGTCCTGAGTTTCTTACCATAAATAGTTTTTCCTTTTCTTAAAAGGAAAACATGTAATCTCCATATTTGGCTAGTTCTTTTCTTGTAGGAAAAGGTTTATGGTTATTCCTTTTCTTGTAGGAAAAGGTTTAGGACTCTATAAATAGAGGCTTGTTCCTTCTAACTTAATTAACATTCACAATGTAGTTTTAGGGGCTTTGAGAGTTTTGGTTAGGGGGAGAATTTGTGGGATACAAGCGAAACGTTTTCACTTGTGTGAACCTTCGTTGAGGTTGTTTCTCTCTATATTTTGTACTCTCATATTTATATAGTGGATTGCTCATCTCCTTTGTGGATGTAGGTCAGTTGACCGAACCACGTTAAATCTTTGTGTCTTTTGGTATATTTCTTGTTTGTCTTCTTACTCATGGTCTATCGAGGTTTGCTTTGCTAGCTTCCGCATGACACATAATTATTTAGGTCCTAACAAATATCAATTTGATCTTGTCTTTTAGAGGTTGTTTTCGATTGACCCTCGATTCGACTGAAAAAAATAAAATTGAAGCATGGTAGCAAGAAAATATGATAGAAAAACAGCAAGATATAAATCAAATGAATCAACTATAGTAATACATATGAAAGAAAAAGAAACAAAACGTGACAATACTCAGCTATCTACTAACCTTCTAACCTAATATTTGACCTCCACATCTTCTTATTTAGTGTTATGTCTTGTGTCATATTTTGTATAATCAACTCTCCCCAGTTCTTTTTTGACCTATCTCTACCTCTACCTCTCCTGACTCCTGTTACAGTTGATCTCTCACACTTTCTCACTGGTATATCCATGCACGTCCTCTTCACATACCCGAACCATCTTAGTCTTGATTTCCTCACCTTGTCTGCCAAGGGGGTCACTTCCACCTTCCCCCGTATAACTTTTTTTCTAATTATATCACTCCTTGTGTGCTCACTCCTTCATTTAAGCATTCTCATCTCCACTACATTCATCTTTTAAATGTGGGCATTCTGGCCAATACTCTGCCACATACAACAAGGTCTCTGACCACCACTTTATAAAATTTACCTTTAAGCCTAGGCAATACATTCTTATCGTACGGTGTCCCGAATGCGAACCTTCATTGTATCCATCCCGCTCCAATATGATCTGTGACATTATCATCAAGCTCACTGTCTCCTTGAATTCTGACACTAAAATTGCATTGTGAGAAGGAAATGAATAGTGCCTAACGAATAAGGAAGAATCAATTCACAATATGACTTATGGATTTTGTGCAATTTTGTTTAAAGATGAACAATATAATATGTTCTGTGCAGTGTATATCTCTTGAATAAATATGACTTAAGGTTCCAACTGCTGTTACAGTATGAAGTGGGTGGATATTTAGGCAAAGATAATTGTCTAATACCCTCCTCCCAACCAACTTGAATACTAGGGCTTTGTCTGTATCAGAAGTTGAACTTGTGACGTGCCCCTAACCCACACATGACGTGTTATTTCCTTACCAATGAACTAAACGCATAGTTGGGATGGTTTATATGATGCTGTTCGAAGAAAAATTACAAAATTCTCTGGATTCTTATGTCCATCACTTGTCTTGTGGCATAAAGGTGTATTTAAAATCCTAAAAGTTAAAAGAGTGTGTACAGATTAGCAGATGATGTGGTTGAAGCATCAGATGGGAGTGTATACTTCAGTGTCGCAAGCACCAAATTGGACTCCACGAATGGTTCCTTGACGTGCTTGAGGCAAAACCCCATGGTCAGCTTCTCAAATATAATCCTTCTCTGAACCAGACATCAGTAATTCTTGATAACTTGGCCTTTGCAAATGGGGTCGCTCTCTCTGCAGATCAAGATTACTTAGTTGTCTGTGAATCATGGAAGTAAGTATTTTTGAATTATTTTCTATCTAAGCTAGTGAGATGTTCTGTTGAAGCACTCTTTAATTTGCTGAAAATTTGCAATCCATTCACTAGCACAGTTTCTTCATTAAAACATTCATTTGGCAATTGGAATCAGTATATGAAATTTGAGTTACATTCAACATCCTTTCCCTACTTAATAATCAGATTTAGGTGCCTCAAATATTGGTTGAAAGACGAAATCGAAGGACAAACAGACATCTTCATTGATAATCTTCTTGGTGCACCAGATAACATCAAGCTTGCTCCGGATGGTTCGTTCTGGATTGCTCTAATACAGGTAAGCTATAACCCACCTTTTCGAATGTAATGATACATTTTATGTGAAGTTAAGGGGTCATAGAGAAGAAGGCAAAAAAAAAAACAAAGGAAAAAGAATCAAATCTGACTCATTTTCGGGGAAGGTATACTTCAATACCAAAGAAAATGCATCTGTTGTTTCAAATTAAGACTGTTGTATCCGTCTCTGCTACAGGTAACAGCTCCAGGGCTAAATTTCATACACAAGTTGCGAGCTTCAAAACATTTGCTGGCAACTTTTCCCAAATTGATGAAGTGGGTGATAGGAGCATACCACAAAGCTATGGTAGTGAATGTGGCAGCTGATGGAAAGATAACCCAAGGCTTTGATGATCCAACTGGAAAAGTCATGTCATTTGTGACATCTGTGTTGGAGTATGAGGATCATCTATATTTAGGAAGTCTCAACTGTGATTTCATAGGAAAGTTACCACTGACAACCTCAACTGCCTAGCCATGGCTAACTTGCTCATATTATGGTCTACAAATTGTATGTATTAATTCCTAGAATGTATGCCTAGCAAATTTAAGAAACATCATGGTTAAAATAAGACAACAAGAACTGATTGGAAGATGACAAAGATATTCATGAGGCGTCCAGCATCATCTATTGTTGGTAAGAGCCCAATAATCAGGCCATGTTAAGGAAACAAATTAAAGTTTTAAGAAGTGTGTGCAATTTCCATTTGTCTCCTAGCAAACATGAACAGGACCCAAAATTCAAGACATAATTTGAAACACATATGAGCATATGCGATGGGATTCCATCAACTTCAACGCCAGCCATAACAACAGAATCCTAAAATATTTTATGCAAATCGTACATCTCTAATGAATCAGGATGCAGTATTCAATGGCAATTAGTCACGCTCACTGATGGCTGTTAAGTGCTCATTGATTTCTTTGGTTGACAATACTCTGAAGGACGGATCTTCTTTCCTGACAACACCAACCTGCCAAAGACCAGAAGATATAATGTATTCATGCAGTGAACCCAATGCAGTTATAATCCAGAGAAAACTGTAAAGGAATTAAACAAGTGTATAAATGTGCCTTGATCATGATTAGATTGAGTTAAATTTGTGCACTGCACGGCTGTGCAAGTAGTTGAATTAGTTACACAATCAGTTGCAGTTAGTTAGAAGATTGCAAGTAGTTGAATTAGTTACACAATCTGTACAAAGTGATTCAATAAGCAATATGAATATTCTCCATTTTTCTCTCTTAAAGCTCTCTACTGCTCTTAGCTTGTTAGAGTTTTGGTTCTAGAATTTGCAAACTTAACATAATATCAGAGCCACTCGAGCTTCGATCGAGCATGGCTTCCTTCAATTATGAGTTTTTTGTTTAGTTCTTCATCTGTATTTTCCGAATCCGCGATTCTATTTTTTTTTTTACTTTTTGCTTTCATGGATACTTTTGCAGCTGTTCCAGGAGCTCAATCGAGTTCATCCAAGGTAGTTACTCCTATCAATCATCTTCATCCTTTATATTTGTATCCGTCAGATGCATCGGGATCGCTTAATGTTGGCATTATGCTCACCGAGACTGACAATTATACTCTGTGGAGCAAGGCAAATGCAATTGGCTTTGCTTGGGAAGAATAAAGTAGGTTTCATTGGTGGATCAGTAAGGAGGGATCAGTTCTCAGGTGATTTGGCTCAACTCTAGGATAGATGTAATGCTATCATTGTTTCATGGATTCTATGCAATGTAAGTAGGGATTTACATAGTGGAGTTCTTTTTTGCTCAGACACTCATTTGATGTGGGAAGGCCTAAAGGAGAGATTTAACAAGGTCAATAGTTCTAGGATTTTTCTGCTTCACAAGGAGATTTTCACTCTCGTACAGGGTGTTTCCTCTGTTTCTTTTTACTACTCTAGACTTAAGGATCTTTGGGATGAATATGACTCTATTATGCCTCCTCCTTCATGCACTTGTCCTAAGTCTAGAGAATTCTATGATCATTTACAATACCAACGAATGTTACAATTCCTTATGGGGCTTAATGATAGCTACAGTCAGGCTAGGAGTCAGATCCAGTTAATGCCTCAACTTCCAACTGTTAATCAGTCCTATGCTTTGATCAATCAGGATGAAATTCAAAAATTGGTTGCAGGATCAAGTAAATTGTTGTCTGAGACCTTGACTCCCACTGCTATGTTCACTTCTAGATCTGGTAATCCCAAGAACAAGAGACCTTACAATCCAACTGCATTTTGTGACTTCTGTCACATGAAAGGCCATTTGAAACTTGATTATCTTAAGTTGATGAAGTGTGACTTTTGTCACAAAACTGGTCACTTCAAGGTTGATTGTTTTCGTCTGATTGGCTATCCCACTAATTACAAGGTAAAAGAGAAGTTGTAGTGGCAGGAAATTCTGTCTATGATGCAGGTTCTATACATTCACAGCAGGCCCAACCTAGTCATCATCAGACTCCTCACACTCCACCTTGTTGTTCTCAACTGCCACCTCCACATCCTTCTCCTCATCAGCATGGCTTGATGCCCATGTTCACTCCAGGTCAACACCAGCAGTTGCTTAAAATGATAGAACAATCTACCATTGTTGGTACTGCTGGAAGTGCTAATATGGCAGGTACATCCATTTTACATATGGATCCATTTCTGAAATGGATAATAGATACGGGTGCTTCTCACCATATGATAGGTGACTCCAGACATTTACAACATAAGAGCTTGATAGAAAATGCAGGAAAGGTACAATTACCAATGGGAGAGTTTGCTCATGTCTCACATGTTGGAGATTGTCATATTGGAGGAGGCGATGTCCTTAGGAAAGTTTTATGTGTGCCAGCACTCAAGTTCAACGTTATGTTAGTTTCACAGGTGACAAAAGACTTGAATTGTTGTGTCACCTTTTTTCCTAAATGTTGTATTTTTCAGGATCTCTCTTCTGGGAAGGTGAGGGTGATTGGTGAGGAAGAGGATGGTCTATACACGTTATACTCTCAGACTGGTGAAACAACTCCACAAAGGTGTTTGGCAGCTACTCAAGGTGCTGATGCTGCAGTTTGGCATCAAAGGTTATGTAATGTGCATATGAATCTAATAAGGAAAATTCCTCATTTTCATAAGTTTGGTAACAACTTTACTTTGCATAATTGTAATATCTGTCCCTTAGCTAGACAGACTAGAGTACCATTTCCACATAGTATTAGTAGATCCGCCTGTGGTTTCCAACTGAAACACATGAATGTTTGGGGTCCATATAAAGTGGAAACTTTTGATGGAATGAGATATTTTTTTACTGTTGTTGACGATTATTCAACATGGACATGGACTTTCTTAATGAGGCTTAAATCTGATGTTGTTACCTTGTTGAAACATTTTTTTGTTGAAGTAGAAACTTAGTTTGGAAAAAGGATTCAGAGGGTTAGGTTTGATAATGAAGCTGAATTTTTTAATTCCAACTGTAATGATATGTTTAAACACCATGGTGTCACACATGAGAGCTCTTGTCTATATACACCTCAACAAAATGGTGTAGTAGAAAGAAGACATAGACACATCCTTGAGACTGCCAGAGCAATTAAGTTTCAAGCTAGTTTATGTCACGACCCAATTTCTCAACTCATGATGGCGCCTACCAACCCATCAGTAGGCCAGCCAAAACCCTATCCCGGAACTAAACAGTAACGGGACTAAGGGTGGAAACTAATCCATAGCCAAGCGGAAGCATACAATAAGAGCACTCACGAAAGC
This sequence comes from Solanum appendiculatum, assembly GCA_018342035.1. NCBI lineage: Eukaryota > Viridiplantae > Streptophyta > Magnoliopsida > Solanales > Solanaceae > Solanum > Solanum appendiculatum. Next base: position 168,143 of record JAGDQO010000469.1, read on the forward strand.
TGGAACGGAACAAAAATAATATATACAACACCTCCCAAAACCTGGAAGTCACAAGTACAGAACTACTAAAAAGAGTACAAGTCCTGAAAGTGGACCACTGGAACAACTGTCTCGAAAACAAAAGACAAGCCAAAACATATAAACAGAAGGAGACTAGTAATCCCAAAACGCCAAGTGCTCACCCTCGTCTCCTGAACAAACCGCTGCAAGCTCGATATCAACGCTGATAGCTGGTGCTCGAACCTGCATCACGAAAATAGATGCAGAGTGTAGCATGAGTACCAAAACAACAGGTATCCAGTAGGCATCATAGGCCGACTGAGCAAGAAGGGTAAAAACAAGCGGACAAGATAGAATCAGCACAAACAGAGGTCAACAGAATAGGAAATGGAAAATTTGAAAGGAAGCACAAAGAAATAACTAAAATAAACCCAGCTAAGCCCCCCATAAGACCCGCTGGGCACACTCGTGCGCAAGTTTAAATAAAACCTGAACGGACCCCCATAAGCCCGACAGGTACACAGAAGAGCTATTCTAAAGAAACGAAGGAATAACCAACTCAAGAACAACACCAGGGCCCCGCCCAATCATTACCATCAGAGCCCAGCTCAGTCATAAATATCAGAGCCCAGCTCAGTCATAAATATCAGAGCCCAGCTCAGTCATCAGTCACGAGCTAGAAATGCCGGACTCTAACCGGGAAACCTCAGTCTCGGACTGGCACAAACAGCCCACACTCGACAGTCTAACGCTGGAAATATTGGTTCCACCGGATACGTCGATCGCATAGCTGGGACTAGTAGCCTATGCTCCACGGACTCGCACTGGAAATAACGGGCTGTAATAGTGTAACGTCAGCTGTGGGTCGGAGCGGGTAGCCTACCCCCATCAGCCTAGCACTGGAAATCCTGAGTGATAACCGAGTAACGTCAGTCGCGTACTGGAGCCAGCCGTCACGAACTGGATAAGCCACAAAAATAATACACTAAGAGACTAAAAATCACGGGCCGCCGCCCCTACATATATACCAATCGAAGGCTCCTAGCCTAACACAATCCAGCCGACAATCGGTGCAACCACGGTATCTTCCGGCAGCATCCCAAAAATCCCAGCGATAAGGGGCAAAGAATTGGAAGGTCCAAAAGCCACGAAAACGCCTATTCTAAGGCTCATAATCTGACCCAAGTCTGCTATATCAGTCTACAAGGATCTAGTCCATCTGAAACGACGTCGGATACATACTCAAGTCAATGAGGTACATGAGACTATGTCAATAAATCACAACCTATTCTAAGGCAGAATCACAATAATTAGTCAATCATCAACCAGATTCACCCGGACCCACTCATGCAACATCAGATAACCACCAACAGATACCCCACAACATGCATATCAACAAATCAATTCAACAGCCCAACCTATAGCATGATACTAGCTCATAACAACCCAACAGTCAACTCTAAACTGAGGTAGTCGGGGAACAAGGGAAACAATACTAACTAACCACCCCAAATTCACAAATATCAACCAGCATTTAAACAATCAGGCTCAGTCTAGAAAGAAGGGAAGCCGTAACCTACCAAAAAGCCGATCACGCGCGCTCCAAGTCACTCAATCGGAGATTTCCCCTTCTGAACGGCCTCAGACTACTGTCATGCTACCAAAAATAGAATCACAGCGTCGATACGGTCGTTTAGACACCAAAATTAACAAATTCGGAGATAAACCAATTTTTGGGTCAAAATCGGGCAAAGTGGGACCCGCTCCGGATTTCCCTAAATTGACTCCGTCAAAAGGTCCCAAATCCTTCTCCCAACACTAATCCTAAACTAGTATATCAAATAGGGGTCGGATCCGCTCCCAATCAACCAAACAATAATAAATCTAAAACTAACAAAAATAGGCCAAATAAAGGGTTTACCTCCGATTTCATGCAAAACGAGGTGCACCCATCGAACCCCAACCTCAAATATACAAAGCCAAAGAAAACCCGAACACTAGGGACTTTGAATCACCAAAAAAGGAGATCTAGAACTCGAGATATCAAAATTTAAAATGAAGAAGAAATCATAAGTTGATGGCAGCAGCTTCGAGCTGAATTTCACCACAAACGAGGGTTCACCAACACATTCTGATCACTCCACTGTCTAGCCACAATCTCCACCATCATACAGGACTTCGAATCACTCAAATCGGAGCTCGGATGAGGGAGAAATCAGCATTTGAAAATGAGGGTGAGAGCTGAAATTTCTGGGTTATAAAACCCAAACCTCGCCGCTAAACACCATTTCTTGTTACTAAAAATCCAATTTCTGGTCGCTAAAGGTCTGCACCAGCAACCAGATTTTAGCTATTTTTTTAAAGTCTCCGAACGGATTCTGGGAATTCGTTCGGGACCCGATAAAAATAAACCAGATATGCTACCCCACTAAATTCGGCATTCCGGACTCAATGGCGCAGTCAAAATTTCCATACGTGGTCGTTTCGACAAAAAGTGGGTCCCACACCCATTATGCCACTTTAGTCAAATTCTACCAAGGGCCTCGAATTTTGATCGGAAGCTCCCAGTAATTATCGAAAGGTCGTTCTAGACCAAACTCGGCATTCTGGAACTAACCGTGCTGTCAAAATTTTCATCCGAGTGAGTTTTCCAAGAAAGTTGACCAAAGTCAACCTTAGGCCAATTTCCAAATGCTAAAGAGCTAATCGGCCCCAAATTCACACCGGAAACCTCGGGACTCATGCGAACCATGCTTCTAGCCTAATTTGGCCTTTCTGGAGCTGATGGAACCGTCAGAATTCTCATCTGAGGTCGTTTACCTGAAGTTATGACCGAAGTCAACTTTTCAAGGTTCAAAAACTCCAAAATAGAATAATGGACATAAAATCCGAACGAACGACCAGGCGACCGAATCGTCAGTGCCAGCAAGTCATAAATGACTCGGGATCACTACAGGAATGCTCTAAACGACAGAAAGAAGGCATTAACACAGAAATGACCTTGAGGGTCATTACAGTTTTCCTAACAGGTTTTGGGGACTGTGTATACAAGCTGCTGTGTATGTGTTAAACATGATACCTTCCACTGTTTTAGGTGATGTATCTCCTTTTGAAAAATTGTATGTAAAGTCTCTTTCCCTTGCCCATATGAGAGTCCTAGGTTGCTTATGCTTTGTGCTGTGAGGCCAAAAATATATTTTCTTATCATTATTTGTCTCAAATTTATTATTTATATTTGTCCTTTTTGAGCATGGATTTTATGGATTGTGCTAAATAGTGTATTTTATTTGTAGGAGTAAATTGGTGTAAAGTTGAAGAAGTTTGGAGCTAAAATGAATTAAAGATGGAAGATTATAGAAGGAAATCAAGCAAACAACTTAATGGATTAAATTCAATATAATAATGTATAAACATGCAAAGTGCATATTCAAGAATTGCGAATTGAAGGGAGAATACAAGGTGCCACGTGGCAGCAATTGAATGCATCATCAATGTGTTGGGTCGGTTACACAATTCACGCGAATTCCAATTCCTTTTCGTTTTGGTTTCCCAAGTTATTTTGGACTCAATTATTTTATTCAGGGTTTCCTACATCTATAAATAGTCTATAGAAATAATTATTATAGGATACACTTTGTAAGGGGGAGATATGTTGTGTAAGGAAAAGTTATCAATACTTTTTAGAGTTCTTTTCTTTTTCTTTTCTTAGGTATTAGTAGCTAAAGACCCTTGTTCTGGGACTGTAGCTATGGGTTATTATTGAACATCGAATTGCTTTGAATTGATTATTGGTTATCATATACATTACTTTTACATTCTTGTTTTAGTATTTCATGCTAGGCCACCATAGAAATAAATCTATTGTCTATTCTTGGACTCGAGAGATGAAGAGGTAGATAGACCAGAGAATGTAAAGAGCTTGTTCTAACTTTGTTTAGATTCGTGTTCAGGAGTGACGCCCAGACGAACACCTAGCTTGGTTACGAAACAAGATGAAATATAAATGCTCGCCAATTACGACTGCCTATCCCCGCTCAACGATGTAGTTAGACAACTAGTTGGAGTAGGCGATTAGAGGCCGAGAGATCATGATCATAATAATAACCTTGTAAATCAGTAATGTGATAACTAAAATTGATTCTTTGCATGAGATGTGATACATGAAACCCAAAGCATGCTGCAGCCCTGGAATTGTCCCTTAATTGATTAAAACACCAAAATTATAGTTATCCTTGTCAGTTAGTTTATTATTTAAATTGTTCTTAGTAGTAGTAGTAATCAAAACCATATCGTTAATACGTCCTTTAAATTATAGACTTAATTGAATTGATATACATTGATCATAAGTCCCTTGGGTACCACAACCCGGTTCTAAAAGAGTCATTTATTACTTCTGTGACCACGTACACTTGCGTGTGCAATTGAGAGCAACAAGTTTTTGGCGCCGCTGCCAGGGACTTAGAAATTAATTTATATTTAATTCTTTTGAGTCTACTAGTGATTATTTGAAGTGCTAACAACTTGATCTTAGCCGTTCTGTATTGCATGCAATTAGGATCTGAAGTCTGGCTCGCAAAGGTGATCTTGTTGAACCAGACGAGGAACCTGAACGAGCCCTTCGACAACGAAGAAAGCTGGCGAATCTTGGAAGACAATGGGAATTAGGATTAAATCTCCCAGAAAACAGGGAGGAGAATCTGGCTAACGAGCGTGCAGAACACGTGAAAAGAGAACACATGGAGATACCTGCAGTAATAGCTCCAAGGCCAGTTCGTGACGTGGCAATCCCACTCACCACCAGTATGACCTCGAGCAAACGATAACCACCACCGGGTTAAAGATTTGAGTTGAAACAATCCATGGTGCAGCTCCTCCATAATAATGGGCAATTCATTGGCCTGCCACATAAAGATCCCCAAGTGCACCTCAGAGGTTTTAGGAGATAACCATTACTTATATTCCACATGGGGTATCAACTGATTATGTGCGATTGACCTTGTTCTCATTTTCACTTTTGGGATAAGCGAGGCGATGGTTAGACTCTGAGCCTCCCAACTATATCACCACATGGGATCAGTTAGCAAAGAAGTTCCTTAATCGATTCTTCCCCTCAGGCAGAACTGTAAAACTGAGAAGTGAAATATTGAGTTTCAAGCAGAGAAGCAGAGAGAACATGTACCAAGCCTAGGATAGATTTCTGAATTTGTAAAGGACAATGACATTGAAAAGGATGATGATGATGATGAAATGCATGAGCTCTTAAGGGATTTACACCCCGATTTCAATGAAGACAATATGAACACTAGTGGTGATGATTTTGTTGAGGCGGAACCAAATCCTGAAGTAAAATGACTCTACGACCTATTAAATGATTATGAACAACCATTATATGAAAGTTCAAAAGCAAGAAAACTTTCTACTTTGATTAAGTTGCTTCATATTAAAAGTATTGGCCAGTGGAGTAATGCTTCATTCACAATGTTGTTGAAGATGCTAAAGGAAGATTTATTGCCTGATGGATCAAACTTACCTGATTCATATTACGAGGCAAAGAAGATAATTCAAAGTCTTGGGCTTTCTTACCAGAATATAGATGCGTTAAGAATAATTACATGTTATACTGGAAGGATGATAAGATTCTCGAATTTTGCAAAGTGTGTGGCACATCTAGATGGAAGGAGAATAAACGTAATAGTGAAACACAATCTAAATGTGGTAAAAAAATACCATGCAAGATTTTACGTTATAAAAAAATACCATGCAAGATTTTACGTTATTTTCCTCTAAAGCCAAGACTTCAGAGATTGTTTATGTCCTCAAAAACATCTTCTCTGATGAGATGGCATCATGATGAAAGAGTTGATGATGGAATAATGAGGCACCCCGCTGATTCAGTAGCATGGAAGACACTTGATGAATTTCATCCATCGTTTGCTACTGAGCCTCGTAATTTTTGACTTGGACTTGCTAGTGATGGTTTTCAACCATTTAAAAATTCGAAAACTCCATTTAGAATTTGGCATGTGGTACTTATTCCTTATAATTTACCACCTTGGTTATACATGAAGCAAGAAATTTTTATTTTATCGATGCTTATTCCTGGTCCTGAAAGTCCCGAAGATACAATTGATGTTTATCTCCAACCTTTGATAGATGAATTAAAGGAATTATGGGAAACTGGAGTTGAGACCTTTGATGCGTCAGCTAAACAAAATTTTATGTTACATGCAACTTTATTATGGACCATTAATGATTTTCCAGCATATGCAAATTTGTCAGGATGGAGTACTAAAGGAAAATAGGCTTGCCCGTGTTGCAATAAAGAAACTCTTTCAATTAGGTTGGAAAATGGTCAAAAGGAGTGCTATATGCATCATAGACGCTTTCTTCCTCTTAATCACAAATGGCGGAAAGATAAAGATTCCTTTGATGGCACAAATTAGCAAAGATTACCGCCAAAAGTGTTATCTGGTAATGATATACTTGATCAAGTAGGTGATTTAGAAAGTCTATCACAAATCAAAGGATCCAAGGAAGAAGATTAAAATGTCACATGAGATTAGGGGTGATAATCTCCAACTCATAAGCTACATTGGTAGATTAAAATATCACATGAATAATATTTTCTAAACAATGTACTTAACTTTGATAGGTTGCGGAATTGCACAAACATGATCAGAGTAAGAAAATAAAAGATTTGCTCTCATTGTCACGTGGTCCTCTTCCATATGTGATATGTTTCAAAAGCTATGTTACTAATGGATATAGGTTTCATGTACAAGATCATGATAAAGGTTTGAGAACTCAAAATTGCGGGGTGGTTGTAGTTGGTGAGACTGATGAAGAGAATAAAAGCATTGATTACTATGGAGAGTTAACTGAGATTCTTGAATTACAATTTAATGGTTGGAGAAGAGTGGTTTTATTTCAATGTATGTGGTTTGATGTGTATGATCAACAAAGGGGAATTAGAGTAGACGAATATGACTTCGTAAGTGTCAACCGCAAGCGATTTCTGAAAATAAATAAGCCTTTTGTATTAGCCAACCAAGCATCACAATTATTTTATGCCGATGATCTTGCAAATAATGGCTGACATGTTGTACAAAAGGTTCACGCTCGTGATTCTTTTGATGTTGGTGAAAAAGAGGATGATGATTCGGCGTAGCTGCAACGAATCTAGGAGGCAGTTGTGACTTTGTATTCATGTTTTATTTCTAAGTTCTCATTTTGTGTTTCTATTGGTCTCTTAGATGGATATGAAATCAACAAGAATGACCTACATAATTTTAGCTAATGGTTGTTTTCTTATCAATCTAGTTACCTACATGTTTACTAGTCTCTTAATTGTTGAAGTGGTTTTGTCTTTGATCTTACATGTATGCACATTTGGCTTTTTAATCTATTGATGCTTCGGTTATTTGGCTTGAGTTATTCGGATGTTATGGCGATTTGAAAACTTTTACTTTTCAAATAAAGAAAGGGATGTCATGGTGAAAATATAGTATTGAAAACTTGTTCAATGACTTTTCTCTTATTGGATGAGCTTACAAAGAAGTGATTTTTGTATTAGGTTGACATGAATCCATCAAGAATTCGAAACTCTGGAATGAAATCAACTGTCAAGCCTAATAAACTTGCATACCTTCCACCTAGTGCTTTAGCAATTAGGGGACGAGGCAAAAGCTTACAATCTTTGGGCTCTGTAAGAGTAAGGGTTGAAAAAAGAACTCCAATTAGCAAAGGTCTAAACATCAATGCATCAACATCTTATCTAAATGAGCCAGTACAAAATATTGTTGCTGTACCTCCTGGTTTTGATCTAACAGAAGATAATGCTCCTTGCTCTCCAGAAGTCGAAGTGATGCAAGATACTCAAACAAACAAAATAAGTATTTACTGTCTCAAATTGTAATTTTTGTTGTTGTTAGTGTAATGAAACTCTTCTTTATGTATGATTTAAATTAATTTGCAGGTGCATGTGAGTCAGAAAAGGCAAAAGAAGTTAGAGGAACAAACTTTTGTAAAAATGTTGCACGGCTCAAACCTAGAGAAAAGTTAAATATCACTTTTTACCAAAATCGAGTTGTTGGAAAAAATTATGCCTCATTTGTGAGACACTTGGGTATTTTAATTCGTGATCGTAATATGTGCCCATTACGGGTACATTCATGGACGGACCTTAAAGAAGATCAGCTAGAACACATGTTGGATGTTGTTACTGTAAGTACTTAAAGAGATATTAACTTCATATCTGACTTCTCATATGGAAGAAGTAAAACTAATGCGCTATATTTTATGCAAAACATGTGGGATGCTGTTACGGTAAGTATTTAGAGAGCTATTACCTAATAGCTTCATTTCTGACTTCTCATCTGGAAAGAGTAAAACAAACACGACACATTTTATGCCAAACATGTGGGATGTTGTTATGATAGGTATTTACTGCGCTATTAGCCAATAGCTTCATTTCTGACTTCTCATCTGGAAAAAGTAACACAATCGCGACACATTTTATGCCAAACATATGTGATGCTGTTATGGTAATTATTTAAAGGGCTATAGCTAATATCTTCATTTCTGACTTCTCGTCATAAAAGAGTAAAACTAAAGCAGAACATTTTATGCCAAACAGTATCTATATAATGTTATAGTTATGTTTGCCTAATAGCCTATATGTTGCTGTTGTAGTTTGTGTTATCTGCTCTCTTGATCTCTCTTATGATTTTCCTTCTTTCTTTTGGTACAATCCATCGGATAATCACTCATTTCTCCTGACATATATATCATCTTCCACTGGAAGAGTGCCATTAGTAGAAAATCTAGATTCAATTGACTTCTAGTTTGGTTGAAATTTTGAGTTTATGTTTAATAATACCTATGAAATGTTGTAGGATAAATTTACCAATGACGACATGAATGCTAAAAAATGAATGAAATAAATATGAGATATTTTAATATGTTATCCCATCGAATTCGACATACCAAACTCAATGGAACCATTGAAACCTCTATCCGAGGTCGTTTCATCGAAAAGTGGGTTCCACACCCAAGTTTCATTTTAAGCCAAAAACCATAAGAAGACTCAAAATGAGACCTGAAGCCTCAGGAACTACACATAAGGTCACTCTAGACCAAACTCGACTTTCCAAAGCTAATCACGCTGACAAAATTTTCATCTGAGCACCTTTACCAAGAATGTTGACTGAAGTCAAACATTGGCTTAAGCTTTAAAGTTAAAATGCCTAATGGCACAAACCCACCCCAGAAGTCTCGAGGCCCAAATCGACCATGCCCTTAGCCTAAAATGAACCTTCCAGAGCTAGTGAAACCATCATAATTGTGTTCTGATGCCATCTTCCTAAACTTTTGATTGAAGTCAACTATTCAAGTTTCAAAGGCTCCAAAATATGGAAACTTCAACAAAATCCAAATGAATGACATGGCAATCGAACTACCAATCCCAACAAGTCATAAATGACTTGGGATCGCTACATGAAAGCTCTAGACACTGAAAAGATCGAAAAACAAAGAAAATGACATGGGGGTTATCACACAGGCTTTTTTCATCAAGCCATGGAGAAGGTGAAAATTATTCAAGAAAGGTCGAAAATAGTGCAAAGTCGTCAGAAATCCTATACAAATGTTAGAAGAGATTTGGAATTTGAGGTTAATGATTGGGTCTACTTGAAGGTTTCACCCATGGAGGGTGTTATGAGGTTTGTTAAGAAAGGAAAGCTTAGTTTCTGATATATTGGTCCTTACAAGAAATCCAATAAGATTTGTAATATAGCTTATGGATTGGAGCTACCACCAGAGTTAGCAATTGTCCATCCGGTATTCCGTATCTCCATGCTAAAAAAATGCTTGAGCGATCCTTCTCTTGTTGTGCCTACAAAAAAATATTAGTTTGAAAGATAAACTGTCCTATGAGGAAGTTTCAGTACAAATCCTTGATCGTCAGATTCGCAAGTTGAGAAATTTCATGACCCAAAAGTGGACGTGATGGCACTTGTTCTTTCCCACCAGGACAAGTCAGCCTCAACCCAACGAAGACGAAAGAAAAGAGAAAAAATAAATAAAGCAAGAACAAGGCAAAGGCGGAAAAGTTATTCATTCTAAACAACACCCCAAAATTTGGTAGTCACGTGTACAAGCCTTTAAAGTAAATAGAGCAGAGGGGTAAAACCATTCTCAGAAGGAGCAGGTTTAGCGGATGATACAAAATTTGAAAGATATATACAAGTCTCAGTCTTTGTTTCTCAAGTAGAACAAAGCTTAAAGAAAAAGGAAAAAGAGGGCCCGCCGAAGTGACAAGCAGTTACATCTTCAGTGCTCGACAAGCCTCAAAAATCAAGAGAAGAAGATCACACGCGTCCAGGTTCGGAACCTACACAAGTGTAGAAGTAAGGAGTGAGTACCACCAACACAGTACCCACCAACCTAATTACATTGATCTGTTTGTTTGTCACAGTGTAATTATAAATGTATTGTTTGGATGCGCAATTGCAATTATAAGATTATATTAAATTTTAAAAATAAAAGTTAATTATTTAAAATTTATATTAGACAAATAAGAAAATTTATAGATGATATTAAATTATTTAAGATATATATTGTCTTTTAAAAATATATTAATTAATAAGCATACGTGCTTAACTAATATTATGAACAAATAATTGATTTGTATTTTTCAAATTAGTATATTTCAATTGAATTTATCATAAAAACTAAAAGTATAAGATTTCTATGAACATCATGAAATGCAATATTATAAATAAAATGTCATAAATTATTAAAAAATTTGACAAAAAGATAATCTATCAAGTCTAACTAAAAAAATAAATGACTTGCAATGTAAAGTCTCAAGTCAATACTACTAAAACAAATGAAACTGAAAATATAACATAAGTTCTAAATTCAAAACAAATTAGTCTTATGTCAAATTTCAACATAATGATGAGTCAGTAGTTTTGACTCACTTAGAGCTTCATTTATACTAAATTAGTGCCCTTAATGCTAGTTTGCACTCATAACTAATGTTAAATTGTTTATGTGCAGCAAGGAGACTTGAGAACGAGACAAGGGCAAGATAATGCGAAAAGAAGCTAAAAAGTTCTAAAATTTAAGAAAAAAGAAGGTTGGAGCTCGCAAAAGACAACTTGGCGACACGCCGAGTGGATCTGAGTTTGCCTAAAGTTCCAGGAGTCGAGGAAATGAATGAAATGAGACATTTATTTATTCAATTGCTGTAAAACAATCCTGGATTGAATGTTCAATATATACCAGGGTGTGTCGGATCTAACCTTGCTTCACCTGTTGATGCAAGTAGCGCACAAGCTGTAAGAGGCTAAAATTGTCCACATTCTTCAAGGTCAACTCAATTTTCGATTCTTCAAAAGGTATTTTGTATTTCACATTCTTTGTTGGTAGTTTGCATATTGTTATAGATATGCAATTAACTTTGGCAAAGGACATCCCCAATTTTCTCATGTATTTGTTGATGTGTCTAGCATTCTGAACTGGTTCCATTAAAGCAATAAAAGAAAATTTATGTGTTTTGTTCAACATTTGAACTCTCTGAAATGCTTTTTGAGTCTTAATAGACCTAATATTCCAGAAAAAGGACTTCATCATTCAGACTTGTTCTTTTGTAACCCCCTCTTTAATGTTCTAGTAGGATGAACACCTACTGTATTACCACCACTTTTCGCTTTTCTAGCTGTTTTGTTGGATATTGGATTATCACCATCCCCTGTACCTTTTCCACCTTCAATAGTTTCGGAATTTCTTTGTTGTGTAGCTTGCCTCAGAGTAACTTCAACTATAGAATGTGTCACAATATCATGTAGAACCTTATGAGGTGAAGTAACAGTATTAGATGCATTCTCCTAAGATACCATTTGAATTATAGTTAGGATCTCAACTACTGCCAAACTTTCAAAAATTTGCTCATGCTGCCCCTGCTCCTTAGTCTCCCCTGTGCATAATTGTTGTTGTTGTTGCTGTTGTTGTTCCACATGAGTTTATGCTCCTTATTCTCAATAAAAGAACTGTCTTTTGATGTATCTGCATGTACTTGCTTTTGCTCTAGAACTAGATCATAAATTTTTTTCTGTTGTTGCTTTTGTGGTTTATCTTGCTTACTAGATTGTTGTTTCAGTGGAGAGCTCAAAGTAAGCTCTCCATTTTCCTAAAAAAAGCCATCTGCTGCCTTCTTACTATCATTGCCTTGCTCCTAGGATTGCTTCATACTTCCTTCTTCTAGCACTTGTACTTCCTGTTGCTTAACATCAGGGGATTTAAAATTCTCTTCACGGATGCCTAGTTGCTGGTCAACCTCCCCCTTATGTAATAAGATTTTTTCTTTGCTGTGAGAGCCCACAATAATATCTTTCTTTTCTTTCACTGGCTGGGATTTGGTTGTACCCCTCGTATACCTGATGCATTTTCCTTATTGTTATCACCTGCTTCATTTGTTATATTAGTATCTAAAGCACTGAATTTGTTGTTGATTGCCAGCGGTTCTTTTGTTTGCGTATATTCTCCACTGGGCTTGTTATTCCTCACCACTTTCCAATCCCCTGGATCCCCGACTGTCTTTCCACTAGAAAGGATTTTTGCTTTGCCCTTTTGAAAACGTTGGATCTGGGGTAACTAGGCACTTCTTCCTCTATTTCTCAATGGTTGCCCTCCACCGGCACCGGCCATCAGAACCAGTTAAACATTAGGAAGGGTTTTAGGAGAGAGAAGAGGCTTTTACTAAATAAATATTGTGCCTATCGCTCATGATCAGTTTCATAGCGACCATGCTATTGAATTTTTTTTTCTCATCCATGTGTATTCCATCTTTGTCGTGATCATTCTGGATATGTTAGTTTACATGTTGCTTCGTGATTTTCTGAGGTATTTTGGTTTTGATTGCCTTCCTTCTCGAGACAGGTTGAACGTCATCCATCATCTCCTTATCAACCCTTTGGTCTTTTGTTTTGTTAGCTTGTTCTTTCGTTTTAGCTTTGATTGGAAAATGGATTTTGTTGTACTTACTTACTATGATTTTTTTATTAGCATATGGAATACATGCTTTAATAGCAACTTAGAGTTCTATTTTTCATAACAGTACCACTACAGTGGGAAGGGGCTGGGAAGTTATTGTTAACAATGCCTAGTATTGAGCATATGAAATATTTGATTTATTTCTCTAACTTATAATTTTATTTTGAATGTGCAGGAAAATGTCGGTGATTGAATTTGAATAGCGGCCAAAAGTAAACTCGATCTATTGTAGTGAACGATAAAGAGTTTTTGTACTAATATCATATATGTTTGAATACATTTGGTTTTGTGGAATTTATTGCTAGTAGAGATCAATCTTTAAGCAATTGCTTTCTAAGTATGGGTTGTACAAGACATGTTTCTCGAAGTTTATTTGAAATTTATACCTTTGAATTATTTATTAGCTAATTTCTTGCTTTAGATCAGTTATATATTTAATTATGTGACTATTGAATATATGCAAATCAAAATTATTATTCTTTAAAATGAAAAGTTGTGGCTACAAAAGTTCTACACAGCATTGCCACACTTCAAAAGTGTGGCTATAGGGACGTCCAATGTGTGGCTTATTTTATCTTGTACACAAGAAAAATTACACTTTATAAGTATTGCTGTAGATGAGATATAAAAGGTGACACTTTTAAAGTGTGACCAATAACAAAACAAAGGCTACGCTTGTAAGTGTAATATAATCAAATAAAAGTGTCGCTAATGAAATACTACAAAGCATGCCCTTTATACCTTTTTGGCGACGCTTTTTAAGTGTAGCTGTTATGGCGACATTTAAAAACTGTGGCCTAATGTCAAAGGTTACGCTTCTTTAGGCCACCCCCTAAAAAGCGTTGCTTAAAGTCAAAAAGTGTAGCATTTATCAAATGCCATACTTTTTTTCTAATTTAGGCTACACGTTATGGGGATGGCTAAAAGCCTAAAATGTTGTTGTGACTCTTTGAAGCCCTAGTGAGGCCTGAATAGGCCAGCTAGACTTACCCTGCTGAAACCTCTAGCGAGGCCTATCATAGAAGTCCCTAGGCCTAGTACGAGACCTTTTGTAGCTACCCTTATGCCTGGCCCTCTTGTAGCTGCCCCTATGGGCCTCGTATGGAGCTACTCAATGGTATGGGCATGGTCAACTACACCCAGAAAAGAACATCCTACCAAAACCATAGACTGAGTCTCAATTTGCATTTGGTGTCTCAAACCTCAGGCGAAGCACTAATCTCTCTCCTCTTAAATAGGTAATATCATAGTGGCTTGGTGGGAAAGCCTGTGAAACCTCACCTCATACTCAGATATAGTCATGGAACCCTGCTCCAACCTCGAAAATTGATCATGTAGCTTATCTTTGACAATGCAGGGAATGAACATGGCCAAGAAAGCCTCAGAAAACTCCGACTATGAAATCAGAGAAGACATACGTGGCCTAGTTTAAACATAAGATCACCACCAGTGTATGGTTGGTCCATCAAGTTGGTACGCAGTGAAGTTGGCTCCTCTCGACTCCAGCAAGCCCAAAGTATATAGCCGCTCGCGGAAAGTAGTGATAAACTCATAGGCGTCCTCTCCAATAGCCTCAGAAAACCTTGGAGATGGAAGTCTCAAAAATAATCCGAGCATCTTTTGATCCTCTATAGGAATAGCTCCAGCCGTAATCATGGGATATGCACCCCTAGATGTTACTTGGACCTAAGGTACCTCTACTGCATGCTGAACCTACAGAGCTGGTGCTGGTGCAACTGTAGCTGTAGCTGCAGGTTAGGCCTGCTGCATACCCCCAAGAATGGTTAGAAGCTGAGTAATGTCTCGTGGAGATCAGGAGCCATAACTAGTCCAGATGGTGGCTGGCCTAGCCCAGCCCCACCAGCTGAAGAAGAACATGAGCTGCTTAAGGATCTTTTAGAAGCTCTAGAGTCCCCCCTTTATTAGGGGTTGTTGTTGTAGCTCTGGCCTGTTGCGGAGGCCGACCTCACACTTAGTCGAGGTACTACCTGCAGGCCTGGGTGGACCACCCCTAGCTATTGAGCAGAGTGTATGAGCCATCTTGTGAAGAAAAATAAGTGAGACTTCATGAAACAAGACACACTGCATGAAAGTGATACAAAAGAGAGAACATTTCTAATGACACCCTGTAGCCTCTCAAAGATAGGATACAGACGTCTTCACATCGAACCTCAGGACTCTACAAGGCATTAGCTTTGTACAAGTGAAATTGATGAACCTAGAACTCTGATACAAACTTGTCACGACCCTATTTTAGAGTCATGATGGCACCTACTATAATCCCCTAGAAGGTAAGCCGACCCGTAACCCAGAACAATAAGCAATGGGTGCAACGGTAGAAGTAAAACAGAAGAAACAATAAATATAGAAAGAGAAGGGTAAGTCCAGAATGCCATGTGCTCACCCTCGCCTCCGAGCCGAAGTGGTAAATGACTTGAATCTCAGTGTTGGTAACTAGTCCTCAGACCCGCATCACAAAATAGATGCAGAGTGTAACATGAGTACCAAAACAACTGGTACTCAATAGGAATCATAGGCTGACTGTGCAAGAAAAGTAAAAGTAACATGAAATGCTAGAATCTAAACACAAAAGAGGTCAAGGAATAAAAACCTAATAGGAATGCATAAGAGTGTATTAAGAATAGAAATGAAATAAGCACAACTAATTAAACCTAGATGGGCCCCGATAAACTCAGAAAGTACACTCATGTGTAAGTTAAAGTAAAAACCCGAACGGACTCCCATAAGCCCTATAAGTTCATAAAAGAGCTAAGAACTATACCGAGGACGTAAAGATAGTACCAAAATACCCATAACCTCCAAAGGATTACAAGGGCAGTGCAGGTGTCCAAGGATCCAATAAAGTCACCCAATTATACCTTTAATCTAATAAAAAGGGAGTCACCCAGTCAAACGTTTAATCTGATCAAAGGTGATATGAGATAGAACCTATCAGTTAGAACTCTAATCAAATTGAAGGCTATATGAAATAGGACATCTCAGTCAGATCTCTAACTGGATCAAATGGAGATATAAGCGGGAATGATGACTGGCTGAAAATAGGTGCATATGGGTGCCTCAAATCAGGAGTAATAATAGGGTGTATAGGCTTAAACCTTAAAAACGTACTCTAATAAATCCAAATGCCATTACCTCCGATTTCATGCAAAACTAGGTGTACCCATCGAACCTCAACCTCAAATATACAAAGCCAAAGAAAACCCGAACACTAGGGACTTTGAATCACCAAAAAAGGAGCTCTAGAACTCGAGATATCAAAATTTAAAATGAAGAAGAAATCATAAGTTGATGGCAGCAGCTTCGAGCTGAATTTCACCACAAACGAGGGTTCACCAACACATTCCGATCACTCCACTGTCTAGCCACAATCTCCACGATCATACAAGACTTCGAATCACTCAAATCGGAGCTCGGATGAGGGAGAAATCAGCATTTGAAAATGAGGGTGAGAGCTGAAATTTCTGGGTTATAAAACCCAAACCTCGCCGCTAAAGACCATTTCTTGTTACTAAAAGTCCAATTTCTAGTCGCTAAAGGTCTGCACCAGCAACCAGATTTTAGCTATTTTTTTAAAGTCTCTGAACGGATTATCGGAATTCGTTCGGGACCCGATAAAAATAAACCAAATATGCTACCCCACTAAATTCGACATTCCGGACTCAATGGCGCAGTCAAAATTTCCATACGTGGTCGTTTCGACAAAAAGTGGGTCCCACACCCATTATGCCATTTTAGTCAAATTCTACCAAGAGCCTCGGATTTTGATCGGAAGCTCCCGGTAATTATCGAAAGGTCGTTCTAGACCAAACTCGGCATTCTGTAACTAACCGAGCTGTCAAAATTTTCATCCGAGTGAGTTTTCCAAGAAAGTTGACCAAAGTCAACCTTAGGCCAATTTCCAAATGCTAAAGAGCTAATCGGCCCCAAATTCACATCGGAAACCTCGGGACTCATGCGAACTATGCTTCTAGCCTAATTTGTCCTTTCTGGAGCTGATGGAACCGTCAGAATTCTCATCTGAGGTCGTTTACCTGAAGTTATGACCGAAGTCAACTTTTCAAGGTTCAAAAACTCCAAAATAGAAAAATGGACATAAAATCCAAACGAACGACCAGGCGACCGAATCGTCAGTGCCAGCAAGTCATAAATGACTCGGGATCACTACAGGAACGCTCTAAATGACAGAAAGAAGGCATTAACACAGAAATGACCTTGAGGGTCATTACAGTTTTCCTAACAGGTTTTGGGGACTGTGTATACAAGCTGATGTGTATGTGTTAAACATGATACCTTCCACTGTTTTAGGTGATGTATCTCCTTTTGAAAAATTGTATGAAAAGTCTCTTCCCTTGCCCAAATGAGAGTCCTAGGTTGCTTATGCTTTGTGATGTGAGGCCAAAAATATATTTTCTTATCATTATTTGTCTCAAATTTATTATTTATATTTGTCCTTTTTGAGCATGGATTTTATGGATTGTGCTAAATAGTGTATTTTATTTGTAGGAGTAAATTGGTGTAAAGTTGAAGAAGTTTGGAGCTAAAATGAATTAAAGATGGAAGATTATAGAAGGAAATCAAGCAAACAGCTTAATGGATTAAATTCAATATAATAATGTATAAACATGCAAAGTGCATATTCAAGAATTGCGAATTGAAGGGAGAATACAAGGTGCCACGTGGCAGCAATTGAATGCATCATCAATGTGTTGGGTCGATTACACAATTCACGCGAATTCCAATTCCTTTTCGTTTTGGTTTCCCAAGTTATTTTGGACTCAATTATTTTATTCAGGGTTTCCTACATCTATAAATAGTCTATAGAAATAATTATTATAGGATACACTTTGTAAGGGGGAGATATATTGTGTAAGGAAAAGTTATCAATACTTTTTAGAGTTCTTTTCTTTTTCTTTTCTTAGGTATTAGTAGCTAAAGACCCTTGTTCTGGGACTGTAGCTATGGGTTATTGTTGAACATCGAATTTCTTTGAATTGATTATTGGTTATCATATACATTACTTTTACATTCTTGTTTTAGTATTTCATGCTAGGCCACCATAGAAATAAATCTATTGTCGATTCTTGGACTCGAGAGATGAAGAGGTAGATAGACCAGAGAATGTAAAGAGCTTGTTCTAACTTTATTTAGATTCGTGTTCAGGAGTGACGCCCAGACGAACACCTAACTTGGTTACGAAACAGGATGAAATATAAATGCTCGCCAATTACGACTGCCTATCCCCGCTCAACGATGTAGTTAGACAACTAGTTGGAGTAGGCGATTAGAGGTCGAGAGATCATGATCATAATATTAACCTTGTAAATCAGTAATGTGATAACTAAAATTGATTCTTTGCATGAGATGTGATACATGAAACCCAAAGCATGCTGCAGCCCTGGAATTGTCCCTTAATTGATTAAAACACCGAAATTATAGTTATCCTTGTCAATTAGTTTATTATTTAAATTGTTCTTAGTAGTAGTAGTAATCAAAACCATATCGTTAATACGTTCTTTAAATTATAGACTTAATTGAATTGATGTACATTGATAATAAGTCCCTTGGGTACCACAACCCGGTTCTAAAAGAGTCATTTATTACTTCTGTGACCACGTACACTTGCATGTGCAATTGGGAGCAACAAATTTTTGGCGCCGCTGCCGGGGACTTAGAAATTAATTTATATTTAATTATTTTGAGTCTACTAGTGATTATTCGAAGTGCTAACAACTTGATCTTAGCCGTTCTGTACTGCATGCAATTAGGATCTGAAGTCTGGTTCGCAAAGGTGATCTTGTTGAACCAGACGACGAACCTGAACGAGCCCTTCGACAATGAAGAAAGCTGGTGAATCTCGGAAGACAATGGGAATTAGGACTAAATCTCCCAGAGAACAGGGAGGAGAATCTGGCTAACGAGTGTGCAGAACACGTGGAAAGAGAACACATGGAGATACCTGCAGTAATAGCTCCAAGGCCAGTTCGTGACGTGGCAATCCCACTCACCACCAGTATGACCTCGAGCATATGATAACCACCATCGGGTTGAAAAGGATGATGATGAAGATGAAATGCATGAGCTCTTAAGGGATTTACACCCCGATTTAAATGAAGACAATATGAACACTAGTGGTGATGATTTTGTTGAGGCGGAACCAAATCCTGAAGTAAAATGATTCTACAACCTATTAAATGATTATGAACAACCATTATATGAAAGTTCAAAAGCAAGAAAACTTTCTACTTTGATTAAGTTGCTTCATATTAAAAGTATTGGCCAGTGGAGTAATGCTTCATTCACAATGTTGTTGAAGATGCTAAAGGAAGATTTATTGCCTGATGGATCAAACTTACCTGATTCATATTACGAGGCAAAGAAGATAATTCAAAGTCTTGGGCTTTCTTACCAGAATATAGATGCGTTAAGAATAATTACATGTTATACTGGAAGGATGATAAGATTCTCGAATTTTGCAAAGTGTGTGGCACATCTAGATGGAAGGAGAATAAACGTAATAGTGAAACACAATCTAAATGTGGTAAAAAAATACCATGCAAGATTTTACGCTATTTTCCTCTAAAGCCAAGACTTCAGAGATTGTTTATGTCCTCAAAAACATCTTCTTTGATGAGATGGCATCATGATGAAAGAGTTGATGATGGAATAATGAGGCACCCCGCTGATTCAGTAGCATGGAAGACACTTGATGAACTTCATCCATCTTTTGCTACTGAGCCTCGTAATTTTTGACTTGGACTTGCTAGTGATGGTTTTCAACCATTTAAAAATTCAAAAACTCCATATAGCATTTGCCCTGTGGTACTTTTTCCTTATAATTTACCACCTTGGTTATGCATGAAGCAAGAAAATTTTATTTTATTAATGCTTATTCCTGGTCCTGAAAGTCCCGGAGATACAATTGATGTTTATCTCCAACCTTTGATAGATGAATTAAAGGAATTATGGGAAATTGGAGTTGAGACCTTTGATGCGTCAGCTAAACAAAATTTTATGTTACATACAACTTTATTATGGACCATTAATGATTTTCCATCATATGCAAATTTGTCAGGATGGAGTACTAAAGGAAAATAGGCTTGCCCGTGTTGCAATAAAGAAACTCTTTCAATTAGGTTGGAAAATGGTCAAAAGGAGTGCTATATGCATCATAGACGCTTTCTTCCTCTTAATCACAAATGGCGGAAAGATAAAGATTCCTTTGATGGAACAAATGAGCAAAGATTACCGCCAAAAGTGTTATCTGGTAATGATATACTTGATCAAGTAGGTGATTTAGAAGGTCTATCACAAATCAAAGGATCCAAGGAAGAAGATTAAAATATCACGTGAGAGTAGGGGTGATAATTGGAACAAGAAGAGTATTTTCTTTGATCTTCCATATTGGAATATTCTATTGTTGCGACATAATTTAGACGTGATGCACATTGAGAAGAATATTTGTGATAATATTTTGGGGACAATCTTAAATGTCAAAGGAAAAATCAAAGATACCTTGAATTCTCGGTTGGATTTGCAAGCAATGAACATAAAGAAAGAATTGCATCCGATAGAGAGGGGAGATAAATATGAGTTACCTACTGCAAATTACACATTATCTCCTACAGAGAAGCTCAAATTTTTCACTTTCTTAAAGAATTTAAAGGTCCCAGATGGATTTTCATCAAATATTTCTCAGTGTGTCAACCTTAAAGATCGCAAACTTTCAAGATTGAAAAGCCATGATTGCCATGTTATTCTTCAACATTTACTTCCACTTACGTTACGTGGTATGCTCTGCAAATCTGTGCTTGAACCACTTATTGAGTTGTCTATATTTTTTAAGATACTCAGAGCAAAATGTTTAAGAGTAGATGAGCTAGAGCAAATAGAAGCCCAAATTCCAATAACTTTGTGCAAGTTAGAAAAGGTCTTCATTCCTGCATTTTTTGATATCATGGTCCACTTGCCAATTCATTTAGCTAATGGAGCTAAGATTGCTGGACCTATCCAATATCGATGGATGTATCCTGTGGAGCGATGGCTATACTTTCTAAAATCATTTATTTGTAATATGGCTCGCCCAGAAGGTTGTATTGCACAAGGATATATAGCATTTGAATGTATGACCTTATGTTCAAGGTATTTGCATACGATGGAGACAAGATTTAATCGCCATGAAAGGAATTATGATGGTGGTTCTATTGAATCTGATGGAGGTTTAAAAATTTTTTGTCAACCTGGAAAAAGTTTGAGGGTGACAAACCAGGCAGTCTTGATTCCAGTGAATTTGAACTTGCCCATTTTTATATTCTGAAGAACTGTGATGAAATTCAACCATTTCTAGAGTAAGTAATGACTCATTCAAATAAGTTACTTTTATATTTTCCATATTCTTATAGAAAATGACATGTTATACTTGAAATTATTTGTAGAGAATTTTCACAAATTTCAATTGATACATCTAAAAATCATTAAGAGATCGAATGGAATAGACAATTCGTTAGTTGGTTAAAAATAAAGGTGAGCAGTTAAGAATTTGTATATTTTCAATCAATTTATGAATAATATTTTCTAAACAATGTACTTAACTTTGATAGGTTGCGGAATTGCACAAACATGATCAGAGTAAGAATATGAAAGATTTGCTCTCATTGTCACGTGGTCCTCTTCCATATGTAATATGTTTCAAAAGCTATGTTACTAATGGATATAGGTTTCATGTACAAGATCATGATAAAGGTTTGAGAACTCAAAATTGCGGGGTGGTTGTAGTTGGTGAGACTGATGAAGAGAATAAAAGCATTGATTACTATGGAGAGTTAACTGAGATTCTTGAATTACAATTTACTGGTGGGAGAAGAGTGATTTTATTTCAATGTATGTGGTTTGATGTGTATGATCTACAAAGGGGAATATGACTTCGCAAGTGTCAACCGCAAGCGATTTCTGAAAATAAATGAGCCTTTTGTATTAGCCAACCAAGCATCACAAGTATTTTATGCCGATGATCTTGCAAATAATGGCTGGCATGTTGTACAAAAGGTTCACGCTCATGATTCTTTTGATGTTGGTGAAAAAGAGGATGATGATTCGGCGTAGCTGCAACGAATCTAGGAGGCAGTTGTGACTTTGTATTCATGTTTTATTTCTAAGTTCCCATTTTGTGTTTCTATTGGTCTCTTAGATGGATATGAAATCAACAAGAATGACCTACATAATTTTAGCTAATGGTTGTTTTCTTATCAATCTAGTTACCTACATGTTTACTAGTCTCTTAATTGTTGAAGTGGTTTTGTCTTTGATCTTACATGTATGCACATTTGGCTTTTTAATCTATTTATGCTTCGGTTATTTGGCTTGAGTTATTCGGATGTTATGGCGATTTGAAAACTTTTACTTTTCAAATAAAGAAAGGGATGTCATGGTGAAAATATAGTATTGAAAACTTGTTCAATGACTTTTCTCTTATTGGATGAGCTTACAAAGAAGTGATTTTTGTATTAGGTTGACATGGATCCATCAAGAATTCGAAACTCTGGAATGAAATCAACTGTCAAGCCTAATAAACTTGCATACCTTCCACCTAGTGCTTTAGCAATTAGGGGACGAGGCAAAAGCTTACAATCTTTGGGCTCTGTAAGAGTAAGGGTTGAAAAAAGAACTCCAATTAGCAAAGGTCTAAACATCAATGCATCAACATCTTATCTAAATGAGCCAGTACAAAATATTGTTGCTGTACCTCCTGGTTTTGATCTAACAGAAGATAATGCTCCCTGCTCTCCAGAAGTCAAAGTGATGCAAGATACTCAAACAAACAAAATAAGTATTTACTATCTCAAATTGTAATTTTTGTTGTTGTTAGTGTAATGAAACTCTTCTTTATATATAATTTAAATTAATTTGCAGGTGCATGTGAGTCAGAAAAGGCAAAAAAAGTTAGAGGAACAAACTTTTGTAAAAATGTTGCACAGCTCAAACCTGGAGAAAAGTTAAATATCACTTTTTACCAAAATCGAGTTGTTGGAAAAAATTATGCCTCATGTGTGAGACACTTGGGTATTTTAATTCGTGATCGTAATATGTGCCCATTACGGGTACATTCATGGATGGACCTTAAAGAAGATCAGCTAGAACACATGTTGGATGCTGTTACTGTAAATACTTAAAGAGCTATTAACTTCATATCTGACTTCTCATATGGAAGAAGTAAAACTAATGCGCTATATTTTATGCAAAACATGTGGGATGCTGTTACGGTAAGTATTTAGAGAGCTATTACCTAATAGCTTCATTTCGGACTTCTCATCTGGAAAGAGTAAAACAAACACGACACATTTTATGCCAAACATGTGGGATGTTGTTATGATAGGTATTTACTGCGCTATTAGCTAATAGCTTCATTTCTGACTTCTCATATGGAAAAAGTAACACAATCGCGACACATTTTATGCCAAACATATGGGATGCTGTTATGGTAATTATTTAGAGGGCTATAGCTAATATCTTCATTTTTGACTTCTCATCATAAAAGAGTAAAACTAAAGCGGAACATTTTATGCCAAACAGTATCTATATAATATTATAGTTATGTTTGCCTAATAGCCTATATGTTGCTGTTGTAGTTTGTGTTATCTGCTCTCTTGATCTCTCTTATGATTTTCCTTCTTTCTTTTGGTACAATCCACCGGATAATCACTCATTTCTCCTGACATATATATCATCTTCCACTGGAAGAGTGCCATAAGCAGAAAATCTAGATTCAATTGACTTCTAGTTTGGTTGAAATTTTGAGTTTATGTTTAATGATACCTATGAAATGTTGTAGGATACATTTACCAATGACGACATGAATGCTAAAAAAGAACATGTCCTTCAACATATGAGAAGGTTGTGGAATAACTGGAGAGGATCACTTCACAAAAATATGAAGTCTAAGCCATTTGGCGATGCTCTAAAAGATGTGCCAAGAGGGGTAGACAAGAGTGATTGGGAATGGCTGGTTAAGGAGCATTTCTTAAATGACAAGTTTAAGGTAAAACTCCATAGTATTTATTTATTAACATGTTACTTGAAGTGACTAACTATAATTTTTATGGTGTGTTGTGAATATAGGAAACAAGTACAAGAAACACTGTCCATAGGTCTAAGTTGAGTATGCCTCATCGTACGGGGAGTAAGCCTATTAGAGAGATTATCTATGAATTGGTAAGTAACTTTTGTAACTCTTTAAGAAGTTTCTTGTTTGTTAAAATGATTTCTTTGACTTGTTTATTTATATGTTAAGGGAGGTAAAGATGGTAAGCCACCAAACATGGATACTATCTTCTTCGAGACTCGTAAGAAGGATAACAAACTTGTCGAACCTGAAACAAATGCAAAATATGTATGCTTAGTGATAAATTTTATTTTAAATCATTTAACTTTATGTGTTATATTATTTTAAGTTTTCTTGTATTTTATAGACTGAAATCCAAAAATTGGTTCAATCTGATTCATCTCTTACAAATATTGAGGTCGTAGAGAAGTGTTTTGGACCTCAATGTAAGAGTCACGTAATTGGATTTGGTGGTG
This sequence comes from Solanum appendiculatum, assembly GCA_018342035.1. Lineage (NCBI taxonomy): Eukaryota > Viridiplantae > Streptophyta > Magnoliopsida > Solanales > Solanaceae > Solanum > Solanum appendiculatum. Next base: position 192,791 of record JAGDQO010000469.1, read on the forward strand.
GGATAACGGCTAAGGAGCTGAAAGGTGGGAACTCTTCAAAGGCTGCATTGTTAGCTAAGTTGAATGCACGCGAAAAAGAAAATGAATCACTAAAAAGACGCATAGATGAGTTAGAGAATAAATGTGAACGCATGGATGAGCTAGAGAGTAAATATGAACAACTTGCAAGAGTACTGCTTGGTCAGCCTTCAACACCTGCGTCTTCAAGTGATCAATAGATGGTACCATTAAACAGGTCAGTAAATTGATTTTTGTTTCTCTTGTGATGTACTCAAGAGACAGGGAAGGACTTTGATTGCTCAATTTGTGTCCTTAGTTTCTTATTATAACTTGGTTGTTGTTACCAAGTACAATTGATTGCAAGCATCAACAACCTAATTTCCTCTGGTAGATTGCAGAATCAAGTGCCATCACATAGTGAATGTAGTATTTTAATTGTTGCTTCTAACTTTAGATCTTCATTTGGTTATCTACACAAGCATACCCTATGTTTTTATGTTTTAGGTGAAGGTAGTGTTTTTATTATGACATCTATGTCATTAGGAGGTTGCTAATGGTACCATCTTTCAATAGATGGCAGCCAAATCTAAATGATCACACTGGTTGTCCCCTGTGTTTTAGCATATATACTAACACATCTTTTTCTAGTAGATAGTTTGTGTCCTCTACACATACAGGAAAATCTATATGAAACTAGGTGAGACTAACTAATAGATGTAGAGTTAAAAAAATTATACAACATTAGAATTTCAATGTCAAAAGTCGCTATGCTCTATTAAAAATGATGTGGAAACACAGTGATCTACATTAGCAGATGAATTTTTTGAGGTCTCTCCATAGTCTTTAACTTAAACACCTAAAAACATAAACAAGCAGATTGAGATTGGGAAGTAAAGCAACACCACTTCTTTAGAAGTCTTCATTGATTTAGCAGTAATGAGGAGAATTAGAGCTGAGGATAGAGCTATAACTAATTACATGAAACTATGTTAAACTCAATGCAGCCTTCGGATAAGGAGGTAATACAGGGCAGTCCAATTAAAACAAATAACCTTAGGAGGTAACGTCTTCCATATAAATTCTTAAGGCGAACTATTAATTATCTGATTTTGAGTTACCAAGCTATGTGTCGCATTCTTTCATTGTGAATATGTTGTTTCTTTCCCAAAAAATAGTATCTGTTTTGTTCTCATCATTGTTGTATTTTTCCATTTCTGCTAGCAGTTCCATCAAGTTGTGCATTTCCCAATCATTAACTTCTCCTCTAAGTAGAATAGCCTAGTTTTTTCCATTTCTGTTTTGTGTTATGGTGGAGCTTTATCCACAGTAATTTGTTGAGCATTTCACTTATGTTGTGGACAATACAGTGTAACTTCCAAGGAGTGATACCTCTGTTTATAAATCAGATCAACAAAAGGAGTGACTCACATCCAATTTCAAGTTTCCTCACCCCATTAGTACAACATCATTCCAATCTAGTGACTGGAGTCTTTTCTTCAAAGCCATTTTATCAAATATGTTGTGCATCTCTCATGTGTTGTTGAAAATAGTGTAACTTCGAAGGAATGATGCTACAGTTTAGAAATTAGTTCCACCAAAATGAGTGAATTGCCATTCCACTCCAGCGACTTGAGTCAAGTCTTCAAAGCCATAGTTTCTGCAAAGTTGGTCTCTATTCCTAGTGGCATGACATATTCTATACAGATGCACCCTTTATTTATAAGTCATGGCATAATGCAACCTTTATGTTCCTTTTCAATTGTATTGCCAATTTAGAGATGCTTTTCTGGTCATTTATGTTTTTATGAACTAAAAAACTATAAATTTTAGAAATTATAAATGTGATGTAGTTTGGCTAACTGGAAAGTTGAAATGGGCAGAAGGCTGTAAACATCAAGAAATAGTTTTGGAGGACTATCTATTTTCTTTACCATTTTGTCGGATTGAAATAGTGCTTGCTTTGAGAACAAAAAGTACCATATTTCTAGAGTCCAGAATCATTGTCTACACATTAAGGTGTAGCGTGGCGGGTCAGGGCAGGGCAGGAGGGTAAACAAAAGGACTAGTTAATAGGGTAGGGTTATTTTGATTTGAGCTTTCTATGATAGTCTTCCTGCTCTTTCCTACTTCGTGTATCACATCATTTTTTTGGTAATTAAACAAGTTTATTTATACCAAAGTGATAATTACATAATCAAACAGGCCTGACCCCTCCAAAATAGAAAACACTTCTAAGGTATTGAGTGCAGATTTTCTATCTATTACAATTTGATTATCGATATTAGCCTACTACAATTTGCTAAGTAATCTAGTGTGCTTGAGCTTCAGATGTCACTTCGTGAATGTCCTCAGGGCATGTGGTTGAGCATATCTAAATTTTTCTGCTAGGCTTTCAGGCTTCTCCCCCTTGTGTGGATGTGCACAACTATCTCTCTTGCTACCCTTGACTCTTGATATTGGCCAACTCTTGAATCTTTTCATGTTCTGCTCCCTCCATATTAGAGATGTTACTGTAGCAAACAGACAACATAATATGCCTCCCTCTTAGAAAAAAATTAAGTTGGTGGTCTCGGACGTGCTCTCTATTTTGGTCTGATGGCTCTCATACTTTTCCTTGTGTGATTTCTATATTGAATTTGCCTAGCCTTCTTCCCAAAAGATGACTCAACCAAAGTTTGCAAGGTTCAAATAGCTTTAATTCATGTCTGTACTCCATTCTATTTGAAATTTCTTGATCCTCCCCCTTGTCATCCAAAGCAGCAACGAGTTACGAGTCCCTTGTTAGTATCTTTTGTTTTGATGGCCTTATGAACTCATTGTTGATCATTGCAGAAAATCATTAAATAGTTAATAAATGTTGGGAAGAGACTACAAGTTATTGTTCACATGCCTTTTTTTATGAACTTTAATGTTTTGCATTTTTTTAGTAAATGCGTTTGATATTTTTATGATTCTTCTTTAAGAGTTTATTCTTGTTTTTAAATTGACATAAACTTTGTTTTACAGCTCAAGAATTTGAATATGAAGAATATATCGTTCAAGAATGTACGGAGCAAGTTGACGTTCAAGAGGGCTTTTACTTTAGTTAGGGGTGGTTTAAATTAAAGACAATATCTTATTATTTATATGTTGCAATTTTTCTCTTTCTAGGAGTTGATAAAGATATGTTATGCAACTTGAATTTGATATATCTTTCTTTAATTAGTTCTTTGTTTTAACAATGAAATTATATATGATGAATTAAATTATTTAGTTTATTTCTGAGCATTTCCGTGTACATTCAATAACTAATATTATTCTTAAGCAAAAAAAAAAATAATATATTATTCACTGTATAATCTTTGATTAAAAAACAAATGAAAATGGGATCTTTGAAACTCTTTTATAATTGGCTTTTTTTAAAAAAATGAATAATCAAACATTAGAGATGGGAAATGTGGTCGTTAATAGTATTGGTGTTGAAAGTAACATACAATTAACAAACAACGAACTGGGACGTAGTTTGAAGAGGAATATCAAACTCTCTAGACGCGAGCTGAGGAGCGACTTCCACCACAATCAAACCACACCCCTATTAGAAGGCATATGGGTATTTCCTTGGGGTTTTACAATTTTAGTTTCGCATCCGGTGTAATTTTGAACTCCAACTGGAAGCAAATCTTCAAGTCCGAGTGACAATGCACCAAAAACATTGAAATTATGTCCTTTAAGTTCTTACTTATGGATGTGAAGAGCTCCCCATTCATGACTAAGAGATTGCAAGCTTTCTTTTCATAACTTTACTTATTTGCCACTCTTCCCGAACCAAAGGTTATCTTAGCATAATAGATTGCCTTTCCAACTGATTGAGTCAAACTACAGAAAACCTGATTCCTGAGGTCAAGGGATATGTAGGCGGGCTCCATATTGAAAACTCGATTGTATTCCAACAATCTTTCTTGAATCTTATTTCTGAGTATTCTGGTCTCTCCATAATTTGATATCGGGATAGCTTTTGAATTTTTTTCAAAACAAAAAATAAAATTATGCTCCAAATCAAGAGTTGTTTTGAAATATAAATGGTTTGAATTCTCTTGTAACTTGAGATATATGGAAAACTCAATGCTAGGGTCCGACCATAAGTCCTCAAAATTTGTATTGAGCCTTTCTTGCAAAGGGATGAAAATGGATTCGGTCAAAATTGGATTCGTCAAATTTCTTTGCCTAGGTTCTCCTTCATCGATCCTACCCCAAGAATGGGGCAGTTGTTGACACCCAATTTTGACCGTATGCAATTGGAGTTAATTATCGAGTTTCTTCAATTTCAAACAATTTGAAATAATGGTCTTTGAAAAATCCTAAAAATATTTTAAATCTTTCTCTAATTAGATATGTTAGTTTTTCAAAAATAATTATATAACTTTATGCATTTGATTTATATATAATTTCATCCTTTATATAAAATTTAATAAATAGCCTAAAAATAAGTATTTAGTATGAATACATATTTATTTCCTTTAAATTAGTGAGTTTTATAATTTTGTATAATTAGTTCTCTATTTTAAGTAATGAACTTATATCTTGATAATTATTTTGTCTCATTTAGATTAAGAAGCTCAAATAATTAATCAATAATTATTCATCTTATTTTAATTTTGGCCGAATCTAGTTATTTGAATCAATTTGATTAGAATAAGCAGCTCAAATAGTCAAGTTTTAAATAAAATGGTCATTTTCTTAATTCTTTCACATCTGCACATATATAGATATATTTTTACACGTACACGCCAACCTTTTCCAACCAAGTCACGCTCTCCCCTCCCTTTTCTTCTTTCAAAAAATGCAAAGTCAAGACCAAGAACCCTAATTTCTTCATCCAAATGACACCGCCCCATCACTCTTGTCAGTACCTTCCTCTATATTCAAAGATTACAGACTTCGGGACTAGATATGTTGACTTTGGCTGAGATAAATCTCACCCAAATCTAATCCAAATCAGAAGATATCATATCGAATTCAAATTTTTGGGGGTGTGTTCTCCATCAATCTTTCCAATCAATCTTCCACTTCCCGCCCTAACGGCTATTTGAATTCAAACCTTTAGTTTTGGCTATAAATATATGATATTGGTGGCCTTTTAGATGCAGGGAATTGGAATTTGAAGGTTGAAGAATAGTATTCTTCGAAATCGAACTCACGAAGGTTTGAGCCTCAAATTTTTTATTTTCTTTCAAGTTCTTTGCTCATCTATTGATGGTTCAATGGTGGTGAAGTCCTCTTGTCGTCGTCCTCGATTCGCTGCTCCATAAAAGGTAAACACTCTTTATATCTATTCGTTTTAAGTTTTGGCTGGATTTTGTTTGAACGTAGGGCTGTTTGTGTTAATTTTTAGAGCCATGTTCTGACTAGATTAGTGTTGTATTGCTTCAGATATGATTATCTCTTTGTGAAAATGTCTAGGATACTTCAAGTTAGTTTATGGTCAGAAAGTTTACCCATTAATTAATTATTATTAATTTTACTGTTGTTTGTCTCAATACTAGTATAATCTTCTCTTGATTTTTGTTCCTATATTGGGTGGTATGTACACAATTCATCTTGAATTAATATCTATCAGGATAATCTTTAATGTCTTATTCATTGTTAGACCAGTCAGGTGTGATAATATGTGTTAAGTTTGGTTGCTTTATTTACTATTATGCTGATTTGAGTCCTAATTTGGTTGAATCATGATAATTTTTTCTTGAAATGCCTTCAAATATGTAGTCATCTACCTATTTTACCAACTTGAAATGCTAAGGTATAGGTGTGGGGATATGTTGCATATTATTAATAGCTTTGTAGTGATGTTAAAATTCTAGATTCAATAATGGTGTCAACATAGCTTTAATGGGTATTCACATTATCAAGAGCAGTAGCTTTAACGTTATTTTTTTTAGTTCAGTTTATTGTTGATAACTTTGTCTTTGTAATTGCATATTGATATTAATTGTTTACTTGCATTTTCTAATATAAATAGCTTATGTAAATCCACGGTTAATTTTCCCCCTAAAAGCTATGATATTTTCTTAACATGGGTGATCATTTTTCTTCCTTGCTTTTTATGAAATATTGGTAGGAATCTAATTGTTTTTTTTTCATCCCTTTGTTAAGCTACTATTATTATTTTTCTATCTTCATTCATGGCTAGAGGGTATCTAATTTTTTTTAGCATTTCATGTTGCACTGCTTCTTTCCCTTTACTGTTTTTTCTTCTTCTTAAATATTTGATTTGGGTGGTAGTCTTGAGTTCTTGATCGAGAGTTAAGTCTACTTTGTTAAAAAAAATATTATCTTTCTACTACGCTAAAATTTAGCAATACTCGAAAAAGGCCTCAACTCAACCCTTTTAGTTTGGTAGCCGATCTTTGTTAGTTTGGTTAGTATTAACTCTTTGTTTGTATAAGACTTGAGCTTGTCTAAACGTTGCATGTAGCTTATTATCTACATGGATTAATATGATATGTTTTAGTTAAATTCATGTTTGCATTTGAGCACATTAGTGATAAATTAATCATAAAATTTGTTACTAATTCCTAGTAAGATTAAATTGAATTTGTCTAGGCCATGCATGATTAACTCCTCTCAAATTATGATTTTGATTTCTTGTGCAAAGTGAATTCATCTATCTATTAGCTAACTTGGTGCAAATAATTTAGTCATACATGTTATGTGAATTATTTACTAGTAAAATTGTTTGTATGCATTTATCAATTGCTAAATGTCCCTTTCTCGCGTATTAATCCATATTACTCTTAATTTGCATGTGAAACTCCATCCTAGTCCAACGGACTCCATTTCCACCCTTGCATCTCTTTTGTTTGTTGGGATGAACCCAACAACTCTCCGAGTCAGCCCTATGCCAAATGTCACGAAAAGAAAATATAAATACAGGTCTCGAAAGTCAAAACGTAGTTTCAAGGAGCTGATATACAACTATATACGAGGAAAGAAGTGGGCCAAAAGCCCAAAAATACATCAACAACAACTCACCTTTTGGACAACAGTGAATTTAGGCCAAAAGGGGCCAAATTCAATTTCTCCTTTATTCTTAAGTTATTTAATTGTGATTATTTATTTATTTTTCTTTTAATGAACTCTAACTTTAGAATTGTTAATTAACTTAGTTGAATTCCCCAAAATATGAACTATACTCTTTGTGTTGGATTTATTTTAGTAAAATTTCTTTTTTTTTAATCAACTCTTGTGTTCTTTATTTACTTAATCAAATATTTTTTGGTCGAGATTTTCACTTATCCTTTAAATAATTTAAGATACTTTCTTGCTTGAATTGACCAAATTGGTTTAAGTTATAACCCTTAAGTGATTCAAATAAATTATTACGTCGTCTATTTTTAAAGTTTAAATCTTAATTTATTTTTAAAAAAGTTTTAATCCTAATCTTTTTTTAGGCTTTAATCACTTCCATTTATTTCAAATGTTCAAGTTAAGTATCCTTTTTTCTTAAAAACTCAAAAAAAAAAAAGATCTTTACTTAATCATTTTCACAAAGAGTTAGTCTAATATCTTTCAAATTGTTGGATAACCGCACGTTAGCGTCTACTTTAAGTGCTAATACCTTCTTAAAGTAGAAATAAGAACCTCTTACCCATTTTCTTTGAATTTTTAAAGACTTAATCTGTTAGAGTCTTTTTTAAATTAAGTTTTTTCTTAATTTTTTTTAAAAATTAAGTAGCGACTCTTTTTCTAACTATATTTCTTAAATTATTTTATATTTAGAACATTTCAAAAAGTGATTTTTCTATAGATAGTGAAATCGCGACATAACAATTACAACTTTTCATTCTCTATTACTATAATGACCCTCCAGGTCATTTTTTTGTTTTCTGATCTTTTCAGCATTTAGAGCTTTCCTGTAGCGACTCTAAGTAATTTATGAGTTGCTGGGATGGAAAGTTCGGTCACCAGGTCGTTCATTTGGATTTTGTGGAAGTTTCCGTATTTTGGAGCCTTTGAAACTTGAACGGTTGACTTCAGTCAAAAGTTCAAGAAGACAACCTCAAATGTAATTCTGACGGTTTCATTAGCTCCGGAAGGGCCATTTCAGGCTAGGAGCATGGTTGGTTAAGGCCCCGAGACTTCTGTTGTGAGTTTGTGTTGTTAAGTGTTTTAACTTTGAAGTTGAAGCCAAGGGTTGAATTGGGTCAACATTCTTGGTAAACGTGCTCATATGAGAATTTTGTCAGTGCGGTTAGCTCTGAAATGTCGAGTTTGGTCTAGAATGACCTTTCGTGCGTTCCCTAGGCTTTCGGTCTTATTTTGAGCCTTCTTGTGGTTTTTAGCTTATAATAGAACTTGAGTATGGGATCCACTTTTCATCGAAACGGCCTCAGATGGAAGTTTCGATGGTTTCGTTGAGTATGGAAAGTCGAATTTGATGGGGTAGTATATTTCGTTTGCACACACGGAGTTCCAATGAACCTCGAGCACCCCACTGGAGAACTTGGAGTTAAAGCAAACCAGCTGAAGTGCTGATATCTGGTGCAAGCTTTTAGCGACCAGATTTCTGCTATTTATATAGCGAAATTGCAACTTCAGTTCTTATTTTCAAAAAGTGATTTCTCCCTTATTTCACTTTGATTGAGGTGATTCGAAGTCCAGTATGATTGTGGTGGTTGTGGATACGTGGTAGAGTGATCATATTGTGTTGGTGAAGCCTCGTTTGAGGTGAATTTGAGCTCGAAGCTGCTGCCCCTCCTCTTTTTGGTGCTTAATTTGAGAACTCTTTGCATGTGCTGTGTTTGCTGTTTTTGGGCCTCAGATTGTGTCCAATTTTGGAACACGAGCTCGATAGGGTGTTTAGGACCTTTTGGCAGAGTCAATTTCAAGATTCCTTGTGTGGGTCCCACATTTCCATTTTGACTCAATTTTGGGTCCATTTCCAGTTGTTGCAATTTTAGTATCAAAATGTCCATAATGACGTTGTGATCGATAACTTGATAGCGTGGCAGTGTTCGGAGGCATTTCGGAAGTGATAGATCATGTGTGGGGGATTCGAAGCACTCGTGTTCAGCTTTGAGGTAGGCTTCAATCTACTTTCTTGATTGAGCTTCTTAGATAATGCCTAGTATAGATTTCATATAATTTTGGATGGTGTTTGCCGGGTATTTAGCTTTCCTCTTGTTATTCCATCTTTTTTTGACTCTGTAGGAGTCTTGGGCTTATTGTGGGTGTTGGGATCCTTACTTTAGGCTATAGTTTCGCTTGTGGTGTAGATGATCTTGCTTATCCTTGTTAGGATTGATTCATGGTGGCCTTAGACTAGGCTCGATATTAGATGCTTTAGGTTGTACTTTATTGCCTCGTAGATATGATTTGCTCCATTTAGGGATTTTTTTGGAGCGTTCTCCTTGCGTTGATGCTTGTGACCTTGGTGGCTCGTCATAGCCATGGGTTGGTCCTAGTTGTGCTCAGTCTGGGACTAGAGCGGTGTGATTGGGATAGGGCATCGTCCCTTGAGTTTGCTCCCCTTTTATTGATTTGAAATCTCTTCTTGATTCCTTTGCTAGTTGTTTAGCGGTAGGACTATTGTATCCTTATTGAGCTTATGATTATTTTTTTGGTTTCGAGGCCATGTGCGAGGACTAGTTGGATCCCAGGTTAGTACTCTCCACCTTGTTAGCATGGTTTGGTTGGTTGCGTATTTATTTGAATTGGAGTGTCTTGTTAGGATGCTGGTGATGGCATGCATTGCATTGTTTGTTCATTCTCACAGATTTGCGGTATGATCCCGGTTCATGCATTGTCATAATTATCTTTCATGTTGAAACACTATTTTACTCTAGTCTATTCTAAATTGATTTTAACGGGAGTCGTACCACTTGGATCACTTGATTTCTATTTTTTGAGATGACGAGGCGTAAGGGACGTGATGCTTTCCTACTTGAGATATTAGAGGCATTTGGGATGTGCTAAGTTTTACCTGACTACCCAGTTCGTCGACGCCCTTTCTTTCATTCTTTTGGTCTTACTTACACCCCCGAGTTACTCTTGCTACCTGGGCTAGAGTTTACTGTCTGGCTGGGCGGCTCTGATTTGCATGAGATCCTCTTTGAAGTCGACACGCCCCCAGGTCACTCTTGCTAGCTGGGCGGCTTATGCCCTGGGAGTGGACTGACTAGCTGGATTACCTGGATTGATTTGTCACTCTTACTTGCTAGGCTGGGAATTTATTAGAGTCCTATGGCTATGGTTTCGGATGGTCATTGATGGTTCTGCTGCTCACCTTGCATTCATATGTATTGCATATCACCAATATACTTGTTTGTTGTTTGTACCCTCCGGTTTACGGGGCCAGTTGGGTTATGTTTGCTATTTGTACCTTCGGGCTTATAGGTGCCCGGTTAGGTTTTTATTTGTCTATATTCTGTTCTCTTCTATTATTTTATTGTTACCTAGTAGGTTTCGACTTTAGAATTATGGTTGTGGGTCCTCCTGATCCGGGTTAGTTGACTTGATATCTTAGTTGCTTCGAATAAGATGTTGGCTTGCGTTCCAGGTGCATTCTTAACTCGGCTTCTTACCCTTTGTATCCCGTCTCTATTCTTTATTGCCTATCTACTTTAGTATCTCATGTTTAGTTTCTTATGCTATGCTTTCCTTATTACTTGTTATTTATGCTTGTGTTATCTTTTGAGCTCAGTCGGCAGTTGCCTACTGAGTACCATTTTTGGTACTCATACTACACTTCTGATCCCTGCAGATTGCATTTGAGTTATCGTCGTTGATTTGGAGTCGTGTGGAGCACCTTGGAGTTTAGGAGATAAGGGTGAGCTCTTAGCATCTGGAGCTACCGGTTTCCATCTATTTTTGCTAGGCTTAGTCTTTATATTGTATCCAGAGACAACCTGTACTTGGCTTGTATTTGTAAAAGTCTTGTACTCTTATTTTGGATTAGATGCTCAACTACTAACTGATGCCATTCGGGTAGTTCCTGTATTGTTTTTGTTGATTATTCTTTCTTTTCTTTGTTCTAAGCTCTTGCTTCTTATTGTTTGCTTTCGCTTGGTAGTCCATTGCTTATGGATCTGGGCTAAGAGTTAGGCTTACCTACTAGTGGGTGTAGTAGGTGCCATCATGACTTGAGAAATCGGGTCGTGACAATTACAACAATAAATATATTGATTATGTTTAAAATTTTCATTATCCTCTTTAATTGCATATTAATAGATGAACAAAAGGTATCCAGTATTTTTTTGTGTAAGGAAATAAAGGAAAAAACTCAAAAAATTAAGAAAAAAGATAAATAGAAATGTTGATTATCTAAGAGGTGTCAAATCACCATGTTTATGTTAAGCTTTATAATATATAGATGGATTTTGAATTTTAAAATAATCATAAATGAAATGAATGAGTGAAAAATATCAAAAAAATGAGAAAAATGATAAATATGAATGTTGATCATAGTTGTCATGACCCGATTTCTCAGGTCATGATGGCACCTACTACATCCCACTAGTACGTAAGCTAAACCCATAGCCTAGAACCAGGAGTAACGTGCTATCATACGCAAGAAAACATAAGGGGAACAAGGGAACAATATCAAAATAGAAGAAGGAGAAGTAAATAGATATATACCTACAAACTAACCCCAGCTGAAGATGGAAGAGTGAACATTATCGAGCCTAGAGCCCGGGAAACTCTAAAGGTAAGTTCAAGTCGGAAACATAGACATAACATTAGTCGATAGTCGAGCTTATAATCAAAATAGGAGTACAATGCATTACAAATACATATATATTGAACTATCTTCGAATACAAAATAAAGACTAGTCCTAGCCAGAACATAGATAGATCAACAACTCCGAACGTCAGGAGCTCACCCAAATCTCCGAATCCAAAAGTTGCTCTACACACGGCACATGTGAACGACAAGAACCCATACTATGATCTATAGGGTGAAAAAGTTTAGTATGATTACCAACAAATGGTACTCAGTAAGCATAGGCAAACCGAGCTCCAAATACAAAGCAAGTATAAATAATAGGCAAGTAAGGGAAAGTACAACACAATGCAAGCAACTAGAGAGAGAGATATTGTAAAATTAAAGTAACAGAGACAAAGGAATAAAATAAAATAAACAAGAGACCGAGACAAGAGAACATAACTAGAGGTGCTATCCCAACAACCTAACCACTACAAGAGTCCTCTACTGAAGCCGACTAACCGAGGGTACAATCACAATAACCACCACTACACAGTACGACAGCCAACAGGCTAACCCAACTCGACCAAATCCAGGAGCACTAATAGGGAGACAAGTACAAACCATTTATATAACTAACTATCAAATCTACACAAGATACACAAATTATATAATCAAACAATAACCTTATCGGACCCGCATAATCCCGGAAGGTACACAACCATATGAATGCTGGAGATGCAATAGAAACCAACATTGCCATCAGAACCAATTGCCACACAACCAAGTAGATACACCTACTCTTGTCTCCTAGCATGCTAGGTAGGACCCATGTGGATACCCCTCATCCTGTTCAATGTGTGACATGGCTAGAGGAACCCATATGAGACATGGGAAGTCCATATATACTGTCTGGTCCCGATACAGGACTTCCAAACCTATCCGTCATGGTATCAGATCTGTTTCATCATGGTACCGGAGGTACAAATAACCTAGACAGTACAGAAAAGAGCCGACGACACTTTGACCAATCAAGTAAAAAGTGAGCATATCTCAAATGCCTCTAATATCTAAAAAATTAGTTAGTAAAAGTGATCCAAGTGGTAAGATTCCTGACAAAACAGATTTTTAAGGAGTAAAAGTGTAATGCCCCGAATTCGAAAGGGTGGAAAATTTCTGATTTCTGGGTTAACGCCAGTAACGACGGAGGGCACCTATGGATCGTATATTGACTTATGGCCCATAGGTGGGAACCGTGGGTGACAGGTTAGTGATCTCAAAATGTCAAGTTGCAGAACCCCAACGACGGCTTGCAAGGACGACCCATCGTATAGTGTACGTGCCGTAGATGGATCCCGTCGTTGCAAGGTCCAAGGTGACTGTCTGTGAACCAAACGGCGGTTGACCAGGACGTATATTGACTTATGGCCCATAGGTGGGAACCGTGGGTGACAGGTTAGTGATCTCAAAATGTCAAGTTGTAGAACCCCAACGACGGCTTGCAAGGACGGCCCGTCGTCTAGTGTACGAGCCGTAGATGGATCCCGTCGTTGTAGGGTCCAAAGTGACTGTCTCTGAACCAAACAACGGTTGACCAGGACGGTCTGTGGTTGGACCTACGGACCGTAGGTCAACCCGTCAATGGGGTCCGACAGATAATTTTTAAAGGGGTCTTTTGGTCTTTTTACCTAATGACTTATTTATCAACCAAGGTCAGTTCCTAACTATTCCTAACACTATATAAGCCTTTTTAATCCTAAAATCTACCCTTGAAAATCACTTTACAAGCTTCCCCAAACTCTTTTCCCTCAAATATTTCTCTCTCTAGAAGTTAGAAGAAGAAGAAGAAGAGGGCAAGCTAGGGTTCAAGAAATCAACTTTTTCTTCATCAATTGCTTAAGGAAATTGAACTCTAAGGTATGATAGTCTTCATCCATAGAGTCCTTTCCTCCATGGAATCCCTAAATTCTCCAATTTTCAAGATAGAAATTCCCAAGAATTAAGAGTTTTCTTCCATGTTATGGGTTCTTTGCAATATTGCTTCAATTGATTGTTTTATGAACTTTGAAGTATAAATTGAGTTGAATTTCATGAATTTAGATGAATCCCCATGAACCCATGCCTTGTTCAAAATTTCAAAATTTTGAAAGGTTGAATTGTGAAGACATGAATTTCATGAAGTCTATATGAACCTATGTATGAATTATGATTCCTAAGCTAAGACTTTTCATGATGAGATTATGAAGGACCTAAGGATGGTTTTATGAAAGTAAGCATGTTCAATCAAAAACTATGATTTTCCTCTATTATGTGGGTTCCTTCAATTATGGTCAAATTGCCTTGTTTATGATTTTCTAAGCATGCGTTTGCATTGAATTGCATGATTTAAGAGGAATTCTCATAAGGCCATGTGAACTCTATGATTTGTAAGTTATGAGCAAGATTAACTATGTATAGATGAAGTCTATGAAATTATGCATATCTCTTATGAGGCTAATGATGAATTAAGGGTGCCTTGAGATTGTAGTATCAAAGTTTATGATATGTTGATGTTGTTGATGAGTTGTGAAAGGAATTCTCATATATTACTCAACTCATGAATGTGAAAGGTTTTCTCACATGTAATGATTCATAACTTGTTGAAAGGCTTGCTCAACTAAATTTGAATCGATAATTAAGGAGCTATTCTAATGAACGGACAAGAGGCGATCACCCATGTTCCCTAATGTAGGCAAGAGACAATTATCCATGTCTAGTTATGATAATTGAACTATGTCTAATCTATGGGAATTATGCTTAGCACCGAGTGGACAAGTGGCAATTACCCATGTCCCATAAACTATGTGCCAGCATAGGATGATGGTCTATGATAGACACTAGCTAGTGGGTCCACGTAAGCTATATGTTAAGTAAAGGGTCCTACCTTGGCAAGTAGGATGGCCCTATCGGTGTGGGGTTAGACACCGGATTCCATGTTGTTAGCTCACATGGTCTTACATGTCGGTTAAGGCTACTACCCACAATAAAGATTTAAAGTGCTTTTAAGATGTTTAGCTTGCTTTGACCATGGTTATTCACTTATGTTTCTAACCTTTATCATGTTTTAGCTTGGTCATTGCATGTCATGAAAATGTCCCATTTTAGCATGTATTAAATGATTTTGTGCATTGCTACCATACTTGGTACTTGATTGTACTAACGCATACTCTTGCCTACATTGACTTGTTAATGTAGGTCTTAGTGATTCTCCATCTATTCTTGGCTAGAGCTTAGTATAAGGTTTTATGAAGACTTGGTGAGTCCTCATACATTCGAGGACATAACCTTGTTGTTCTTACTTTTATGTTCCGTTGCTTTGACATTGTATTGGGTTACGTCCCAAATATTATTTCTCATTCTTATGTTAGTTTGGCTTTGAGACAATTGTTGTAGACTTCCGCTATTTTCTTAAAAGCTTTGATATGAATTTGTCTTTTAAACCTTTAAATCTCTATGATCTTGTATGTATGTATGCTAAGTGGATTGTATGAGGCCTTTTGGGGTCTTGTACGCCATGTCACGTCTAGGGGGTACCTTGAGTCGTGACAAACAGTGTGAAATCAAACATTCTCGAAGACAATAGTGCAAACCAAATGCATGAAGCGGGATCATACCACAAAACATGTGAGAAAATATCAAATGCAATGCATGCCATCACCAATATTCAAACAGTAGTATAAAATAGCTAGAAATACAATACCATTACTACCACACTCTCAGAGCATAGAAAACGAACCTGAAATCCAGTTGGTCCTCGACCAAGGCCTTGGTCCCAACAATATACCAACATAATAAATAATAACAACATAACCTTCTCACCATTACTCAAGAAACGAAGGAATCAATGATGAGTTCAACAATAAAAAGGGGGAAATAACTCAAGGTTCGACGCCTTAAATCGAAGATACTGCTCAACGACAATAGAGCCTAGTTAATACTGACCTACGATTATGACAAGCAACTAAGGTTTCAAGTACTAATTGAGGGTACCAAAACAGTAGTGGTCACTATAGGGAGCAACCAATAGCTAAATGATCGCTAAAATTGCATTTTATGGCATCTAAGTCACAAACTAACAAATGCCTAGAGTATCGACTTTAAGGAGGATATATGCACTAACTATATTATAAGCAAGGGGCTACTACCCTAAGCTAAGGATCTGTCATGACCCAAAGTATACCCTAGGTGTAACACGGCGTATAGGACATTAAGAGGCCCTACACAAGCCACTTAGCATACATCATACGAGATAATAGAAGTAAAGAGTTCAAAGTCATAATTTTACATTATAAAAGAGTTTGACAAAGCAGAAGTCTAACATAAGTCTCAATAAGCCATCTATTACATCATAAGGAAAGTGATTGGGATTTAACCCATACATCACATACAAGTCCAAAAACTAATGAAAGACACGAGCAAGTAAAATGTATCTCGATCCTCGAAACATGAGTACTCACCAATCTCTTGAATATGAAATAATCCAAGAGAGTTAAAGGTAGGAGCGTCGGACCCTACATTAGTGAAATAATTTAGGCACAAGTATGTATTAGTACATGGAATGTACTAAGTATGGGGCAATATGTATAAAATAGGCATGATAGCATGAATGAATTAAAACATGTTGGCATGATCATTCTTTGAATATTTAAAGACTTAAAGAAGCAATGACACGTAAATCATGAAATATGGTCAAATACATTGAAAGAAGAGACATAAGAAAAGCTTTGAAGAAACATAGTCATTTTGTGAGATATTAGCTTTAACCAATAATAAGACCATAAGAGCTATATCATGGAATCCGATATATCCCTTATACCGAAAGAAGGGGAATCTACTTGCCAAGGTAGTCTCCGTACATATCATCTTTTACTAAAGTGGATCCACTAGCTAGGTCATTTAAGACAATCCTACGGGGGTACGTAGGTTGGGACTAGAGGTTGCTACTAGAGACTATCCTATTTGAACCTCCACCTCAAAGCCCTCTCGGTGAGTCTAAATTCTAATGGAATAGATAAAAGTCAAATATCAATATAACATAGGAAAGGCAATGATCAATACCAATCCACACTTTTGAGATCAAACTGTACAATAGTTCCTTAATCACAATTCAACATGGATGAGAAAACATTTCACCAATGTGAATCCATATGTGAGAAATACCTTTCACAATCATGATCATAATAGCATGTGATAAAACCTTTCAAAATAACATTGATACTTTTCTTTCAAAGCATCCCCAAATCATTTACAATAACTTCATAAAAACATGCATATCTTCATAAATTCATAGTTCATAGGTTCATGGATTCATCATAGGTTCATAGTCGAAAAACATAATTTAGGCATGGGTCAATATAATTCCAACTAAATATCATGCATTAACATTGAATCATGCATTAGAAGACTTAATTAACGATAATAAATCATAATTGGATGAAACCCACAAAGATTGAATTGAAACCCTAACTTGATCAATTGAACTTGAATTGAGAAATTGGAAACCTTGGGGACCCCATGGAGGAAAGGACTCCATGGGTGAATACCCATATACCTTGATACTTAAAGCCCAAAAAGAATGGAGGATTGATGAACTTGAATTAGCCCTAGCTTCTTCATCTTCCTTAGTCTTGAGAGAATTTGGGGAGGATGAATTTGGTTAGGTTTTGGGAAATTAGGAGAATGGGGTTTGAGTGGGTAGTTTTAGGACTTAAAAGCTTTATATAGGGCTTAGGATAAAGGCCAAAATGACATAGCAGGGTTAAAATATTTAGGAAAAGACACAAAAGCCCCTGAAATTTAACTGCCGGATTGGTCTACCGGTCAGACCTATGGATAGTAAAAGGTTCTACGGTCCATACTAGTCAATCGCAGACCAAGTACTGGGACCTTAAAATTACCCAACCTTTGATGGAACACTTCTACAGTCCATAGGACTTCCTATGGTCCGTAGACTCTAACTGTAGAACTCGACTTTGAACTTAAAATTTCACCAGTCTAGGACCTACCTACGAGATGCATACTCGTAGATCATTTGACGAATCATCCTGTTCAGCCCTAGAAAAGATATTGAAACTTGATTTTCAAAAATTTATTTCCTCTTTTCTATGAGACTGGTCTACGACCCGTAGAAGGTTCTACGAACCATAGACTGGTCTCATAGACCTAAACCAGTAGATAACATCCCTACAACCCTTTTCCCTTTTTGAAGTCTGAGGTGTTACAGGATCCCTCTACCAAAGACTAGCCAGAATCTCCTACAGGAATCAAGAAAATGGAAATAAGGTAGAATATCTAAACCTGAAATATACAATCCTAACTCATATGCAATTCATACTAAACATTATCTAATAGTGCACAATCAAGAAAAGTATATCGTAGCCTACCTTGAAGCGAATCACACACACTCCTAATATGCTAAACTACAACCTTCCCCCTCCGACCGCCTCTGATGACCGCTATGCTATCTTATAATTGATCATGATATTAATATAGACGTTTTGACACCAAAATCACAACAATTGGAGACGGGCCCAAAATTGATTCAAAACGGAAGCATGGGACTCACATCAGAAATCCAAAAATTGACCCTGTCAATTGGTCTAAAATAGTTTAATATATTTATGCCTCAAAAATGGGCACAATTCAATCTTGGAATCATCCAAAATTAGAACATCCAATATAATTAATAAGAATTCACCATTAAAGAGGCAAGGAAGGTCTCGGGATGAGCAATTACCTTCAAAATGAGTCCCTTATACCTCCTGATGACCCCAACGTGAAGCCTTGAAAATTCTCGATCCAATGCAATTGAAATCACCCAATTTGGAGCTCAATCTCTCTACTTATCGAGTTTTCAAGTTTGGAAGAATGTCTGAAAATTTGAGGCTAATGATATTGTTAGCCCCGAGCCTACCCCCTAGATGCGACATGGTGTTTAGAGCCACAAGTGACCCCAAGCTAACCTCATGGTATGTTATAACATTAAGACATACAACCAATGAGTTAAAGGGGGAATAGAGTGAACACAAGTTTATTTAAGACAAAAATGAAATAGACAATCTTAGAGTCAACATACGCGAAAATCCAACTATCTGTCTAAAAGCCTTTGCTAATATGAGTAGCTAGGAAAATCCCTAGCTAACTCCAACGGTCTGAAATCTAAATCAACATACTTAAATCAAAGATAGAGGTTGTCCCCGAATAATGAGGACTCAGCAACTGTAGTGTAAAGTTTACTGGATATGTACTAATTGTGGGCTTGATGATGAGCACCAAAACCTATATTATCAAACAATATAGGCAGAAAAGTATACAGTTGGTACTTGGAATGTACTGAGTATGAGGAAATTCATAATAAACATGACATCTAAACATGATAAGTCCGTAAAATATGTTGATGCAATGACCAAGTAAAATAGCATGAAAACTAAATTATACTGATCTGAAATACCTCAATACAATGTCATGCAATATCTGATATCATAATGTGGGAGATACTAAAATTGACATAAACCATGTGAGCTACTACATGGAGTTCAGTGTACTTCTCCTACACTGAAAAGAGTCCTACTTGCCACAGTAAGGACCATGATATATGAGCTAAGATGGATCCACTAGCTAATGTCTATTCGAGACGTAACCTATGGGCACGTAGTTCTAGGACTTGGTTAATTGACCCTAGTCTGACTCGATGCTAAGTATACTCCTAACAAAATTATGTAGAAATATGGAAACAATAATAATCTATACTACTGAATCATACTGATAATTTGATAAAACACTGAGTAGCTTATAAATCATGATAACTGAACATAATCTGAAATACACTTTAATCGAAAGAATCATAATCATGATATCTCTATAAACCTAGAGGTACTTTATTCAAAAGGTAAGGACTTCATACCCTCATTACGTAACCCTAACCTTATTTGGAGGCCTTTTCACTTGCATATAGGGAATTTTTTGAAATTTGCTACATTTGATTGTAAGTAATGTTTTCCACGATTTGATGCAGAAACGACATGTTTGCATGAGAGATATTTTTTTTCAAAATTTGCCATAGTTTTCATACTTTTTTTTTTCACAACTTGGTGTAGTGAAAACGTCTTGCAACTTCTTTTTCTTTTTTCTTAGGACCTTCCATGTCTAATAAAAGTAGGAATTTGACAGGAGTAGGCCTTTCCATGGACTATCCTTAGTGCCATGGGAATCATAGTTTAGGAGCTTTGGTGTCAAAACTTTCTATATTGGTTCCGAGGGAAAATTTCATGCTTTATTCACTCTTTGGTTTCCAAGATTTTTCCATATTTGACTCTAATGGAATTTGTATAACTTGATTCCTATGGAAAATTTCCATAATTTGCTTTCTATGAAAACATACCATAGTTTTTCATAATTTGTAGGAATCAAACTTTTCATCATTATAATTTTCCACAATTCTTAAGAATCAAACTGATGCCTATATATTTTGAAATCTATATATACCCACGTTCCCCTAGTGGTTGTATATAGATTTGCCACATTGTCAAGTTCAACTGAGTCCATCTCTATCAGGTAAGTCCTTTTCCCAATTCTGATTTTCGTCACTTTTTCTTTGGCTCAGTACGATTGTGGTAGAAAATTCATATCTTGTTGTAGGAATACCTAAATAATGGTCCATTTGATTTTTCAATAACTAGACTCGCAGACCTACAAAATATCAAAAAATCATGGTCAAACAACTCCTGGATTTACTCAGGTGATTTTTTAAATTCAGCTTTGTGCGGCTTCATGAATAAGTTCATCTCTTGATGTAGGAATAACGAAATTACAAATGGTTTGCGGCGTTATAAAGAAGATTCGTAGGGCAACATCAGAAATGAAAATCATAATTAGATTGTGTCTGTATTCGTTCAGTTTTCTATTCGAAATTAGCCTTCAAGTTCTATAAACCACTAACTGTATCAGCTTCATGTAGTCTCACAAAAAAATTTGTACCTTAACATAGGAATAACGAAATCACAAGTGGTATGCAGCGTTGGAAAAAAGATTCGTAGAGCTACATCATATATGATAACCATAATTAGATTGCATCAATATTTGTTCAGTTTTTTATTTTTTAAATCAGCCTTCGAGCGACCGCAAAAATTTGAAATTACAATCTTTCTTTTGGGACCTGCTTGTTGGAATTAATGCATTCACACCTTGATGTTTAGTCCTCCAATATTGTCTCTTAGTTTTTCAAGAAGTCTTTTAGGAGTTTGTAGTACATGTATCTAATTAATTGTGATACATGTATCTAGTCATTTGTGCAAGACCTTTGGCCTTACATTTTTAGTAGTATAAATAGAGATGTAGTTGATGATTGTAATCATCTCAAGTGGCCTTAAGTAGCCTATATAAAACTTGATCATTCTCTAAAGAAAGTATTCTCCTTCTATATTTCCTACAAATTTAGTATCAGAGCAGTTTTTTGTTCTTAATTTGGGTTAGGTGAAGAAAAAATAATGGCATCCAAAACAAATGAAGGTGCTGATACTTCAGTTATTCTTACTCCATTTTTTTATGGAACCGACTTTGAATACTAAAAGATAAGAATTAGAACGCATCTGAAAGATGAAGGTTTGTGGACTATTGTTGCAAATGACTATGAAGAGCCAGAAAACAATGGTGAACTTACAGTAGCAGAGATGAAAAATCTTGAGGCTAAGTATTGTTAAGATGCAAAAGCCTTGAGTAAAATCCAAATGGGAGTCTCAAGAACATATTTTGCAAAAATTGTTACTTGTGAGACTGGAAAGCAAGCTTGGGAGTATCTGGAAACTAAGGTGTATAGTGACGAAAATGTACGCACTATAAATCTTCAAACTCTTAGAAGAGAGTTTCAAAATTTGAAGATGATAGAATTTGAAAATAGATGAATATCACACAAGAGTCATGAATATTGTCAATGAAATGAGAAATCATGGTGATACAATTTCTGACCAACAAGTTGTGGAAAAGATTCTAATTAATGTCACAGATAAATATGAGTATATTGTTGTTATCACTGAGGAGACGAAAGATCTTTCTAAACTTTCCATCAAAGAGCTAGTTGGATCATTTCGTGCACATGAGAAGCGAAGATTTTTTTCATGAAGATCAACTCAAAGAGACGGCTTTCCAGTCCAGAACGAATGAGAATTCTCAAAATTTCTCAAAAAATCAACAAAAGAAGAAGTATAATCCAAAAAAGAAGCAGGATCATGATGGTTCTTCTAAGAAGGTTGAAGAAAAAGGTGAGAAAAATACTAGACGTTTTTGTAAAATTTGCAAAAAGACTAATCACAATGCAGAAAAATGTTGGCACAAAGGCAAGCCCCAATGTAACTTTTGTAAAAAGTTTGGCCACGTTGAGAAGGATTACTGGCACAAGCAACGAGAACAAGCAAATTTCTATGAAGAACAGGAGGAAGAAAAGAAAGGAAACCTTTTCTTTGCTTCTCAATCTGATGCTTCAACAAAAAGAAATGAATGGTATGTTGATAGCGGTTGTAGCAATCACATGACTGGAGATGAAAAGGCTTTCCTCTCAATTAATAGTAGCATCACTACTAAAGTGAGAATGGGGAATGGAGCATTAGTTGATGCAAAAGGTAAAGGCACCATTTCGATCAACATAAAAGGGAGCGGTAAGCAAATTCATGATGTTATGTATGCTCCTTAATTGGAAGAAAATTTTCTTAGTGTTGGTCAACTTATTGAAAATAGTTATTCTCTTGTGTTTAGAGATAATTATTACAAGATTTATGATAAAATTGAGCCAAATCAAGTCATAATTGAAGTAAAGATCATAAAAAGAAACTTTGCTTTACAATTTCATTACAATGTATTAAAAAATGAGGTTGTGGATGATTCATGACTTTGGCACAAAAGATTTTGTCACTCAAATTTTCATGGTTTGATGCTTCTCAAGCAAAAAGACATGGTGCAAGGCCTTCCTGAGATACACACTGAGATTAAGGTAGAGAATACTTCTATCATATCTTTAGATGTGTCAAATCAAGAAGAGGATGAGGAAGAGGAAGACGTCCCTCAAGGGGGAGAAATCTCAGATTCAGATAATGAAGAACCACCTCCAAGAGGAACAAAATTATTGAGTGACATTTATCAAAGATGCAACTTTGCCGGTGTTGAGCCAGAAAATTATGAAGAGGCAAAAAAGCATGATGTTTAGAAGAATGTCATGGCAGAAGAAATTCGGATGATTGAGAAAAATAATACTTGGAAGTATGTGACTATACCCAAAGAAAGAAAAGTTGTAAGTCTAAAATGGATTTACAAAACCAAACTCAATCAAGAAGGAGATATTCAAAAGCACCAGAGAAAGACAAAATCCAGTTGCATTATTGCCAGGAGAACAACTTGTTGACATCTTCACCAAAGCACTTCCAAAAGAAAAGTTTTTCTATCTCCGAGAACGCATTGGAGTTGTCAAGCAACTGCATTAAGGGGGAGTGTTGGAATTAATGCATTCACACCTTAATGTTTAGTTTTCTAATATTGTCTCTTAGTTTTTCAGGAAGTCTTTTAGGAGTTTGTAATACATGTATCTAATTAATTGTGATGCATATATCTAGTCATTTGTGCAAGACCTTTGACTTTACATTTTTAGTAGCATAAATAGAGATATAGTTGATGATTGTAATCATCTCAAGTGGCCTTAAGTAGCCTATATAAAACTTGATCATTCTCTAAAGAAAGTATTCTCCTTCTATATTTCCTACACTGCTCGTACGATTCTAACCTCTTCTTTTTATTACCTTTTCAGATTTTGAGTACAGTTATATGACTTTGATCCTACAACACGATGAACTTCCATGACGGTAATATTCTGCATCCTCATCTAGAGGTAGTGGAAGACAAACGAAATCCGAATGCCAAAATCTTAATTTTGGAGGTTCAGCCTCCAGCAACTGGCATCTTCTTGCTTGACAGTGGGCTGTCTGATGAATCTCTTCTCCTTATATAATCGTCACAAATGGGTACCAAAGACTTCATGGGCAACTTCTTGAGCAAGGCTACTTGTATGAATGTTCCTTTACTGAAATCCAAAATTCATCAGGAAGTAGCATCTGTCGAATCTTCTCATCCTGATGGATGTTTCAACAATTGGAGTGTTCCCTCTTCTAACTTTGTCAACACCTGGTACACATCTGGTTACTGGGAATGGGTAGAGGACGTGCTACCCAACTACAAAGAGACTTTGGAGCACATCAAATTTTATGATGCTATATACTTCTTTGTTCACGCATGACTATGACGACAGCGTATTCCGGGCTTTTTGTGAGCTCTTGCGTCCATCTACCAACACACTT
Source organism: Solanum appendiculatum (assembly GCA_018342035.1). Classification (NCBI taxonomy): domain Eukaryota; kingdom Viridiplantae; phylum Streptophyta; class Magnoliopsida; order Solanales; family Solanaceae; genus Solanum; species Solanum appendiculatum. The sequence continues at coordinate 216,848 of JAGDQO010000469.1, forward strand.
TCTACTTTCATTGGAGAGTTGTCTGTATCACTTTTGGACTTACGAGTGATTGTAGGTCTTCCTATACAAGGGTTCTTTCATGACGAAGTCGTTCCCTCAATGAAAGAATTGGCACAGATGGATACTCAAGGAAAATTGTTTCTTCCCAAAAGTTGCATATATTTACTTTCGGCCTTCTATAGATTAACAAAAGGTAATCTCCATGAGGTGTCCATCCATGACTAGGTGAAGTTCTGGTTCAGAGGACCTAATATACATGCCGAGACTCCGCAAAAAGTGTCAAAGGTACGAGCCACAAAGTCAGTGTTGAACCTTAATCCTTCTGAACATATTGATCGGACTTCCTACCATGGACTGACGAGGAGAATGCCCCCCTTTTCAAGCTAGACGTGGAAGAGTCACTTAGAGATGAGACTATTTTGGCAACCTTCCTTACTTGTTGGCTTTGCAAATTCATGCTTTCAAACAAGGAAGTCGACTATGTGCATGCTAGTGTTTTTAAAATCTAGCGTGCTTGATTTTTTAGCTTGGTGTGCTTACTGAAAAAGAATTCATAACTTGGAGTAGGAGCGCCGCAATAACGAGCTTCTTTTATTGTTGGAAAGATAACTTTGGAAATTTCAATAGTATAAAAACCACGACCATAGGCTTTATGGATTTGAACAGATTTTCCTTCAAAGTCAGCTCAAAATTTGCCATGCTTGACTCTTCAGCTTTGCGCGCTTACGGAAGAAAATTCATCACTTGGAGTACACACGCCAAAATAACAAGCTTTCTTTTTTCTTGGAAATGTAACTTTGAGATCTTCAATCGGTATAAAAACCACGACCATAGGCTTTATGGATTTGTACAGATTTGCCTTCGAAGTCAGCTCAAAATTTAGTGTGCTTGATTTTTCAGCTTTGCACGCTTACTTAAAAAAATCATACGCCAGAGTTGGAGCGTCGAAATCACGAAATTTTTTTTTCGTTGGAAAGACAACTTTGAGAACTTCAATCTACATAAAAATTATGTCTATGATTTACGGATTTGGACAAATTTTCTTTTGAAGTCGGCTCAGGATCTGCCATGCTCAACTTTTCAGCTTTGAACGTCTATGGAAGAAAATTCATAACTCAGAGTAGGAGCGCCAAAATCACGAGCTTCTTTTTCCATTGGAAATATAAATTTGAGAGCTTCGATCCATATAAAAATCACAACCATAGAATTTATGGGTTTGTACAGATTTTTCTTTGAAGTCGGCTCAAAATCTGCCATGCTCAATTTTTCAGCTTTGCACGTCTATGGGAGAAAATTCACAACTCGGAGTAGAAGTGCCGAAATCAAATACATCTTTTTCCATTGGAAAAATAACTTTGAGAACTTCGATTCATATAAAAATCACAACCATAGGATTTATGAATTTGTACAGATTTTCCGTTGAAGTCGGCTCAAAATCTGACATGCTCAATTTTTCAATTTTGCACATCTATGGGAGAAAATTCATAACTCCGAGTAGAAGCACCAAAATCACAAACTTCTTTTTTCATTGGAAAGATAACTTTGAGAACTTCAATCGCTACAAAAATCCCGGCCATTGGATTTATGAATTTGTACAAATTTTCCTTCGAAGTTGGCACAATATCTATCAGACTGAACTTTTTAGCTTTGTGCGCACACTCACCGAAAAAATCTTAACTTGAGCTTGGAGCTTTCAACTCATCCCCTAATTGCTCTTGCAGGAATCAACTTATAAATGTTAAAAGACATGCTTGATGGTGTTTAAGACAAGTTGCAACCATTTCTTGCTTCTACCATTTTCGAGACTTAGACGCTCTGTCTAGGATGATAAATAGATATTTTCACGTTTTTATTTGAATCATGGATGTATCAAATCTTCTCTAGATTGAAGCAATAAAATAAACTTTAGATTTTAATGCAAATTGCTTTTTTTCCTAGCTACATATGGCTCTTCATTTGAAAGAAATAACATGATAGTCACATAGCGACATTCTTTTTTCTCCTTCTCATGACTGAACTTAGAATAATACTCTAAGCTGCCTACGTACCTCGGTGAAGAGGATCAAGTTATAACGTAGTTTAGAAAATGAGTTTTTATAAACAAAATTTATTATTATTATTTGTGTCCTAACTTTTGCCTTGACCGCCTCTTTCAACGTTTTCAACCTAGTGGGCTTTTTTTTTGTCTTAACTTTTGTCAAGGCCGCCTCTTTTGAGATTTTCAACCTAGCAGACAATTTTTGGGGCCGTACATACTCTTGCGGGCCAGGAGTGTCACACTGCTTCAAGGATAGTACTTCTTCCAAGAATTTTCCATTGATGGGACCAATCCACAAGACGTCTACATCTTCTTGAGGTTTGCTTTCATCTTGTACAGTGACATGATATGAATAGCCAACACTTTCTTCATCTTCATCACGTTGCTTGGTGTAGACCACAACATGCAACTTTGCCTTCAGTACTTCTCCACATGAGATCACAAGGTTTGGCTGCCGCCTTATTCTAGAAGGGATCAGACTTTGGAAATCCTTAAGGACATTTTGTGATTTGTGGCCTGAGGAAATACAAACACTAGGATTACCTACTACATCGGCATCATAATACGTACTAACATATATAGGTCATACTATCTGGATTTAGGAGTGGCATTTAATGCATAGTAAAATTTAGTTCCATCTTTGTCTGCTTCGATGGTCCTCAAAACAAACACGGGAAAACTGTCCATTCCACAAAATCTGCATCCTGCGCTGGACTTACGGCCTACTTAGCTAGTATACCGGCCACCTGGTTCTGATCTCGTTGACTACGGCTGATCTATGGATTCCCCAATTGCCGAAGCAACTCCTTGCATTCAATGATGATATTAGTATATGATTCATGCCCTTTAAAAATAATCTCGATGATTTCCATCGAATCTGTATCAATTTGTAAGGTTTGGCTACCCAATTTAACTTCTAGTTTTAGTCCTAACAGTAAGGCTAGTAGTTCAAAGTGTGAAGCGTTCATAACATTAATGTTAGCTGAGAATCCTACTACCCTGTCACCCATACTGTTACGAATCTAGCCATGAAGGAAGACCCAATTGATATACTATCAAATTACATTTGGGACCCTGGTTAAAGGAATTAGCATGTGCACTAAAGATGCCTCTATATAGTGGAGAAGTATCTCATTAGGGTTATACTATGAGTTATGTTATTTTCTTTTAGTTAGCTATTTTGTAATAGCAGTCTGGAATCTCCCTTTTCTATTTTCTTTTTGTTCTTTTATCGGCTTGTAGGTTGTTTGAGTTGTTTTATGATTAATACAAACCTTAGTTTTGGACGCACCAGTTTTGGGAATTCAACTTAAACCTGCGAGTCCTTCGTTGTTGCATGGCAATAATCAATGCATTTCTCTTGTTCGTGCAGTTCGCTCATTTTTAAGAGAAGAACTGAATTTCCCAAATCATCTTATAGTTCAAGTTCTAGGATCACATTTTGTCAGGGTAGAGTCTGCCAAGAGGATAAGTAAATATGACATGCTAATGAAGCTCGTTGCCATGTTTGAGGAGCTGGTTACGATTTGGTGCGATAATCTACAGGTAACCTGGTTTCATAGTTTTTCTCTGGACCGATTTGTTCACAATATTGTATTTGGCGTGTATGTCCAGCGTGGCTGGGTGAGCCACCAGAGAAGGTTCTTCAGTGTACTGATTGCATATGATATTGTTGCAGCATTAGCATGGGCACTCATAGTTATCGATTTTACAGTGCATGCTTGTGAAAATGATAGCTGGACCCTGTCTATGATTGAAAGTGAAGTTTCATTATTTTCTACAGAAGCTAAGTTTGTACTGTCTTGTATTTTAGCCTTGGATTTAGCTAGGCATTCTCTTGAATTTGAAACAAGATTTAATGAGGAGAGTTCTGCTATTATGCCACCTGTTGGCAGCAGCAAATCATCTTTATTTCCAACTGATGGGTTTGATTTCTTCCTTATTATCATAGCACCAATAACTCTTGGATTTTTTAATGGCAAGATCTGTCCTAGTACCTGCTGGATTAAATGTCTCAGGTTTCAATCAACAGACCCGGATGCACGAGTGGAGTATGAATTTTGGGCCAACAGTGATGTTGAGTGTTGCAGTAAGTGTGAGAATCAGTGGGAATTTTTCAAACACTTCAAGGGAGCTTCCCAAACACTTGAACAGAATCATCTCACTCCCTATTCCATAATATGTATTTTCCCAAATCTGCTAGTGTTGTTCTGCACAATTTGGCTGCCCTTGTGGCAAACTTGTTCAACTCGTTGGTAGATCAAATGCACAGAGATATTGCTTTGGCAATTGAAGCTTCTGGACAGAACTTTGTTTGGAATGCTAACACGGATAGAGACAATCATGACAACAATATGATCTTTGTGCTACTTTACTCGAACCTTGAGAGCAAGGTTCTTTTTGAGGGGCGGAGTAATGTTACGAATCTAGCCATGAAGGAAGACCCAATTGATATACTATCAAATTACATTTGGGACCCTGGTTAAAAGAATGAGCATGTGCACTAAAGGTGCCTCTATATAGTGGAGAAGTATCTCATTAGGGTTATGCTATGAGTTATGTTATTTTCTTTTAGTTAGCTATTTTGTAATAGCAGTCTGGAATCTCCCTTTTCTATTTTCTTTTTGTTCTTTGATCGGCTTGTAAGTTGTTTTAGTTGTTTTATGATCAATACAAACCTTAGTTTGTTACACATACTATCCCTTACTACTCCTCCTGCTCCTCCCATCTTAGTATTATAGTTTTACGAGCCATCTATATTTAACTTAAATCCAATCTCGGGAGGTATCCACTTCAGTTTGGTTCCTTTTTTGCTTTTTATATTCTGCTGATGATCTCCTAGGATGAAATACCCCAACGTTCTATGCAGAGACGTAGTGGTTGAAATGCCATCTTTTTTTCCGTTATTGTGGTTGCGGTTTCTATTTAACCATAGGTTCCTTATGCAGAAGGGAATTTTCAACAGTTTAAAACATACCAGTGTCTTGATGTGGTTCTCCCATTTTAATTAAAGAGCCCTCTTATAACCTATTTTTCAAGCCTATGGGAGTTCCAGTTGCCAACACATGTGGTGGTGTTGTCTTTGCTGCTACTTTCCACTATGGAAGGATAATTTCCTTCTCTCTTATCTATATTTATCAAATTTCTTACAAAATAACTAGATGTAATCATTTATTATATGCAGGATTAAATACAAAGCTTATGTGGGTAAATATTTGCAGCATGTTGAGTGCATGTATATGTGGACTAGGTTATCACACTATTCTATAGGGACAACTCAAAAAAGACGAGACAATGAAATACATGAAAGGAAATGTGTCTTCTTCGTATGAAATAATTCCTCTTCGGCGAGGACAAGAACAAGAACAACAACAACAACAACAACAAGAAAATTCACAAGTCGAGGATATTAGGGAGAACAGTTAACGAATTCTAAACATGTCTTGGGGTGTGTTTTTTAAAACCCTCTTTCACAATTGAAGTTTTGTGATAGTACTATATAAGTGGGTGTTCTTTTAATTTATAACAACACTTTGGTTGTGATGAGAATAGCAAAGTGGCATATGTGTGGAGATTGATCAGAGTATAAAAATATATTACATTTTTCTAATATATCTACCTTGGTCAGGGTTAAGATACCATGTACTATGTTTTTTTAAATACAATGACAATTTTTCATTTAAATTGGTTTGGCTCGGATATAGCTTATGTATCTTTCGTGCAAGTATAAGAAAACTCTAATGACGTCAATTTGGGGAAGGGTAGTTCAAGAACTAGAAAGATCTTACTTTTGCTTACTACCTCTTTCTTATTGAAGACTACTAGTCTCTAGGCACGTTCTGTACACGTGTCCCATGTTAAGTAGTACATGTGATGTAAAGGAGGTCACATGTTAGCACGTATGTGTCATAACCTGTGAATACCCCTAGTTGCGACCCGGTGCTTAGAGCCACAAGTGATCCCAAGCTAACCTCATGGTCTGTCACGACACTAAGATAAACATGAACAATAAAAATAGAACACTGATGCGGAAGCTAAACTGCAATATCTTTATTGAGACACACACTAAAGAAGCAAACATCTGAGAAATGCCCAAAAGCTGATACTATATCTAACTATCTGAAAAGCCTCTATAATATGAGTTGCTAGGACAAGCCCCCAGATAACTCCAACTGTCTGAAACTAAAACAACAAAATTGAAAGAAAGATAGGGGTTCTTCTCGAAGGATGAGGACTCACCAACTTAGCTACTGCTGATTGGAGATCGTACTAACCACGGGCTAGATACTGAGCATCAAAACCTATATTATGATACTATATAGGCAAAAAGTATGTAGTCAGTACTTTGAATTTACTGAATATGAAGGATAATGCATACTAAACATGATAATTGAACATACTGAACTGTAAAGACGTGCTGATGCAATGACCAAGTAAATGACATGATAACTGATAAAGCTTTACTGAAATAATGGAATGTTTGATCATGCAATAACTGAAAGACCGACTGTGGGAGGTACTAAAACCAATATATAAACATGTAAGCTACTACATGGACTTCGATGTATAATCTCCATCAAAAGGGCCCAATATACTTTTTTCAGAGTATAAGGTTGATCTGAGCTAATGTGGATCCACTAAGGTACTTTCTAAAAAGACCAAGGAGCCGACCTCAACTGATGGGAAGCCCCTTAAGTCCTACGGTTGCATATAGTTTAGAGACTTAGGAATTGCTACTAAAGGTGACTCTTATCGGAATCTTTCATCCCTAAATGCGCTCAGTGCTAAGTAAAATTCCCATGGAAATATGCATCTAACTTAAGACGGTAATAGTCTGATAAAGTGAGTAGCTCATGCGTCATGATTTAAAAATGATAATTACTGATAATACTGAAAGATATTTTACCTGAAAGCATCTAAATCATGAAGCTTGAAAATCTGAAAACATGCATTCTAAAATTACATAATTTTGAGTCATGAAAACACTTGTATGCTGAGGGTTCATGAAGATATCATTTAAAACATGGAATTCATAATTAAAACATGTAATTAAGGTCTATTCATGAAGGGAGAGTGATTTGCATTGAAAATGCATGAAGATCATAGAAAACCCTATGTTTTTAGGAATCATACACTAGAGAATTGAGGTATTCTTGGGATTCAATGGTTGAAGGGATACCCATTGATGAAATCTCACATACCTAGAATGAAGAAACCTAGCTTGAATTCCTTGAATGAAGACTTGAAGCTTGGAACTCTAGTTCTTGCTTGAGAGGAAACTTCAAAGAGAGAAAATTTGATTTAGGGTGTTAAGCATGTAAGAGGGGTTTGGGTCTTATAAGAATACCTTAATCCTACTTAGAAAAGTCCAAAACGACGTAGTATAGGAATAAAAGAGGGGGAAAAGACCAAAACCGTCCTGACTTAAAAACTGCTAGAGGTCATATATGGATGCCTTCTACAAACCAGATAACAATCTACAGGTTGTAAAAGTGCCTGTAAAAGACAGAGTATCTTGAGTTTTTGAGGTCTCATTGCACGGACTTACCTGCGGTCTATGAAAACTTCCATGGTCCGTATAAAAGTCCGTAAAACCCTTAGACAAATTTTCCAGTCTTGAACTCTAGTGTACGGATACCATCACAGTCTGTGGTTCGTTACATGGTCCATAAAAGGGTCCATAGTCAGAAAATTATGTAGACTTTAGTTCTTTCTGATCTTACCAAGGTCTGATCTGAGCTTAGAAACTTTTGGGGTGTTACAGTATATGGACCCTAAATCAACAAATTTGTTGACAATCACTGACTCCAAATGACATGGCATGCGTATATCTGACATGCAGTTTGTAAGTTTCTTCGTAGGTAGACACTAGTTGGGAACCCCAAAAACCCAACTTGAGTACTTTCATCTATGGTCTAACATACATTCAATATGTCAATTATACGGCTGCATCTGGCCTTCTGTAATGACCCTAAAGGTCGTTTTTGTGGATTTTTAGAAAAAAATACTATTTTACCCCTCGCGATAGTTGTCTCGAGTCATATTTGATCAGTTTACGAAGTTGGCTTTGAAATTTAATTGAAAAGTTATGATTTTTAGAAGTTCTTGAGTTTTGGAGGTCTAAAGTTGTTAAAAGGAATGGAATGGAATTTCATTAGTTCCATCAGCTCAGGAATGCGAAATCTAATCTAGGAGTGTTGTCATTTTCTGTTACGAAGTTGTTTCATGGATTTCAGCCCTTGAGTTGGAAGCTTAGGTGTAATTAGATTATGAGTTGACTTTGGTCAACATTTGGAGTTCAGACACTCGAATTAGATTTTCAACGATTTGGGGGATGTTTTTAGGCATATGTGAGGTCTTGATTGAATTTTCAGAGGTTTCGAGAGCAGTTTGGCATTTTTGGAGAAAGTTAGCTTATTATAACTTTCACGGATTTTGGGTCAAGGAGACCTCAGATTCGTGTTTCGATAGTTCCATTGAGTCTGGAATTTTGAATTTAGTAGGGTATCATACTTGGTTCGTGTGAACGAGATTTCGAATAAATCCTGAGGGTCTATTCGGGGTCTTGTTGTTGAGTGTTGGATTGCTGGTTTTCAGTTGTTGGTGCCTTACCTTTCCCGTTCACAGAGCTGGTGACCACATCACGAAGGGTAATGTGTGGGGACATCTGCATTCACGAAGGGTTGATCGCGATCATAGATTGTCAGGGCATTGACCTCCACTTTTGCAGAGGGTTGGGGACCTTACTCATTACATTCACATGAGAGGGCCCACGTTCACGAAGAGTTAGTGATGGCCAACCTCTATATTCGTGGACAGGGTCCGTGTTCGCAGAGAGTAAATGACTGGCAGTTTAATGAACCAAAATTGGGGTTTCTTTCCCATTTCCCCATTTTTGAGCTTGGAGAACTCTTGGGAGGTGATTTCTAAAGGATTTTTTGTGTCGAATCATTTGGGTAAGTATTTGTGACCCTAAGTCTTCATTTCCCATTAAACATTGATGATTTAAAACATCAAATTATTGGTTTTGAACTTCAAAGTTTGGGAATGTTTCAAGAACTCTTGTCTTAAAGAAAAATGGTGATTAAAGGTTGGTTTAAACTCATTTTTCGATGTGGTTTTCTCTATTGAGTTCCAAATTCTTTGGGAAACATGATTTTGCACAAATTTATAGATTTAGCTCTACTTCTTGAGAATGGGTTTTTGGGCCATTTCGGGCTCGATTTTCAAAATCATTGATATGGGTATTGTCGATTTTGAATTTTTATCGTGATTCCATATTTATTTAGATTGTGGTGATTTGGAGACCCATCGGAGAGGGAAAGATCAAGTGTCAAGTTGATTGATTATTTTTTGAGACAAGTGGACTTCTTTGACCCTTCATTAAGAGTATTGAACCTTATATGCTTCATTGCGTGATAGGGAGTAATGGAAATTGGTGACGAGTTTTAGATTTCTTGTCTATCATTATCTATTGATCAAATTATAGAAATGAGGCTGAGGGATAAAAATAAGTTTATTGTTATGTTTAACATGTGTTTTGCCCAAACTGATTTGGATGACTATATTGGCTCATTATTGGTGATGGGGCACGTTGTGTGATAGTGAATTTTGTAATGATATGAAATATTTCATCTTCTCATCATTGATGTGAGCTTGCTTATCTGCATTGGTTCTGTGACATTGTGATGAGAACTGGATCTCTATTATGCCGATGAGAAATGGTTCCGGAGAGTGATATTATGCCGATGAAAATGGTTTCGGTGAGTGATATTATGTCAATGGGAAATGGTTCAGGTGGATGCATGGACTGATATGTCCCTGATGGGTACTAGTCTGATATTCAGCGGTGCATCCTTTGAGGCATAGACATATATGCCCTCTATGTGTCCCGTGATACTCTTGTAGTGGGTGTGTATCAACAAGACAGGCATGCATCACATTTTTTGAAACTGCATTGCATCGCATTTGCACTTCATTATCATCCATGGCATTTTTGAGTGAATTTGTGATGTTTGTGAGTATTTGGAATGAAATGTAATATTGATAGTATGAGGATTCTGATTTGTGGTTTACTATGATTATCTATGTTGTATTATTCTTCTGCTTATGGAACAACTAGGATGGGTTGCTCTAATTTTTATGCAGGTTGTAGTATGAGGAGGTTTGAATGGGATGTTGGTGTATTTGTATTCAATATTACTTTACTTAGGGTTAATTTGGGATGCTTGCTGAGTATCGTTGTTGTTTGGTACTCACTCCCTTGCTTTCTACACTTATGTAGGTCACGAGCTTGGATCGTCTTGATTTCCAACTCACATCTTCATTCGAGGCTTGTTATTGGGAGTCTATGAGGTAGTTGTTTGTCATCCAAGCAGACACCTCTTACTCTTCTATTATGCTTTTGTTCTACTCTAGAAACAATGACATTCAAAGTTGTATTTATGTCGAATCTATTGTAATACTTTAGAGGCTTATACACGTGACACTAGATTTTGGGGGATTATTGAGTTATGATATGTCTTTCCATGTTATGAATGCTATATTAGTCTTTTATTTTTCTTTACTTCTACATTTGCTTCTTTCGTTTGTTTTAGGCCGACCTATCTTGGTGGGATAAGACATATGCCATCACACCCATTTTTAGGTCGTGACACCTTCACATATTGATTTCCAGAATTCTAAAAATGCTGAGTTTCAGGACTTCAACATACGATAGACATGTGGACCATATGTCCAACATGCAATTTGTATATCAAATATGTAGCCCACATGTTGACACAGATCTTCCCAGACTAGGTGTTCCAATTCTTTTTAACTTCAATTTTTTGTACACTAGTACTTGAGTGGATAACAATTTTAACATGTATTCTCACATGGTTAATCATGGTTCGGGTGAACCTATAGAAAATATAATGGTTAAAACTAAGCTTGAATGTATTGAGTGTTATATTACTTTTTTGTCATCGCCCAAAAATTGAGCCATGATAGCGTCCACTATAACCCTCCGAATGGACAAGCCTAAACCCAAAATAAAACTCGAAAGATAGCAATCTAATAATAATAAATAAACACCGTAAAAGAGAAGCAGAAATAGAGGAATGGACCTTATTGTAAATTTGTAATGCGATACAAAATACACAAAAGAGGCCCAAAAGAGACCGAGAAGACAAACTAACACAAGAACTAATTCCCGGACCTGATATCACCTATATATAAGCTACTAAGTACAGAAAGTCATAAATACAAAAGAGCTGACTGATCCAAAGGACAAAACATTAGTCAGTACAAAAGAGGGAAAGGGGCAAGTCTCTGAACGCCAGGAGCTCACCACGATCCAATTCAGTGATGGCAAGGAAGATCCAACGCTCACTGAGGGTGGCACAAATTGGGAGCTGCATCAGAAAAAGATGTAGAAGTGCAGTATGAGTACCAAAACAAGGGGTACTCAGTAGGCATTATAGGCCGATCGAGCTCAGAAAGATCAAATATAAATAAATGGCACGAAGAAACTAAAACACAAGGGAAGGATCTAAACAAACTAACATAAGATAGAGAACAGAAAAATAATATCAAGGAGTTAGTCACAAGTTACGCATGAAACATAATACACTCAAAATGCCCAACGGCCAACTCACACAATGATACAGTACAAACACCAAGTAAGGAAACCTATTAGCCCGGAAGAAACATCAAGCCGCCCATAATGATACCTCAAGCTTAACCGAAGCCACTAACCCAGATAGATGTATCCGCGGACTACCCGGGATAGAATATCGAGCTTACCATTAATATAAATCTAAAAGATAGACTATAACCTGATCTAAGACAATGGGCTTCCCGGAATGATACCTCAAGCTCAACAGAGTAAAAGCAGCCAAAGATTTGTAATAAATTAAGTACAAAGTGGGTTTTTTTATAACTCTTAAGCCAGAATGGTCTCAAAGACTTCCAACTAATTAAGGTCAAATTTCCTCTTTTAAAAGAAAGTCATTTCCATCAAAGATCATCCCAAAAGTACCACCCTTCTCGGACATCATCACAATTACACAAACTGAGAAGAATACAAGTGACACCACAAGAGTACTAACCTGGACCTCCCGCTTCCAGCTCACGGCCTCGGACCTAACAATTCAATAATCGAGAAAGAAATCATGAATCAAGATTTACCAAGGCATGCAAACCAATCCAAAATAGCTAAACCACACAACAATCCTAAGTTTCACGCCACCTGCAAGCATTTCTAAGGATACTAGTCAACAAGCATAAGGACAACCTAAATTAAGGCTTCTGACTAAAACTACATAAACAACCCACAATGGCCATAAATCGACTAAGGATCAAAACAAATGCTACTACTAAAGTTCAACCAAATCATACTATACTAATCATTTATAATCAATCTAAAAGAGCCAAGTCTAGAAAAAAAACCATAACCGACATGAAGGCTGAAAACCACACACAAACAACTACTTAGGCAACTTGTCTTTCCAAAGAGCCTCGGAGCGATGCCAAGCTATCAACAATACCAAGGGAACACAAAAACAATCACTACAAAGCAATAATCAACAAAGAAAAGCAAAAAGATCAAGAGAATCCCAAAAAGCAAAAGTGGGACCCACGCACAGAGTCAGAAAATTGATTCCGTCACAAGGTCCCAATCTACTCAAGGAACTTGTGCCCCAAAAATATTAGGCACAAACCAAGTTGTGATCTAGCCAAATCAAGCCCACCATTTAATTTAGCTCAAGGGTTCAAAATAGTTAAATACGGAGAAATTTATGGAAATTACCAAGAGAAACGGAAGATTCAACCACTCCAGAAATAGCCCATGAACTTTTTCGACGCGTTTCAACTAGAATCACCCAAAACCAACAAGACATGCTCCAAAAATCCCCCAAAACCAAGTAGGAAATAGGGTTTTTAGTTGGTGCCCCATCTTTTAAAAGACACTGTCAGGCATTAAATTGCCTTTCGTGATCGCAGAGGCCTCCCTGCGAAGGCGAAGGCTTGGGCAGCCATCACTTCGCGAACATGGCCAGAGGCCTGAGAATGTGAAGGCTAAGGGAAGTCGGTCATCATGAACGCGACCAAGGGCCAGCGATTGCGATGAAGGAATCACTGCTGCACCAGCAACACTAAATCAACAAAGACACTAAAGCACAAAAACTTTCGTTGGGGTTCAGAACTCGTTTGGAATCTTGTCAACGCAAACCAAATATGCTACTAGACAGGAAATGACATTCCAGACTTAATAGAATTGATGAAATAACCAACGGAGGTCGTTTCGTCAAAATGTTGACCAATGTCAACACTTTTAAAGAATTAACAATCAATGCGCTAAAACCCACAAGGTCATCCTGAAAGCCTCAAAAACCAAACCAAAGGTCATTCTAGACCAAACTCAGCATTTCGGAGCTAACCGCACTGAAGGAATCCGATTTTGTACGGGTTTACCAAGAAAGTGACCAAAGTCAAACCTTAAGAAAAACTTAAAGGCTAAAATACCTAATTGCAACAACTCTAAATGAAAGTCTCAAAATCCTAACCAATCATCACACTAGACCAAAATGATACTTCCGGAGCTGATGGAACTGACAAAATTCTGATTCGACATCAAAATCTCCGAATGTTGACTAAAGTCAACTCCTTAAGCCTAAGGCCACCAAAACTGAAAAGCTTACACTAAACTCAACCGATTACCTATAGAAGCATGCTACTCATCCCAACACCGCACAAAAGTTATAAGGAAGCTACGGGAAGGGGCAAAATATTAAAAGCAAGAAAAAATACACAAATGACCCCAAGGGTCATTACAACATCCACTACTAAAAGAACTTTCGTTCGTGAAAGTAAGACAAAGGGAATACCTTAAGGCTCAAAAAGGTGAGGATAACGGGCCCGTAAGTCAAGCTTAGGCTCCCAAGAGTGGCCTCCTCGACTAGACGATGCCTCCACTGAACTTTCACTGATGGGATCTCCTTAGACCGCAATTTCCTCACCTATTTGTCTAAAATGGCCACAGGCTCCTCCTAGAAACTCAAGGACTCATCAAGTTGAATTGACTCCCACTGAAGCACGTGAAACTCATCAGGAACATACAGTCTCAACATAGAGACATGGAACACATGATAAACACTCGAAAAGGCCAGAGACAAGGCTATCTCATAAGCTACCTCTCCTATTGTCACGAACTAAAGTACCCCCTAAATGTGACATGACGTACAAGACCCCGAAAGGCCCCATACAAGCCACTTAGCATGCACCATACAAGATAATAGTAAGTTAGAAGTTCAAAGGCAATTTATATCAAAAGAGTTGACAAAAGTAGCAGAAGTCTAAACATTTGCCTCAAGCCATCTAATACATGAATAGAAAGAAAGTTGGACGTAACCCATACAAGTCTTAAAAGTAAAATGACATAAAAGGTAAATGTGTCTATGTCCTTGAACATATGAGGACTCACCAAATCTTTAACTCTCGAATGTAATGACTAGCCATGGGTGGATGGAGATAGACCAGATCTTACACTTATACGAAAATGTAGGCAAGAGTATGTGTTAGTACAAGAATGTACCAAGTATGATAACTATGCATAAAGGTTATAAAATCATGTAAAAAGGGTTATACATAAGATACAATGACCAAGTTAAATCATACGATGGCATGATAGAAAAAATGAGATAAAAGCTATGGTCAATGCAAGCAAATCATCTTAAAACAACATATGCTTAAAAGCCTTTAGTAAGTAACCTTAGTTCATTATTGTGGAAAGTGAGCCTTAACCGACATAGACCATATGAGCAATAACATGGAATTCGGTGTCTACCCCACACCGAAAAAAGGCGTCCTTACTTGCCAAGGTAAGAACCATAGCTTCTACCTTTAGTGGATCCACTAGCTAATGTCTATCTAAGACAATCATCCTATGGTGGCACATAGTTATGGGATAAAGAGATTGCTACTAGAAACCCAACCTCTACCAATGGGAGAGCTTCCATCTCAATATACACTCGGTGCTAAGCATAATTCGCACGGATTAATTATAATTCATAACTTATCTTATCATTAATAGACATGGGTAATCGCCTCTTGCCCCTTCATTAGTATAGCTCTTTAATCTTTGATTCAAACTTTAGATGAGAAAACCTTTCAACTCTTATGAATCCTTCATGTGAGAAAAGTCCTTTAACAAATTATGTTTTTGAGTAGTATGTGAGAAATCCTTTCACAACCCAATAACAACAACACTTACGCATCACTTCTCAAAGCAAATCTTAAATCATCATAACTTCATAATTTGAACATGCATAACTTTATAAAATTCTTCTTTTGATCATTTATAAAATTTCATCATAGAATCATAGCTTAGAAATCATAGATCATGCATGAGTTTATGAAATTTCAACTTCAAATCATGCAATTAACTCAATTCATGTATAAAAAGACTTAATTCAATCCATTAGATCATAAATTAAAAGAACCCATAAGATAGAAGAAAACCCTAATTTCCAATTGAAGAATCTAACTTTGCAAATTTGGAGAATTTAGGAACCCTATGGAGGAAAGGGCTCCATAGGTGAAAGCTATCATACCTTGATGCCAAAAGCTTGAAATCAATGATGAACTTAAAAGACTTGAATGAAAACCCTAGGACCTTTTCTTCTTCTTCAATCTTCTAGAGAAAGAAATATTTGGGGAAAGATTTTGGAGGGAGTTTGGAAGTGATTAGAAAAGGGTAGAATCAGGCTTAGAGGGCTTATATAGAGCTTAACCGACCTAGATTAGGAATAGGTTAATGAGGAAAAAGACCAAAAAGCCCTTAAAATAACTGCTAGATCTCGACCTACGGTCCAACCACGGACCGTCCTGTCCAACCATCGATGGGATTCAGAAGCTAAGAATTTTGGGCTTCCAACGACGGTTTCCATGTATGGTCCATTGGTCCACTTACGGACCGTACATACCAACCGTCAATCCTAACTTCAACCCTCAAAATTTCACTAAGTCTGAGAGTGACCTACAAGACCTACCTAAGACTCGTTCATGGAATGATGGGCCGTCTTGGAGAACCGTCAATGGGATCCTGAAACTTGACATTTTCAAAATATCTACCCTGCCACTTACGGTTCCCACCTACGGCCCGTAAGTCAACTTACGGTCCATAGGTGGCTTTCGTCAGTACTGGCACCATACATGAAAATCAGAAATTCCTTCCTTTTGAATTCGAGGTGTTACATTATCTCCCCCCTTGGGAACATTCATCCTCGAATGAGAATCAAGACATCATAAGGAGCATAGGAACTAAACCTAACAGCCCAACATGAATGCAATCACATAAATACACATATCCGAGGAGGAAACATCAACTCGAAGCTAAAGCATGTTCAAAACATCATTTCATAAGGTCTAAATGCAACCTATACTCAAATGCACATAAACACAAAGAGTTTAGTCAAGTTAACTCATTTTCTCAAAATCAAGCTTTTTCATAAACATGCATAAATGAGGAATCATGGGAATATCTAAGACACATGAGACCAAAAGAGTGAACCATGAGGAACTAAAATACCTCAAGCTAGAGTAGGAGTGGAGGGAAAGAGATGAGGATAACGGGACATCATATCGTCCTCGGCCTCCCAAGTAGTACCCTCAACTAACTGATTCCTCCAAAGGACCTTAACGGAAGCAACTTCTTTATTCCTCAACTTCCGAACTTGCCAGTCTAAAATCTCAACCAGAACCTCTTCATAAGAAAGACCCTCCTTCACACCAAGACTCTCCAATGGCACTATAGATGTCGGATCGCCAACACACCTCTTCAATAAGTAGACATGGAAAACCGAATGAAGCGACGCTAAATCACTAGGCAAGTCAAGTTCGTAAGCAACCTTGCTAATTCGCCTCAAAATCTTATATGGGCCCACATAACGGGGACTAAGCTACCCTTTCTTCTCAAACCTCATTACATCCTTCATGAGTGAAATTTCAAGTAAACCCAATCATTAACATCAAATTCTAGATCTCTCCTTCTAACGTCGGCATAGGACTTTTGTCGACTTTGAGCCATTTTTAACCTTTCTCTAACAAGCCAAACTTTCTCCATAGCATCATGAACCAATTCGGGACCTATCAAAGCAACTTCACCAATTTCAAACAAACCTATAGAAGATCTACACCTCCTACCATAAAGAGCCTCAAATGGAGCCATGCTAATACTGGAATGATAGCTATTATTATAAGCAAACTCAATGAAAGGCAAATGATCATCCCAACTACCCTTGAAATAAATCACACAAGCTCTCAACATTTCTTCCAAAGTTTGGATAGTACGCTCCGCTTGCCCATCAGTTTGAGGATGAAAGACCGTACTAAGCTTTACGTGAGTGCCAAGGCCCTTTTGGGAAGATTTCCAAAATTAAGAAGTGAATTGTGTACCACGATCGGATATGATGGATAGGGGAACTTCATGCAACCTAACCATCTCTCTTAGGTACAACCTACCATAGTCTTCTACCGAATAAGAAACCTTGACGGGAATGAAATGAGCTGATTTCGTCATACGATCCACAATAACCCAGATCGAGTCATGTTGTTGCCGGGAGCATGGTAAACCAACAATGAAGTCCATATCTAAATCTTCCCACTTTCAAGTAGGAATGCTAATATCTTGGGACAAACCTCCCTGCTTTTGGTGTTCAAACTTTCACTTGTTAACAATTAGGACACTTAGCCACAAATTCTGTAATGTCCTTCTTCATCCCATTCCACCAATAGACCTCCCACAAGTCACGGTACATCTTGGTGGCTCCCGGGTGAATGAAATATCAGGAACTATAGGCTTCCAATAAAATCTGCTCCCTCAAGTTATCAACATTTGAAACACACAAATGACCTTGATATCTAAGTACACCATCTCCCCCTTGGGAGAAAGCCTCAACGGACTTTTTAAGCACCGATTCCTTTAATTTCATCAAAATTGGATCAAGACCTAGCTTGCTTTCACATCCTATACAAAAGATGATTATGAACCATTATGAATGATCACTCCAACGTCAGTAGAATCAATTAGCTGAACACCCAATCGGGCCAATCTATGCACATCTCGAACTAATTCCTTCTTATCGTCTTCAACATGAGCAACACTACCCATGGACAATCGACTAAGGGCATCCGCCACCAAATTTGCCTTGCCGGGGTGATAGAGGACACTCATGTCATAGTCCTTTAACAACTCAAGGCACCTTCTTTGGCGAAGATTCAGATCCTTTTACTTGAACACATATTGCAAACTCTTGTGGTCGGTGAGGACATCCACATGGACACCATACAATATTTAAAAAGAGAGTGGAAATTTACTCCTTGTTTGCTACTGTACATATAGTTGCTTTAAATTTTGGTTGTGTAAAATTGATCTTTCATCTACATAATTTGACGGAGACCCAACTATTCCTGTAAAAACTTATGTAGATTTTATTTTCACAAAATAATCTTTGGGATTTTATTTTAAACTTGAGAAATAATGCTGTCTGCAGATTCTGAGGGCTATACTGCACAAAAAGATAGAGAGTATCTGCATTTCTAATCTGAAAACAATGAACTATAGAGAGAAAAATTGAAAATGCATAATGTTACATGGTCTCAAGAATGTTAATGTATCCGATACAAGTTTGTGTAATTTTCCATATGGGTACTTTAAGTTTCCTACTAACATTTAGTGCATGTTGAAGAATCCTCACAAAGTATCCGTGCCCATGTCACCCCAGTTCAATGCAGGCAAGTCAAATCAAATGAAGGGTCTATGTAACATATAAAACACATAATGAAAGATCCATTCATGCTCCTATATCTGAGTTTTGAATATCTAGCAGTCTTAATTTCATTCTTTTACAGAAAATCCTTTTGGCCAACAAACGAACTGTAGACATCATTCACCTCAGGGAACGGAAAATGCCCACATTCTTTAAGACTCTACTGGGAAGAGCTCGTGCGTGAATCATTAGTTGGAGAACTCAAACAGCTTTCTGTACCTTTTTTTCCCTCCGCCCTACAATAAATTGAAACCTACTGGTCGTGATCTAACCAATAACTACATTAAATTTGTATATCTTCTATCCTCCTTATGGCTTCTCTCATGTCGATTCTCTTATCATGGTCACTCTCAGTGCATGCAGCTCCTATATGAAGGAACTTCTCCATCATTTCAAGGGAATCGGTTGCTGTTGCTATCTCTGGATCAATCAATTCTGATACTCTATTCTCTTCAATTGCTGACCGAGCCCATTGTGCAACGTCAGTTCCACAGTTTTGGTTGCTGAGATATTGTGATGGGAATTTCCCAGTAAGGATTTCAAGAATTATGATTCCAAGACAATATACATCACTTTTTGGAGTGATTTGTTGGTTAAGTATAGCTTCTGGGGATTTATAAGCAAAAAGAGATTGGGCAGCTTGCGAATTGTTTAGTAGTGGATAAAAGGCATAATCTGTGAGAAGTGGTTCATTATTTGCGGAAAGAAGAATGTTGCTAGACTTAAGGTTCCCATGAGGTACATCATATGATGAAAACTCTGAATGAAGAAATTTCATTCCACTGGCAACTCCCTGAATGATTTTAACCCGAGTAGGCCAATTTAACTGAGCATGTGCTATCCCGCGATCACCTGAAAATTTTGGATAAAAATAAACCACATTAAGAGTTAATAATATTGATAGAAGAAACTCTCAAATTGACATGCTAAATATATAATGTGAATATTACCTCCAGGCATATTAGAGACCAATTCAACAAAGTTATGGAACTTCAGAAACAGCTGCAATTATTCAAACATCTAAAGTTGCACCCTTTCATAAATTATTCAAACATGTATACTTTCATTCTATCTATCTTTTTTGTTTTTTATGAGGGACGCGGGGATCTATGACAAGAATGGAAATCTTTCGGGCTATCTAAGAGCATTTTTATTAATTATGTAATCCCGAGACTTTAAAAAGAGACATTTCAAGGGAACGATTAGCAGACTATTTCATAAACGTAAATGATAGATGATCTCTACTTATGCACATGAAATAGAAGCTAGCTTGTACACAATAATATATTGGCTGTTTTGATGGACTCCTTTACCATTGAAGATGAGACAGAGGCAAAGAAGAAATATCCATACCATGTAATAGGTACAACAGGCTGCCTTTGGGAATGTATTCAGACACCACCAGCTTCTCCTCTTTCCTGTAATGGTATGCTAATGGCTGCAATATGTTCTTATGCCTTATCCCGGCGAGTCGTCTGATCTCTGCATCAAAACTTTCCTTATTAAATTTATTGGTTTCCCTCAACCTCTTCACCACGACGGACACTCCATTTCCCAATACTGCCTTGTAAGCTGACCCCAATCCTCCATTCCCAAGGACTTCAGCTGCTGCCTTCATCAAATCAGGCATCCCAAATATACCTTTTTCATCATTTACCACCACTAGATCACCCATATCGCTTCCACTTCTTGAGCGTCCCTTCCTTGATGAACGCATAGAGGTGCGTGTACTCATGCTTCTCTTGTTAAGGTGTACCTTCACAGCCTCATCAAGGTTCTCTTTTTCAAGCTTTTCAAATTGATCATCCTTACGCTTTGCCTTAAATAATATAGCCACCAATAACAAAACAACCACTAAGCCTATAATTATCCATTTTGTACTTCCAGAACCTTCAGACTTTTCACCAGAAGCTGTAGCCTTACACTCTCTCCCTATTTGATTTCCACATAAATCAGGATTTCCTTGAAAGGGGTTCGAACCAAACTTTGACAAACTTTGCGGTATTAAACCTTGTAATTTATTGTTTGAGAAGTTTATAGTTGCTAGATTACCCTGTGACAAAGATGGAATAGGTCCTGTAAATTCATTATTCTCCAAATGGAGTTCTAAAAGATATTTTAAACCTACTAAAGAATCAGGGATTTTCCCTGAAAACTTGTTCTGCGAAAGCCAGATTTTCCTGAGAGATCCCATTTTGGAGAAGAAATCTCCCGGGATCTCTCCGGTAAACTGGTTTCCATCAATGAATAAAGACTTGAGAGCACCAAGCCTAAAAAATTCAGGAATTGATCCTGAAAAAGAGTTGTTTGCAAGATTAACAACTCTAAGGCCTTGAAGGCTAATTAATACATCAACATCAAGATTCCCTGACAAGCCAACCCCACCAAGAAGTAGGGCTTGGACAACATTTTTATTATCACATTGAACACCAAACCATTTCTTATTATTATCACAAGGATTTGTTCCTTTTTTCCATGACGAATCAAGAACTGAGGTATTTAATAACAATTCTTTAAATTCAAGAAGGACTTCATCATCTCCAATGGAAAGACAAGGAGTTGGATGAGATAGAAACAGAATGAAAACAAATAAGGGAATAAGGTGGTGGAGGAAGAGGACAGCGGCCATTTTTTGTGGAGAAACAATGAGCCGCTCTCCAGAGAGAGAGAGAGTTTCTCTGATTTTTTTCTTGGGAGGTGTGTCATGTTCATGCGTTCTTTTGTTGGGATTAAGGTGGATGGTGTAATTTGACGATGATTTGTGACAGACAGAATGTTGTCTGAAAACGGATTTAGAATGTTGGATGGAAAGAGAGGTTGACCTTGTCAATGGTGAAGAGGCCTTCTCGATAAATAGAATGAGGATGTAATTTTAATTTTTTTAAACTTATTTGGTAAGATTGTATAAAAAAATTGAGAAAATTTTAATAATTTTTTAACTTATGAGGTTTTTACGTTTATATGAAAATATACAATATAAAAAGTCCAAATCGCATGTCCAAACTGTAATGACTCGTTGGTCATTTTCGATATTTACGTGAAATTTATCGTTTTGCCCCTCCAGACTTTTGCTCCGAGTTGCTTCTTGGTTGAGTTTTGGAAGTTGGTTCCAAGCCTTGTGTAAAACGTTGAGATTTTGGCAAGTTTTGAGTTTGAAAGGCTTAAGTTGCCTAAAAGTGATTTCTGGGGTCTTTTGGGTTTCGAATGCTCAGATCAGAATTTCGAGAGTTCTGTTGGATTCGGGGGATGATTTTAGGCCTAGGAGTGGTCTTGGTTGATTTTTGAGAGGTCCCGAGCTTGTTTTGGCCTTTTTGGGCGTTTGTTAGTTTCTTGTGGTTTTCAAGGATGTCGAGTAAAGAAGACCTCGAATTCATGTTTTGACAGTTCCATTGAGTCCAGAACGTCGAGTATAATTGTTTTGCATATCTAGCTTGTGTGTACAGGGTTTCGAATGAATCTCGAGGGTCGACCTTTCAATGTTTTGAGAGTTGACTGTATTTTTTGGTGCTGCAGGCCTCGCTTTTGCGAAGGTCCTGTCGCTTAAGCGACCCTCGCAAGAAGCGAAGGAGGCTTTTCTTTTGCTAAGACTACAAGTTTTACGAGGGTCGTAAGGTCGGTTTTGCGACATCAGAAGGGGTTTTTTGAGCTGCAATTTTGTTGTTTTAGTCCCATTTTCCATTTTTGAGCTTGGGAGACCCTTGGTGGAGATTTGTGAAGAATTTTCTTGTACTAAATCATTTGGGTAAGCTTTTATAACCCTAAAACTCTTTTTTCCTTTGATTATTTATGCATTCTAACATCCAAATTTGGAATATGATTTGGAAAATGGCAAGGTTTTGCAACAACTTGAGTTTTGATCTAAAATGGTGATTTGAAGTGGTGTTAAATCCTTTTTCGAATTGGTTTTCTCTAATGAGTTTCTAAAACCTTAAACATTATTTTCAAATATCGATTTCCGTATTCAAACTTTCTTTTTGAAATTGGGTTTTGAGGTGATTGACCTATTTCTCTAAATAATTGATGTGGGTATTGTTGTTTCTGATGGGTGATGGTGAATACTTGATTATTATAGATTGTGTGGCTTTGGAAGTGAGTCGAAAAGGGAAAACTCAAGCTTTAGATTGATTGATTGATTGCTTTAAGGCAAGTGATCTCTTAAACTTTGCACTTTGGTTTAATTGTCTATTTCTCTTCAATGTCTATGTGTGGGGGAGTAATCGAGAATGAGGTGAAGGGTTATTTGTTCCACTCGATTAATGTTAACCAATAAAAAAGGGAGAAAATGAAAAGGCTTTTTGATGATATTGATAAATTGTGAATTGCCTTGTTGTGGCCTCTATTTGATTGATTGGTGAATTGCTTAAAAGCATGAAAGTGGCCTTGAATTGTTGTCTCTTTGTGTGATGTGATACTGCTTTTTTGCATGGATTGTTGATACCGTGATGAGACACTTGATAAAAGCTGAAGAAAAAATAATTTCGGCAAGTGATATTTTGTGATAAAGCCGAAGGAAAATGGTTTCGGCTAGTGATATGTTGTGACAAAGTCGAAGGAAAATGGTTTCGGCAAGTGCTATTTTGTGATAAAAGCCGAAGGAAAATGGATCCGGCTAGTGATTTAAATGCCGAGAGGAAATGGTTCCAGCAAGTAATTAATGTGCAAGCCGAAAGAAAATGGTTCCGGCTAGTGACATTGTGCCGAAGGAAAATGGTTCCGATAAATGTTGGCATATGTAATCAATCTAATTGATACATATATTTGACTTATTTGATGCATGTGATTGATCTAGTTGATGTGTTGGATTGGTTATTTGGTATCTGAGTTGAACACTTTGATATTCGTGATTGAAATGCTTTATACTTGAGAGTAACTGATATGATACTTTTCGGTTGTTGAAATATGACTTTTTGGTGTATGATTTTTGAGCCTTGAGACTCGTGTAATGTAGAACTATTAGGTTGGGCTTATTTCTGTGGAGGTTTGGTTGGGATGGAAAGGAGTATTCGATTTAGCTAGGTTGCCTAGTTTATTAGGTTGCTCGTTGGGTGTCGTGTTGGTGGTACTCACTCTTTGCTTCTACACTTGTGTAGGCTTCGAGCCCAGACCCATGTGATCTTCTCCTTCTTCTTCTGACTTCGAGGCTCATGGAAGGACCAGAGAAGTAGCTGTTTGTCATTTCGACGGACTCTCTTTCCTTTTTGTTATGCTTTGTTCTATATGAGAAGCAAAGACATTTGAGACTTGTATTTATCTTTTGAATTCTGTATTTACTGTAGTGGCTTGTACACGTGACAACCATTTTTTGGGTATTTTTTAGAATGAATAAAAAATTTCGCCTTTGTCTTGTTTTTGCTTTATTTCATTTCGCTTTTCTTTCATTTTCATTAGGTTGAGGCTGATTTGTCTTGGTTGGAATAGACAAGTGTCTCACGTCCATTTTTGGATCGTGACAAATGGTATCAGAGCCCCAGGTTCATAGGTTTCACGTGTGTACAAGTCAAGTCTAAGTAGAATCTCGAGGATCGGTACGAAGACATCTGTACTTATCTTTGAGAGGCTATGAAGACTATTAGAAAACTTCTTTTTGTTCATTCTTCTTTATCATGCGCAGGTGCCTTCGTTAGTACTGAGTTGTCGCGTGTTCTTTTGGCAGATGTCGAGGACTAGACCTTCTATTTCCAGTGGTAGAGGGGAGGTAGTCCCCGAGGATGTTTTTGAAACCCAAGCTAGGGGTAGAGGTAGGACCAGAGCTAGAGTCCGAGCTCGTGGAATAGCACAGGCTAGAGGTCATGCCCGTGGAGCGGCACCAGCTAGAGGCAGAGGTAGAGAGGCTTCTCCTGAGCCATAGTTTAAGGTTGCTGAGGACTAGGTTCCTTTCGGGTTTAGAGCTTCCTTGTTTGAGAAGACTTTGTTGAGGATGCTTGGTGTGATAGATAACTTCTCTCAGGGTGGTGCAACTGGTACATCACATGGTTCTCAGACTAGATTAGGAGCGCAAACTCCAGGTCAGCAGCAGACTCCGAGTACTCTGGATCAGACAATAGTGGTTCCGGCACCGGTTGTGGGTGTTCACATTGCTCTTGATGTTATTCTGACGAAAGCTGAGCAACAGTGCTTAAGAGGTTTCAGAAGATGAAACCACCCCAGTTTCAGGTTGGTAAGAGCGAGGATTCTCATGAGTTCTTGACTTTGTGCCATGAGATGCTTGAGGCAATGGGTATGGTGGATGCTTGTGGTGTTTGTTTTGTTGCCCTTCAGCTGAGTGGACAAGCCATAGAGTGTTGGAGGACTTTTGGAAGGTCTATACTAGTTGGGTCTCCTCTGATAGAGTGGGAGGTGTTCTCTTGTGCTTTCCAGGACCACTTCATTCCTTGGAGCGTGAGGAAGGAGAGTTGATTGAGATTTGAGGACTTGAGATAGGACACTTTGTCTGTGATTGAGTATGAAGCCCATTTTTGGGAGCTTTCTAGGTATGTTATGACTATTGTTCTTGATGAGGCAGAGAGAGTTCACGAGTTTGTGAGAGGGTTGTCTTTCTATACCAAGTCGTATATGTTCTGAGCAGCTAAAGAGGGGGCTTCCTTCCAGTCCTTTGTGAGCACCGCCAAGGAGGCGGAGTTGATACTTGTAGAGGAGTTTGGGGAGCCTAAGAGGGCCCATTTTTCTGGACAATTTTTTGGTGCCTCATCTAGAGGCAAGGGTTCACACTGAGGTAGTGGTTCCTTTTAGCATCGTGGGTCAGTTCATGCATCTATGCCAGCAGCTAAGAGTGGGCAGTCAGCCCGAGGATCTTATGATTCGGGTCGAGGTGGCCATGGTAGCTCATCTGGTTCACAACAGCAGTTATCTGTGTCGAGGTCTTACTATGGTTGTGGGGATCCAGGTCATATAATTCGGTAGTATCCTGTACAGACTCACTCAGGACCCCAGCATACTTACTCAGCTTCTCCAACTAGAGATTCAGCTCCTCCTACCAGGGGTCGAGGCAGAGGTCAGTCTGGTAGAGGTGGAAGGACTTCTGGTAGGGGTGCTACAGGTTCACAGGTTGGAGTAGAGGTTCTACTCAGTGGCCGAGAGGGCCAGTGTTATGCTTTTCTAGGGAGATCTGAGGCTAAGACTTCTGATGCTGTGATCACAGGTATTGTCCCAGTTTGCCATCAACCTGCATCTGTATTGTTTGATCCAGGGTCTAGTATCTCATATATGTCTACTTATTTTACTTCTTGCTTTGATATGATGTCTGACTACATGCTTGTGTTTATTCATGTTTCTACACCAGTGAGTGAATCCTTAGTGGTGGATCGAGTGTATCGATCCTGTGTTGTTTCTTTTGCCAGGTATGATACTTGGCTATACTTGATCATTTTGGGGATGGTAGACTTTGATGTTATTTTGGGTATGGATTGGCTCTCTCCACATCATGCTATTCTAAATTATTTTGCTAAGACTGTGGCCTTTGTGATGCCAGGTGTCCCAAGAGTTATGTGGATGGGTGCTAGTGGTTCTTACCCTAGCAAGGTTATCTTCTTCATTCGAGTTCAAAGATTGGTTGATAGAGGGTGTTTGTCTTATTTGGCTTTCATTCGGGGTACTAGTGTTGAGCCACCTCTCATGAATTTTGTTCCCGTGGTTAGAGAGTTTTCAGATGTCTTCCCTACTGATTTTCCAAGTGTTCCTCCGAATAGAGATATTGATTTTGCAATTGACTTGGAGTCGGACACCAAGCCCATCTCTATTCCTCATTACCGTATGCCTCCAGCTGATGAGTTGAAAAAACTGAAGGATCAGTTATAGGATTTGTTGAGTAAGGGATTCATGTGGGATGCTCCTGTGTTGTTTGTGAGGAAGAAGGATGGAACCATGAGGATGTGTATTGATTATCAGCAATTGAACAAGGTGATAGCGAAGAACAAGTATCCCATTCCTCGTATTGATGACTTTTTTATCAGGTTCAGGGTGCATCACTGTTTTCTAAGATTGATTTGAGATCCAGTTATCATCAGCTGAAGATTTGGTCATCGGATATCCCTAAGATAACTTTCAGGTGTCATTATGGACACTATGAGTTTCTTGTGATGTCTTTTGGTTTGACTAACTCCCCTACAACATTCATGGAGTTGATGAACGGGGTGTTCCAACCTTATTTGGACTCTTTTGTGACAGTCTTCATTGATGACATCTTAGTGTACTCCAAGACTGAGGAGGATCATGATCGTCATTTGAGGATTGTGCTCTAGAGATTGAGGGAAGAGAAGTTATATGTCAAGTTCTCGAAGTGTAAGCTTAAGGTTGATTCAGTTGCATTTGTAGGACACGTGGTGTCCAAGGAGGGTATTAGGGTGGATCCAGCTAAAATTAAGGGAGTTAGAGGTTGGACCAGACCTACTTTAGTCACTGAGATTCAGGGTTTTGTGGGACTTGCAGGCTACTACTGACGATTTGTTCAGAGCTTCTCCACTATTGCATCTCCTTTGACCAGATTGAATCGACAGAGTGTGAGTTTCCAGTGGTTTGATGAGTGCGGAGAGAGCTTTCAGAAGCTCAAGACCTTGTTGACTTCAACTCATGTTTTGACTTTACATGAGAAGGGTGTAGACTTCACTGTATTTTGCGATGCTTCTGGAGTTGGGTTAAGGGGTGTTCTAATGCAGGAAGGTAAGGTGATTGCCGATACTTCTAGACAGTTGAATACCCATGAGAAGAACTACCCTACCCATGATCTTGAGTTGGCAGCTGTGGTGTTTATGCTTAAGATATGGCGGCATTATCTCTATGGGGTGCATTGTGAGGTCTTCACTGACCATCGGAGTCTTCAGTACATCTTTAGTCAGAGGGATCTGAACTTGAGGCAGCACAGATGGCTTGAGCTATTGAAGGAATATGATATCACTATCTTGTATCACCCAGGAAAGGCCAATGTGGTGGCCAATGCTTTGAGTAGGAAGACTTTAAGTTTGGGGAGTCTTGCATCTATCAATGTTGAGGAGAGACCATTGGATAGAGATGCTCAGAAGTTAGCCAACAGTCTTGTCTGATTGTAGATTACTAAGGAGACGAGTGGTTTGATTGCTTTCCTTAAGGCTTGTTCTTTCTTAGTTGAGCAGATTCGAGAGCACCAATTTGATGATGAGAAATTGTGTCTCATTCAAGACAAAGCGTTGAGAGGGGAAACCAAGGAGGCTGTCCTTGATACTGATGGTGTCTTGAGGATTGGAGGCAGGATTTGTGCACCCAAGATGGGTAAGTTGATTAGATGCATTCTTGAGGAGGCCCATTATTCTCGATATTCTATTCATCCAGGAGCGGCGAAGATGTATCTTAACCTGAACCAGCATTATTGGTGGTATGACATGAACAGGGATATTGTAGACTTTGTTTCTAGATATTTGACTTGCCAACAGATCAAGTGTAAGCATCAACGACCTGGAGGTGTATCTCAAAGGATGCATATTCCTACTTGGAAATGGGAACGGATCACTATAAATTTTGTCATTGGTTTTCCAACCCCCATGGGTGGTTATGACTCCATTTGGATTGTGGTTGATAGGTTGACCAAGTCTGCCCACTTAATCCCGCTTAGGGTGAAGTATACGGCATAGAAGTTAGCCGAGCTTTATATCAGTCAGATTGTACGACTGCATGAAATCCCAGTTTCTATTGTTTCTGATCGAGGTTCCTTGTTCACTTCCCATTTCTAAAAGGCTTTGCGGCATGGTTTGGGTACTCGGCTAGATATGAGTACACTTTTCATCCTCAGACAGACGGTCAGTCGGACCGGATGATTCAGGTGTTGGAGGATATGCTCTGTGCTTGTGTGATCAATTTTGGTGCTAGATGAGATCGGTATTTACCCTTAGCAGAGTTTGCCTACAACAACAGTTATCATTCAAGTATTCAGATGGCCCCTTTTGAGGCGTTGTATAGCAGACGGTGTAGATCTCCGTTCACTTGGTTTGATTCAGCTGAGATAGACTCTTTGGATATAGACTTGCTTAGAGATGCTATGGAGTATGTCCGTATGATTCAGGATAGACTGTTGATAGCCAGAGTCGACAGAAGAGCTATGCAGACCGGAGAGTCCGAGCCCTTGTGTTTATGGAGGGTGATCATGTTTGGTTTCGAGTGTCACCCATGAAAGGTGTGATGAGGTTTGACAAGAAGGGCAAGCTTAGCCCTAGTTTCATTAGACCTTTTTAGATTTTGAATCGAGTGGGAGAGGTGGCCTATAAGTTGGCCTTGCCACCTAGCTTGTCAGTTGTTCATCATGTGTTTCATGTCTCCATGCTTTGGAAGTACGTGCCAGAGGAGTCCCATGTACTTTCCCTTAATTTAGTTGAGTTGGGTCTAGATTTATATTTTGAGGAGGAGCCTATAGCCATCTTGGATAGGCAAGTTTGAAAGCTTAGAACTAAGGAGATTGCTTTAGTGAAGGTGCAGTGGAAGTACCATTCAGTTGGTGAGATGACTTAAGAGACAGATTCAGAAATGCATGCCATATATCCTTATCTGTTCGAGGCTTCAGGTACTTTCTTGTCCTTTATGTTCGAGGATGAACATGGTTTTTAATGGTGAATAATGTAATGACCCGATTGGTCATTTTTGGTTTTTTCATGAAATTTGCCATTTTACCCCTTCCGATTTTTGCCCCAAGTTATTTCATGGTTGAGTTTTGGAAGTTGGTTCCAAGCATTATGTAAAAAGTTAAGATTTTGGTAAAGTTTTGAGTTTGAAAGGCTTAAGTTGCCTAAAAGTTATTTCTGGTGTCTTTCAGGTTATGGATGCTTGGATCGAAATTCCGAGAGTACTCTTGGATTCGGGGAATGATTTTAGGCCTAGAGTTGGTCTTGGTTGATTTTTGAGAGGTCTCGAGCTTGTTTTGGCCTTTTTGGACATTTGTTAGTTTCTTGTTGTTTTCACGGATGTCGGGTCAAGAAGACCTCAGATTCGTGTTTTGACGATTTCATTGAGTCCAAAACGTTCAGTATAATTGATTTTCATATCTAGTTTGTGTGTACGGGGTCCCGAATGAATCTCAACGGTCCTTTCAATGTTTTGAAAGTTGACTGTGTTTTCTGGTGCTGCAGGCCTCGCTTTTGCGAAGGTCCCGTCACTTAAGCGACCTTCGCTTAAGCAAAGGACCTGTAGCTTAAGCGACCCTTGCAGAAGCAAAGGAGGCTTCGCTTTTGTGAAGGCTGCGATTTTTATGGGGTTCGCTTTTGTGAACCCCTAGTCGCTTTTGCAACATCAGAGGGGGTTTTTTGAGCTGCAATTTCAGGGTTTTAGCTCCATTTTCTATTTTTGAGCTTGGGAAAACCTTGGTGGCAATTTGTGAAGGATCTTTTTGTGCTAAATCATTTGGGTAAGCTTTTATGACCCTAAAAATCCTTTTTCCTCTGATTATTTAAGGATTCTAACATCCAAATTTGGAATTTGATTTGGAAAATGGAAAGGTTTTGCAAGAACTTGAGTTTTGATCTAAAATGGTGATGTTGAGTGGTTTTAAATCCCTTTTCGAATTGGTTTTGTGTAATGAGTTTCTAAAGCTTTAAACGTAATTTTTAAATATCAATTTCCAGATTCAAACCTTCTTTTTGAAATTAGATTTTGAGGTGATTGACCCATTTCTCTAAATAATTGATATGGATATTATTTTTTCCGATGGGTGATGGTGAATACTTGATTGTTATAGATTGTGTGGCTTTAGAAGTGAGTCGAAAAGGGAAAACTCATACTTCGGATTGATTGACCGATTTCTTTAAGGCAAATGATCTCTTAAACTTTATACTTCGGTTGAATTGTCTACTTCTTTTCATTGTCTATGTGTTGGGGAGTAATCGGGAATAAGGTGAACGGTTATATGTTCTACTTGATTAATGTTAACCAACAAAGAGGGAAAAATGAAAAGGCTTCTAGATGATAATGATAAATTGTCTATTGCCTTGTTGTGGCCCCTATTTGATTGATTGGTGAATTGCTTGAAAGCATGAAAGTGGACTTGAATTGTATGAATTGTTGTCTCTTCATGTGGTGTGATATTGCTTTTGTGCCTGGATTGTTGACACCATGATGAGACACTTGATAAAAGCCGAAGGAAAATGGTTCCGGCTAGTGATATAAATGCCGAAAGAAAATGGTTTGGGCTAGTGATATTTTGTGATAAAGTCGAAGAAAAATGGTTTCGGCTAGTGATATAAATGTCAAAGGGAAATGTTTCCGGCAAGTGCTATTTTATGATAAAAGTCGAAGGGAAATGGTTCCAGCTAGTGATCTAAATGCTGAAGAGAAATGGTTCCGGCAAGTGAATTAATTTGAAAGCCGAAGGAAAATAGTTCAGGCTAGTGATATTGTGCCGAAGGAAAATAGTTCAGGCTAGTGATATTGTGCCGAAGGGAAATGGTTTCGGCAAATGTTGACCTTTGTGATCAATCTACTTGATGCATATATTTGACCTCTTTGATGCATGTAATTGAGCTAGTTGATGTGTTGGATTGGTTATTTGGTATGTGAATTGAATACTTTGATATTCGTGATTGAAATGCTTTATACTTGAGAGTAACTGATATGATACTTGTTGATAATGTCCAAATATACTTCTTGAAAAGAAATATAAACGGTCGTATGCAATATATTTACCCAACTATGAGTCGGGGTCGATCCCACAAACAATATGGAAGAATATTGTCAATAGCAAATATTTAACTAGGTAGTCGTTATTTAAAAGAGGGATTTAAATTGAAACAAAAATAATTTTAAAAAAATAATAATAGCTTGGAACTAAGTATTTACTTGTATTTAGGTTATTAAAAATAACTAGGAATGTGCTCCTCATGATTTCATAACATAGCAAGAATATTGTACTAGTGATCTAATTCAATTTTTAGAATGCAAAGTCGGTAAGTTAGGTATCCCTAAGTGATTGGTCCTCCAAATAGGTAATTTCACCACGCAACTTGGTTCGTCTACGTGTGTTGCTTTACTAACCCTTACCTTTGACCCAGATAAGCCCTCTGCATATGTGGTTCAGGCCATTAGATAGCGTACTAATTAATGCTAAATCTCTGTTGTTTAATCTCTTTCTCATTCATTACTTCCTTGGTCCGGCCAGTAGGAATGAGGCGGGTTCTAACGTCGCGCACTGTTAAAAAGCATTCAAAACGAAGAGATTAACAATACATACATAAAAATCAATCAAGAATCACTTTTTACATTAACTTACTATAATAATTCATCATGGTTTCTACAACCCTAGTTATGAAATTTAGCTACTCATTATCTCAAAAACGCAATCAAAATTTATTAAAATAAATATGCTTGTGCTAATGATAAAAAATTTAAGAACAATAGCTAAAAATATCTTTCAATAATCATAAATACAAATAAATAATAAAGGAGAAGAAAGAATAAACCAAAATTATCTGGCTTCCACGGCGGCTCTTCCAAAGTTCCTAAGCTATAAGGTTCTAACTTGTATATTGTTTCTTGGGTTCTTCTTCTTTTAAGAATAATTTTTTATGCCCTATTATAGATATAAAAACACAAAATAAAATAATTAAGTCCAAAACAAATTAGGAAATCAAAACCCAATTAAATTGGGTCTTCCGAATTGTTTACTGCCGCCGCCTCAACGTTAGTTGTATCTTTATAGGATGCCACGTGGCAGCAAGTTAATCGAAACCAAATTGCACTTAGCCGCCTTTTGCACTTTAATATATAATATATTATTATATTCAATTTAATCCATTAAGCTGTCTGCTTGATTTTGCTTCTAGAATTTTCTATTTTTAATTCGTTTTAGCTCCATACTTCTTAATCTTCACACCAATTTAATCCTACAAATAAAATATACTATTTAGCATACTCCATAAAACTTATGCTCAAAACGGACAAATACAAATAATAAATGTGATACAAAAAATGATTAAATATGTATATTTTTAGCCTCACATCAACACCCCACACTTCAACTTTTGCTCATCCTCGAGCAACCATTAAAGCTCATCTCAAAAAAATTGAACTCGAAATATCACCACTTTGATTGATACAAACAATTAAGTCACATTACAAATCATAATATCAAGTACTCTTCCAATCATTATGGAAGATATAGAATAAAACAACAAACTTCTAACATCCCAACCTCAATGATGGACTCTACTCATCAAATTAGGTTTGTTCCCCTACTCCATCAAAGAAAGCTAATAAAATCACATATCTATCATGGAACAAGTGCCCTCACAAGAAGAAATAGTCCACACACTCAATTTAAAGAATCGAATATAAATTAAGGACTAAGCATCAATGAACAACTGTCTCACTCACAAAAGAATTCACATGTATGCATAAAGAATCATAGGTTTGCCCATTATGTACATCTCCACTAACTAAGTATGCTTGGATAGAATCAAATAGGACTTTATCGGGTTGTAATGTTGACTAGGGGACATGTAGGAAACTATATAATAGTGACTTAAAATTTCCCTAAGCACTTTGCATTTATTTTTTTTTCTCATCACCTATTATTTTCATCACTTTTTTTTTCAACCCTCCTTTCAATTATTTTCACAAGTAATTCTCATCATATCAAGAATGCTTCAATAAATTATTTTTTTCAAGCAAAATTTTTTTTTTCATGTCACACTCTTTCTAAGAGGGCTTTCTCATCACAAGTAACTATCATTGGTCACCCTTTCTCTTCTTTTTTTTTTTTACACAACCATCCCTTTTCTTCAGATTTAATAATTGTATACAATTTATGCTACAGTGCTTAAGGAAGCAGGGTGTAAAAATTAGGGTTTCAAATAAATTGGATCAAGATAAATATAAGGCTACCAAACGAAAGGCTACAAGCTCACAGGGTTTAATATAATATCTGAAAAGGCTAAAATTTACAAGACAAATCAAAGAAAGCATATCATCATCTTCTAAACAAAAGCAATACTTTTTTATTTCGCTTCAATAACATTCAGGGCAAGTTCTAGATTAAGATGCAAAACATGAAATACATGCAAACAACCTCACCACACATGGCACAAGTCTCAATCAAGATAGAACAATTCTACTTCTAAGATCATTACAATATAAATAAGAATAAGTTATATAGAGAGTCACAACCATGAGCCTAGGTGTCAAAAATCTATTTTAAATTTTATTCTCAAGCACTCACAGAAAAGTACTACTCAAGTCAGGCTTAAATTTCTAATATCAAACAAGTCAAAAAGGTCTTTTCTTTTCTCTCCAAATAAAATAAAATAAAATAATTTCCCGATTCAAAGGGCGCCACCTCGGAAAAGAACCGAGGCTATAAAAAAAATCAAGGGGTGGATGAGATATGCCACTAAAAACTACAATAAAAGAATAATAGAAAAAATCTTTTTGTATATATATATATTTTTATAAAATAACAAATAATAAAGAAAATATTTTTGTATTTTTTTAATAAAATAACAAATAATAAAGAAAATCTTTTTGTATTGTTTTTAAATAAAATAAAATCCTATGGCATATTCACCCTTAAGCTCATAACTATCGAAAGAATTTTCACCCCACACTTAAAATCATGCTTTGTCCCCAAAGAAATTTATAGAAAAGAGAAGAAGAAGAAGAAGGGTGAGAAATACTCTGCCTAGCTAACAACATGTTTTCTCTCCATTCATCAAGGGTCACGCGCACCACACACTTAAGCTCAAAACGTGTTCGTTAGCTTCAAAGTTGGGTACTCAGACTTTCCCTAAATCTACAAAAACAAAAACAACCAAAAAAGTGACACTAAAAAAAATAAAAATAAGAAACTACACTACGAATTGGGTTGCCTCCCAATAAGTGTTTGATTTAACGTCGCGGCACGACACCATTAATTTTACTATTTTTCCTTCCACTTTGAGGATATGAATTGCACCCCCAATTTTGTATCAATTTTTCTATTCCGCTCAAGAGGTGGTGGTACAAAAAAAAGGTCCCAATCAATAGATATCGCATTACGCACTTTTTGGATCCTAAGTGAGGAATGTAATTCTCCAATTTTGGAATAATAAATTCAAAAATATAGACACATTGTTCCTCCTCCAGACACTCTTCTATAGGCTCAGATGGCTCGATTAATATCTCATCATCTAAACATAATGTGGAAAAATGATTGGAATGAGGTTCAATGCGTCCTAACTCATGAATTCTACTATTATTTACACCCTCATATTTACACACACTAGAGTTTTTAAAAATAATATTATCTACTTCATTACATAACTCTATTGTACTCTTCTCAACAGTAACAACATCAATAAAAATATGATCAAGTAATTCGCCCTCCAATTTTAGCTTCTCAAGTTAGCTTATAAGCATCTTTTCTTCCTCACACATGTTATTACTAAATTGTTGAGTGTTATACGCATCAATCTTTGCATTCAACTCAGCATTTAATTTATAAATATCCCAACCAAACATATCAACCTCATACATGCGCTTAATTATTGATTTATGGGAGAGTATCAGCAAATCTTCCATGTCCCCATACAACTTATCTTAGTTAAAAAAAATTAACCTGTAATAATCCATAATATCACTACATATTTTTTCAGATGTCATCTCAAAAAGAGTGAAAATAATAATAATAAACAAAAGAAAATTAAAACTAATTCTAAAAAATAAAAAAAGGACTACAAGTCAAAATAAATACTAAAGACAATTTCTAAGCCACATTCCCCGGCAACGGCGCCATTTTTGATAATGTCCAAATATACTTCTTGAAAAGAAATATAAACGGTCGTATGCAATATATTTACCCAACTATGAGTCAGGGTCTATCCCATAGACAATATGGAAGAATATTGTCAATAGCAAATATTTAACTAGGTAGTCGTTATTTAAAAGGGGAATTTAAATTGAAACAAAAATAATTTAAAAAAAATAATAATAGCTTGAAACTAAGTATTTACTTGTATTTAGGTTATTAAAAATAACTAGGAATGTGTTCCCCATTATTTCATAGCATAGCAAGAATATTGTATTAGTGATCTAATTCAATTTTTAGAATGCAAAGTCGGTAAGTTAGGTATCCCTATGTGATTGGTCCTCCAAATAGGTAATTTCACCACGCAACTTGGTTCGTCTACGTGTGTTGCTTTACTAACCCTTACCTTTGACCCAGATAAGCCCTCTGCATATGTGGTTCAGGCCATTAGATAGCGTATTAATTAACGCTAAATCTATGTTGTTTAATCTCTTTCTCATTCATTACTTCCTTGGTCCGGCAAGTAGGAATGAGGCGGGTTCTAACGTCGTGCACCGTTAAAAAGCATTCAAAACGAAGAGGTTAACAATACATGCATAAAAATCAATCAAGAATCACTTTTTACATTAACTTACTATAATAATTCATCATGGTTCCCACAACCTAGTCATGAAATTTAGCTACTCATTATCTCAAAAACGCAATCAAAATTTATTAAAATAAATATGCTTGTGCTAATGATAAAAAATTTAAGAACAATAGCTAAAAATATCTTTCAATAATCATAAATACAAATAAATAATAAAGGAGAAGAAAGAATAAACCAAAATTATCCGGCTTCCACGGCGGCTCTTCCAAAGTTCCTAAGCTATAAAGTTCTAACTTGTATATTATTTCTTGGGTTCTTCTTCTTTTAAGAATAATTTTTATGCCCTATTTATAGATATAGAAACACAAAATAAAATAACTAAGTCCAAAATAAATTAGGAAATCAAAACCCAATTAAATTGGGTCTTCCGAATTGTTTACTACCGCCGCCTCAACGTTAGTTGTATCTTTATAGGATGCTACGTGGAAGCAAGTTAATTGAAACCAAATTGCACTTAGCCGCCTTTTGCGCTTTAATTTTTGACCGAACCTAAAGTTTTACACCATTTTTATTTCTTAAATATTTCTTCTAGATCTAAATTAAATATTTTATTTATTTTATTAAGTTTATTTTAAAAGATTTGAAAACTATAAAAAAAACATATGTTTTCTTTTAATTTTAGTTTAATAGATAAGCTAATATTTCTTAATTATTAGCTACTTAATTTTTTGTTAAGTTCAAAAAATAATTAAATAACTATATTATATTAAAAAAAAATTAACTTTAAACTACCCATAAACCTGCACTTACCCACTACCCTTACCCACATTACCCCATTTCCTACCCACCTTACACACATCCAACCCACAACATACAACTATATATACAACATCTACACCAAACATACAGACAGACGTAGAAACACACATACACGATACCAACACTACATAACAAAAATCTCCCATTCCCACCTACCCCAACTACACATATATGCACGGAAAAGAAAAAAAAACATTCTGCACAACAAGCAACAACAACACACGAGAAAAAAAAAAAACAGTCCATTTTATTTTATTTTTTCTTTCAGAACCATACATTCACATCTTTTCTTCTTTTTTCATTACTTTCATATAAACACAACACACATACCACTACATACAATCTACAAAAGATTCGTGGGTTAATCAAGCTTCGGTCAAAATTCTGCGGTGCTTATTCTTTTTATTTAAGGTTAAACTTTACCTTATCTCTTTCATTTATTTATGGAATCTGATGTAATTATGTGATTAAGTTTTTATAATTTTGTTTTATTTTTAATTTGATTGAAATGAATATTTATTTATTTGTATTCGTTAGTTGCTATCTCTTAAAAATGAACGGATTGTGACGATGTTCTTGTCTTGATAAAAATGCCAATAATAATAAAGTAGGGATTATTAGGCTAAAACATTATTGTTGTTTATTTTATCAAACACAAATTAGATTTATTTTAACAATTCGTTATTGTTTTATTGTGTCAGAAAGTGTATGCTCAATTTTAACGTCAACTTTAAAAATTTTAAAAATTAAAAACATATAAAAATAATCTAAATTTTTATATTTTTATCCTAGAAGTTTAGATTTATTTTACTTTATTTGATTTTATTCATAAGGGAGAAATATTTGCTTTTAATGTTTGACGAAATTTGAGGCACGATAGAGATACCTGTTTCAATTAAGAATGTGATTACACATCTTTTTCTTGAGACAATAAATTAAATTCAAGGATG
Source organism: Solanum appendiculatum (assembly GCA_018342035.1). NCBI lineage: Eukaryota > Viridiplantae > Streptophyta > Magnoliopsida > Solanales > Solanaceae > Solanum > Solanum appendiculatum. Next base: position 254,781 of record JAGDQO010000469.1, read on the forward strand.
CGGTGACGCACTTTGTCCAATAATATAATTAACTTTTATTAATTTAAAGTAGAGACTTATAGAAAAACTATTAGGTTAGAAAAACTATTAGGTGCGATACGAAGAAGACAATTATGTCTCTAAATGTCAATACCAAGAATGCGATTTCGCATCTAGATTGAGACCAAATAAAAGTTTCGACAATAAAAAAAAATGTAAACAAATCATGGCTTGTAATAACATATCCAAAAATAAAATAATAAAACCAAGTAAAAGTTAATAAAAGCGACCGTGCTAGAACCACGGGACTCGAGGGATGCCTAATACCTTCCCCTCGGTCAATAGAATTCCTTACTTGAATTTCTAGTTCGCAGGCCATAAATAAAGAGTCATTTTCTTTTGATTAGGGATAAAAAAAAAAGTAACTTGGAGCACCATAACTCAATTCCAAGTGGCGACTCTAAAAAATTAAAAATAATCTCTAGTCAATACCGTCACTTAAATTGGAAAAACCCTTCCGCCAGTCAAAAAAGGGGTGTGAAAAAAATACAATATATTATTATATTCAATTTAATCCATTAAGTTGTCTGCTTGATTTTCCTTCTAGAATCTTGTATTTTTAATTCGTTTTAGCTCCATACTTCTTTATCCTCACACCAATTTAATCCTACAAATAAAATATACTATTTAGCATACTCCATAAAATTTATTCTCAAAACGGACAAATACAAATAATAAATGTGAGACAAATAATGATTAAATATGTATATTTTTAGCCTCACATCACTTGTTGGTTGTTGAAATGTGACTTTTTGATCTATGACCTTTGAGCCTTGAGACTCGTGTATTATAGAATTATTAGGCTGGGCTGATTTCTGTGAAGGTTGTAGTTTGTGGAGGTTCGGTTGGGATGGAGAGGAGTATTTGATTTAGCTATGTTGCCTAGTTTATTAGGTTTCTTGTTGGGTACCGTATTGGTGGTACTCACTCTATGCTTCTACACTTGTGTAGGTTCCGAGCCCAGCCCCGTGTGATCTTCTCCTTCTTCTTCTGACTTCGAGGCTCGTGGAAGGACTAGAGAGGTAGCTGCTTGTCATCCCGGTGGGCCATCTTTCCTTTTTGTTATGCTTTGTTCTATTTGAGAAGCAAAGACATTTGAGACTTGTATTTATCTTTTGAATTCTATATTTACCGTAGTGACTTGTACATGTGGCAACCAGTTTTTGGGGTATTATTTAGAATGAATAAGTTTTATGCCTTTGTCTTGTTCTTGCTTTATTTCTTTTTGCTTTTCTTTCGTTTTCGTTGGGTTGAGGCTGACATGTCTTGGTGGGAATAGACAAGTGCCATCACGTCCATTTTTGGGTCGTGACACAAACAAAACTTCAACTTCATCGCATGATTTCATTTTATGATTTCATATCGCATGGCCAAATGAGCCCTCAGTTTCATTCCTGAACTATTGACAGACTTAAAAACATCCATTTACTTGACTAACTAAACTTAGATACACCCCCGATACACTCCTAATATGTCACACGACATAGCAAGTGATCTCAAACTCTTCTAGGAGGAAGGGTTACGTTCTTAATAAAATCGAGAGAAGTGTTGAAACACCCCTAAAATTGATGAGAATCTAGGGATCTATTTCACTAATGTTGCAAGGCTGAGAGTGTATTTAGGTTCAGTTAGTCAAGTAAAGGATGTTTTTAAAGCTGCTAATAGTTTGGGGATGAAACTAATAATTTACACCAAGTTTAGAAGTGTTTTCAATACTTCTCTCTATCTTATAAGGCATTAATGGTAGAATAAAATACATTGATCTGAAAATGTATGGTACAACTCAGAAATAAGACTAGCATTTTTATTGCTAGTAATCATTTTTATTTGTAGTTTCGATATGATAATTATTTTTATTGCTACTAAACTTTAGATTTACTACATGAGTTTCAATCATAACAATTTTATAAGTTACGATCTTAGCATAAATGATGTAATCATATATGAGCTCTTTGAGAGACTTCAATTTATTTATCACAATTATTATTTGTACACTAATAGTGTCATGATACTTGTAGGTAAATAATTCGCTCTTTTGGGGCACTGAATTATTAATTTTGTACTAGCTTGCACATTACTATAGTGTCATGAAAGAAAATTTAGTTGGACACTGCTAGTGTCATGGAATAAACAATAATTACATGGACGTTTAAAGATATTTTTCCAAATACCTCATTCATGGAGATTCACTATTAATACATGGATATTTTTATCGAAAAGATACTTTAATAGTTATTTCTTTCAAAAAAATCAATAACAATTAATCATAATATATCAATGTGGTTATAGTAGAAAACATTCTACTATGCCCTCTTTTTTTGCCTTAATATGATACTTTAATAAATTTATTCAAGAGATTTTTACCTACGACTACTACATGTTGCATCAAGATGTTTTCACGTACGACTAGTACATGTTGCAATGACTTTCATACCATAAAAATAATATATATATTCAGTGTTATTCTATTTCTATAGGAGAGGTATCTGTTTCATTCACTTTGGGAAATGAAACTTAATCGTTTAAATGTGTTTGAAATATGGCATTCATCAATAGACCATTATTTTGTTCAAGCACAGGATATTGCTTAAGAATATTTCTCAGATATATTTCAAATTGTTTTTGTTTCGGGGAAAATTTCAAAATTTTACTACTTTAATTAGAGTTGTGAAGTTCTACTATTTTTGGGAGTAAAGTTCAAAGTCAACTTTTTCGGGAGCAGAGTCATACTACTTTGAGAGTAGAGTTATATTACTTCGGGAGTAAAATATTGAAGTTCTACAACTTTAAGAGTAGGGTTATACTACTTCAGGAGTAGATGTCAAATTCTTACTATTGTAAGAAAATATTGTAAAGTATTTACTATTTCGAGAGTAAATTTCATATTTACCACTTCACAAGTAAATTTCAGAATATTTCTTCTCAATTATTCTACCTTTTCTAGAGGTGTGTGTGACATAGTATCTTCACAACAATTATTCTACCTCTTTTGGAGGTGAGTCGTGATATCATCATAATTATTATTCTATTTCTTCTAGAGTTGAGTCATGGTACCATCATAATTTTTTTTGGTAAGTAGCATTTTATTTATCAAGTAAGCTTTACAAATTAAAAAAAAAGTAGCAGGTATGGACATAAGCTCCATCCTTGTTATAGTTAACAAACATATCGAAACAAGCTACATTCTACGGATAGGTATTCAAATCACGTAATCTAATAGCTACTCTAGAATGTTTACTGCCTCTCCCATGGATCTCTTGGATGATATGCCTAATAAGTGACCTTGCTGGCTGCTGCTTCTATTGGAATATCCTGTTTTTAAGTTCCAACCATAAGCAATAGACTGTACTAGCCATTATCATTCTATACACAAGTGTAATGCTACTTTTTCGCTTCATGAACTTGATTGCCCACTGTACCATGTCTGTCCAGTTCATAATATTTCTTATGACCCCTTGCCAAGTTAGTACACTGCTCCAAGCCTCTGCAGCATATGCACACCGGAAGAAAATGTGATCTAGATCCTCATTCACATGCTGGCATAGATGGCATGTAGAAGACTAGATTAAACCCCATTTAGCAAATCTATTTTTACTTGCAAACCTTCCATTTACTGCAAGATACAAAATGAATATCCACTTAGGAGCTCCAATATTTGTCCACACCAGTGATCTCCATCCTACCTTCTCCATTGTTTCCCTCATTTGCAGATAAATTATGCTAATAGAGTACTTTTCCATGCTTCTTATACATGCCTCAGTAAACCCAATCTCTTGTAGATGTTTTGCAGCCTTCAAAATTCTCTGTTCTACCCAAAAAGCTTGTTTAGCTTGTATGTTCCACACATTATTCTACCCATAATAGCTATGAATCCAAGCAACCCATAACTTGTCTTTTTTTATAGTATAAATTCCACAATAACTTTCCAATGGCAGCCTTGTTCCATAGAAATCTTCTGCACATAGTCTCCACTGTTTGAATGATCTTCTTGGGAAGGGCAATTATCTTAGACTAGAATATTTGAATTGCATAAAATACACTTTGGATGAGTTGAGCTCTACCTGCATATAATAAAAACTTAGTTGTCCAGCTTGCAATCCTACTTAGCATCTTGTCTAGAAGTGGTTTACATTGGACTATGGATATCCTTTTAGTACTCAAAGGTACTTCAAGATATCTAAAAGGCAGGTCCTCTTTAACAAACTGCAATTCCTTCAATATCTCATCTTATAACTATTGTTTGACTCCACCAAAGTAGACATTACTCTTATCTATATTTGTAGCCAGGCCTGAAGTTTAAGAGAACATCATAAAGCACTGATCAAGACACTTCACTTATTTTAAGTCTCTTCTGCAGAACATCAATAAGTTATCAGTAAAGCTCAATTGCACTATTTTCTAATTTTTGCATCTAGGATGGTAGTGGAGATCAGGATTTGTCTGCAAGATCTTCATAATTCTTGTCAAATAGTCCATAGCTATCACAAAAAGATAAGAGGACATTTGATCCTCTTGTCTTACTCCCCTCTTTGCTTTAAATGGTGTTATACTATGTCCATTTATCTGAATGGAATAAGTGACTGTTGTAACACACTGCATTATCTATTTGATGACTTTAGTAGGTATCTTGAGCTCTTCCAAAATTTTCTCCAAGAATGTCCACATCAACGAATCATATGCGTTTTTCATGTCAACTTTCACCATACATCTTATGGAAATCCTTTGTCTCCCATATTCCTTCACAAGTTCATGGCTCAGTATCACATTGTCATGTCTCTATGACCAGTTTCAACCTAGCAATTATCACTTTGGATATAATTTTATAGATTGTTGAGCAGTATGATATTGGTCTGTATTCACTTATCCTAGCTGGATTCTTCACCTTAGGTATGAGTGCTACAATTGTACAATTGATAGGCTGGTACATCACCCCTGTGTTGAAGAAATTTAGGACTGCATTTGTGACCTCCTCTTCCACCACTGGCCATGCTCTTTTAAAAAACACTACATTTAGTCCATCCTTTCCTGGAGCTTTGAGATCACTAATCCCCCGTAGTTCTGATTCCACTTCTTATTTTGTTACTGCAGTTGCTAGTTGCAGTTGTTGGGCTCTATTTAGCATTCCAACCCTCCTCATTATCTTCATGTACACACTTGGTAAGTAAGTAGTAGCATGTCCAAGTAGTTCCTGATAAAATTTAATTGCCTCTTTTTCAATTGCCTCTAGAGATTGTACAATAGTACCTGCAGCAATAGTGAGATTAGTTATAGTATTCTGAGCCAATCTATTCTTCATATGAGCAAAGAAGTAGCCTGTATTGGCATATCTCAAATTCGACCATTGTACCCTAGAATTTTACCTCATATCTCTCTCCTCAATCAAACTCCATTTCTCCAGTTGTTGTCTCAACTCCTTTTGTTGATCTCTATTATCATGCACCAAGTTATGATATATCATATCATTTTGTATTTGGTAGAGTTGTTCTCTAATATGTTGGATCTTGCCGTTCACTTCTCTAAACTCGGTATTATTCAACACTTTAATGGCACTTGTTACCTTTTTGAGTTTCCACTAGACTTCCTTCATGTCCCCTTTAGTGTGTCCTTGCCATACTTGCTTGACTAGTAGCAGAGAGCATGGGTGATTTGCAATACAATTAAAAACCTAAAAGCTTTATAGTGTTCTTGCAAGAGTTATCCAGTACCAACCTCACAGGGCCCTGGTCTTAATATATTAACCTTAATGGCTAGCATATGTATCATCCAATCAGCATTCACTATAGCCCTATCAATCCTACTACATGTGTGACCATTAGTCAAAGTGCAAGGATCCCCAACTATTTTAAAATCATGCATTCCAGTGTCTAACAGAAACTCATTGAAATTTTTAACTTCTATATCCTGAACTGGACTACCTTTTGGCCTGTCTTCTTTTTATAGTATTGCATTATAATCCGTCATACATAACATTGGTCCTTGAGAATTAGTAATTAAGCCCCTTGATCTGAGGCCAAAAATATACTTTCTTATCATTAATTGCCTCATATTTATTATTTATATTTGTCCTTTTTTAGCATGGATTTTATGGTTTGTGCTAAATAGTGTATTTTATTTGTATGATTAAATTGGTGTGAAGTTGAAGAAGTTTGGAGCTAAAACAAATTAAAAATGGAAGATTCTAGAAGGAAAATCAAGCAGACAGCTTAATGGATTAAAGTGAATATTATATTAATATTTATATGTATTCAAATTTGCTCAGAATTGAAAGGAAGTGAATGTTGATATGAGCAATAGCCTGCTGCCATGTGGCGCAGATTGAAGACCCTGCAGTGTTGAGGCGGCGACAAAGTGAAGTTCACGCGGACGTAGGAATCCAATTCCGTTTTGGTTTTGGTTTTGGGTTCCTAATTTGTTTTGGACTCAGTTATTTTATTTAGGGTTTTCTACATTTATAAATAGTCCATAGAAATAATTATTGGAGAACACTTTTTAAAGAAGACATTGTGTAAGGAAAAGTTGTGAATACTTTTTAGGGTTCTTTTCTTCTTCTTTTTCTTAGGTATTAGTAGCTAAAGACCTTTGTTCTGGGGCTACGACTATGGGTAATTGTTGAATATCAATTGTTTTGAATTAATTATTGGTTATCGCTTAAATTACTTTTGTGTTCTTGTTTTAGTATTTCATGCTAGGCCACCATAGAAATAAATCTATTGTCTATTCTTGGACTCGAGAGATGAAGAGGTAGATAGACCAGAGAATGTAAAGAGCTTGTTCTAACTTTGATTAGATTCGTGTTTAGGAGTGACGCCCGGACGAACACCTCGCTTGGTTACAAAACAGGATGAAATATAAATGCTCGCCAATTAAGACTGCCTATCCCCGCTCAACGATGTAGTTAGACAGCTAGTTGGAGTAGGCGATCAGAGGTCGAGAGATCATGATCATAAAATCAACCCTGTAAATCAGTAATTTGATAACTTTAGTTAATTCATTGCATGAGATGCGATACATGAAACACTATGCATGCTACAGCCCTGGAATTGCCCAAAGTATTGTAAGTTCATCTTTTTATTTAATTCTTGCATTCTTTTATTTCTTTTGACACTATTAAATAAATAATTAGACTAGTATAATTTAGTATAGTTAATTGACAAGTCTCTGTGGGTTCGATATTCCGATTCTTAAAGAGCCACTTATTACTTCTGCGACCACGTACACTTGCGTGTGCATTTGGGAGCAACACCCCTCAGGTCCTCCCAAAGTGTCATCCTATCATGAATTGTATGTAGACCATAAACTGCAACAAACATAAACTCCATGCCACTACTTTTAATTCTCACTCTAGACTGTATGTATTGATCAGACTTGTTCCCCACTACACACTCCACATACTGAGGATCTCATAGTAACCAAGTTCTACCCTTAGCAGTATAAGATTAGTTCTCATCAAATCTCCATCCAGGAGCAATTTTCTGAATTACTTTATTTTCTATTTCTTTCTTTATTTTATGCTCTAAGATAGCTATAATAACATTATTCTCTCTCATAAACAGTTTTAGATACTTCTGTTTATGAATTTTATTGAGTCCTCTAATGTTTCAAGTGACTAGCTGCATATTTACTTGTAATTAGTCCACCCTCTTTGTGCATATGTTTTCCAACTTCTACACTTTTACTGCCCTGCTCATATATTCTCAGAGTATCAAACCCATTCTTCACTAGCACTTGGGAATTCTGTTGCTTGCTAGCAAGTTTCACTGTTGATTTTGTCGGTATCTGTTTCCATGTTTCCTCTTGTGGTAATTCTACTTGCTCCTTAGACCCTTGCATCTCCACCTCCCCTGTTTTATTAACATTAGTCTTAAGCTGCCATTTATTTACCTTTTTAGGTGGTGCTAGAGGTCTAAGACCTTCCTCCACATTATATTTATGCCCTACCTGCATGCATTTAGCACAGTACTCCGGCACCCAATCATACTGCACTACTTCTTCAAATACCCTACCATTAGGATCCTCCACCTTCAGCTTCTTAGGCAGTCTCTGGCCACATCCATTTCAAGAAGCACTTGAGCAAATGATATTCGATCTACCTTAATAGTACATTAATCAGCATATAGAGGTACACCTAGCTCACTACTAATCCGACTCAATGAATCCATACTCTAGCAATTTAGGGGCAGATTGGGGTATTTCACCCTTATAGGCATTGTGTGCAATATTTTCTTGTTAAAATCAAACTCAGGGCTCCAAATCTTCACAATAATAGGGCGATTATTCTGTAGGTGAGGACCTGAGTAAAGCACTTCATTCCTATCATCCACATTAGCAAAACGAACTAAAAAATATCCATCATTATGATAATACACCTTAGGCTTACTCATAGTATTCACTTGCAGAGCGATGTACTTTTCCACGTCAGCTATGTTAGGTGAATCCCCAACTACATATAGAATTAGAGCCTGCTTCCATTTCAATGCATCTTTGTTCACTTCCTCTTTATTCAATTCAACTACCTTTTCCCCATTCTTCATAATCGGAGCCACATAGCTGAGACCCATACCCTTAGCTGATAATCTATTTGTGTCAAAGAAATTAGCCCATCTCAACTTATGTTCTTCATTGAGCTCCAATTTTTGTTGGGCAACTCTGGGCATAGTCACACTGTTTCCGCCTTCTTTCTCTTGTGGTACCCTACTCTTTGTATTATTTTTCTCCAAATTAATGGTAATTTGGATCCTGTTACTGTTCCATTAGTTTTAGGAGTCATCTATTTACCTAGTGGTGACCACTGTTCTGTAAGTTGTTTATCCTCTCTTGTAGTAATTTCCCCCAAATCAACACTATTTATCCAAGATTGTGCGACCTCCGGCAAAGTAGTCTTCTTCCTCAATCGTCCCCGGGGCATGCTAGTCTTATATCTTGATCTGATGCTGATACCATCATTATTAAGTGTGCGTTTGCATTGATAAACGTTACTAAATATTGTCACAATCACTTCAAGGAATGAAACTGTATTTGTAGAATTTATCAAAGATTTTCATTCTCTCGGAAGTAAACACAATTATCTAAATGTATCTTAAGCATATCAAAATATAATAACTTACTAACTCTTTTAAGATATTGCTACTTCATGAACAAATCGAGATGTGTATAGTAATTATAGAGATTTTTTTCTCTAGATCATGGACAAGACCACGACTGGGGCCACTACCTTTTCAATGCTTAGCTTGGTAGAAGTTTGTCTCATTTTATTCAGGAAATGGACTAGAACCAGTAGATTGACTTTCATGATTTTTCATTAATAACTCATAATTAAATTCAATCAAAATATCGTTATGGAAGAATGATCATTTTCAGGTGTTCATATCCATTTTTCAAATTATTCCACAACATAAGAGAATCTTTAACAACAAGATATTTCAATTTTAAGTCCTTATCAAATGGCGAATAAATATTTCTATCTTACCACAACCTTGATTTTTTAATATTTCATTGGCACATGATTTGTACGTCTGAACCATAGATTCTTTTCATAAAAGAAATTACAAAAATATTACTTTCTTCCACCTCTTATCTGTATCCATACCTTCTGTTTAATTAGGAAATCAACATGAATTGACTTTCTTTTGGAAACCTCCTTCAATATTGTGCTTGTGAGAAAATAGAGGACAAAACAACAAAGGAAAAGATCCATATCAGACCCATACGAGAAAATGGAAGAATGTCGGTTGATGTTCAAAGGAGGCGTAGTGTTGAGGACAGAAGTTAGAAACAGTTAGAAGTAAAATTAGTTTGTTAAAGACTGTTAAGCAGTTGGTTATACTTAACAACTTAAGTAGTTAAGTTAGTTATAATTTAAGTATAATTAGAAGTTAGTTAATCCTAAACTTACTCTATAAATACTCTGTATACTAGGCATTGGAAGTTAGCTTGAATATCAATCAGATAATACTTCTTACTCTCTTTCCTTCTCTTCTTCTTAAACAGATTTTTCTTAAATTCAATATTGAAGAATCTGCTTAGTTCTTCATGATACTAGCTAGGAGCAAGAGACAATCCTATATATCTTATCTTCTTCTCTTCACTTTCAATTCCTGAATTGAATTTTTTATTTTGAATTGCAAATTCAAGTTTTGAGTAATGTTAACAATGGCGAATCTTAAAGAAAATGAATCAATGTCTACAATTTCAGCTAAGCATCAAGCAAATCAATATGTATCATTCATTCAAACACCAAAAAATCATAATCATCCTCTCTACCTTGCTACATCTGATGTAAGTGGTGTTACCATCATATCTTTTCAATTAAATGATAGTCAGAATTATGTTGTGTAGAGCAAAGCTATGAGAATAACGCTTCTAGGTCAAAATAAGTTGGGATTTTTGGATGACACTTGAAAAAAAAAGTATTCCCAGTTGAATTATGGAATCAATGGGAGAGGGTAAATGCAATAGCGTTATCTTGGCTAATGAACTTTGTTGCTAGTAGTTTGATTGATGGAGTATTATATATTTCTAGTTCCAATGATGTATGGCGAGACTTAAAAAAAAGATTTCATTAAATTGATGGATCAAGAACTTTTAACCTACATCAAGAAATAGCTTCTTTGACTCGACAAGTCCTATTTATATCAGTGCATGATTCAAGATTAAAGGCACTTTTGGATGTGTTTGAGTTTGTAGTATCTTCTCCAGATTGTAATTGTGAGAAATCTAAAGATTTCGTTGTGTATCTACAGAGACTAAATGTAATGACCCTCCAGGTCATTTCCCTCGTTTCCCATCCTTTTCGATTTTTAGAGCTTTCCTGTAGCGACCCCAAGTTATTTATGACTTGTTGAGACTGACAGTTTGGTCTTCGGATCGATCATTTGAGTTTTATGCAAGTTTCCGTGTTATGGAGCCTTTGAAACTTGAATTGTTGACTTCAGCCAAAATTTCAAGAAGACAGCTTCAGAAAGCAATTCTGACGGTTTCATCAACTCTGGAAGGGCCATTTTAGGCTAGAACATGGTTGGTTTGGGCCCCGAGATATCCGGTGCTAGTTTATGCCATTAGGCATTTTAACTTGGAAACTTTGGCCAAAGGTTGACTTCGGTTAACATTCTTGGTAAACATGCTTAGATGATAATTCCATCAACACAGTTAGCTCTGGAATGTCAAGTTTGGTCTAGATAGAACTTGGGTGTGGGACCTACTTTTAATCGAGATGACCTCAGATGGAAGTTTCGATAGTTTCGTTTAGTCCGAAACGTCAAATTTGATAGGGTAGCATATTTTGTTTGCTTGCACAGGGTTCCGAATAAATCCCGGGCACCTCGTCGGAGAATTTAGAGTTTGAGCAAACCAGCTAATTGATGATAGTTGGTGCAGCTCTGAAAAGCCTTCACGTTCGCGCGCCTAGGGTCGCGTTCACAGAGAGTGGTCCCCCAGACCTCTGCATTCGCAGGGCTGCATTCTCAATGTCATGACAGCCAGGCCCTGCGCATGCACGAAGCTCTGGGGCTCGAGCCTCCGCTTTCGCGAGGGGCTGTGTATGCGTTCACAGTGCCCAGCGTCCTGGCCAGCCATGTTCGCGTGGCTCCTCCGCATTCGCGATGGCCAATTGATTGGCCTTTTAATTAAAACCAGTAACGCGATTTTCAACTCACTTCCAACTTCTAAAGGTAATTTCTTGAGCTAGGGAGCTCCAAATGGAGTGATTCCAAGTGATGGACGTCCATTTTGATCGTGACTAAATGTTGGAAGGTTTGGAGAAGTTCGGGGAGCATCGGTTTGAGGTGATTGTCACCCCGAAGGTTCTGCCTTGTCACTTTAATGGTGATTTTTGATGCATGTGTTTGTTTGGGTTGTTTCGAGCATCAAATTGTGTCCCATTTCAGGATACAAGCTCAGTAAGTCATTTAGAACCTTTTGAGAGAGTCAATTTTGGGATTCTCAACGTGGGTCTCACATTTCCATTTTGACTCGATTTTGGTTTTATTGCCAAGTATTGCGGATATTTAGTGTCTAAATGTCTGTAACGACACTGTGATCGCTAATTTGATAGCGTGGTGGTATTCGGAGGCTATTCGAAAGTGGATAGCTCTTGTGCGGTGGATTCAAATTGCGTGATCGGCTTAGAGTTAGGCTTTGGTCTATTTTTCTTGATTGGGCTTTTTAGATAATGCTTAGTATAAATTACATGTGATTTAGGATTGTATTCCCTGGGTCTTAGTGCCCCTCTTGTTCATTTTATCTTTTCTTGGTCCCGTAAGAGCTTTGAATTTATTATGGGTGGCGGGATTCTTAGTTTAGACTTGTAGCCTCACTTCTGGTATAGCTTATCATGTTTATCTTTCTTAGAATTGATACATGTGGCCTTAGGTTATGATTGAGCCTTAGATACCTTAGATTGTGTTTTATCGCCCTTGTAGTGGTGAACTATTCCCGGTAAGGCTTGTGTTGGGTTGTTCATCTTTTGTTGGTGCTTGAGAACTTGGTGGTTCATCATAGTCGTAGGTTGGCACTAGCAGTGCTCTATCATAGACTGGAGCGATATGATTGGGGTAAGGCATCGTCCCTTGAGCTTGCTTCCCCTTTATGGATTCAGAAACTTTCCTTGATCCTTTTGCTTGCTGTTTAGCGATAGACTTTTTATGCTACTTTAAGCTATTATTTATATTGTTGGGCTCGAGGCCATGTTTGAGGACTAGTTGGATCCTAGGTTAGTACTCTACGCCTTGGTAGCGTTGTTTGATTGGACTTATATTTATTTGATTGGTAGTGCCTTGTTTGAATGTTGGTGATGGAATGCATTGCATTGATTGTTCATTCTCGCGTGTTTTATGGTACGATCTCAGATCACGCATTGGTTCATTATTATCATTCATGGAGAAATACTATTTTCACTCAGCTTTTATTCTAAACTAGTTTTAACTGGAGTCCTACCACCTGGATCACTAAATTTACGATTTTAAGACTTATGAGGCATTATTGACATACTCCTTTTATACTTGGGACATTAGAGGTATCAGGGATGTGCTCAATTTTTACTTGACTAGCCAGCGCATCGATGCCCTTTCCTGCATGTTTTTGGCTACTCATAATACTCTACGGAGTTGATTTCTACTATTCACAAATTAAAGGTCTGGTCTTATCCTCTACAGAGTCGACTTGTTGTAAGACCTGGATTCAGGCCCAGGCAGTATATACGGACTTCCCGCGTCCCCTATGGGCCCATCTTACCGTGAGTACCATAGTACCGGATGAGAGAGCTACATGGGTACTACCTCACCCGCTCGATAGAGAGGTAGGTCTATACACTTGGTTATTGAGGGTTACCGATGGTTGATGATGGTCCTACTGCCTACTCTATATTCATATGCATTGCATATCACCAGTATACTTATTTGTTGATTACACCCTCCAGTTTATGGGGGCTAGTTGGGTTATGCTTCCTGTTTGTACCTTCCGTGCTTATTAGGGTCTATTTAGGTTATTGTTTGAATTTATTCTATTCTCTATTGTTATTGAGCTGCTAGCTGATAGGTTTTGGTTTTATAATTGCGGCTATTAGTCCTCCTGACCCTGAATAGTTAACTTTGTATCTTAGTTGTTTGTGATTAGCTTGTTAGCTTGCGTTCCAGGTATGTTCTCGATTCGATTCCTTATTTCTTGTGTCCTATTTTTGTTCCTTACAGCTTGTGTATCATACTATTTCATGTTTAGCTATTTGTGCTATGCTTTCCTTTTTACTTGTTGCTTATACTTGTGTTATCTTTGAGCTCAGTCGGTCGATGCCTACTGAGTAATATTTTTGGTACTCATACTACACTTTTTCTCCCTGCAGATCATATTTTGAGTTCTCACCGTTAATTTGAAGTCATGCGGAGCATCTTGAAGTTCAGAGACTATAATGAGCTCTTGGCATTCAGAGTTACTAGTTTTCATCTATTTTGGCTAAGCTTAGTCTTTATATTAAATTTAGAGACAACATGTACTCATTTTGTATTTATAAAAGCTTTGTACTCTTATTTTGATTAGACGCTCGATTACAGGCTAATGTCAGGTCTTGGGATGGTTTTTTGTGTTATATTTCTATTGATTATCATTTCTTTGTTTTATTATAAGCTTTATTTTTCTTGTTGTAGACTTTCTCTTGGTAGCCCGTTGCTTATGGCTCCGGACTAAGGGTTAGTCTTACCTACTGGTGGGGTGTAGTAGGTGTCATCATAACCTGAGAAATCGGGTCGTGACCAATTGATATAAGAGCTCTAGGTTGACTGGTATCGTTGGTATGAGGACGAATGCCTAGTAGAGTCCTGTGGATCAGTGCGGAGATGCCCGTATCCTATCGGCTATAGTACATTCTTAGGAAATTGTATTCTTGACTCCATATCGTGTGCTTTTCCTTCGATTAACCTCTAAAACTACTTCTTTGGAATCTACTCTCTCTTAGATGGATAGCACTAGGTTTTTGATGGACATGGATGGAGCATTAGCACATCCTACCAGTGTTTCAGCATGTGGTCAGGTTAGAGAGCCTCAACCAGGCATAAACCTTGAGGTCAGAGACATTCGTCAACATTCAGAGAGTGTGGGGGAAGCCCAGGCTTTGATAGGGTTATTGACTACCTCAGTGCCTCAAGGATCAGTGTTAGGAGGCCTGATCTTCTTCGATGGTACACCACATGCGGGTATTGTTCTTGGTGCATCAGGTGCTTCTCAAGGCAGAGTTGGGTTGACTGGTCCCTGCAGGGTTCGTCATCCGTTTATGAGTACGTGATGGGACTTCTAGAGTGGGCTAAGCTTAGTCCCATATTGTTTCCTTCGGATCGAGAGTTGAGTCAGGGGTTCATTAGACGGTTGGCCTTGCCACTCCGGTTGGCATCGGAGCATCTGATAGTAATGGGATCTACCTTTCCCATGTTGTTAGCCATGTGAGGGACGTGGAGCAGGCGTGTCTTGAGGCTTAATGGGAATTAATGATTTCTATGCACAAACAAGAAGTCAGTTATTACTCATGAATCCTCTACCTATAGTGAGCCAGGCTTATGCCATGGTTGTAAGTGATGAAAATCAAAATCAGTTGCACAAACTATTAGGAATACAGGGTTGTCGGGAATGGCTCGTAGTGTATCTGATGCAATGGTCATGAACACAAGAACTGACAATCAAAAAGGGAAAAGAAGCTACAACCAAAACTATAACTCAAATGCTACTTAGGATCATTGTAAGCTCAAGGGAATTACAAGAAGGATTGCTATAGGCTAGAGGGATATCCACCTGATTATCCTAGGTATAATGAATAGAGAGGATCAGAGAACAAAAGTTATGACTATAGAAGAAATGTTGATCAAAGGAATAAACAAAGGAGGACATGACCTGTTGCTCATGATGTAGTAGCAGTGGTTGAAGTGTAGGACCTTCAAACCTCTTAGATCAGCAAGAAAATCTCACAATGTTTATGGTCCAAACACAAGACGATGCATACAAGATTCACTAGTGAGCAATATGATCAAATCTGCAAAAGGCTAGATTAGAATTAGAACATCCTATGTTCAGCCAATTCTATGAATATGTCAGGTAACAATAGTGCCTTAATGGTTACTAATGGTCCACAATGGTGGATCACTGACACATGAGCTGCAAATCACATGGATTCTATTATTGAATTGTTAAATAAGAATTCTATAGTAGAGAATGCTAATCCAAAATAGGTATACTTACCTAATGGTAACATTTAACTAGTTACTCACATTGGCACAAGTGATAAGTAAAATTTGTTATCAGTTTCTAAGGCAACAAAACAACTGTAATGTTCAACTACCTTTTTTCTGACTTTTGTGATATTCAAGATCTTTATAATGGAAAAGTGAATGTTAGGAAATAAGACGTATCAAAAACAAGACAGATGTAAATAATCGAGAAAGAAATTTGGAAACACAACAAATGACACACAATTTAACGTGGAAAACCCAAGTCGGGAAAAAACCACAGGTAACGATGAGCAAATTCACTATGGATGGTAGAGTACAATCAAGTCCTTAAGAACTCAAACTGATGAAGGAATCAAGACAAAGAGGAAATTTTCTTTTCTTTAGTACAATCCTGCCACCAGCAGTTATTGGAATATAAATAAATATATCTGCACTAAAGAGATAGAAAATGCCCAGAAAAATAGGCTCCACTTCCAGTGAAAACTGGTGCCTATTAAACTGTACCATAATCCCATGATCTGTTCAGCTTTCCTGAAATTGCAGAAGTAACATGACAAGCTGGAACATGATGACATGAAGAGGTAGAATCAACGGGAAAAAAAAGGAATTTGAGGCAACTCTAACAATCTCCACCTTGGCTCAAATTTAATAGATGCTCATCATTACCATAAAAGCCCCGAAGGGCAATCAAGTGTTGTAAACACCAGCTAAGTTCAAAAAATGTTTGAACTTAGTAATGGGAAGGGCTTAGTAAGCATATCTGCAGGATTCTCTGAAATGTGAACTTTCTTGACTACAATCTCTCCCATAGTCATTGTATCTCTGATATAATGATATTTCACACTAATATGCTTAGTCTTGGAATGATAAGCATCGTTCTTCGTTAGATGTATTGCACTCTGACTATCTGAAAACACAACACTAGTATCTTATGAAACACCAAGCTCAAGAATAAGACCACGCAACCATGTAGCCTCCTTCACACCTTCAGTAGCTGCAACATACTCCGCTTCTGTAGTGGATAGAGCAGCAATGGATTGCAAAGATACTTTCCAGCTGATAGAACCAGAACATAAAGTGAAGATATATCCAGACAAAGATCTGCGCCTATCAAGATCACCACCGTAATCAGAATCAACAAACCCAACAACATCATTAGATATCACCTTGTTCCTGTCAAAAACCAAGCCATGATTAACTGTACCTTTCAAGTATCAAAAAATCCACTTCACCACATCCCAATGATACTTGCCAGGATTGTGCATATACCGACTCACCATACTCACTGCATATGCAAGATCGGGTCTAGTGCAAACCATGGCATATATAAGACTACCAACTGCACTAGAGTAGGGAATGTTAGACATCATTTCAATCTCTTCATCTGTTTTCGGACAAAATTCAAAAGATATCTTGAAGTGAGCTGCTAGACGAGTTGAGACAGGCTTGCTCTTACTCATGTTGAACTTGTCAAGGATCTTCTCAGTGTATTTTTTCTGAGACAAGTATAGCTTTCCAGCTTGTCGTTCTCTATGAATCTCCATTCCCAAAATCTTCTTTGCTGCACCAAGGTTCTTCATCTCAAACTCATTACTAAGTTGAGACTTTAACTTGTTGATCAAAGACATGTCTTTTGAAGCAATCAACATGTCATCCACATATAATAACACGTAAATAAATGAACCATTTGAAGACTGTTGAAAGTACACACAATTATCATATTGACTTCGGGTGTAGCCTTGACTAACCATAAAAGAATAAATCGCTTGTACCACTGCCTAGGTGCTTGTTTAAGTCCATACAAGGACCTTTTCAAACGACAAACATATTGTTCGTTGCCATGAAGAACAAAACCCTCGGGTGCCTTCATATAAATTTCTTCCTCCAGTTCTCCGTGTAGAAAAGCAGTTATAACATCTAATTGCTCCAATTCCAAATCAAATAGTGCAACAAAGGCAAGAAGTACTCTAACGGAAGAATGACGAACTACTGGAGAGAAAATTTCATTAAAGTCAATACCTTCCTTTTGAGCAAAGCCTTGGACAACTAAACAAGCTTTCCATCTTGCATCTTCAACCCCAGGAATTCCATCTTTTCGTTTGTAAATCCACTTGCAGCCTAGTGCACGATGACCTTTAAGAAGCTCACATAAATCCCATGTCCTATTCTTACGCAGACTTTCAATTTCTTCTTGCATTGCTATCAGCCACTGAGATGAATTAGAACTAGTGATTGCCTCTGAATATGAAGTAGGTTCAACTCCTTCAGAAATCTCTTGTGCAACTATTAGTGCATAGGCAATCAGTCTATCATTATCACCATATCTGTTGGGTTTTCTAATAACTCTCCTTGGTCTATTATGAGCAATAGAAGAATCATCAACAGATTGTGGCTCAACGGGACGGGTGGTATTGGAATCTTGTTCATCAACACGAGCATCACTGTTTGATTGTGGAACTATAAAAGAGATGGGTCAACCTTATGAGATTCAGTTCTCACTTCTAACTCCACCTTCTCACTGGTACCTTGTTGATTATCTATACCAGAAGATAATACAGACTGCTCTTTTCTAGAACACAACAATGCATTTTCATTAAAATAATGTCTCTACTCAAAATGATTTTTCTCAAATCAGGGCACCATAAACAGCCCTAGGAGCTAACTTCCCATCATTAACATGGCAAAAGCAGGGCTTCCAAATACTTTTAAATTTGAGAAATTCATAGGATTACCTGACCAAACTTCTTCTGGAATTTTGAAGTCAATGGGTGAGTGTGGAGATCGGTTGACAAGATAACAAGCTGTAGAAAAAGCCTCAACCCAAAAATCACGACGATGCCACAATCCCGCATTTGAGAGAATAAAACGAGCTCTCTCAAGAAGAGTCCTATTGATACGTTCCGCAACTCCATTTTGTTGGGGCTTCCCAACAAGAGTCTTGTGTCTGGCAATACCATAATTTGTGCAGAAATCATTGAAATTTGACTCACAAAACTCCAAACCATTATCAGTACGGAGCATTTTTATCTTCCTTCCAGTTTGGTTCTCAGCAAGAGCCTTGAAGTTCTTGAACTTCAGAAAAGCTTCATTTTTATGTCTCAAGAAATAAACCCAAACTTTGCGAGAAAAATCATCAGTAAGGGTCATCATGTAGCGTTTTCCTCCAAGAGATGGAACCTTTGAAGGCCCCCATAAATCTGAATGGATATAATCAAGAATACGAAGTGTACAATGTGTAGCTGTTGAAACACTCACTCTCTTTTGTTTTCCGAATATGCAGTGTTCACAGAAAACCAATTTCCCTATACCTTGATTACCGAGAAGACCTCTTTTGCTAAGAAGAGTCATACCTTTATCACTCATATGACCCAGACGCATATTCCATAAACGAGTGAGATCATCATCAGACAATGAAGTGGAAACTGCTACAGACCTTGTCACAATTGAACCCTGCAAGTAATAGAGAGTCCCACGTCTTATTCCTTTCATCAAGACCAGAGCACCTTTTGAAGCCTTGAGAACTCCACCTTCAGCTGAATATTTACATTCAAGAGATTCAAGAGTACCTAGAGAAATCAAGTTGCGTTTCAGGTCAGGAATATGACGAACGTTGGTTAAGGTCCTTATAACACCATCACGGGTTCTAATTTGTACAGTACCAATTCCAACAACTTTGCATTGGGTATCATTTCCCATTAGGGCAACGCTACATTCAGCTTTATCATATGTTGAAAATCAGTCCTTATGAGGACACATATGATATGTACATCCAGTATCAAAAACCCATTCAGACGAGTTTCTTTTATCAACAGAGACAGCCAACAAAACATCACCTTCGGAATCACTTTCAACAACTCCGGCTTCGGCAACTTTCTGCATCTTTTTGTTATTTTCTTCCCTCTCCTTTTTATTTTTAATTTATAGCAGTCAGAAATATGATGCCTTGGTTTCTTGCAGTAGCGACATGTCTTGCTAAAATTATGCCCTTTGGATTTAGATCGGAACTTCTTTTTAGATGTACTCCCTTTGTCTTGTGATCTACCTCTAATGAATAAGCCCTCACCTTTATCCTCAGATTGAACATCGAGATCAATTTTTTCTTTGGACAACAAATTTGATTCAACATCTTCATAGGACAAAGTTTCATTATTTCCATATAATAGAATCTCTTTGAAGTGTTTATAGGTAGATGCGAGAGACAATTAACAACACAGCCTTGTCCTCATCCTGAATTTTAACTTCTAAATGCTCCAGATCTATTATGATTGAATTGTATGCATCAAGATGATATTGAATGGACGAACCTTTAGACATACGAAGCGTGTATAAACACTCTTTGAGACGGAGTTTATTGGCAAGACTTTTGGTCATATAGAGAGACTCAAGTTTCAACCAAAGACTTGCAGCAGTAGTCTCACGAATAACCTCCCGCAGAACCTCTTTGGAAAGACTAAGTTGAATTGAAGAAAGTGCCTTTTCATCCAACTCCTCCCATTGTTCATCGTTCATAGAATTGGGCTTCTTTTAACT
This sequence comes from Solanum appendiculatum, assembly GCA_018342035.1. Classification (NCBI taxonomy): domain Eukaryota; kingdom Viridiplantae; phylum Streptophyta; class Magnoliopsida; order Solanales; family Solanaceae; genus Solanum; species Solanum appendiculatum. Next base: position 275,051 of record JAGDQO010000469.1, read on the forward strand.
TTCCTGCTAAAGCCTTCTTCAAACCATTGTGTGTGAGAACAGCCTTCATCTGGATCTTGCAGATACTAAAGCTAATTTTTCCATCAAATTTCTCGATATCAAACTTGGTTACAGTAGACATGCTTGAACCTTGCTCGGATACCACTTGTTAGGAAATAAGACATATCAAAAACAAGACAGATGTAAATAATCGAGAAAGAAATTTGGAAACACAACAAATGACACACAATTTAACCTGAAAAACCCAAGTCGGGAAAAAACCATGGGTAACGACAAGCAAATTCACTATGGAAGGTAGAGTACAATCAAGTCCTTAAGAACTCAAAATGATGAAGGAATCGGGAAAAAGAAGAAATTTTCTTTTCGTTAGTACAATCCTGCCACCAGCAGTTATCAGAATATAAATAAATATATCTGTACTAAAGAGATAGAAAATGCCCAGAAAAATAGGCTCTACTTCCATTGAAAACTGGTGCCCAATAAACTGCACCATAATCCCATGATCTATTTAGCTTTCCTGAAATTGCGGAAGTACCAAGACAAGCTGGAACATGCTGACATGAAGAGGCAGAATCAACGGGAAAAAAGGAATTTGAGGCAACTGTAACAGTGAAGAAGATTGGTAGAGTAAAACAAGGATTGTATTTCTTGGTCAATCAAAAGTTGCCTGGAATGAGGAAATCTGGAATTGGTTTATCAATCGGTAACAACTTTCTAGCAACTTGATCAGCTCATAATAAGAATAGTATTCATCTGTGGCATCTAAGACTTGGATATGTTTCAAACTAATACTCTACAAAACTGTTTCCTGATCAAAGACAACATATAAGTAGGGGTTTCATATGGGCGGGTTGGGTTGAAATTGGAGATTTTAAAATGGGTTGAAGTAGAGATTGGGTTGGGTCTTGACCCGCCCAAGTTTACTTTGGGTTCAAATGGGTTGGGGTCAAATGGGCTTAAAAACGGGTTGGGTCTTGACCAGCCCAATTTGACCCGCTTAATCTCAATAATTTTAATATATTATTTTTTAAATATTATAACCACAATTTGAATTTCAACTCAAGAAAAAAAAAAAAAAAAAAGAGTTACAAATGGATAGATAAATTCTAAAAGATGTAAAATAGATAGTAATTTATACTTTTTTTTAAGGAGGAAACACCTAAAGCCTGGGTATGGATTTCATTGCTAGAGTTACCTACAGATTTCTTTGCGAGGAGGCCCTTATTATCGATTGCGACAGCGGCAGGAAAACCTATTGCATTGGATAAAGAGACACAAGATCGAACCAGGCCAAGTACTGCTAGGGTTAAAATTATCCTAGACTTATTAGATAAGCATCCAAATCGTGTAAGACTACAGTTTGTGGAGAAAGAAACGGGTAAAATTATTGAACATTATCAGAAAATTGTCTATGATAATCTTACATTGTATTGCACTAATTGTAAACATCAAGGGCATGAAGAAAATAAATGTCGATTGTTGATGGGGAAAACAGTGTCTCAAGGTGATCGATTAGGTGATGAAGTTGGGCGAGATGTTGCACTTCTTCAACCTGATTCTGAGGCTAACAATATGGAACAATTAAAGGGAGATGCACGTGATTTTTTGAATGATAAGAGAGCTGGGCAACAAGATACTAAAAAACCTGCATGTGATCAAAATATTGGGCAGCAATTGGCTGGGAATATTAATTCGAACAAGGACAATTCTCTGGCTATTGTTGCGATGCAACTGGTGGAAATCAAATATCGGTCTTAGATGTTCATAGTGACCTTGTTACTGGTGAAATTAATCCTAATGTTGTTGGACAGAGCATAGGAAAACAGGTTGGTGTTCATGTTGGAAAGGAGCTACCTACATTACTGATCTCGAAACCTACATCTGGAATTAGAATTTGAGAATCAAATACCTCTGTTGTAGCGACTTCACGGAATCGAACTCTTGATCCTGCTGGAGAGATATTGCAGCAACAACAAATGAACGTTTCTGGTGTTTGCAATAATCAGCAAGCATCGCAAGTTGATTCTGGACAGCAGCTAAATAGCAATAGTATTGGAAACGAAAGTGCTACTGGTGTGAGGCTTGGGATTAAAGATATTGCTGGAGAATGTATCACTAATTCAAAAGCTTCAGTCAATACACTGCAACTTGATCCTGCACAATAATTAAATTGCAATTCTACTGGAAATAAAAGTGCTAATATTGGTGATCTTGGACAAGACAAAGAGCTGGTGCAGCAGTCCAGTGGTATCATCAAGAATTTTGCCACACATAGTGACAAAAGAATTGCACAATGCGATGCTTTACAGGTAAAGAAATCTGTTGCACAACAACATGAGAACATGGAAATTGTCACAGCTTCAAAACCTGTGGACTTGCTAGCTGAAAATTCCAATAGTGAAGAGAATGCATCTCCAAATTGAACCGTAATTGCACACAAAAAATTAGTTGGTAAGTGTATTGATTCCTCCGCAGGTCGAAGTAATTCTCCAAGTCAGGAAAATGGTGCGACTGAGAATTTTCAGTTGTACGTTGATCCTAACTTAATTTTACCAACAAAAAATGTGTTTGAACCATTGTCCGCTATTGGAAAAATTCAACTAGAGCATTGTATGGAGAAAGGTATGTCATCACTCTCTCATGCTAGTTCGACAAGTGACTTGATTATTTCAAAGGAAAATCAAGGGGAGATAAGTGCTCCTAGGTGGGCTGATTTGGTTGATGAAGAAGGGCAGGCTTCACCTCCTCCTTTGAATAGCAAATTAAGTTCAGAAGCTCCAATATTTGTGCCTAAAAGTGCGATTGCAAAGGTGAATGAGTTCGGAGACTTAGCATCAGGACTTAGATAATGTATTGAGTTGGAAAAGGAATTTTTTGAGGAGGATGAGGAAGATAATATGCTGGATATATGCTTTGATAAAGTGGCTAGAGATGGCGATCTTTCACCTAGGCAACAAAGAAGTGGAAGCAATAAAAGCAAAAGGAAGACATGTGCAACATAGTTGGGATGGTAAGATGACTGAGGAATTTGTTCCAAGGCATCTACCGATGCAAATGGCCAAGCAAAATCATATGTCAGTGCCACCAATTTCAACAAGATCCAATAAATCCAAGAGGAAGTGATGAACTATCAAGTGTTATTGGATAGATTTGAAGAAAAAGACAAACGGAAAATACTTCGAGTTACTTTAGACGGGCAAACTATCTTTTTAAGTTTATACATATATACAAGGAAGTTTGAGATTGATAACTCAATCTTCTTCTTGACGTTTATACTCTTACATTATTTAAGCATTCTCGTATGTAATATCATCATCGAGTGTATTATAATCTCTATGATGATCATAGAATACCTAATTTTCTCTAGCTCTTATTTTCTTCATTCTTGTTAATTAGTAGAGGTCTGTCACCTCATTAGGATTTGTAAGGTAAGGTCTAGCCTCCCTTGCTTGTACTTATTCACATTGAGAATTTTATTTTATTATTAATAAAAGGCCATTAGACAGAGACACTCTGTCTAATGGAATAAATTCGCCATAAAAAAAAGATAGTAATTTATACCTTTAATACAGGAACATACATTACATCAATGCAAATAAAGAAGCTTAAAACGGGTTGAAATTGGAGATTAAATTGGATTCAATTGAGGATTCTTTTGAAATAGGTTAAGGCTTGAATGGGTTGAGATTGAATCCAATTCAAATTATCTTGAGCCCAACCCTTAAAATTCGAGATGGATTGGATGGGCTACATATAGTTGGGCTCATTTTTGACACTTCTACATATACTAGAAGGGAAAGCCCGTGCGATGCACGGGCCCAACAGGACTAATTGCATTATAAGTGTCATTGATTGAATCAAATCGTAGCAACATATATAAAATGAGGATATTTTATATAATCCCATTTCACTTATAATTACAAACTTAAAGAGTAAGGAAATTAAATATATCTGCAACAATGTGGTGATGAACTTTTGAGAATGAAAAGTTCAACTTTCTCTAGTGAAAAATCAACCTGCAAAGTTTTAAAGCAAACTTCAAACACCAAAAGATATAATTACATGATCGAGAAATCACGAAAGACAAAGCAGAAGCACAAAAAGGACTCCAAATCTAACACTTAAGACTCAAAGCAGATGATAACATACGCAACCGTGAATAACATATATCTGGCTGGCAAATGAATAATTTCTTCAACTGATAAACTTTGTATATCATCTAGCACATCCATTCTACCTTTTCAACAATGAAAAGGTAATCAGATAACTCTTAATTCTCAAAGAGATTATGAGATTCCAACTTTCATAATTAGCAATTCAGCCTCTTAAGCCTCATCCACAATCATCCTTCGCTAGATCATGCTCAACTATGTAATTATGGAGTCCAACTGTAAGATCAAGGAGGATTGAAAATCAAGAAATTTAAGCTGGCAGTTATAACCATTAGTCATTGTGCTAGTTTCTCAATCACAATTACTAATCAGCTGCATGTAAGGTATTCTAATAAATCAAATGACCAAGATATGGAAGAACTCATTATATGCAGCTTTCAAGAGTAAAATTTAAATAGGCATAATACATAAATATGCCATTTAATTTAGCCTCAGCTAGTATCTATGCCCTTCAACTTTGGGTGTGCACAAGTAAACACATAAACTTGTATAAAGTTGAACAAATAGACATATGCATTCTACTTGTTCTATTATACTTAGTAGTGCAGTGAGTCCTCACATTGAAAAGGCTTCTAATGACAGTCATCAGTGTAGTGAGTTCTCCTATACTTGGCAGATTGTTTACTAAGAAAATTTATTTGTCAGCTTCTTTTCCTTGACCCAAGGTTGCCAAGTACAATCTGACCTATGAAATTTTTTTCTACCAACATAAATTAACAATCAAAAGAATAATATATTTTTAAACTCAATAACATATCTGTGGATTTTACACATCACAATAAAGGGGGGAAATGACATAACCAAAAGCTGAAGAAAACACTCATTCCTTTCTACCTATCAGCAAACAAATATAAAACACAATTGGCAACATAAACTCTTGCATTATAAACGGTAAAATGTCATCATATTCTCAATATAACAAACCTATAAAGAGGTCATTAAGAAAAGTTCTTTAACAATTTAACAAAGATATAATGTTGACAAAAATAAATAAATTGAACTCATGTGATTAAAGCAAAAGTCATATAAGATAACTTAAAAGAAAGTGACAAATTGCTTTACCTGTAAATTTAAAACATTAAAATAATTAGAAACAACACAACGATCCACCCTAGGTTTTAATGATAGATCACCATCACTTCAAGCTTCTTTGATACCCTGCATGAAGTTATTTTTATCACTAAGCACACAATATGATAAATTGTTATCTTTGTGTCACTTTTCTACGGATCATCATAATTACAAGAAAAAGTCATACCAATTTGTAGGATCAAAATTGAACGAAGATATACAAGTCCACAAATTAAACTATCAGTAGAAAAATGAGTACATTATTAGAATGAAAAAGCAATGTAAAGCCCCATAATATACTCTCAGGAAAATAACTTTATCAATATTTAATAGTAGTGGCAAGAAGAATGCTACAAATCATTCATATACCCTGCATCAAGTTATTGGTCACAAAGAAATTGAAAAGAGAAGATGAACAAAGAAAATAGAATGTTTATTTGGTATTCTGCATTCATCAACATAATTATACCTTGAATGTCTTAAATAATGAAAATAACAATTGGAGAAATTTTTAGAAAACTAACTATACGGGCTCTATTTCAAAAAGTAGGATCATGGTGACCAAACTAAATTAATCAAGTTCTCGCATTCATTTTTGTAAGTTTGAATTTTATTACTCTCCGCAATTTAAGGGATCTTAAACCCCATTAGAAGTATGCAAGCTTCAAATTTCCCCAGAAATGAGTAAATCGACAAAGAATTAGAATTAAAATTTTCAATAGATTACATTCCCGCTTACAACATTAAAAATCCATCCACCAAATGTATATAATAATTACAAATTCAACAGGAGGTGAAAGCAAAAAAGAAACTAATACCAGTTTGATTTTCCCCGACAAACAAAATTTGGAAAAAAAAATTGAAGATAGAAACTTTCATTTTGATTTGGTCCCAAAGAAAATTTGAATGGTGAAAATCAAATTTTACCCAAGTGATAAAATTGAATTTCTCTTTTGCATGAATAAAAATTCCCATTTTGATTTTTCCCTTTGGTTAAAAATAAAATCTGAGGGAAAAATTGAAGATACGAACTGCCATTTTCATTTTCCCCTTTGGTTACAAAGAAAATTGAAAAGAGAAGATGAACAAAGGGAGAAGAATATCTGCACAATGCCCAACTTATGTAACCTCTCATAGCAGTCCAAGATGAACTCAAAGTAATCCTCACTCCCTGTATCATGGAACACGGGAGGCTTCAACTTTAAGAACTTAGTCAGCATCTCATGTTCTATTCCAGTCATCACAGGCCCAACAACAGATGGAAGAACTCATCAATGCCTTAAGTTTCATCCATCTTAGGGACCGTAGTAGCAACAGGATGAGTACCTGGAGCCTGGGTAGCCTGCACAGTGGGAGTGGCTCCAGCACCTACCAACTCTTTCTAGAAAGCCAACACTTACTGAACCACCCCAAAGTCCATAGGGGGAAACTTGTAACCCAACATGTTTCCTTACCTCTGGATTAACATCCTCTTCAATTTCTATCTCAACCTCTTCTTCAACCTTTTCCTAAGGGTGGGGAAGGGGTCCCTTGCATTGGTACATTTCCTGCCTAAGCTCCACCCCTGGTGGGTGTTTTCCTCCCTCTGCCCCTGTCACATCCTCTTGCTATGGGCCCGATTGCTGTAGCTAATTCCCTTGCTCCACTTCATCTCATGTCAACCATTTACGGACAGAAGAGTGAAGGAAGTTAGATACTAATTGAAATCAAGTTATAGCACGAAGAAAGAAATAAGAGATAATTTCCTAAACTGATGAAGCCTCTTGTAGAAAAGTATAGACGTCTCCGTATCGTTCCACAAGACTCTATTAGAAGAAAAATCAACTCCTATAAAATACTAGGAAAATAGTTTTTAAAACAATAACGGATCAAGTTCCCATAAACTCAATCAATTATCTAAAACTATTGCAGAATTAACTCCCTATAATCTGAAAGTCATAGTACCAAAATTCTAAGGTATCTAGAATAAAGAGATGCAACCCCAATCAAGAAAACATAATCTAAGAGTCTTAAATGTTTATGTCTAAAGAGCATGGATGTAGAAATGGAGAAGAATCCATGGAAGCATAGAAGAGTATCTCAACCTTGGATTTAGATGTCGCCGGTCTCACAACTGAGGTCTCATATCAACCGCTTAAATATGCCCTTTAATCAACAAGTTAAGAGCAAGTGCAGTATTAGTACAAAACTAGAATGTACTGGTAGGATCATACGTTCAGTCCCAAGACATGAAGTAAATAAGTAACCACAATACAATAATACAAGCTAACACATATATCAACAATTACAACAAATATAGACTCCAGTCACAATTCTTTACTTAATTAATGTATAAAACATGCCCCACGTGAACACAAAAGCCATATTAGGTCCTCTCATGGAATCCACACATAAACTGTTAGTGTACCAGTGTAGTACCCGAGCCAACCATTAGTATTTCATATCAGGCGTGGTATCCGAGCAACCCGTTAGTATTCTGTACTGGTGTGATATTCGAGTCAACCAGCAAGCACAAACAACATGCACAATCGCCATCACAATGAACAACCACACTTGAAACCATAAGTAAATAAAAAGGTTCATTGCATGAGATTATCAACATGATGTCATTTTATATTAGCCTTTTAGTTTTCCCCACATGCATTACACAAGTAATACTATAAAGCAGTTAACATGCACAAATTACATAACTTAGAAAATGAACCACCATCACCTACCTCAAAACAAGCCTGAATGCTCTAAAGAACTTAAACTTTCCCTTTTTTGTAATGCCTTAGCTTGTTCTTGGTCTAAAATAATCACAAAACACAACAATCAATAACTAATGACCTAATTAAATTTGAATTATTACTTAATCCTAGCCTTTGACCAATTTCATGAACATTCAACCCAAATCAGGGCTTTCCCCACCATTAAATCAAGTCAAAAACCCTCCCCTAAGAGTGCCACCATAGATTCTAAGGCTTAAGTATCAAATTACGAGTTAGGAGAATAATTCACTTACCTTTACCGAATAGATTGGTGGAAAACTGAGAAAAATAGCCCTAAATCACCCTTTCTTTTCTCAAGAATGAAGTTGCAGAATAAAGAGCGGGTTTGGGACTTTTTCTGCATTAAAACGCAATGGACCCTCTATAGCGGCCACCAGCCCACTATAGCGGGATTTCTCCCGCTATAGCGGCTTGTACAGAGATAGAGACTCAAAATTCTTCTCCAAAGTGCCAATTTCGCAACACACCCTTGAGATTTAACATTCTAAAATGACCCTTTCATGCAAAGTTTGATATTTGGAGTTCTACTCACCCGAACTCACTTTTGGAAAGTCCTATAGACTCCTTAATGTCTTGGGTAATGGAAAATCAAATCCACACTTAGGCATTAACCTCAATTCTACCCCATATTTCCCTAGGCCATATCTTAGTCAGATTTCATCTGAGACTGGCATAGCCTAAAATTTTCAAGTCACTATCCAAAAGTTTTCTGACCCAAATCTTTCACCAGTGATCTACCCATAACGACTAGAAGGGGTCGTATTTTCTTCTTCTGCAGTTTCATTTTCACTAGTGAATAGATAGATCACAGCAGACACTATTAACAAATTCAGTTTCATTGTCTATTCTAATAGTCTTGACACAAGCATTAAACTGTGTGTTTACACACACAAAAACCTATTTGATAACGTTGGCTACCTCAGACTTTAGTTTTAGCACTAATATCCAAGTCATTCTAAAAAATCATCAACAAAAGTTAAAAAAAATTATATCTGTCATAAGTAGCAACTTTATAAGGGCACCACAGATCCATATGAATCAAATCCAAACAATTTGAACTACTAGAAGTACTTAAAGGAAAAAGGTATTATAGTTTTCCTAGCACAAGGACAAACAATACATTTGTCTAGTACTTCACTTATTCTCCTTATTTATAAATGACAGTTGGTGTACGAACACAACTTACAAATTTGTACCATCTGCTATGTTGCAAGTACCTATGACTTTCATTCTTATAAAGACACCTGTACTATATACTATACATGTATAGCACGTGTGTTTGGCTTCTAACCTAGAACTTCATCTATTCAAAGCTCTCTTCATCTTCCATTTTCTGAAAGTGTTGCTGCAGATTAAGGTATTTCTTCCCCCTTTGTTCATCTTCTCTTTTCAATTTTCTTTGCCTCCACTAACTTGGACTTAATTTCACGCTTTGCTTTTAGAGAAGCATGTTCCTCATACTTGTAACACCTTAGAAATCCCTTAGTATAGACCATGAGTTGTGCAATTCAGAAAGGGCAAAAATCTGCAAATTTTTTGCATTACATACACCATATATGGGCCATAAAAGGAATCATGAGCCGTAGATGAGATCCACAGGTGAGACTTAAAAAACTTGGGAATTGGACTTGAATAGGACGAGTGGGAATCATGGGTTCATAGACGGTTTTATGGGCCATAGAAAGGTCTCATAAACCAAAGTCTTGAAACTCCAAAAACTCAGAATTTTCTTGATCTTTACGAGCACCTTCTTATGGATCGTACATGTGTCTAGTAGATCAACCTTCAGAGACTCTATTTCGGCTTATTTCTATGAACAGTCAAGACGGGTCTTAAAAGGATTAACGAGTCATAGTTAGGTCTCGTAGTTCAAAAGTTCAGAAACTCAGGATTTGCCTCTGTGTTCTATGGATAGGGTTCCACGGTTCGTAAATGCAACCATGGATCGTATATACCCCTTGTAGATGACCTCAAAAGTTTTTAATAAGGGTTATATTGGTCTCTTCTCATTCTTTTAATTCTTATACTACGTCGTTTTGAACTATTCTAAGTGGGATTAAGTGATTCCTAGTGACCCTAACCTCTCATTCTTTCCTAACTCTCCCAAAATCAATTTTTTCTCTCTCAAAACTTCTCTCACAAGTCTTCTCTCAAGCAAGAACTAGGGTTCCAAGCTTCAAGTCTCTATTGAAAGAATTCAACCTAGGGTTCTTTAGTCCAGGTATGTGGAATTTCATCAATGGGTATTCCTTCACCTATTGAGTCCCAAGAAAACCTCAATTCTTCAAGTTTCTGATTTCTACAAACCTAGGATTTCTAATATCTTCATGGATTCTTGATGAATTTCAGTTCTCCTTCATGATTAGCCTTCAATTGCATGATTTTAAATTATAATCTCATGTTTTCAATTGTATTTTCATGAACCTATAGCATACAAGTATTTTCATGATTTAGAATTATGCTATTTCAAATGCATGCCTCAGATTATCATATAATCGTAATTTAGATTCTTTCAAATAAAGTATCTTTCAGATTATTTTTAGTTATCATGATTTATGAGCTACTCTATATTTATCATATATCAGTATGATTCAGTATTATCAGATTATTACTATTTTCAGTTTATATGCATATTTCCATGGGAGTTATACTTAGCACTGAGCAGCTTTAGGGATGAAAGATTTCAGTCGGCGTTTGTGAACTCTAAGTAGCAAATCCCTAAATTACGTGTCATCATAGGATTAGTCTTTGTAGACACTAGCTTATTGGATTCACATTAGCTCAGCTCAGTCCCTTACCTTAGAAACTATTGGACACCCTCTTTTTGGTATGGGCAGTACACTGAACTCCATTTAGTAGTTCACATGATTCATGTTGGTTTTAGTATCTCACACAGTTAATCTTTTTAGTATTGCATGACCAAGTATTTAGATATAGCGATTCAAGTTATTTAGTTTTCATGTTATTTACGTGATTATGGCATCAACATGTTTTACAGACTCGATATGTTCAAATATCATATTTATTATGAATATTCCTCATACTTGGTACATTCAAATTGCTGAATGCATACTTTCTACCTATATTTTTTGATAATATAAGTTCGAATGTTCAACATATTCGGGTCGTGGTTTGTACGATTTCTTATCAGGACCAACAGTACCTTGGTGAGTCCTCCTTCTTCGAGGACGACCTTTATCTTTCTTTCAGTACTTACTTTCAGTTTTGGACAGTTAGAGTTAGCTAGCTAGGGATTCATCCTTGCAACTCATATTAGTAGAGGCTTTCAAACAGTCAATTTAGATTCCGCTTGTGTTAAACTCAAATGTTTAACAAAAAATTCAGTTAATTCATTTGGTAGTTTTGATAAGAGAATGATAATGAGGTTGACTGAATATTATATGGATGAGTTTAACACCAGCAAGCTTCTGGATCTCATTTGTCAGCTTGATAGTTTTATAATATATGCTCATGATTTTGACAAGAGGATTTTAAACTTGAAGGAAATTAGTGACCTTGCGAAAGTATTGGTTAAGTCAGATTTGCATCAAACTTGGCCACTTGTTTATTTGCTTATAAAGTTGACTCTCATTCTTCTTGTTGCTACTGCTTCTGTGGAACGAACTTTTTCATTAATGAAATACATTAAAAATGAACTTCGTAATAGTATTGGTGATGAATTTTAGAATGGTTATTTAGTTTGAAGACTAAAGTCTCTTTTTTGTAATGATAATATTACTAATTAATAGGTAATTGTGGCTTGTGATTATAAGTTATTTTTGGTGACGATAATATTAATCTTTGTTTTATCATTTACTTTTTATTGACGTGTTCGAGTAGTTGTTCATTTATATTGTGTGATTGCTCGCAATTTTATGTTAAAAAAATGAGCACCCACGACCTTCCAATTTTGAATTCGCCATTGTATATAAATATTGTTTTACGCCAAAAGAAAGTCATGTTCAATGGATAAAATATATTCTCAGATGCTTTACGCGTAAGAACACAAATTAAAGTAGCAAAGGAGGAGATACATAGACCTTAACAATGATCGGATGAGTTTTATATTCTCATTGGAACAATTGTGAACTGATGATGTGTTGATTTTTGTGAAGAAGAATAGTCAACTCTATTCAATAGGTTAGAGTTTCGTGTTAATGACGTGTTATAAATAATGATAAATTGTCAAAGCAACAAGAAATATAGTAAAAGAAATTAGGAGAGAGAGATCTTATTTCTCTAAATTGATGTACAAATAAATTGAATTGATCTTCTATTTATAGAAGAAAGAAAATAGCTGCAAGACTTTTCAGAAGTTGTTTGCAAGTTATCTGTTTGAGATACTTGCAACCTGTCCATATGATTTCAAGTTTATCCCCAAAAAAAACTAATAATAGACCTCAATAATATGGTGTATTTATAACAAAAAGGAAATTACTAACAAAAACTTTTGAGTAGGTTGGATTACATGAATCCATAGAAAAGGAATGAAAAGGATTAAGTGGCCATATATAAACTTTGTCATAGGTTTTGCTATAAAAACTCAATATCTTTTTAACACATTTCTCAAGCAATTCTTGAACACTATACATCATAAGTTAGAAGGTGAAAGAGTTAGAAAGGTGGAGAAAGATGCTAGAGGAGAGTTTATGTTATCAAGACACAATCCTAAAGGTAAATTGATTCTCTTCTGCAGTCCTACAGATATGGTAAAAGTCATTTTCTATGTCTTTTTTTTTTTGTCATAATAAAGTTATCCAACTTAATTCAACCTTCCCGATCACTCACTAAAATTTTGAATTCCTCAGCTGGTCATCTAACTTGTGAACTTTTGTCAATTCTCTTATGGTTTCTTAAATAAATTTCATGTCAAGTTATCCTTCTTCAATTCCAAAATATTAAGAAATAAAATATTAAGAATTAATGATGAGTTACTAAAATCTTATATATATATATATATGAAAATAAATGATGGATTACAATATTTTTATTAAGAAAAGAATATGTTAAAAAGAAAGAAATAATATGTTTATTAGGAAAAAAAAGAGGACATTTTTTACTCAAAAGTAATAATAGAGAAATTTTTAATCATAGTATTAACGGCATGAACATTTTTGGATTAAATTATTAACTAAGATTTTTTAAATTTAATTTCACATAATTGAAAAGCATTTTTTAACTTTTTTAGTTGTTCAAATTTACTTGTCACTTTGCACAAATTAGGTGATTTTGTTTCAATTATATCCTTACCTGAATAACTATATTTTTCACTCTATATTTGATTTAGATTTTTAAAGAATAATTAATAAAGATAAATAAGTAAAATAGGCACTTCATAAATGATTATTGAAGACTTGCCACAAAGTTTATCTAAGAAACAACGGAATATTTAACAAAAATCTTAAGTTAGATTGCCAATGGGAAGTTCGAAAGTTTAGTGGATCTGTGTAGAGGTGGGGGTGGGCATTTGCCCCAATTTGAAACTCAAATTGAAATTTGAAATTCTTTTGGCTATTTGATTTGAATTAGTATTGAATTAAAAATTAGATTTTGAATTTTATTTTTCAAATTTATGAATTTTGCATTGAATATCAGATTGAATATTATGTACTTATATTGAGTTCGAAGCCAAAAGGACAAAAAAATTGAGCCAAAATTCCAAAAGGACAACATTTAAACGGAATGGAAAACGCTGTCAAAATTAGGGCGGAAAGGCGCGGGGCACAATGTAAGGAGCAAGGGGGGCAAAGACTTACAAGTCTCTGCCACCCTGCGCCTTACAAGGCACATTGGGCCTTGCGCCTTTTTCTTAATATATATATAAAAAAAATTCTCTCCAGTTTTTTAAGCTTTTCTGCCAAGCAAATTTTATTAAATATTGATTTCTTTTTCTGTTGATCATCTATTCTATATTTTTCATGGTTTGTGTCTAATATTTTAATTGCAAAGTTGTCATGAATGTGACTGGATTTAGACAGATTCATTAATGGTCACCGTTACTATTTAAAAATATAAATATTCAAGTTTTTTCCCTATTGAATATAATTAAGTAGTCAATCCTTTCTACAAGTCTTTAAGCAGCTCATCTATAGTAAAAAAATCTCTTTGAATTTCCAAGATTCTGGTATAAAATTAGGATTAGTACTTTTGGGAAATTAACAAACATTTAAATTGAATTTTCATATCCAACTCGAACCCCGAACCCACCATCGTTCCGGTACTAGAAAATTGATATTTGGACCAACACCAACATGACTTTACGCGTTAGGTTGGAATAATTTGTCCATGACTATAGTATTTGGCAATTTATTATCCTTGTAAGTAAAACAGCATATTCTCCTTATCTTCTGTACCATACAATGAATAGACAGACTACTCACAAATCTAAATCTTGTTCTACTTTTCAGTATTGTCTGCTGTTCTTCTTCTTCTTCTTCACTTTGTTAGCATTATCAAAAGCTGATGATCATCAACCAGTTGGATATGGGTATAATATTGGATCAGTAGCCATTGACACTTCTGAAGGGACACTCACTGCTCAACTTCATCTCATCAAACCTTCATCTGTTTTTGGACCTGACATTCAGAATCTCACCCTTACTGCCTCGTACTTTTCTTACTCCTTTCTTAATTTATTTTTACGATGATCGCTTTGTTACCATGTTAAATTATGTAACTATCCCATCTAAAAGCACTTTTAATTTCGATTACTTGTGCAGTTTAGGTTGACAAGTGTTTATTTTACTAAATTACCCTTATTAGTTATGTCGAAATTTGAATATGGTTTAGTAAATGATTGCCTAATGGTATAATTGAACAAAATCATTAATTTTCCTTGTTGTGGATTGATTGAGGTCAATGCTGCATAAAGAGATTGCTTTCTTATATCACATTGTGACATTTGAGTTATAGTAATGTTTCCATGCGTGCAAATTTAAAAAATGTAGCACTTTGAATTACTACTGAATGGAAACAGGAAATAACAATCACCAATTCTTCTTGTTTTACATGTTGATGGATTTTCTGCAGTTTTGAGACAAAAGATCGATTACGAGTCAGAATTACAGATGCAGATCATGAAAGATGGGAAGTTCCTCATGAGTTTATTCCCCGTGAAACTCATTTTCCCCCTCGCAGTTCCCTATTGGAAAAAGATTCATCTGCCTCACTTCCATTGTCACAAGACACACATCACTCACATACAAGCACCATTTCAGACCTTATTTTCACTCTAAAAAACACCAGCCCTTTTGGTTTTACCATCAGTCGTCGCTCCTCAGGTGATGTTCTTTTTGACACTTCACCTAAATATGACTCTCCGGACACATTCCTTATCTTCAAGGATCAGTACCTACAATTGTCCTCGGCATTGCCAGCTAATAGGTCATCTATCTATGGCCTCGGGGAGCATACCAAGAGAACATTTAAGATCAAGCATAATCAGACATTAACTCTTTGGAATGCTGATATTGGTAGTGCCAATGTCGATCTCAACTTGTATGGTTCCCACCCTTTTTACATGGATGTCAGGTCTCATCCTGTCGAGGGAACTACCCACGGAGTCTTGCTGTTCAACAGCAATGGGATGGACATTGTATATGATGGCGACAGAATTACATACAAGGTGATCGGTGGAGTGCTTGACCTGTATTTCTTTGGTGGTCCGGCACCAGAGAAGGTCATGGAGCAGTATACAGAGCTAATTGGCCGCCCCACACCAATGCCACACTGGTCTTTTGGTGCGTAAATTATACTAGTGAACTACCTATTATTTATTCTGGTTTCTGGTAAAAAAAATATTACCATAGCCTTCGTGTTGAAATGAACATTTCCATCATATGCTGCTTACGATAACCTTAAGATTAAACATAAACTGGACTAAAATTGGTTTCGCCATGAAAATTTCTTCACATACTACCGTATCTTCCATCGTTCGTGTTGTTATGTTTATTTCTTTTTTAATTTTGTTTGTAGCTTGGCATGAGGTCTTGACATTGTTTCTTTATGCGTCTGTTGAAATCTTTGTTAACAGGCTTTCACCAATGCCGATATGGTTATACAAATATTACTGAAGTTGAAAATGTTGTTACCCGGTATGCAAAAGCTCAGATCCCTCTTGAAGTCATGTGGACAGATATTGATTATATGGAAGGCTATAAGGATTTTACTGTTGATCCAATTAATTTTCCGCTTGACCGGATGAAGAAATTTGTTGATAAACTTCATCAAAATGACCAGAAATATGTTGTCATATTGGATCCAGGTAAATCTTGACATAGTTGATTCTTCACATGCTTGAAATGCAAATATATTATGTCAGTTGACTCAATCAAAGCACTAATTGTTTCATTACTGATTTCAATCCTTTCTTCATAGGGATCAGCATAAATAACTCATATGATACCTATAAGAGAGGGATGAAAGAGGATGTTTTCATCAAACGTGATGGTGTCCCTTATCTTGGTGAAGTTTGGCCTGGAAAAGTCTACTTTCCTGACTTCATAAATCCCAAAGCAAGACAATTCTGGAGCAATGAAATCAAAATTTTCCATGACCTTCTCCCTGTTGATGGGCTCTGGATTGACATGAACGAGTTATCTAACTTCATTTCGTCTCCTCCCAGCCCGAGTTCTACCCTTGACAACCCTCCTTATAAGATCAATAACTCTGGAAGTTTACGTCCAATCAATGAGAAAACCGTCCCAGCAACAGCAGTACATTTTGGGAACAAGTTAGAGTACAACGTTCATAACATCTATGGATTCTTGGAAGCTAAAACGACGAATGCTGCTTTAATCAACATAACTGGTAAAAGGCCATTTATTCTTAGCAGGTCTACTTTTTTGGGTTCAGGCAAGTACACGGCTCATTGGACCGGAGATAATGATGCCACTTGGGAAGACTTGGCTTATAGTATTCCTGCCATTTTGAATTCTGGATTATTTGGGATTCCCATGGTTGGAGCTGATATATGTGGTTTTGGTAAAAACACAACTGAAGAGCTATGTTGCCGTTGGATTCAGGTACATGTTGCCCTGTCACACGATTTTATTTGATTCCTTTTGTCCTTTAGATGGTTCTTCTTTTACTTTTTCAATATATATGTAGCATATTGATGCTCATTATTTGATCTGGTTATAATTGGATATCAACATGAGGTTGCTGTCCTAAAACTCAGAATCCTGAAACCATTATTCCTAGAAAATATCGTCTGCCTCTTGCACCTATGATTTAAAATTCTGAGGCCACAACTGGTAAAAGGAAGTCTACTATTTCTGTTAACTGTGTTTTCAAGTTAATGAAGAATGTTTTGCAATATGATGGTTTTATAAATTTATGAATTGAGTTGTACTGTTTTCCTATAGAACTCTCATATCGTATCTCGTTGAATATAGCTAGGTGCATTTTATCCGTTTTCAAGGGATCACTCTACATGGAATAGTATCCATCAAGAGCTATATATCTGGGATTCAGTAGCAGCAACAGCCAGAAAGGTGCTCGGGCTTCGCTACAGGCTGTTACCATACTTGTATACCCTAATGTTTGAGGCGCATTCCAGAGGCATCCCTATAGCTCGACCTCTCTTCTTTTCATTTCCTGAGGACAAAAGCACTTACGAAATTGACTCTCAGTTTCTTCTCGGTAAGGGGTTAATGATATCACCAGTGCTGACATCTGAAACTGTTTCAGTTAATGCATATTTTCCATCCGGTACCTGGTTCGATCTCTTCAACTATTCAAACTATGTGAATATGAAGTATGGAGGCTATATCAACCTCGATGCACCACCTGATCATATCAATGTACACCTTCGGGAGGGAAATATTCTGGCAATGCAAGGAGAAGCAATGACAACAAGGGCAGCCCGGGACACTCCATTCGAACTTCTTGTTGCCATCAGTAACAAGGAAAATAGTTCAGGGGAAGTCTACTTGGACAATGGCGAAGACATTAAAATGGGAGGAGAAGGTGGAAAGTGGAGCTTAGTGAAATTTCACAGTGGTGTAGTAAATAACAAGCTATATCTCAGATCAAAGGTTGTGAATGAAGAGTTTGCTGTGAGTAAGAATTGGACCATACAAAAGGTAACTTTTCTAGGATTGAAGAAAGAGGTCATGAGTAGAATTAGTGCATATAAGTTAAGCACTAAATCAAGAACAAGGACAAACTTTGTGTCAAGTACATCTACTATTTTGGAGATGTCAGGTCTATCAATTCTTATAGGAAAAGAATTTACTCTTGAGCTAACATTATCCAAATAATGTCAGCGATGGACGATGTGCACTGATCTCCATACTATATATAGAACATAAAAATAAAGCATTTTTATCTGCTCTGATTTCCTGATGAACTGATTATAAGGAATCAACTTTGCTATAATTTGATGTGCTTCAAACTGTGTACATTGTTCCTTAATGGCTTCAGCAGAAAAAGATGTAAAAATTACTTCCATATAGTGATAATTATTTTATAGCTGTTGATCATATTTGCCTTTGGAGTATATTGAAGGTATAACTATAATGTTGAGGGAGTTGATATTCCTTTTATTGTTTTGCCCTCTAAACAAGACATATATATGCACAAAACATAGGGCATTCAAATTACATTCTCCCATTAGCAAGAGGAGGCATATTTATTAAGATAGGAGTCAATGAAACACCAATAAGCTGAACAATGAGTATCTAGTCAACTAGCCAAATCGATCAGGGTGAAAGAAGCTGTAAGAGGAGAATTTTCCTCAATAACACTATATTATTTGTAGGGGTGTCATATGGGCGGGTTGAGTTGAAATTGAAGATATTAAAATGGGTTGAAAAAGATATTGGGTTGGGTCTTGACCCGCCCAATTCGACCCGCTTAATTTCAATAATTTTAATATATTGTTATTTAAGTTTTATAACCACAATTTGAATTTCAACTAAAAAAAATGTAATAAAAGAAGTTGCAAATGGATAAATAAATCCTAAAAAATATTAAATAGATAGTAATTCATACCTTCAATATAGAAACATAAATTACATCAATGCAAATAAAGAGTCTTAAAACGGATTGAAATTGGAGATTAAATTGGGCTCAATTGAGGATTCTCTTAAAATGGGTTAAGACTTGAATGGGTTGAGATTGAACCTAATTCAAATTATCTTGAGACCAACCGTTAAAATTATGGTCGGGTTATCCATAGTTGGGCTCATTTTTAACACCTCTAATTATTTATATTAATATGATACAAAATTATATGAACATCAATACAAGTAGGTTGTGTTTTTTTTTCAAAAAAAAAAGAAAAGAAAAAGAGGGAGATGCCGGATGAGGGCATATGATGTTTAGCCATTGCACTTTTATCAATTAATTAAACTTCACTAAGCATACCGTGCCGCACTTGACAAGTTGTTCCCAGATTTTACATGATCTTGCAAGCTCACATAAGTCTTTTTAGCACTAAATCGCCAATGAAATGTTAAATTGAAGAAAAACACAAGAGAATGGCCAAATGAAGCTTTTATATTGCTCAAAAATTGGAAGATTTGTTTGATGTCTTTACAAATGTCCCTATTTTACTACTCTTCTAGAGGTTGATTTGCAAATATAAATTTTGTACAAATCTCTCATATTTACAATATACGCCTACATTCTAGAATTGAGTATTTCAATTTTCAAGGACCTTTCATGTAAATTGATAAAAGTCTAAGTTTGAAGAAAATCTTCATATGTCTCTAGAATGTTTTCCCATGTTCTAGTCTCCTTGTACACATATGCTTCCCTGCATGGCAAAAATAGCACAAATGGAACTTAAGTGGCATGATGACATGACGGATCATCACACTCTCCTCCACATGATATTGCCTAACATTACTGCTATATAAACTCTTAAATCTTGTAAGAATTTTTGAAAGATTTTGAATTGGGACCTCAGATATTTTTGGACAGATGAATGGGAGACGAATTCACTTCACTTCGTCCTTGTTTGAAGTCGTACATGAAGGAAAATGTCTAGGAGACCATTCTAACGAATTGAACTAAGAAATTTGGGTGAAATCATGAGGGTAAAGAGGGTAATTTGAGGCGGCGAGTCCAAGGTTCATGAGGTATAGAGAGTGTTTTGGAGAGAGAAGAAAAAGAGGGAAAACAGAATTGGGGTCTTTGGGTGTGAATTTGAATAGAAAGAAGGGCTTGAAAATGTTTGAACAATTTTACAAAATGTGACTAATGTTGTAAATAAAGAAATGTGGATGTCTTGTAGCAAATTTACACTTCATGATTTTTAGGATTTAGGTATAACTTTGAAAATTCCCTTTATGGCTTTGAAGGCTTACAAATACACTCCTATCTTATATATATGGGGTTCCTCTTTTTTTTAAAAAACAAACTAAAAGGTTAGCTGCCTGGTCCATTTTATTCAACTAAATAAATACACAAGAAAAAGAGGCCCAAATAAAAGCAAGCTAAACTAAAAGAAACAAGAAGAAAAAAATTAAAAGCATATAGAACAAAAGGAAAGAAAAAGAACCAAAAGGGAAAAGTGAAGAGAAACATCAAAATAACCCATCTTCTAGCTTCTCAACCCAATTACTATTAAAGCTAAGAAGAGCTACATCTTTAGCGAAGAGGGTGATTTCACTCCAATTGAAAGCTTCTCGTAGCTGATAAAGTTGTTAGATTCTAGGTAGATTCCATTTCAGCGGCCTCAAGCTCTCACACAGGCACTATGTGATCAAAAAGCCTAGATCGGAGTATCCTCCATCAACTAACTACAATGACCAGCCACATCGACCAAGAACTGGTAAGAACCTCACCCCTTATTATCGGCGAAATTCCTATATAATAACATCTGACCTTTCTTTTACTTTTTCTCATTTAATGGGTTGAACCCCTATCAAAATTAATACCACCATCCAAATGAAATCCAGTACCTGAAACGTCAGATTAATCAAAGATAACTCATTCTCATCTCTTTTTTGAATCTTTATTTCTCTATTGCGTCTTCTCTATTTTGTTGGACTCAATGAAGCAGTGAGTCATTTTACTACTATTAATTCTAGCTCAATCTGGTTCGTTAGCTTGTAAAATCTTGAATCGAAGAATAGGAATCTAAGCTTTATCCATGTTAATCATTGCCTTAGCTTCTGGTGGTATCTCCTGGAAATTGTTATATGATTTTGTACCTATAAAATTAAACACATGGTTAGTGAAATAATCTGCTGCTCTGTTGCCCTCCATCAGTGTATGATATAATAGTTGTTCCTTTCCTTCCCTCATTTGATTAATCATAGTAACTTCTCCATGTATGCTCCGCGGAAAATTCTTCTTCCCTTCTAACACCTTCACCATAGCAAGAGAGTCAGTTTGAATAACAAGAGGGAAAATATTATGCTCTCTGCAATACCTCAATCCATCCTTGATGGCTACTGCTTCTGCTTTCATGTTTTTTGTATCTCCTATTTGTCTTGCACTTGAAAATAGAAAATTTCCTTAGTCATCCCTGATACAGAAAGCTGAGGAACTTGGCCCTGGATTTCCCTTGGATGCCCCATCCATGTTACAAATAAACCATCCAGTAGGTGGCATTGTTCAGTAAAATTTGATGGTGGCAATTCTCGGTCTATGATTATCAAAGAACCTCACAATATGAACCCAAAAAATAGGAATATCTGCCAGCCAGAGATATTTCACTTTTTCCAAGAGATGAAAATTCCTATTAATCTCAGTAATGACTCTTCCTTTAGACATCGTACCTCCATACACAATTGTGTTTCTCCATCTCCAAATCTGCCATAAAATAATGGCAGGAGCAGCCTGATACAATGGCTTTAATTTATCACAACAATCAGTTTCCCACCACCTTGCTACTGCTTGATTAACCTGATGGAAAGGACCAAGATAGCCTACTGCAGCACAAAAATAATTCTAGATATCCTTAACAAACTATCCATTTAAAAATAGATGAGGTATAGTTTCCTGATTAGGAATCTACACCTGGAAACCATAGCAACACCATATTTTGCAACTATCTCATCTACTGGCAATTTCTTCGTCCATAGCCTCCATAGGAAAAAAGAAATCTTAAATGGTAGTCCCTTAGTCCAAAAATTGGAAAACACAACATTTTCTTTTTCTCGTTGTCTAAGACCCTCCCATGCACTTTTTATTAAAAATTTACCAGTGCTAGTTTGAGTACACCATGGGACATCCCATTCATCACTAGAACTGACAATTTCTATGTCATTAATTACAAAATTAGCAAGATCTTGAGGTAGATGATGTTGTACTACATCATGTTGCCATCTTCCATCTTCCATGAAACAACTAAGATTATCCGGTCTTTCTTCATAATTATAATCACTTGGCAGAACTTGTTACAAAGGATCAAGCCCTGTCCAGTTCTCAAACTACAGACTTGCAAAACTAGAGTGGGGTTCCCACCAAATATCCTTCTCAATTTCGACTCTAACTTCCAGCATCTTCTTCGACAATTGGGACCCCCCTTTATATTGGACTAATGCTAGGATATATCTTTTACAATACTTATTCCACATGTAGTTTTTCCAGAGGGATCTAGTTGTTCTAAACTTCCACCAAAGTTTTGCAAAAAGGGCTTTAGACATATCAAATAAGGATCTAAACCCTAGACCCTCTTCTGACTTAAGATAACAAAAATTCTTCCAAGAAGAGCAATGTCTACTCTTGCCCTCCTCCTTGTTACTCCAATAAAATCTTGCAAAAATTTTGTGGAATTCTGAAATGGTATATTTGGTGCGTGCTAGAGCTGATAGTAGGTAAACAGGCATGCTTTGTAGAACACTATTGATCAACACTGCCTTTTCTCCATATGAGATCAACTTTCCCTTCCAGTTCTATAGCTTCTCATTCACCTTTTTAATCAACTCATTGTAGTACTTTTTCTTTTTCCTTGAGTGAAAAATTGGACATCCAAGGTATTTAAAAAGAAACACTCCTTTTACAAAACCTGTCATTTGTTCAACATCTTGCATCAACCTGACTGCCACATTTTTAAACATATAAAACACACTCTTATCTCTATTAATCAAATGTTTAGAAACTTTTTCATACTCTTGAAGAGTTTCCATAATCAAAATGATAGAATCCTTATCTGTTGATGTGAAAATGATAGTATCATCTGCATATGACAGATGATTCAAGCTATATTCCACCTAGGCAATCCATATCCTTTATATAACCCATTGGCATGCAAAGAATTTAGAGCCCTAGAAAGTATTTCAAATGAAAGAACAAATAAGGCTGGTGAAAGAGGATCACCCTGCTTCACACCCCAGTAGAGTTAAAAAGTCATGACACTGACCATTGAGCATGATAGAATATCAGTTATTTGCAAGCCGCCACCAAATCAAATCAATGAAAATATCTTGAAACCCCATTTTCATCAGAACCCTAGTAAGAAAGAGCCAAGAGACTCTATCTAAGCCTTTGTCATGTCTAACTTTATTACCACATTGGCTGGTTTTCCCCTCTTCCTGATGTTTGTAACTATCTCTCGAGTAAGTAGCACATTCTCAATTATACATCCGTCTTTCACAAAATCAGACTGATTTGAGAAGATAAGCCGCAGCAATAAAGGATCCAGCCTTCTATGCATCACCGTTGAGATTACCTTGTTGATGAAATTACTCAAACTGATTGGTCTCAAATTTGAAAAATTCTGAACCACCTCTTTTTCAGGAATTAGGACCAAGTTAGTATGAGTAAAAGATTTGGGGAGAGTATCACCATCGAAAAATGCCTCTACTAACTTATGAACATGTATACTAACCACTTCCAACAAGATTGAAAGAAAACTCCTGATACACCATCATGTCCACTTGCACTACATCCATCTAGAGCAAAGACTGCTTTTCTCACTTCTTCCAAGGCCGGAATAGAGCACAACTTTTCATTATCCTCTTCAGACACTATTTCAAGGATATGATTTAGAATCTAAAAATCAGAACCCTCCTCTTCTTACTAAAATTGATTTCTCCAGTACTTGATGGCCTCTTCTGCAATTACTGAATCTTCCTCTATTAGATTTCCATGTGTATCATGGATTCCTCCTACCATTCACTAGCTTATGAAAAAATCTTGTATTTCCATCCCCTTCTACATACCACATGATTCCTGCTTTTTCTTTTTAAAATTCCTCCTCATAATGTAAATATTTCTTCCTTTCTGCCCGTGCATGGTGAAGAATCATTCTATTGTCTGAACTAGGATCCTCGTCGAATAATTGCTCCTTGATTTTGACCAACTCTTCCCTTATAATCAACTGTTTGAAAATATCTCCATAGGTATCGCTGCTCTACTTAGACAAAGCCTTTTTGACATTTTTATCTTCTTTTTATACATCAGAAAGGGATGTCCCTCAAAATCAGCAACCCAGTTATCACGGACTATGCCTTTGAACTCCTTATGCTCAATCCAAAACTTTAAAAACTTGAAAGGTTTCACAATATAGGCATTCTGACCCCTATACTAATGAGGAGAGGGGTATGGTACGACCCTATTCTGGATAAATGTTCAACCTCCATATTGCCTAAACCGTCTAGCAACAATTGGTTTGTCAACACCCTATCCAACCTTTCAAAAATACATTCACCATCAATTATCCCATTCCACCATGTAAAAGGACTGCCTCTGAATCCCACATCAAATAATTTAGAAGAGTTTATACAATGAGAAAAGTCTTCACAGTCTTCACGTCTTACTGGTAGCCCTCCAATCTTCTCCTCTTGAGATAAAATCACATTAAAATCTCCTCCTACTAACCAAGGAAGTGACATGTTAGAGGTAGTCAAATACATGTCATTCCACGTTTTTAAGCCCATTTGAGCCCAAAGTAAACTTAGGCGGGTCAGGACCCAACCCAATTTCTATTTCACTCCATTTGAATATCTCCAATTTCAATCCAACCCGCCCATTTGACACCCTATGCTAATCTGAATCCCCAATCACTTCCATCTCCATAGAGTTCTTCACAAAGAACCAAATCTTCCCATTAATATTACCACCTGCTTTATTCATATTTAATCTCCTTTTGTACCTCTGAATTTGCCCATTATGTTGAAAAGGCTCCATCAAAGCTATCAAAACAAAATGATAATGCCTATTTCACATTTGTACTCCGTTAAAAACTTGGTGTATCCTTACCGATCTAATGTTCCATATAAGACATTTAATCATATAGAAACATTAGATTTTGTGGCTGCTTTCTTGTCACCCTACCAGTGGTATGACTAAAATCACTAACTTGTTGCTTCTTCCCCTTTCTTCCTTTATTAGTAAACCTAGGGGAAACATCTGCTTGCTTCATTACTTGATCATAGTTTTTATCTATGCCCTCCTCTGAATCCATCAAACCTTCCCCAGCATCATCTTCTGCTCCTTTCAACTGTTTTACCCCAGAATGTGAGCAAATCTCATGAAAAGCTTTGTTAGGAGACGCTTGTCGATACAATGTAATCTCTTTTAGTGAGTCACTTGGAGCTTCCCTGCTTTCACTTTGACTTATTATTGCAATAGGTTTTGGATTAGCTTCGACTATTGTAAGATTTCTTTGAGGATTGTCCATCTCAACACTCTTATCATCTATATTCTCATACTTCTCCACCTAGTCTTTTTTGTTACTGCTAAAACTTTGCAGGTTTTGGGGAATATTATTGGACTCATTAGTGTGTGTAAATTCCTTCTCCTGTC
Organism: Solanum appendiculatum; assembly: GCA_018342035.1. Taxonomy (NCBI): domain Eukaryota; kingdom Viridiplantae; phylum Streptophyta; class Magnoliopsida; order Solanales; family Solanaceae; genus Solanum; species Solanum appendiculatum. Next base: position 300,771 of record JAGDQO010000469.1, read on the forward strand.
TCTCGGTTATTTGTTGAATTTTGTTTTTGTAGAGTTTCCTGGTTTTGTGAATTTATTATCTCACCTTCTTCCTCCTTCTCAACTCTGTCTCCCTATTTTTAGGAAGACGCCTGCTTTTCCTGTCTCTCAAAAACCTTAGTGATCCATTGCTTTGTATTGGAAGGATCTAGATGCCCCCCACCACTGTCTACACTAGCCTGCCTGTCCTTATCTTCTTTTGTTTGCCCCTCCTCATTGACAAGCATGTGAAATTTATTTAGAGTTGTAATATCTTTTGTGTTGCTAACCCCTTCCTTTTGTTTATTATTATCATTCTCCTTAACTGTGCTATCGTTCTTCTTATTGATGTTTTCTTTCCATTATTGCAAGTCACCAACAATACGACCATTGGTAAGCATTTTGGGATGATGGTGGCTGTCTCCCTCCTTTTGGAAACTTCTGTGGATTTTGCCTCTCATCCTTGAGTTTCTGGACACATTGGGAATTGGTCTCAACTCAGGATGCAATACCCTACAGGATGTCGCACTATGATCTTGGTGATTACACTCCCTACAATAATTTGGAAAATAGTCGTATTGTATTTTAACATTATCTAGGCGAATTGTTCCTGTCCTTTCATTCATGATCTCTAGTCGTACAAACTTCGGTAAATTAGATGTCAAGTCCACCTGAACCTTGACTCTGGCACAACTAGGACGAGTTTTATTAAGAGTTGCCATGTCTAAATGCAAAGGCTTTCCTACTGCTGAAGCTAAAGAGAATAGAGCTTCCTTAACAAAATAGGTAGGTAGTAGATTTGGAAGGATATCCACACCATATCTTGTGTTGTTTCCTTGTCCACCCAAAAAGTAGAATAATATATTAAAGGTCTCATCTAGAAAAAAACTCCAGTTTTATCCTTTATGTAATGAGCATTTTTGGACATTAGATTGACAAAATCTTCAATGAGTTCACATCTAATCAAAATGTGATGATTATGTAGGACTCCGATCCTGCAGTAACCTTTTATCCCACATTGAATCGACAAACCTTTCCTTAAGTCCTCAATATTATGCCAACCATAGGAAAATTTTCCTACTACAACATATTTCAAATCTTCTAAGGCATTCATCCAATCAATTTCTGCTTACGTCCATTGAGTTACTGGCACTCCTTCAATATAATCTACTGTCTTTGTAGGAATGGGGACAATAGCTTCTTTGCCAGGGACTTTCCTACCATTAAGAGGTTTAGTATCCATAATGCCCTTAAAATTCAAACAAGTCCATTCCAGGGGTTCACTTGGAGTTTGAGGGGTATTCTGGGAGGGTAATTGAGGGAATTGAATTTGGTTAAGAGTGTTCTCAGTCACTGTCTCCGGCAAAGAGCCCAGCGGTTGTGGGATCATCTTAGATTTAGGTCAACATCTATTTTGTATATTCAAAATCTTTTAGTGAGGTAATATTTTGATGCTTGTGTATATATATTCCTCTTATCTGTAGAAAGATGTACATTGAATATTGAACGGAAAGTTACTACAAAGCTATCTCTCTCTCTTTTGCTATTTAAAGTTATAATGTACTGTCTTTATTTTATAACATGTTATCAGCACGAAGTCTCTTATAAGGTATGTTTCGGTGATATAACTGTTTCTATTCTCAGATTCTAAACACAAGTATACGTTTGAATATTTTCAATTTTTATGTTCTCTAAAAATATAAGGTGGCAATAGACTTTACTAATTAATGGAAATAAATTTTCTATTAGCAATTGGAACAACTATGCTCCAAACTTCGAATGGACCCTCAAAGTTCATTCGGGGTCCAAACAACGCAACCAAAAGGACTATCCAATCTGCAACAACATTCTAGACTTAATAGAATTGACAAAACAACCAATGAAGGTCGTCTCATTAGAATGTTGACTTGAGTCAACACTTTCTATGCAAACACCAAACAAAATGACAAATGCCAAACATCATCCCGATCACCTCGGCATCCAAATCAAAGGTCATTCTAGACCAAACTCGACATTCTGGAGCTAACCACGCTAATGTAAGTTGACCGAGAGTGTTTCAGAGCTTACCACACTAATTGAGCACATTTAGCAAGAATATTGACTAAGAATGAAGACCTTGAAACTCAAACCAACAATCCTATTAGACTAAAAAGGACCTTTCGAAGCTGATGGAAATGTCAGAATTCTCATACGACATTAGAATCTCCAAATGTTGACTAAAGTCAACAATTTAACTTCATAAGCCTCCAAAATAGTGAAACTAGCACCAAACTCTCTTGACCACCTCAAGAAGTGTGCCACCCAACCCAGCAAGCACACTAAAGCTATAAGTAAGCTACGAGAAAGGGCAAAACAGTAAAAGCATGCAAAAGTACATAATGACCACGAGGATCATTACAACATCATGTACTACTAAAACTTTCATCCTTGAAAGTTAAAGAAAAAAAAGTACCTGAAGGCTTGAAAAGGTGAGGATACTAGGTTCATATGTCAAGCTCGGCTTACCAAGTAGCCCCCTCGATCGGATGATGCATCCACTGATGGGATCTCCTTAGACGACAATCTCCTAACCTGCCTATCTAGAATAGCCACAAGCTCTTCCTCAAAGGCGAATGACTCATTAAGATGAACCGAATCCCATTAAAGCATGTGAGACTCATCAGGAACATACCGTCTCAACATAGAGACATGAAACATAGGGTGAATACTCGAAAGAGCTGAAGGTAAGTCTATCTCATAAGCCACCTCTCCTATCCTCCTTAGAATCTCAAGTGGCTCGATAAACCTGGGTCTAAGCTTGCCCCTCCTCCCAAACCTCATCATGCCCTTCATGGGCGACACCCGTAGAAACACTAGATCACCAAACATGAACTCGAAAGGTAGAACCCTCTCATCAACATAGCTCTTCTGCCTACTCTTGGCAGTACAAAGTCGCTCTAGGATCACACAGACACTATCCATAGAATCAAGCAACAAGTTTGTGCCCCAGGCCTAACCTCAAAAGCATTAAACTAGCCCACTTGAGAATGATACCTCCTACCCTATAATGCCTCGAATGGTAGCTATTATTATATGTAAACTTCACAAAAGCCAAGAACTGGTCCCACTTACCTCTAAAATCCATGACACAAGCTCGAAGCATGTCCTCCAGACCTGAATAGTCCTCTCAGACTAACCGTTTGTCTGAGGATGAAAAGTTGTACTGAGCTCAACTCGAGTACCTAACTCTCTCTTAAGGCCAAAGAACTCTCTAAACTTAGGCAGTCTGAACCGGAAGAAAGTGAACAGACTTGGTCAATCGATTAATGATGACCAAAATAGCATAAAAACTCTAAAAAGTATGTGGCAAACCAACCACAAAGTTCATAGCTATCTGCTCCCACTTCCACTTTGAAATGGACAGTAGTTGGGTCAAACCACCTGGCCTCTAGTGCTCGTACTTCACTTGCTGACAATTCAATAACCTAGCCACAAACGCCGCAATGTCCCTCTTCATCCCATTCCATTAGTAATGCTACCTCAGATCACGATACATCTTTGTAGCACTAGGATGAATAAAATATCTAGAACAATGGGACTCCTGTCTAAACAAATCTCCAACTTTAGGAATACATATATGACCCTTAATATTCTAAACACCCTCATTATCTAAGGTCACCTTCCTAGCCTCACCACTAAGAACCTTGTCTCAAAGCACCCTCAACCTCATGTCCTCAAATTGTTGTGCCCGAATCTGCTCCATCAAAGAAGATCTAGCCTCCAGACAAGCAAGTACCCTGCCTGGCTTAAAAATATCAAGTCTAACTATTTAGTTGACTAAGGACTGAATATATGAAGCCATAGGTCACTCCTCCACGGCTAACGAATCGAAATGTCATAGTCCTTCTGTAACTCCAACCACCTGCACTGTCTCTTAGGTCTCTCTGGCTGAAGATGTACCGAAGACTGTGATGATTGGTAAATACCTTGCAGTGAACCCCATACAAGTAGTGCATTCAAATTTTAAACGCAAAGACTACCATCACCTATTCCAAGTCATGAGCGGGATAGTTCTTCTTGTGAAGCTTCAGCATAACCCTACCATGCTACATTAACACACAACCCATTCAACACCAGAAGCATCACAATAGATCGTAAACCCATGGTCCTCAACATTAAGAGTCAAAATCAGCAATGAAGTCAACAAGGCCTTGAGCTTTAGAAAGCTCACCTCACACTTGTCAGACCACTGTAAAGAGACATTCTTCTAAGTCAATCTAGTCAAAATTGCCACAATCAAAGAAAATCCTTCTATAAAACGTCTCTAGTAACTTGCTAACCCGATGAAACTATGAACCTTAGTAGAAGAAGTAGGCCTAGCCCAACCACGAACTGCCTCTACCTTCGCCATATCTACCATAATCCCATTCTTGGACACCACATGCCCCAAGAATTCTGCATACTCAAGCCAAAACTCACACTTAGTGAATTTGGCATACAACTGCTGGTCTCACAAGGTTTGGAGTACAATCCTTAGATGTTGTTCATGCTGCTCCCTACTCTCCGAGTAGACCAAGATGTCATCGAGAAACACTATCATGTAGAAGTTCAAATAGAGCCTAAATACATGGTTCATTTACTCCATAAACATTGCTGAGGAATTAGTCAATCCAAAAGACGTGACTAAGAACTCATAATGGCCGTACCGAGTCCTAAAGGCAGTCTTAGGGATGTTTGTTGTCCTAATCCTCAACTAGTGGTAACCCAATCTCAAGTCTATCTTGGAGAACACCATTGCACCCTGAAGCTGGTCAGATAAATCATTGATCTGTGGCATAGGATACCTGTTCTTGATGGTGACCTTGTTTAACTGCTTGTAGTCAATACACATACACAAGTTACCATCCTTTTTCTTCATGAATAGGACAGGAGAACCCCAAGGAGATACGCTCGGTCTAATGAACCCGTTGCCCAAGAGGTGCTGGAGATTCTCCTTAAGCTCCTTCAACAAAGTCGAAACCATCTGATATAGCAGAATAGAAACTAGTTGCATGCCAGCTCAACATCAATACCAAGGTCAATATTACGGTCAGGGGAAAGATTGGTAGATCAGTAGAAAAGACATCAATAAACTCTCTAAACATAAGAACTGACTCAAGAGGAGGAGTGTCGGCACTAGTATCATGAATAAAACAAGATAAGTTAGACACCTCTTCCCTACCAACCGTCACACCGTTAGAAAAGAGATCACACCTCTCGAAAGATGACTATCAGCACCGATCCACACAAGCGGAGGAATACCAGGCATGCACAAGGTAACAATCTTGGAGAAGCAATCGGAGACAATGTGATAAGAAGACAACCAATTCATGCCTAAAATTACATCGAAGCCCACCATATCTAGCACAATCAGGTCTATCCAAGGATCATACCCAGCATGGTCACCACACAAGGGTGAGTTGGGGTCGATCCCACATGAAGTGATAAAAAGAAGAATTCAAATATGAAGTATGAAAGTGTTCTAATCTCTTTAGAATAGAAATATACGAAACACAACATAATATAAATCAATAAGTTTCAATTATCAATATTAAGAGAGTATGGTAACCAATTGTTAACAAAGATGATTAACATAGGGTTTGAACAAATAGAGAGGGGATCTTAGGAGTGTGTGAGGAATCGAATACTAATTTCACTTAATGGGTAAATTGCTTTAGTCGTTGAATCTCAATGGGTAGGATGGATTATAACTATAACATCTATTTTTCAATTAGCTATCATGATTCAAGTGAGTTCTTTTGAACCTCAACAAGCTTAACAATGCAAAGCAGCCCAAATCCTTAATTTAACCCACTTTATCAAGCTGGGTTGCAAAGACAAGAGTCAATACAACTATCAATCATATATTCCACTCTAAGCACCCTTCACAAGCAAGCATAGAGATCTAAAGCTAGAATTGAATTTGCAACTTCAATTCATAAATGAAAACATGAATAAACAACTGAACCCATTTCAAAACAACATTAAAGCTAGCAATTAATAATACCCACAAGCTAATTTATGTATTCGATTACATAGTCACACCCCTAAGGAAAGGGGATTTAGCCAGGCATAAAAAAAAGCAAGAAATAGTTATCAAAAAGATTCTCCTTTGGAATGTCAAAATGTCCAATGCTCAATGTCAAAAATTAACTAAAACCTTAAAACCCCAATTCTAAGCTCAAAACCCTCTCGAAGAATATTCAAAATTTTAAAAGTATCTAAAAACTTTCAAAAGTCTGTATTCCACACCTTTCTCTCTATTCAAAAATCAATTTTTATGTTCTCAAAAACTTCTCAATATTTTAGTACGCAAATCTCATCGGTGAAGTTAGTCGGGATCGCCAAACGACTCGGCAATCCGCCGATGAGCACGCCTTATTTCCTTTTGGACTTGACTTCTGTATCTAGTTGTTCTGTTCCTTTAGGTGAGCTGGATCGAGCTCGCCATTCCATTCGGTGATTCGCCGAAGTGTGCTTTCGTTCGCCGAGTTGGCTTAGTTCATGAGCCAACTCGCTCGACCTTTTGGTGAGCTGGAAGCTCACTCAGCGAGTGGCTTTTGCGAGCTCTAGCCTTCCTTTTCTTCAACTTTTCTAACTTTTCACTTCTTTTCGCAATGTAATGTCCTTGCCTTGTTCCTAAGCCTCCATGGCTGCACATAAGCAATAACATCAGTTATGAACACAAAATAGACATTGAGGATACTATTTCATTAAATAACAAGCCCTAATTGAGTCAAAATTCCTGACTCATCAATACCCCCAACTTAAACTTTTGCTTGTTCTCAAGTAAAACATGAGATCAATCAGGTCAACAGGGATGTCTACAAGTAGTGCTCCTTGAGAATCAATATGAGAATGCACACAAGGTTCAATTTAAACATACAATGATCAAATGTGCACTCAACGTTTCAAACTTTGACTAGCCATCATTAATTAGAGTTCATGCTCATAAATGCTTACTTCAAACGCAAATTTATGCCCAACAAAAGTATTCGAATACCCTCACACTAAGAATGATTCCATGCTCTCACAAAGCCAATCAAAGACTATAATTATGGAATCGAAATCAACTCTCACACTCCCAATGAGAAAAACATGCATGATTTTACCCATAGGCTTGCCCGTATTTTCCAACCAACACATCACTTGGCTTATGCAAGATCAAAAAGGTCTTCCAAGGCTTGTAATAGGGCTGAGGGTAAGGGTATGATCATTTTGGCTTAGTGACTCTACCTTCATGAAGCATGGCTCAAATTCCACTTCTTTTCTATTTCTTTCATTCTTTTCATATTCACAACTCATCCTTGGCCTATTCATGGCACACAAATTTTTTGAGTATAGCTCATCAAATACCCCTTTTTATTTCCACAAAAATGCACAATGGATACAAATTATTCATTTCTTTTCTTTCTTCTCTTTTCTTCTTTTTTTATACGGAGGGGTTTCATCTTTTTCATAAGTTTCCAAGGACAAATTTCATGAACTTTTTGCTTGACTTCTTTCCTCACTCTTACCAAATCCCCAACTTAGGCTTTTGGCCTAGGTTAGCTATTCAAACAAACTAATGCTTCACGAAGGTTATAGGTGGGAAAGGCATGGCAATTTCAACAACCAGTCTAAAAATTTGTGTTCATGTTTCATCCAAAGAAAAGGTTAGGCTCAAATGGTGCCAAGTTGGCTTCACACACTCACAAGGTGGTCACACAAAGGTATAGCAATTAGGTTCACTCTAAAATATTCATGCCTAAGATCATTTCCATCATTCACCAATGCTAGTCAATTGGACCAATGGGGCAAGTTCTAGGTATCATCATGCACACTTTTCAAGTAAACCTCACCACACATGGCATCCAAACACAATTGTGGATTACAAATCTACAGGTTAAGCTCGCGTGCAAAGGTCATTGCAAGACTCACCTTGACATACGACTAGTCACAATGATATGCTAAGAGTTCACACAAGACTTATGCAACTCAAATTTCCTCGTTGGACTCACACAAACATATTGTTCATCAAGAGCACTATTCAAGTCATCGATATTGATCACAACCGACACTTGAATGTACATGAGAACAATAACCAACATTCACAATTAAACAATCGAGAAAGAAGAGCCAATGAATCAAAACCAAAACCTAAACATTCACTACTAAAGCAACATGAAAACAACACAATATCTTAACAACAAAATACAACCAAAAGGCTAGGTAGCTAGATACCTTCACCCCACCAAAAAGAGACAAGCAGTGTCCTCAATGTAAAAATAAAACTAAAAGTAGCAACGAGAAATAAAATGGAGGGAGAGTAAAGATCCCCCTGTCAGGCTAGGCCTGAGGCGAACTCTAGCTCGCTGGTGCGGCTTCAACCTGGGCATCAGTGCCCTACTCCACTCCAACTCCGGAAGGCTGTGCAACGACCTCTTCATGGGCTTAGACTCACTAGAACCAATCATGGAAGTGTCACGTAGTGATGCCTCTGTGGCTACCCATACCATGTCACCCTCTAGATCTTCCAAGTCCACGAACACATCAGTCTCACGAGCAACTAAGTCCTCCTCATCCATCTCGGGAGTGTCTAAGTCCCTTCCCTCATCAGCCGCAGCAGCGTCTCTGGTCACAGTAGCTGGAGGGATCTCAGAATTAGCTGGCTCCACCTGCTCGGTCATTTGAAACGGAGGTAGCTCAGAACTAGGGTCCTCGGGGACATCTACACCACCCCAAAGCATTGATATGTCAGTGAACTTCAATTCGTCCACATCCCAATGCAGATCAACAATATCAACTTTCACGACTGTCAAATCAGTGGGGCTATGGTCTGTCATCTCACAAACCTCAACTCGAGCGGTGAGGGCATCCAATGCTAGTCCATGGGCAGTGATCAACTTACACTGTTCCTTCAATTCTTGCCGAATGGGGGCAAGTGTAGTAGCAATAGCACGATCAATCATCGAAGGGATAGCGGCCTCAATTCGAGAAGCCCTCAGATTGGCCGAATGGGCAAAGGTTGCCCATTTTATAAATCATCGCCTGAGTCAAAGAGGGACGGGAGGTAGGAGCAGTAGAGGTCGATGGGGTAGGTATACTTCATGTCTCGACGGTGGGAGGGGGAGGTGTAGGACCAGCCTCCATAGACACCATGTCAACAACCGGAGAAGTGTCCACCAGAGTTTTCTTCTTCTTCTTTTCTTCATCTTTCAAATACTCCGCTTTGATCTGACAAATATTACAAGACGTGGAAGGAGTAACCTCAATATCCGTCTTTGCCTCAAAGGGAACACTTGCTCGGCGACACAAGGAGCTGATCAATATCAAAAATGGCAATGAGGTTTGATTTTGTTTGGCCCTCATAGCCACCCCCTGTGCAATAATAGACCCCAGATTAAGCCTCTCTCAGATGATGATACAACCCAAAAGCGCAGCCTTCGGATGCCTGATAATGGACTCATTTTGTGACGGCATCAAAGTGCTATTGATGAACCCGAACCAGTACCATGCTTCTATGTTCAGATCTTTCTTCTTAATAGTGACCCCCGCCTCGATCCATGGGGGTGTCGCATCACTCAATAATGGTGCAAGCCACCTCTTCAAGTCTTCTAACGTTTGAATCTTGATTTTTTCTACCAAAGAGTGTTGAGTTCGTATTGTACAGTTTAACTCATCATTGATATTTGTTTCACTGCACTTTACCTTCTTTCCCCGCACCTCTACAAATTCAACAGGTGCCATCGAATTTGCCTTCTTTTTCCCTTTTTGGGATCAGCTTGATGTACCCTTTATAGAACTCTCGAACCCATGTAGGAACGTATGGACTCTGAGGTTTTGTGAACTATTGGAATATGTGGTACTACAACGCCTCCCAAACTGCTGGATATCTGTCCACCACGCCATCTGTGGACAATCTCTTCTCCTCAAGTATAATTCGCAAGCCAGCGACCTTTAACCAATTCATTGATCGAGGATGATTCACCGGGACAAGAGGTACTTGTGATGCCTATGGTGCATGTGGTCGTGCTAGTGGGTCATGTGCTGCTTTAGAGTGCAGCACTGAACGCTTTCGCTTTTTCAACTCATCTTTCGGCATCGGTGTATGGATTGGAGTCTCGGATCCCACAACCTCTTCATTCTCAAAGTCGGAGGAGGTGAATTGGATGGAATCCATATCCACACTATCCTCCGAGCTTGTGTTGGCTACCACTTGCTTTTTACTCTTCCAGCTCACCTATGGAGGTTTATGATGAGTGGGTTGGGGCTGCTCATCCTCCATGGAATCACAACCCCCTTTACTTTCTTTCGGGCTGGTGGACCTGGTGCTAGAACTTTAGGTCTAGCCCTACCTATAAACGCACACAAATGAGAATAAAATTTGATCACAAAAGGTTAAGAACCCAAAATTCTCAAAAGTGCAAAAAACCTCTCCGAAGAAGTTTGGCATGTCGCTGAGTCCGTTTGGTGAGCAATAGAGGCTTTGTCAAATGTTACAGAAAATCCTAGAAAAAATTTAGGCCAAAAAGAGCAATCTCAAGACCATTCGGCGTGTCACCGAGCTCACTCGGCTAGAAAAAGGACCCTCGCCAAATGTTACAGAAAATTTAAGCAAAAATACAGGTTAGAAAGGCTAGATTAATGCCATTCGGTGACTCACCAAATTCACTTCAGCGAGCTGAAGGGTCATCACCAAAAGTACCAGCGACTCCTCTTGACAAACCTGGCAGTTAGGCATTGGGGAGGACATTTGGCAACACGCTGAACCAAATTGGCAAGCTCAACGAAAATGGCCCAATGCATCACCTCCCCATTCTTTTTTAATTTACAACCAACAACCTACGACACATCAATTTAAGCACAATTTCAAATAATTACCAACTACCTACTATCAATTCACTATCCAGGATACTTAGACTTCTCTCAATCGATTCAAATTCAACAAAAATGATATTTTTTCCCTTAAGAATGCTGTTACCCAATCCATCATTGGGAAAATTCAAGTCGTTTGATCTAATTCGGGTTACTCAGACTTTACCCACACACTATCCAACATGCAACACCCACAATTTAATCATCCAACACGAGAAACTAAAACAATTTACCAAAACAATTGATTTAACATGCTCGAATTCAATTTAAAACTATACGAATCAACAGACATACAATCAAGACACAAAATTTAACTAATCAATGATAAGCCCATTACGCTATCGATTAGCATTTCAAATACGACATGACAGTAGACAGAATTTGAAGAAAAATCAACCTCCAATTAGACAATGAGACAGACGCAGCAAAGGGGGAAGGGAGAGGAATCCAAATGACACTCCAGACTCAAATCACGTGACACTTAAACGGAATTATAGTCTAAAGTTTGAGGGAAAACGTATAGGAGTCGAAAATATCAAATAAAAGAGAAGATTTGAATTTAAAAGGTCAGACACTCTTCAGTGCGTGCCCTATTCGGCGAGCCGAACTAATGTTTCTGATCGACTCGGTGATGCGCCGAATGGGCTACAGCCTGCCGAACTGGACATAAAATTTAGCCCTTTAGTAGGTGCAAAGGGCGAACTCGGTCGGGTTCACCGATCCAACTTGGCGACTCGCCGAATGGGTCGTAAGCTCGCCCAAAGCATGGAGTTGGTCAACTCGATCCTTTGACGCATCCTCCCAATTCAAGTTCATGGCCTTCAAGGCCTACAACGCCTTATGCTCAAGTTCAATCGGTAGATGACAAGATTTACCAAACACCAATTGATACGGGGACATACAAATCAGGGTCTTGAATGCAGTTCTATACACCCAAAGAGCATCATCTAACTTCCGGGACCAATTGGTTCGATTTGCGCTAATAGTCTTGCCCAAAATCCCTTTGATTTCTCGATTTGACACCTCGACTTGCCCACTTGTTTGTGGATGATAAGGGGTGGCAACCTTATGCTTGACTCCATGCTTGCTCAATAACGATGCAAACATTCGGTTACAGAAGTGAGAGCCCCCATCACTAATAAGTGCACGTGGAGTGCCAAACCTTGTGAAAATGTAACGTTTTGAGGAATTTAACCACACTTCTCCCTCTTCCCATTTAGAGACATAGTCAACAACCACCAAGATGTATTTGTTCTCATAAGAACTCACAAAAGGCCCCATGAAATCGATTCTCCATACATAAAAAAACTCAACCTCTAAATAGGAGTGAGAGGTAATTCATGCCTTCACGATACTCCTCCTTGCTTTTGACATTGCACACACTTCTTGACTAGGGAGTTCACATCTTCATACAACGTTGGCCAATAATAACCACTTTGTAGTACCTGAGCAGTTGTACGCACTCCACTATGGTGCCCCCAACCGGTGACGCATGGCAAGCGTCAAGAATAGCATCTACCTGAACTTTCGGAACACATCTTCTAATCATATGATCCGCACACTCTCGGAATAAGTAAGGCTCATCCCAAAAATACTTCTTCACATAAAAAAAGGAACCTTTTTTGTTGGTAAAAATTCAGCCCATTGGAAAGAATCCCACACACCACATAATTGGCAAAATCAGGATACCAAGGCAAGGTACCATTCGACACAACCTTCACTGAATCATCGGGAAAAGCTTCCTCAATGTATTTTTCACCGGAAACAACCACATTCGTTTCAAGCCTCGACAAATGGTCCACCACTTGATTTTCACACCCTTTTCGATCTTTGACTTCAAAGTCAAACTTTTGCAACAATAATACCCATCGGATCAACCTTGGCTTTGCATCCTTCTTAGCCATCAAGTAACGTATAGCAACATGGTCGGTGTGTACCACCACCTTGGTCCCCAACAAATAGGCTCTAAACTCCTCTAAAGCATAGCCACAGCTAACAACTCTTGCTCAGTGACGGTGTAGTTCTTTTGAGCTACATTCAAAGTCTTGCTTGCATAATAGACCGGGTGAAACAAACATCCCTTGCATTGGCCAAGTACAGATCTCAAAGCCACACCGCTAGCATCACACATTAACTCAAATGGAATGCTCCAATCCGGAGCAACAATGATTAGAGCCAAAACTAGTTTCTCTTTTTGACACAAAAATGCCTTGACGCAAGCTTCATCAAACTCGAAGGCACTTTCTTTTTCAAGTAGCTTTCAAAGAGGATAAGCTAACTTAGAGAAGTCTTTTATGAACCTTTGGTAGAAACCTGCATGACCCAAGAAGCTTCTAGCACCTTTAACCGAAATAGGAGGAGGCAACTTGGTGATAACTTCAACTTTAGCTTGATCAACTTGTATACCCTCTCCCGAAATTTTGTGCCCCAACACAATACCTTCCTTGACCATGAAGTGACATTTTTCTCGATTGAGCACAAGGTTTGTTTCAATACATCTTTGCAAGACTCTACCAAGGTGCTCAAGGCACGCTTCAAATGTATCCCCCACAACTGAAAAGTTATCCATGAAAACTTCTATCGAATCCTCTACTATATCGGCAAAAATAGAGAGCATACACCGTTGAAACGTTGCTAGTGCATTACACAATCCGAAGGGCTTTCTTTTGAAAGCAAACGTCCCATAGGGACATGTGAAAGTTGTCTTTTCTTGATTCTCCGGTGCAATGGAGATTTGATTATAACCAGAGTAACCATCCAAGAAGCAATACCATCCATGACCCGCAAGTCTATCAAGCATCTGATCCATAAAGGGCATTGGAAAATGGTCCTTCTCTATCCATGCATTCAATTTCCAATAATCCATACATACACGCCAACTAGTAACCGGTCGCAATGGCACAAGCTCACCTTTTTCATTCGGGACCACGGTCATACCACCTTTCTTTGGGACGCATTGAACGGGGCTCACCCACTTACGATCCGTAATAGGGTAAATAACTGCCGCATCAAACCACTTGATGATCTCTTTTTTGACAACTTCTTGCATTGGAGGATTCTACCTCCTTTGATGTTCAACACTTGCCTTACAATCACTATTTAATTGAATTTTGTGGGTACAAGTATCGGGAGGAATTTCCACAATGTCGGCAATCGTCCATCTAATAGCCTTGATAAACTTTTTCAGCATACTAACAAGCGCTTGTATTTGCCATTCAACAAATCCGTGGGATTAATCATGGGTACAGTGTTATTAGCTCCCAAAAATACATAACGAAGGTGCGGTGGAAGTACCTTCAATTCAAGCTTTGGTGGTTCTTCAATGGATGGCCTTGCAGGAGGACTTTCCCTATTCTTCAAATCGATATCAAGCTTCACGGGGTTCTTAGATTAAGACCCTAAACCCAATGGAGCAGCCACTACCGCATCATAATCTTGAATTTCTTCCCCATCGTAATTCAAGAGGAATGCGGCCAAAGACTCACCAATACAAGAAATTTCACCAACACTAACAACCGCGTCATCAATCACATCGATGACCGATATCACATGGAGGTCACTTGGTTGCTTCATAGACTTGCAAACATTGAAAGTAACTTCCTCATCATTTACCCGAAACTTTAAATCACCACTTTCCACATCAACAAGAGATCTCCCGGTAGCCAAGAATGGCCTATCGAGAATAATAGGGACCTCAACATCATTCTCGCAATCGAGGATCACAATCCGCTGGAAATATAAACTTGTCTACCTTCACCAAAATGTCATAGAGGATGCCAATAGGACTCTTGATAGAATGGTCGACCATGAGAAGATACATAGTTGTTGACTTAGGCTCACCTAGCCCAAGTTGCTTGAATATGGCATAGGGCTTCAAATTTACACTTTCCCCCAAATAACACAAGCTTTAGAAAATTGAAACATCCCTATAGTGCAAGGGATAGTAAATTCCCCTAGGTCATCCTTCTTGACAACCACGTTTGACATAATGGCACTACAACTATGGGATACTTCAACCATCTCATAGTCCATACTTCTCTTCTTCGTGACCAACTCTTTCATAAACTTTGCATAACCCGGCATCTCTAACAACGCCTCCACCAACGGAAAATTAATAGAAAGAGTTTTGAAGACGAAGAGAAATTTTCAGAACTTTGCATCGTCATCCCTCTTCTTCAATCTTTGAGGAAATGGTGGAGTAACTTTGGGCAACGACTTTGTAGGTATCAAGGGAAGAACGACCCCCACCTTTGACTTTTTAGCCTCACCGGAAACAACATTTTTCGGTGCATCATCAACCTCATTGGAAGTCTCATTGTTCAAGTTTTTGGCAAGTCCATCACCCTTAAGAACAACAATTTTCCCTTTACTTGGGCTTGGTTTGTCATCATTTAGCACATCACTTCCCACAACCTTACCACTCTGGGTCTAGATTGCCATGCATTGGGCATTATCATTCTTTGGATAGGCCAAGGTATCGCTAGAAAGACCCCCTTTTGGTCTTGGATTTAAGTGAGCTGAGATTTGACCCATTTAGGTCTCAAGTTGTTTTATAGAAACCGAATGACAGGTCACCGTTTGATTCAAAGAGGAGAAGTTAGCTTTCATCTCTTTGAGCACTTTATTCGATCCGTCTACCTTGTTTAAGATGCGGGCAAGCATATCCTCGGTCTGAAAGCTCTCGGGGTCGGCATTTGATTCTTTCGGTTTTGGACAATCATGGGGAGGCACGTAACGATCTCTATCACCATCCCTATCTCTCCAATTTTCACCCCTATCACTCCAACTTGATCTCTATCTCTCTAGCCACCATCACAATCTTTGTTCCAACCTTAATTTCTGCCCGGCCTTAGATAGCTCAGACGGGAACCCCCCACTTGGTTCGGCAAAATTTGTACCTCTTCATTATACGTGGCGTCAAATTGTGCATCATCCAGGCTCATTCCACTACTAGCACCAACCGCATTCACAGCCTTATAACCACCTCCCATGACATGTTTTGTCAACAAATCCATTTGGGTCATCATCTTGGCCATGTTTTCATCACGCTCCTGGTTCTTCTCTATTTGTTCTTTGGTCAACCCAATATTTAGAGGAGATACATGATCCTCTCTCGTATGCCACCCTCGATTAATCTTAGTCATCTCATCAAGCAACACCAACGCTACGGCAAATGGTTGTCTCATGATTCCATCCTTGTTAAGTTGATCGGCGACATCCTTGTTGACAGTGTCCAAGGCTCCGGTAGAAATATTGCAAGAGCATATTGTCCGGCAACTCATGAGTAGGACATTGGAGGAGCAGCTTTTGAAACCTCAACCAAGTTTCATGAATGGGCTCACCATCAATCTACTTGAAATTTTGAATGCTATCCCTCAACTTCAACATCCTCGAGGGAGGGAATTTTTTTTCAAATAACACCTTCGTGAGCTCCTCCTAAGAGGTAATAGAGTCCCTTGGTAGTTCGGCCAACCACTTTGTGGCTTCCCCCACTAGAGAAAAGGGAAACAAATGAAGCTGGATTGACTCTTGAGTGATATTCTAGAAGGAGAATGGTCCGCACACATCCAGGACATTGCGAAAGTGATCATGAGGGTCCTCATGAGTAAGTCCCCCAAAGAAACCTTTCATTTGCAGCAGCTGGAGCATAGTTTCGGTTACATGAAAAATAGCGTTGTCCACAGTTGGGGGCAAACGAATAGCTCATGTACTTCCTATTTGATCCGCATTGACATCATTCAAGTTTCCGATGTCGTCATCGTGCCCAAGTTGACTAGCAGCATTACTTCCATTCACACTCATTTCTTCACCCGTTGAGAGCAAACAACAAAAATACTAATAA
Source organism: Solanum appendiculatum (assembly GCA_018342035.1). Classification (NCBI taxonomy): domain Eukaryota; kingdom Viridiplantae; phylum Streptophyta; class Magnoliopsida; order Solanales; family Solanaceae; genus Solanum; species Solanum appendiculatum. The sequence goes on from JAGDQO010000469.1 coordinate 317,485, forward strand.
GAAAATTCTACTACAACCAAAGTAGTTCACAAAAACACTTCAATAAAAGAATTCTAAACACCACTCCCCGGCAGCGGTGCCATTTTTGCTAACGCTCAACTACACCTCTTATAATTCAAAGTGTAGGTGGTCTCTAACAAGTATAAACCCAATGGTGAGTTGGGGTCGATCCCACAGGGAGTGATACGGAGAAGAATTCAAATATGAAGTATGAAAGTGTTCTAATATCCTGTAGAATAGAAATAAACGAAACGCAACATACTGTAAATCAATTAGTTTCAAGTATCAATATTAAGAGTGTTTAGTAACCAATTGATAACGAAGATGATTAACTTGGGGTTTGAAAAAATAGAGAGGGGACCTTAGAAGTGTGTGAGCAATCGAATACTAATTTCACTTAATGGGTAATAAATAATTACTTTAAGTCGTTGAATCTCAGTGGGTAAGATGGATTATAACTATAACAACCATTTTTCAATCAGCTATCATGAGTCAAGCGAGTTTTTTTTAACCTCAACAAGCTTAACAATGCAAACAACCCAAATCCTTAATTTAACCCACTTTATCAAGCTGGGTTGCAAAGACAAGAGTCAATACAACTATCAATCATATATTCCACTCTAAGCACCCTTCACAAGCAAGCATAGAGATCTAAAGCTAGAACTGAATTTGCAACTTCAATTTATAAATGAATACATGAATAAACAACTAAACCCATTTCAAAAAAACATTAAATCTAGCAATTAATAATATCCACAAGATAATTTATGTATTCGATTACATAGTCACACCCCTAAGGAAAGGGTGTTTAGCCAAGCATAACAAAAAGTAAGAAATAGTTACCAAAAAGATTCTCCATCGAAATGTCAAAATCTCCAATGCTCAATGTCAAAAATTAAGACTAAAACCTTAAAAACCCCAATATCTAAGCTCAAAACCCTCTCTAAGAATATTCAATATTGTAAAAGTATATAAAAACTGTCAAAAGTATGTATTCCACACCTTTCTCTTTCTTCAAAAGTCAATTTATATGTTCCCAAAAACTTCCCAATATTTTAGTACGCAAATCTCATCGGCGAAGTTATTTGGGATCACTGAAAGACTCGGCGATCTGCCGATGAGCACGCCTTCTCGCCCTTTGGACTTGACTTCTGCATTCAATTTTTCTATTCCTTTAGGTGAGCTGGATCGACCTCGCCGTTCCATTCGACAATTCGCTGAAGTGTGCTTTCATTTGCCGAGTTGGCTTAGTTCATGATCCAACTCGCTGGACCTTTTGGCGAGCTAGAAGCTCACTCGGCGAGTCGCCGAGTGGCTTTTGCAAGCTCCAGCCTTCCTTTTCATTAGCTTTTCCAACTTTTTCGCTACTTTTCGCATTGTAATGTCCTTGCCTTGTTCCTAAGCCTCCATGACTGTACATAAACAATTTAACATCAGTTATGAACACAAAATAGGCATTGAGGAACTAATTCATTAAATAACAAGCCCTAAATGAGTTAAAATTCTCGACTCCTCAGTCATTATGCTCCCCTCGAGGTGAGTATCGCATGCCTGGAAATTGGGCAAAAAGGGATGAAATTTGGACCTCAAATTGTCCAAATGTAATTCTTGAAGAAATTGAATTTAAGAGAATTAAGGTATGAAATGGAATGAAATTAAGGAAATAAAGCTAGAATCGATTTTAGCAAATGAAAGGGAAGGGAAATACCTTTGAATCACTGGAAATGTGCAAGAAATGATCAAATTTGACAAGACTCGAGCTCCCTCAACAATGGGTTCTTTTTTGAAGAATGAAAGAGGAAGAGGAATTAAATCCCTAGGGATAACCGCAAAAGCGGTCAAGTGGCTACTTAAGCCGTCTGCTGGCTGCTAAGGTGACCCAGCTCCAAGAGGTGCTTGCCGCAAAAGCAACATCCAGGCTGAAAAAGCGGCCCCTGCTCCCTTAGGCCCCCTAGCTAAAGTGGAACACAGGACGCTTAAGCAGCTACTACTAAAGTGTTCAAGGGTCACTAAAGCCATCGCACCAGTAACTGTTACATCAACAGTTGGAGCAAAATGCTCAAAACTTCGTATGGACCCTCGAAATTCATTCGGGGTCCAAACAACGCAAACTAAAAATGCTACCTAATCCAAAATGACATTCTAGACTCAATATAATCGATGAAACAGCCAACTGAGGTCGTCTCATTAGAATGCTAACGCAAGTCAACACTTTCAAGGCAAACATCAAACAAATGATAACTACCACAAAAGCATCTGGATCGCCTCAGAATCCGAACCAAAGGTCGTTCTAGACAAAACTCGACATTTCGAAGCTAACCGTGTTGACTAAATTCTCATCTGAGTGTGTTTGCCAAGAATGTTGACCGAAGTCAAACTTTGGCCAAAACTTCAAAGCTAAAATACCTAACTGCACAAACTTAAAACGAAGATCTCAAAACCCAAACCAATCATCCTACTAGACCAACAAGGGCCTTCCAAAGCTGATGGAACTGCCAGAATTCTCATATGACATCAGAATCTCTATATGTTGACTAAAATCAACTTTTTCACTTTATAAGCATCCAAAATAGCAAAGCTCACACAAGCTCTCTCGATCACCTCGAGAAGCATGTCACCCAATCCAACACCACACAAGCTAAAGGAAGCTACGAGAAGGAGTAAAATAATACAAGCATCCAAAAACACAGAAATGACCATGAGGGTCATTACATTGCCTCACTCGACCAGAAATAACTTCAACAAGTTGCCTCCGCCAATTTTATTATCTTTTGGGGGAAGTAGAAATTGTTGTGACCAGGATGCTTGTACTCCCGTCAAGACAACCTTAATCAACTGTAATCTCCTAGCATAGGATGATGCTAAAAAATTCATTAGTAATTTATAAGAAGTCTTAAACATATTACAATCAAACAAACTATATGTGTTGCACGTGCATTACATGTGCACATCTTATCAGTTATCAATTAATATTTTTTTTAAAAATCACATATATAATAAAAGTTTTTTTTCTTTTCCCAAAATGTGCATTTGAAATAACGAAACACTATGCACCTTCACATTCCTTAGCTTATTTGTCCATTATGTAGTAATCCTCACTTTCAAGGATACATTGGGATTTCTCCAAAAGTATTTTCACATTGTTTGAAAGGAGGGGCGGCTGTGGAGGTATACTAGTTTTTGGAGATGCTTTGAATCCAAACATGGTCTACACTCCCATTGTTCCATCAAAGTATATACAATACTGTGTATTTTTTAATCACCATATGATAAAAAGTTCTAGATTAAGATGTTCAAAAGTTTAAAATTTTATATATTGCTTCTTCATGCCAATCTTTATTAATGTAGGAAAGTGAACAAAAAACTTTTGAATTGAATATTTTCATGAATATTTTTCAAGAGATTTATATTATGTTTGATTTGTTTCAAGAAACTCTTATTTTTTCCGAAGTAGTCTACATGTAAATAAAATATTGTGATGACATATAGTTTGTTTCTTTTCTCCACTAGTCGTGCAGGGGTCATTATAATGTGTATCTAGAGAGCATTACTATTAGTGAAAATATAATGGCTATTGATTCAACAATTTTTGCAACATCTGGTGATAGAGGAACTATTTTTGACTCCGGTACAACTTTGATTTATCATGTCGCAAAAGCGTATGACTCTGTTATCAGTATTGTAAGTGCGCTTCCTCGCAATTTATTCTAGAATTATCATGACACAAGTATATCTTCATGTTATGCACTACATTAAAATATGCAAATTACATGGAGATTTTTTAGTGATGATACAAGAACATTAGTAGTAATTTATAAAAAGTTTTAAACATATTCAATAAAACTAATTTCTATAAATGTTGTACGTGCATCTTGTGCGCGTTATGTGCATTACACGTGCATCTCTTGTCAATTTTGTAGTATTATTTTCTTAAAATATCACATACACACACATAGATTAGCCCTTGTGGTATTCCATATTTTCATAATAATTACTCGAGTTAATATGCACTTTGTTTGTGGTGCATCCATGGATTTAAGATAGATACCTCAGTTGTATGGATTTTTTGGTGATTTTTCAAACCTGTATTTGTAATTTGAAGTTTTTTATGAAGAAGCCATATTAACCATGCCATTTTTGTATGCTATATCTATGTACTATAAAGATAAGTTACTATGTTATATGTGTTTAACATGAAGATACTACTCAGTGGTGAGTTCTCTTTATAAGAAAGGATCAAAGCTTAACAATTTTAGGAGGTTAGTTTCTAAATCATGGTTATTTTTCGTACTTCATTGCATAGTTCCATATTTTAACTTTCTAGTCGTAGACAAAAACAAGCACTCTTGTCAGTTGTGATAAAAAAAAGTTGCTTATGTTAGTTTCAATAGTATAATATAATATGTATCAAATTGGAATGCTGAAAATATGTCGTTATGTGGTTTACCATATAAATACGAAACTTTGTTGAATGCCTAACTGCATTGCTTGCATCATAATTTAGCTTTTCATATTGGTAGTGTAGAACTGTCGAAAATCTGGTTGACACTAATTATATCTCCTTCTCTTGTTACACAGATATTGCTCTTAAAGATAAGAGCATTGTATATGATTTGGCTCGGCAAAAAATTTGATTGACAGATTATAATTGTTAAGTAACATTTATAAGATTTAATTTTGTGAAATTGTTAACATATCAAGAAAAAGCTCTTATATTATTGATTATTTATAATTTTTAAAATTATATATAGGTTCATTACCAGTGAATGTGTGTATATTCTCCGGCACAAATCAAGTTATGAAAGCTAGAGCACCCTTTCATATGCTCGAGTCAATGCTCCTCATTTACTTATTTTGGAGCTGATATTTGATCCTCCGTTTGTCTTATATTATGACTCAATTATGTCTTCACATGTTAATGTTAGGGATTGCACAATTGTGGGTGGAATTATGAACACCCAAACTGTGATTTTATCACTTCATTCACGACTCAAATAGTTGTTGTTGTGAGCTTTTGTGTTAATGGGTAAGAGCCGAATAAATCCTTTAAACTTTGATTACTTGTGATTTTCTATATCATGTTGGGCTTCTATATCAACTTCTTTAATCCCATTGCAAACACGACCCCTGGGCTCATGGAGGTTGTTAATATCCTCGAAATATTAGGCAGGACTACATTATATCATATAAACAAAGATCCCTTGTATAATCTTCATCAATCTTGTATCATAATTCACATCAAAATTCCTTCCTTGTGCCTACGCCGCATTTATATTAGCTTCTTTGAGGTTTGACTGAGAGAAAGATTTACGCGAAAAATGGTGAAAAAAGAGATTGCTCAATCTAATGGCTCTTTGATCTTTTCCCCGTATCTAAACATGTCATGTGTGTAACGACTCAGGCTAAACCTTTTTCAATTTATTTACAGTATGTATCATTGTATTGTATGTATATCATTCGGTATCTAACCATTATTGATTCTTCAGACTTTTTTTACCTCTATTTCTGTTTCATTTTTAGGGAAATCTACAGGTGGTTTACATACTAGAAGTCACTAGCTGGATTAATATGAGTTTGTATCGGGGTGAAACATTTCCTATCAGTAAGTTGTCAATTTTGGTGATTTGAACTTGAAAACTCTAACTAAAAATTAAGAACCCCATTATAGGTAATATGATCATAAAAATATTAAATTTCATAAGTCAAAATATACAATATCCAATTTCTATAACTGTGATCCTCTTCTTGTTTGCTAATTTATTAGCTCTTAATGATGACTTCGCCATATTGAATTACATTAAGTATTCTGAAATTTAATATTTAAATCTAAGCATTTTGGCTTATAGTAGTGTCTGCCTGTCTCAAATGAAGTTCAATTTTACCTATCCAAAATAAAAATTAGTCCTTTTACTACTTAAAACACACTAAATAAATTCTCATTTTGTTTACACCTAACCTAACTACTACTCAATGTAAGAAAGGAATATCAGGTTCAATTCAAGCATGGGAGAAAATTTTGTCCACCTTTAGTTTTTTGGGTTGATAAATTGTGTCCTTTATATGTGCAAATTAGAGGTACATTTAGCACCATCTCCTTTAATTGAATATAATAAATACAATATAATGTACAAGTAGATATTGTGTACTTATGACAAAATTGCATTTAATGACATATGGATGGCATGCCCAATGAAGCATTCTGCCTTTAACAAATAAAGGCCCAATTGTGTCTACCTAGTCCACAACTTAAAACTCAAATTTTGGGTTAAAAATTAATGAAAAAATTTCATAAATAGCTATAATAGGAAACATAATAGACCTCTTTAACTATAGTTTGCCTATTTACGCATTATAGCTATAGTTTAAATAGCTACTACAAATCAGATTTATATATTTCGCTCTTTTTTATAAAATAATTATACAAAATCTTATTTAATTATATATAATTAACTATGCGATAATTAAGAAAAATAATACCTTAATTAAAGGTCATTTAGTTTAACTAAAATACGTTACCAAATAAGGCTTCCTCCTCTTGACGAAACACAAAGTACTTCTTTTTGACGAAACACAGAGTACTCATTGTGGTCATTATATCAAAACTTCTTCAGAATTAGAACGAAATTCATTGAGTTTTTGTTGGATTGTATACAATAATTTATCCATTACGAGTTATATATTTTTCTGACTACATTTAATTTATATGCATTTCATATATTACTTGGTTTATTCGTGTTTAATTTGCAGTGTTGTGTTATTGATACAAATATCCGTTTGAATTGTATAATTATTTATAAGTTTAAAAATAGTTTGAAGCGTATTAACATTCTATATGAAGTAGTTGATTTGTTTGAAAATCATTTATATATGTATACAATTGGTATCGAATTTCAGATTAAGTTTCTTTGCGTGTGTTTATGTGTCTAAGCATATTGTATAGTTTGTATCTAAGTCGTTGTATATTTTAAGTCAACAAATGTACATTGTATATTTTAAGTCAACAAATATGTATAGTTGAATAATTTTTTGTTAACTTATATAAGTTTGTATATGTTACTCCATATTAAATAGATTGTACACAATTCGTTGTATATTTTAAGTTAACAAATATGTATAATTGTTCAATTTTTGTTTATTTATATCAGTTTGTATTTGTTACGATTTGAATTCTATATTATTTTAATTGTATATAAGTCCTTGTATATTTTAAGTCAAATGTGTCTAATTGAATAATTTTTCGTTGACTTATATCAGTTTGTATATATTACGGTTTGAACTCCATGTTATATAGATTATATACAATTTTTTTTATATTTTTAGTTATTAAATATGTATAATTGAATAATTTTCATTTATTTATATCAGTTTGTATATGTGACGGTTTGAACTCTACATCATATAGATTGTATACAAAAAATATTGGACTTGTATAAATGTAATCTTACAAATAGCATAAATGATTATTGATACATATGCTGGTTATTAATTATGTAATACATACAATTAACTAAAATTACAAACCATTTATTATGTCATATACAAATTGAAAAAAAAATGAAAACAAGACTATACCTCAAAATCTTCTCCTTCATGTTGGTCAATTGCACTATAATCATCTTCCACAATTCTTTTTGAGTCATTCTTACTAGAAGATGTTTGTTGTACTTCTTTTTTTTCAAGAATCATCAAATCAGAATCATTAACACTTTTTTCCTCTTCTTTTTTTCTTTTGAGCTTTTAACCCCGTCCTGATGGGGTCATTGTGAAACTTAGATCTAATCTCCTTCTTTGCTATGTTTGAATAATAACTTTAGATTTGGCAATGAAACTTGCAATTCCTTCCAAGTCTTGAGTTAATCCCAATGAAAAAGATGGAATTTCAGCCGAATTTGTTGCATGCAAATATATACCTCTAGTGATTCTCTTTGATGGAAATTATTCCTCCATGATTTGAGTGAGTGTGATGATTATACTAAAGGAATCAAGATTATGACTATGGAACTATGAAACAATGGGGGAAATTAAAAAAATTATACAAATACAAAAAATTCAAAACTCATGCAAGTTAAAAAAAATGAATGGAGGTTACCTGAAATTGATTTTGCACGATTAGAAGGGCTGATTCAAAATTTTTAAATTTTGAATTTTGATTCGGTTGAGTGATTTATGGGGAGTTGAGAGATTTAAGGAGAAAATCAAGTAGGTGTGGTAAAGAGAGATAATGTGCAGATTTGTATAAAAGGGAAAAAAAGATTCTACACATTTTTTGATACAAAAAAGTGGGATCCGACTTGGCCATTTTCTGAAACAATAACCGTTTTGCATAATTAATTTAAACTATAGTCATGTAACATAATGAACTATTAAATGTTAGTTGTGTTATGTAATTTTCCCAAAATTAATTTCATGGAGTGTTCTGTTTTTGGTAGCCCAATTTAAGTAATATCCACCTTTTATATATTACATTATTCAATATTAGATAGCTTTTTGGCAATTTTTTCTCTCTTCTGCATTTAGACATATGATTGAAATTTTAGTCATTTAAAAAATGTGTTTCAATCATGTTTAACTGAGCGCATACATATATGAAAAAATTGAAAGAGCGTTAAATATCGGATTTGTTAAATTTGTTGTTTTACTAGAAAAATGGATGATTGAAGCTCTGTTACCATATGAACAAGGGAAAAATATTGATTTCTATTTCTTTAGAATGAAGGAGATTATATCCATATAATATTACAAGAAAGCTATTCATGGTAAAATGGTAAGCATGGTAAGTACTAAGTACTATACATGGAAAATAAAATTAAAGAAGATCTTATACTAATATTATATAATCAACTATATATGGTAGGTAGGGATTATAATTGATGTAATTAACAAAAACATTAGAAAAAAACGACGTGAATGAGATTTACTTTGAGCACATGGACTCTTATTATAAAATAGAGAAGAGCCTAAAATACCCTTCAACTATTCAAATCGGTACAAAATTACCCTCCATCCACCATTCAGCCCCCAAATACCCCTGATGTCAAGCTTTTGGCTCAAAAATGCCCTCAATATTAACCATTTGGCTTATATTTGTCCTTATTTTTAACAACCCCCTAGAGTAAAATCATTAAATATTTATTCAGTATGTTACCTAATCTGACTGATCCAAATTTAAATATTTCTTAAATAAATAATAAAAATCACATATAATTTGTATTTTGACCTGATACTCTTGAAATAATATTTAAAAATTATTAATTTCATGATAATTTTTATTGGCCTATTTTAAATTAGTATCTAATTTTGTTATAATCCAACTCATTACTGAGGATTCATCTAAAATCCGGGTCTGAATGTCCATCTAAAAAAGATTATTAATTTTTATTAATATAATTGTTTTTCATCTATTATCCAATTGTCTTGTTCATTCCCCTTTTTTGATATGTTATTCTTATTTAGGATATCAGAGACTCAAACTTGAAATGAATTTACATGTTCATATTCTTTTAATTTATATGATTATCATGGTGGGGAGTGATGGGGATGAAAGAAAATATTATTTTTATTTATTTATTTTGAATATTGGGTACACACACAAAAATTCTATTAAACTATCTTCTATTATACTAATTATTTCTATATGAATGTCCTCGTTATTTTCCTTTTTTTTTTTCCTTCTTTTATCATAATTTTTTAAAAAAATAAATTAAAATGGTAGAAAGATGCTAGAAGAAAAAAAGTGGAAGAGAGAGGAAGTGTAGAGGGCGGGGAGGGGGGGGGGGTGATTTTACTATGGAACCAAATCATATGATGAGCTCATATATTAAGTAATTTCAAATTATTTTGATGGAGAAGAGCCTAAAATACCCTTAAACTATGAGATTTGGTACAATATTATCCTCCCATCCACCATATGAGTGTGGGTCGTTAGAAATGAGGGTATTTTTGAGCCAAAAGATTGACGTCAGGGATATTTAGGGGCCGAAAGATGGATGAAGGATAATTTTATACCAATTCAAATAGTTGAGGGGCATTTTAGGTTCTTCTACTGGGGATACACCAAGTCAAGCAACCATTGAAGATAATGATGAAGAATAGAGCATTTATGGGTTGGAAGCACACCAGATTACTATGGATTCATCTATTGATGATGATTTTAGTGAGGATGATTTATGTGATGGCGAGTCATGGAAATGGAAAAAAGAGCATCTATGGATGAAAGAGCTTCTTAGTATTGAAGTAAAGAGAGAAATTATCGTTTTAAAGATCTAGAGGTTTGAAGGTAACTAGTCATTGTTTGGATGTGAGAGAGGGTAGTATTTGCTGAGTTGTTGAGGTTTTATGGGACTGTGGCAGTTAAATTAGTTGAGATTAGTTATATGAATCCTCGATATCCATTTAGCTTTGGTTATATCAATCCTCAATCTAGAAACATTTGTCATTCTAAAGTGGTAGGGGTTTCCAATGTGCTTGATGTGGAAGAGGGCTGCTACTTGCAAGTTGCTTTGGAATTTGTACAAGAAAAATGAGACACCTACTATATAAAGGGCAGAGAGAGTTAGTTTTTTTTTTCATGCAAGCAAGCTTCATGGATAGTATGAAAAATTGGTTAAGCACACAAGTTTTTTCTAAATATATACATCTTCTGTAACTCTGATGCCACTAATGGGGTTTGAAACTGCAAAAGGTTATTGGGGCAATATGTCCAACACAACACTTTTGTTTTTTAGTTGCACATATTGCACTTGGTAATTAATTCTTTATCTACCCAAAAAATTGTTTCAAATATCAATAATTACATCTGGAGCATTTTCATGGTTACTAAGTTTGCTGGAACAACTAATAATAATCTTTCACCCTGAAAAGTAGGGGAACAATCCACAAGGTTTTCTTTAGCATTCTTTATGTACAAGTCGGATCAAGTTATAGTGAATCCTCATGATACAAGATAGAACCATAATTTTGATACTAAATACAACATACACGATTGAAAAAGTAAACAGATCATGACAAGGCTTCATGCATGCAGTCAACAACTACTAATGAGTGTTCCACTTTGGCTTCTACTTCCTGAAATTCAACAGTACAAATCAAGTTAAGGTTGCATCTCTCAAAATTTTCATAAAAACAATGCATAGCACTACAAAATTAGCCACCTAGTTTAAGCAAAAACAACATCATAGATGCGAGCGAATCATCATTTCTCAATGTAAAAAGGATGTAAGCGATGAAATTCTAACTCAACACTGTCAATACCAAATTAGCCCAACGGCCTACAGAAAAGAACATTCACTTTTTACACTAAGGGGTCGTTTGGTGTGATGGATAAGGGGAGTTAATCCCAGGATGAATTTTAAGCATTCTTTATTTCCTTGTTTGGTTGCAAAACTTGGGATAACTTATCCCAGGATTAGGAATTAGTACCGAGATAAGTTATCCCTCCCATTTGGTGGCATAGTAATCCCGGGATAACTTATCCCGGGATAAAATATGTAAATGACAAATATACCCCTTCAAACCTTTTTTTATATATTATTTTTCACATTTATGTATATTTACATTATTTTTAATACCATGTATAATAATATTCACTATTCCTTATTTTTATGATAGTCAATTATATTTTTCTATTAAAAAATTATACTATATAAATATAATTTTTATGTATGAATTTATTTGACTAATTCTTATATTTGTTTATATTTTGATTTCTCATAAATCTTCTTTCACTTTAACAAACTTAAGAGGGAAGTTCTATTTTTAAGCTAAATAAGAAAAAAGTTTTATTTTAAAATACATATGGTACTTATCATAGAATGTATAAACAAAAATATTTAAGCTAAATAAAATGAAAATTTCATTTTTAAAAATGAATAACTAAAGCTTATAAAGAAAATATAAAAAACTAAATAAAGTGAAGGGCAATTTTGTAAACAAACAACGTGTTCTTAAAATTTATTTGTTTTGAATACAACAAACCAAACACTCAATAAAAATAATCTCAGCACAACTTATCCCATCATAACTAATTCCAACATAACTTATCCCATCATAACTCATATTCAAACCAAACGACCCCTAAAGGTATAAAAAACAGAACTCTTCCAGAAAAGAGAAAAATAAAAACAGAACTTTACATACTTTAGGATAGACCTATCACACCACATTCTTTTGGAAGGAGAGCAGAAATTCCAAATTACCAACAATTTAGCCGTTAAAATAAAACTATGAGTGATCAAAGTTCAAATCTAAGCATATAAATTACCAACATCTCGTCTGTATATATTGCTTTGGATGATGGTATAGTAACAATATCTTGTCTTGAATACATGTGCACTTTCTTTTTCATTTTTTATTGTGCCTTTTTAGAATATTGAAGAGCCCCAAAACCAAGAAAAAGCAATCTAATATATTATTTATGTAATGTGGAGCATAGTTTACTCTTATTTTTCATAAAAGAGTTTGTTTTATTTGGAGCTAGCCCTTTTCATATCTTTTTTAGAATTAGTGCGTAGTTGTTGTATATTGATTTTTAACAGATCTTTTGGCTTACTAGAGTAACTTAGTGTTCAATGATCGAGATACATTGAAGGATGCTATATACACACAATCACACAAAATTGGTGAAAGGTGTAGTAGATCACATCAACTTATTTAAAATCCGGATCTATCTTCGATTAAAACTTGTCTTTGTAAATTTCTTATAAATTCAAACAAATGGTAATGACCCTCCAGAATATTTCCTTTGTTTTATGATCTTTTCAGTGTGTAGAGCCTTGCTAGGACTGACAGTTCAGTCGACGGGTCGTTCTTTTGAGTTTTATGTAAGTTTCTGTGTTTTAGAGCCTTTGAAACTTGAACGATTGACTTTGGTCAAACGTTTAGGAAAACCGCCTCAAAATGCAATTCTAACGGTTTCATCAACTCCGAAAGGGCCATTTTAGGCTAGGGGCATGGTTGGTTCGGGCCCCGAGACTTCAGGTGTGAGTTTGTGCCGTTAGGTATTTTTACTTTAAAGCTTAAGCTAAAATTTGACTTCGGTCAACATTCTTGGTAAACATGCTCGGATGAGAATTCCATCAGTAAGGTTAGCTCTGAAATATCGAGTTTGGTCTAAAATGGCCTTTTGTGTAGTTCCCGAGGCTTCTAATCTTATTTTGATCCCTCTTATGGATTTTCGCTTAAAATGAAACTTGGGTGTGGAATCTACTTTTCATCTAGACAACCTTGGATGGAAGTTTTAATGGTTCTGTTGAGTCTGAAATACGAAATTCAATGGGGTAGCATATTTTATTTGCACGCACGGGGTTCGAACAAATCTCAGGCACCCCATCGGTGAATTCAAAGTTTGAGAAAACTAGCTGAAGTATTGGTTGCTGGTGCAGCTATGTGTGGCCTTTGCATTCGCGCTCCTAGGGTTGCATTCGTGGAATGTGATCACCAAGGCCCCTACATTCGTAAAGTCCAGGGCCGCGTTCGCGATGCCTTGGCAGTTGGCCCTGCGCGTTCACGGGATGCCATCCGCGTTCGCGGGGCCATTGGGCTTGAGCCTCCATGTTCGCTTGAGGTCTCCCACGTTCCTAGAGCCTGGCATCTTGGCCGCCCGCGTTCATGTGGTTCCTCCGCATTCGTGATGGCCAATTCACATGTCTTTTAATTAAGACTAGTGATGCGTTTTCGGCTCTTCTTCAAATATTCAAAGTGCAATTTTTGGGAGCCAGGGAGCTCCAAATTGAGCAATTACAAGTGCTGAAGGTTTGTGTTGATTGTGGCTACGTGTTGGCGTGATTGGAAAGTATTGGGGACTCTCCAGTTGAGGTAATTTATGCCCCAAAGGGGATGCCCAAGTTTTGTTTGCATACTTTAATGGTGTTTTTAATTGCATGTGTGTGTGTGGGCTGTTCCAGGCATGAAATTGAGTCCCATTTTGGGACACAAGCTCAGTTAGTCATTTAGGACTTTTTGATTGATTCAATTTTGGGATTCCCAATGTAGGTCACATATTCCCATTTTGACTCGATTTTAGAACTGTGTCCAATTATTACAAATTTAGTGTCTAAATTTCTGTAATGACATTATGATCGATAATTTTATAGCGTGGTGGTGTTGGAGGTGTTTTAGAAGTGGATAGCTTGTGTGTGGTAGATTTAGAGCATTCGTTATCGTCTTTGAGGTGGGCTTCGATCTACTTTCTTGATTGGGCTATTTAGATAATGCTTAGTGTAGATTACACATTATTTTGGACTATTTTGCCAAGTATTTAGCTTCGAGCTTTGGGCCTTTTGGGGGTGTTGGAATCCTTAGTTTAGGCTTGTAGCCTCGCTTGTGGTATAGAATGTTTATCCTTGTCAAGATTGATACTTATGGCCTTAGGCTAGGTTAGGACCTTAGATGCTTTAGGTTGCATTATATCACCTTTGTTGTTATGAAGTGCTACCAGTAGGGCATGTGTTGGGTCATTCTTCTTGTGTTGGTGCTTCAGACCTTGGTGGCTCACCGTAGCTGTAGGTTAGCACCGGTTGTGCTCAGTCATGGACATGAGTTGTTTGGTTGGGGTAGGGCGTCTTCCCTTGAGTATGCTTCCCCTTTATTGATTCGAAAGCTCTTCTTTGATCCTTTCACTTGTCGTTTAGCGGTAGGCCTACTGTATTCTTATTAAGCTTATGATTATATTGTTGGGATCGAGGCCGTGTGCAAGGACTAGTTGGATCCCAAGTTAGTACTCTCCTCTTTGGTAGCGTGATTTGGCTGGCCTTACATTTATTTTACTTTGAGTGCTCTGTTTGAATGCAGGTGATGGAATGCATTGCATTTTTTATTCATTATCATGGATTTTTTGGTACGATCTCGACTAATACATTGTCATATTTTTCATTCATGCTGAAATACTATTTTACTTAGCTTTTATTCTAAACATATTTTAATGGTAGTCGTACCACCTGGATCAGTTATTGATTTATGAGATTACGAGGAGTCAATGACGTGCTCCTTTTTCTACTTGAGATATTAGAGGCATCTATCATGTGCTCAATTTTTTACTTGACTAGCCAGTGCGTCAATGCCCTTTCTTGTATGCTTTTGGCTACAGTCTGACACCATCGGGTATACTCTTTAGCTGGGCAGCTGACGCCCCTAGGAGTCCACTTGCTGGCTGGGCAGCTGACGCCCCTAGGAGTTCACTTGCTGGCTGGGCAGCCCCTTCATTCATTACTTTTGGTTAGAGGCCCGGTCTTACTTACGCCCCCAGGTTTACTCTTGCTAGCTGGGCGGCTGACCCCCTTAGGATTGACTGTTTCGCTGGGTAGCCCCTTTATTGGGTAGTGGTGGTTAGAGGCTCGTCACTTGTGGTTAAAGGGTTCGAATGGTCATTGATGGTCCTGCTGCTCACCCTATATTCGTATGCATTGCCTATCACCAGTATACTTATTTATTGATTGCATCCTCCAATTAATGGGGTCCGATTGGGTTATGTTTGATGTTTGTACCTTCCGAGCTTATGAGGGTCCCGTTAGGTTATTGTTTGACTATACTCTATTTTTTGTAATTGTTTCTTATTAGCTGATAGCTTGACTTTAGAACTGTGGTTGTGGGTCCTCCTGAACCTAGGTAGTTAACTTGGTATCTTAGGTCTCATTTATTTTCATTAAGATTAAGACGTCTGAATCTGAATAATTAAGATGTTGTTTCTAGATCTTAACACTGAATGATTAAGATTGTTTGTTTTTTGATATCTGAATAAACAATATTTTATTATATTTCCAAATTATTAATTAACATAATAAAAAAGAGATTAGAAATGTCTTCAACATTGATGATGTCGAAACTTTGTCATTGTTCTAACCCTCGAGAATCCACCATGAAGATTCAGATTTCACTAAAATATACTGTATAAACTCAAATTTCAAATTTAACTAAATTATATTTTATCACTATATAAACTCAAATTTCAAAGATAAAAATGAAGAAATTTATTCAATTATAAATCTGATAGTTTTCTAAATCCCAAAAATCATTCAATCGCCTACACTCATTAACAGATCCATCATTTTTACCGTCATAATTCGATAAAAGATCAACACTGTCAAAATGATAGTGGGTGGGTTTTCCTGATCTCGTTCATGGTTATTTTTCATGTGTTGATCTTTGATTAATTTTTATTTAATGGGATTTTTTGGTCATAGATTTTAAGTATATTTTCTTTGGCCAATGGAGAAGTGATGGTTGAAAAGAAACATGGTCAACAATAAAGATTGTATCATGCTTTCCCTGTTTTAGAGGTTGAATGGTAATTTATTGATTTCACTGGTCCATTTATAGAAAATGGGTGATTTGATTTCTACGAAAAAAATAAAAGTTGGAGAAAGATAACTTGAAGAGGCAAGTTAAGAAATTCTTAACAATGGATGATTTAGATTTGTACGGGGAAGAAAAAGTTTGAGAAGAAGAGAAGTTTTAATGAAGAATTTAATATTAAAATATGAAAGAGAAAGAAAAGGGTCTGAATGATATCCAGACTATGTTGAGGGTCTGAGCGAATAAGATGTGATTCAGATATATTAATTGACTAGATCTGAATAAAAACAAATGCACTTGATGGACTGAGATCTGAACCATTCAGATTCAGACCTCCATTAAGTACAAACAAATGGGTCCTTAGTTGCTTGTGAATTGATTGTTGGCTTGCGTTCTAGGTACGTTCTTGACTCTACTTCCTTTCCCTTGTATCCTATTTCTGTTCCTTATTGTTGTCAACTATTTAGTTATTTGTGCTAAGCTTTCCTTATTAATTATTGTTTATACTTGTGTTATCTTTTGAACTCAGTCGGCCGATGCCTGCTAAGTACCATTTTTGGTACTCATACTACACTTCTTCTTCCTGTAGATCATAGTTTAAGTTATGCCATTGATTTGGAGTCGTGCGGAGCAGCTTGGAGTTTTGGAGACTAGGGTGAGCTACTGGCATTCAGAGTTGCTGGTTTCTGTCTATTTTTGCTAGGTTTAGTATTTATATTGTATTCAGAGACAACCTGTACTTATCTGGTATTTGTAAAAGCCTTGTACTCTTATTTTGGATTAGATGCTCGATTGCTAACTGATGTCAGGTCTTGGGATAGTTTCATGTGTTGCATTTCTATTGATTACCCTTTCTTTGCTTCGTTATAAGCTTTATGCTTCGTGTTGTTGACTTCCACTTGGTAGTCCATTGCTTATGGCTCCAGGCAAAGGGTTAGGTTTACCTACTGGTAGGGTGTAGTAGGTGCCATCATGACCTGAGAAATTGAGTCGTAATAGTTTTGTATCAGAGCTCTAGGTTGACTGACATTATTGGTATGAGAGCAAATGCCTAGTAGAATCCTACAGATTGGTGCGGAGACGTCCATATCCTATCTTCGGGAGGCTATAAGGCATTCTTAAGAAATTCTTTTCTTGACTACTTACCATGTGCTTTCACTTCGATTAACCTCTAAAACTGCTTCTTTGGAATCTACTCTCTCTTTGATGGATAACATGAAGTACTCGATGGATATGGATGTAGCATCAGAACATTCCACCAGAGTTTCAACATGTGGTCAGATTAGAGAGCCTTAGTCGGGTATGGACCTTGAGGGCGGAGGCATTCTTCAGCATTCAAAGAGTTAGGGGGAACTAGGCTTCGACAGTATCATAGACTACCTCAATTCCTCAATAATTAGTGTTAGTAGGTCTGAGCTTCTTCGGTGTTGCACCAAAGTAGGTGCGGTTCTTAGTGAAGTGGGTACGTCTCAGAGCAGAGTTTAGTTGACTGGTCCCCAGAAGGGTTTGTCATTCATTTTGACTATGTGTTGGGATTTATAGAGTGGGATGGGCATAGCCCTACATTGTTTCCTTCGAATAGAGAGTTGTGTCAGGGGTTCATCGGAGGGTTGGCCTTAGCATTTTGGTTGGCATTAGAGCATCTGATACTAGTAGGGTCTACTTTTCCCTAGGTTGTTAGTCATGTGAGGGCTATAGAGAAAGCGTGCCTTGATACCTACAGAGATAGTGGTAAGAGGCTTCACCCTCAGCATGTCAATGACATCATTCCACTTCGAGGTGGGTATTAGTTCAGTGAGGGTCATCTTCCTTCTCAAATCTATCAGGCCTTTGGCTGTTGGATCTCAGGTTCTTGGGGCTATAAGGTAAGTCGTGGTACCTGTTGTAGGCAGAGCTTAAGTCAGGCTTCTCGCGGTGATCATCTTGGACATACATGTGATGGGTTTCATATTATTCCAGTTGGGTCTTTACAACAGGTTGCTCTTGGTGAAGGTTGTTATGAGTGTGGAAATGTAGGACATTATGTCAGAAATTATCTCAGGGCCCTAGTATAGTTGGCTAGGAGTGGTTTTGAGTGTGGCAAGGTAGACCATTATGCCAAAGATTATCACAGGGCCCTAGTACAGTTTGCTAGGAGTTTTTTTGAGTTTAGCAGAGGTAGCCAGGGTAGCTCATCGCGTTCTTCGTGATGGGCTTCAATCTACAGAGGTTTCTATGATTGTTGAGGGGTTGGCCACTAGTCTAGAGAGTGCCTCGGGCAGGGGTTACTTTTCCAGACATCTGATACTCCCTAAGTTAGGGTGGTCGAACCTTGTTGTACCTGTGGAGAGCTTAGCCATCGATCTAAATCTTTTCCCAATTGCGGGACCATGATGAGAGGTAGTCAACTATATCTATCTCATGGGCTGATGACACCTTCAGTGAGAGGCGGTGCCCACTATATCAGGTGCTCAAGTTGAGGTCAAGCACGACCCCTTCTATGTTTTTACTAGTCGGCTAGAGGTTGAGGCTCCAGTTATCCCTTCTTTGGATGCAATTTTGTGTGTTTACCCCTTTGTTCATATTGTTGTGTGATTTGGGGTTTTCATGCATATTCGTGTTTATTTTACTTGTTATCTATCACTGGCTTGTTATAGCAGCTTGAATTGAGGACTGTGTATGTGTTTTGCCTCCGGTAGTTAATTTTTTTTAGTAGTGGATCGGCTAGGCTGTGTTGCCTTATTTGGGTGTAGTGGTTGAGTAACTCGCTATGCCTTTGTCTTGATGGTTTTTGTTGTTTTGGTCATTTAGGGATGGTCGGTTTCCCTTTTTCCACACTTGTTTTGTATATTTGCTGTGATGTCAATCCTTGTTTGATTGGTGGCTAGACCATCTTTGCTCGGTATTAGATTGTGTGTTGTTAGACCTAGTCAGCTTAGGAGGTTTTCTTAGTTGTCTGCCATCCTTTTAGATTTGTAGTTTTGAGCTGTCTAGTTGTCGGAGTTGTGTGTTGGGTAGTGGCCTTGTTTAGTTGTAGTAGTCCTTATTGGTTTCTTTCTTTCTTTGCCTTAGTTGCATGTCATCCTTTTGGAATTGTAGTTCAGAGCTTTCTATTATCGAAGTTGTGTGTTGGGTTGTGTCATTCTTTAGTTGTGGTAGTCCCTATTGGTTGCTTTCTTCCTTTGACTTAGTTGTATGTCTTCGCTTGTTCAACCTTTATGAATCAGTTCCTTTTGATGGTCTTGGTGTTTGTGATGGCTAGCCGGAATTTAGAGGTGTGATTCTTTGTTGTGCTCTTGTTGTTGTTGTTATTGGTTCTTTGTTACTACATTGATAGCTCTTGAGGTTGTTGTGTATTTTAGAGTCAGAGTGGCGGTGTTCATCGGTGGTTTCAGACTTTAGCTTCTATTGGAAAATGAAAATTTTTAAGAAGGTTCATCTTCAGGATGGGTTCAAAGTAATTCATGAAATCATTGAGTTGATTCTTATTCAGGATGCATCATCCGCTTTTATCATGCTTGGTAGCTTGCTTGATTCATGATGGGAAATGGTGCATTGGGCCACTACCGGCAAGTTGACTATGTTGATACTTTGCTTGCCGGGTTGGTTTCCCTTAGAATAGGGTGTTTGGCCCAAACTATTGGTGGCAGAGTAGTTTGTGTGCTCATGGTGTCTGTTTTTAGAAGTTACTTTCCTTAGAGTAGGTCCCTGGAGCCGAGCTCAGTGCAAACGTATCGTTCATAGGGTGCTCGTCCTTTGGATTAGCGTGGTTAGCTTTAGAAGGTTGTGTTGTAGCTGGATTGTTTGGGTTTTCAGAGTTAGGAGTGGATTTTTGGCCTTTCCCTAGCTGAGTTACTTGTTTGGCAATTGTCGTTCATCGATGTTCAGATGAAGTATGTACTATTTATGAGGATTATGTTAGGGGGTCTTATAGACGAGATTTAGTTGGTGCTGGAGATATTCAAGATGGCTAGGGACCGGCAAAACATTCCTAATGGCTAGAAGATGTTAGATGTGAAGCATAAGGTGAGTATTTTGGTTTGTCAGTTGGGTTGTATCCGCCTCTGTCCTATGTTTTCTCAATTATGTGGTTTTGTCACGACCCTAAGTACACCCTAGATGTGACATGGCAAATAGAACCCCGAGAGGCCCTAAATAAGCCACTTGACACAAGCATGATGTAATGAGTATACAATTTAAGAGATATAGAAATATAGGTCTCAAATCATAAGATGACATAAACAATACCAACATAGTACATAAAAATTGCGCGAAATAGTACTAAGTCTGACACAAGCCTCTCTAAAATCATAAGAGTGGTTGGGATGTAACCTATACACCACATACAAGTCTGAAACATCAGACATAAAACTAAAAGAACTAAAATATCAATGGTCTTGTCCTTGGAGCATGAGGACTCACCAAATACGAAAGATGATAGGGAAATCCAATCTAGACACAACTGAAATGAGAAATGTCAGACCCTATATTATAAAACAATATAGGCACAAGTACGCATTAGTACATGGAATGTACTAAGAATGGGGGAAATGCATGTAAACATAAACATGATAATACGGGGACTTTAAACATGATATGCATGACCAAGCTAGAACATAATAATAAGCCTCTAAAGAGTAATCATAAATCATGAACAAGGTCAATTCATACTTAAAACATAATGAAGGCTTTCATAAAACCTTTGAAGGTAACTTAGTTCATTTTGTGGGATATTAGCTTTAACCGACAATAGACCATGTGAGCTATAACATGAAATTTGATGTAACTCCCGCACCGAGAAGGGAGAGTTTACTTGCCAAGGTATAACTCTGTATCATATCATAAAGGCTATGTAGATCCAATAGCTAAGTCACTTAAGACAATCATACGGGAGCACGTAGTTTGGGACTAGAGATTGCTACTAGAGACTACCCTATTTGAGTCTTTACCTCAATGTCCTGTCGGTTCTAAGTAAAATTCCAATGGAATAGATAAGCCAATTATCAAAACATAACAATAGAAAATGCAATAATCATAATACCTATCCAAATCATAAGTCATCATAGAGTAGCTCCTTTAAATCATGATTCATACATATGTGAGAAAACCTTTCACAATTGATTTTGTAATATGTGAGAAAACCTTTCACAATTCATTGAAACTTATCTCAAAATCATCCCTAGTTCATAAAACATCATTTTCATAAGACATGCATAGCTTCCATAAGTTATAATTAAAAAATTTATAAGCTTTCTTCATAAATTCTTTATCATAATCAAGTAACGGGCATGAGTCCATATGAAATCAATTGAAAACCATGCAATTGAATCAAATCATGCATAATAAGATTGAAATCAATAATTGAATCATAATAAATTAGACCCATGGAGATTTGCATGAAACCCTAATCAAATTGGGTGAAAAATTGAATTGGAGATTGAGATTCTTTTGCGATCCAATGGATGAATGGAATCCATTGGTGAATTCCCACATACCTTGATATCAAAGCCTAGCAAAGTAAGATGAAGAGAAGACCTTGAAACTTGAAACCCTAACTTTCTTCCTTGAACTTGAGAGAGAATTGGAGAGGATGAATTTGGAGGGAATTTGAATGAATGAGGGATTAGTGAAGGGTAAAATTAGTTATAGGGTCAAAACTACATAGTTTAGGGGTTGGATAGATAGGAAAAGACCAAACAACTTAATTAAAACTGCCATAATAGGTCTACAGTTTGGGACATACGATCTGTAGGTCTTTCTATGGACCATACTGGTCAACCGTAGGACCAAGTACTGTAAACCAAAAATCCTACCAACTTCCATGAAATCCATTTACAGACCGTCGACCTTTCTACGGTCCATAGACACCATCCATAAACCTCAACTTTGATCCCAAAATTTGACTAAGTTTGGATCACTTCTACGGGTGCCTCCTCCGACCCATAGACTATTCCACAACCCATCCTAGTTAAAGCAGATCAACTTACGGGAACTTAGAATTCCCTAAAAATTCAACTCACTTCCTACGAGTGCCATCTATGACTCGTAGAGCCTTCTATGAACCATAGATGGTTCTCATAGGTCTAAACTAGTTGCCAAAGATGAAGTCTTTTCCTTTTCCAATTTTTGAGGTGTTATAAGTTTTGGTGTGGTGTTGGTCCTCTCAGATGAATATGGTACTTTCAGTCAAGTTTGATTCAGTTGGATGAGAGTTGGAGCCCAAAAATAGAATTGGAGGAGTTTTTGGAGTTTTGAAGTGAACGTGAGGATTTTCCTCTTAGCTTGAGTTTTGTGTTGGTGTTGTTCGATTTGAGAGTTTGTCAGGGGGTTTGGCAAAGCATGCAGACCTGGTATACTCATCTTTCGTGCCTTCAGGGTGTAACTATCCTTCTACTTTTGCAGACAAAATTCCTTTTAGTAGTGGATGTTGTAATGACCCTTCAGGTCATTTTCTTTGTTTTATTATCTTTTAACTGCTTAGAGACTTCCTATAGTGACCCCAAGTCATTTATGACTTGCTGGGACTGACAGTTTAGTCTCCAAGTCATTCGTTAGAGTTTTATGCAAGTTTTTGTGTTTTAGTCATTGAAACTTGAACAGTTAACTTCAGTCAAAAGTTTAGAAAGCCGGCCTCAGAATCTAATTCTGATGGTTTTTTCATCTCCGGAAGGGTCATTTTAGGCTAGGGGCATGGTTGGTTAGAGCTCCGAGACTTCTAGTGTAAGTTTGTGCCGTCAGGCATTTTAACTTTGAAGCTTAAGCCAAAGTTAGACTTTGATCAAAATTCTTGGTAAACGTGCTTAGATGAGAATTTTATCATTACGATTAGCTCCAGAATATTGAATTTTGTGTAAAATGACCTTTCGTATGGTTCCCGAGGCTTCCGGTCCCATTTCGAGCCATCTTGTGGATTTTAGCTTAAAATAGAACTTAGGTGTGGGACCCACTTTACATCGAGACGACCTAGGATAGAAGTTCGATGGTTCCTTTGAGTCTAGAATATCAAATTCAATGGGATAGCATATATAATTTATGTGCATGGGGTTTCGAACGAACGCACCTAGTCAGAGAATTCAGAGTTAGAGAAAACCAACTAAAGTGCTGGCTACTGGTGAAACTATGTGTGTCCTTCAGATTCACGCGCGTAGGGCCACGTTCACAGAGGGTGGTCACCCAGACCCCCGCATTTGTGAAGCCCAGGGCCGCATTTGCGATGCCTTGGAAGCCCCTCTGCGTTCGTTTTAAGGCTGCCATGTTTGTGGAGCCTAGCATCTTGGCGGGCCATGTTTGCATGGATTCTCTGTGTTCGCGATGGCCAATTCACTAGTCTTTTATTTAATACTAGTGACGCGTTTTCAGTGCTTCTCCAAATATTCAAAGTGTGATTTTAGGAGCTAGGGAGCTCTAAATTGAGCAATTCTAAATGCTAGAGGTTTGAGTTGATCGTGGCTACATGTTTTAATGATCGATAAGTGTCGGGGACTCTATATTTGAGATAATTTTAGCCTTGAAGGGGCTTCTCGGCTCTTGTTTGTGTGTTGTAATGGTGTTTTTAATTTCATGTGTGTGTTTGGGCTATTTCAGGTATGAAATTGAGTTCCATTAAAAGCTCGGTTAGTCATTTAGAACATTTTGACAGAGTCAATTTTAATATTCCCGGTGCATGTCCCATATTCCCATTTTGACTCGATTTCGGGTCTGTGAACACTTATTGCAAATTTAATGTGTACACGTCCATAATGACATTCTAATCGATAATTTGATAGTGTGTTAGTTTTGGAGGCATTTTTGAAGTAGATAGCTCATGTGTAGTGGATTCGGAGCACTCGTGATCGACTTCAAGGTAGGCTTCAGTCTACTTTCTTGATTTGTCTTCTTAGATAGTGATTCATGTAGATTACATGTAATTTTGGATTGTATTTTCTAGGTAATTAACTTTTCTCTTGTTATTCCATCTTTCTTGATTCCATAGGAGCTTTGGGCTTTTTGGGGGTGTCGAGATCCTTAGTTTATGTTTGTAGCCTTGCTTGTGGTATAAACTATCGTGTTTATCCTTGTTAGGATTCATACTTGTGGCTTTAGGCTAGGTTTGGACCTTAGATGCTTTAGATTGTGTTTAATCGCCCTTGTTGTCATGAATTGCTCCTTGTAGGGCTTCTTCTAGACCGTTCTTCTTGTGTTGGTGCTTGACACCTTGGTGGCTCGTCATAGCCGTAGGTTGGCACCAACTGTGCTCACTTTTGGACTAGAGCGATTTTTTTGGGGTATGGCATTGTCCCTTGAGTTTTCTTCTGCTTTATTGATTCGAAAGCTCTTCTTTGATCTCTTTGCTTGGTTTTTAGTGGTAGGCCCGTTGTATCCATATTGAGTTTGTGATTATATTATTGGGCCGAAGGCCATTGTGAGGACTACTTGGATCCCAGGTTAGTACTCTTCACTTTGGTAGCGTGATTTGGTTGGCCTTACATTTAATTGACTTTGAGTGCCTTGTTTGAATGCTGGTGATGCCATGCATTGCATTGTTTGTTCATTCTCATAGATTTTGTAGTCTGACCCCGACACATGCTTTGGCAAATTTATCGTTCATGATAAAATACTATTTTAGTTGGTTTTTATTCTAAACTAGTTTTAATGGGAATCGTACCACCTCGATCACTTGAGTTACTGATTTCTAAGATTACGAGGTGTCATGGACGTGCTCCATTTTCTACTTGAGATACTAGAGGCATTTGGGATGTGCTCAATTTTTACTTGACTAGTCGGTGCATCGATGCCCTATCTTGTATGATTTTTGCCACAACCCGACGCCCCCTAGTTTACTCTTTAGTGGGGCGGTTGACACCCCTAGAAGTCTACTAGCTAGCTGGGTGACCCCTTTATTCGTTACTTGTTGTTAGAGGTCCGGTCTTACTACTCACGCTCCTTGGCTTACTCTTGCTAGCTGGATGGCTGATTCCCCTATGAGTTCACTATTTGGTTGGGAGGCGGCCCCTTTATTAGGTACTAGTGGTTAGAGGTTTGTCACTTGTAGTTAGAGGTTTTGAATGGTCACTAATGGTCCTGCTGCATGCCCTGCATTCATATGCATTGCCTACCACCAGTACATTTGTTTGTTGATTGCACCCTTCGATATATGGGGGTCGGTTGAGTTATGTTTGCTGTTTGTACCTTCCGAGCTTACGGGGTCCTGGTTAGGTTATTGTTTGACTATATTCTGTTCTCTTTTATTGTTTCTTATTAGTTGATAGGCTTGACTTTAGAACTGTGGTTGTGGGTCCTCCTGACCCAATGTAGTTGACTTGGTAACTTAGTTGCTTGCGAATAAGTTGTTGGCTTGCGTTCTAGGTACGTTTTTGACTCGACTTCCTTTCCCTTGTATCCTGTTTCTGTTCCTTATTGTTGTCTACCATAGTATCTCCTATTTAGTTACTTGTGCTATGCTTTCGTTGTTACTTTTTGTTTGTACTTGTGTTATCTATTGAGCTTAGTCGGCTGATGCCTACTTTGTATTATTTTTTTGTACTCATACTACACTTCTGCTCTCTGCAAATCCTAGTTTGAGTTATCGCTGTTGATTTTGAGTCGAGCAGAGCAGCTTGGAGTTCCAGAGACTAGGGTGAGCTACTGGCATTCGAAGTTGCCAATTTTCATCTATTTTGGCTAGGCATAGTCTTTATTCTAAGACAACCTATACTTATCTTGTATTTGTTAAATCCTTGTACTCTTTTTTTGGATTAGATGCTCGATTACTGACTAATGTCAGGTCTTGAGATGGTTCCTTGTGTTGCATTTCTATTGATTATCCTTTCTTCACTTTGTTAGACGCTTTACATTTTGTGTTGTTGACTTTTGCTTGGTAGTTTGTTGCTTATGGCTTTGGGATAAGGGTTAGGCTTACCTACTGGTGGGGCGTAGTAGGGGCCATCATGACCTGAGAAATCAGGTCGTGACACAAATGCTTTTGAAACATGTAGAATTTTAAAGATATATTGCTTTAGTATACAAACATTATCCTAATAGGCGAGAGAGAACTAAGTGCAACACATGTGTCCAGAAACTAACATAGTAAAAAAGAGAAATGCTTAGAAGAGCTACAATCTACATGATCAAATATGATGTATAGATTTATATGTGTTCAATGTTTTGTTTATATTTATGTAACACCTAGGAAATTGGAAAAGGGAAGAACTTCATGTTCTTGGCTACTGGTTGTGACCTACGAGACCAATCTACGGTTCATAGGAGTTTCTACGGGTCGTAGATGGCACTCGTAGGAATGAGATTGAGTGTTTGGAATTTTAAGTTTATAAAATTCAACCTACAGATGAACAGGACGAGTAGTAGGAATTTGGACGAGTCGTAGAATGCATTTCGTAGGGGTATTACAGACTTAGAAAAATATTGGACTTGGACTTGTGTTCTACGGAATGGGTCTATAGACCGTACAAAGTTTGATGGGCCGTAAGAATGTCTCGTGGAAAAATAAGAAATTTTGGGTTCTGAAGTTGGTTCTACAGTTGACCAGTACGGGCCATAAAAAGTTCTACGGACCGTAGGTCAAACCCATAGAACTGCTCGATAGCTATTTCTTAAGGGTATTTGAGTCTTTTCCTACACATCTAATACCTATACTATGCTGTTTTACCCCTATTTCTAAGTCCTATAACTAACCTTTTACCCCAAAATTTTTCTCAACTATCTCATTCACTCAAAATCTCAAATGCCCTCCAAGGTTTTCTTTAAAAATTCTCTCTCAAGATCAAAGAAGAAGGAGCTAGGGTTTCCAAATCAAGTCTCTTTTTATACTATTGCTTTTGGGCATTGAATAACAAGGTATGCAGGGCTTCATTAATGGGTTCCATTCACCCATTGAGCACCAACGTTTCACAATTCTCCAAAGTTCAATTTCATCAAAATTGATTAGGTTATTATTCGATTCTTCATGAGTTCTAATTGTGTTTATTCAATTATTGATTTTGATCTTATTATGATTCTTTTGACTCAATCACATGCTTTCCAATTGATTTTATACGAACCCATGTATTATTCATGATTTGACTTTAAATTCTTAAAGGCATGAATGTATGAGAAAACTATGAATCTATGAATGATGTTTTCCTGAAAGTTATGCATGATTTATGAAAAGGAAGGCTTTAAGATAAGCATCAATGAAATTTTGAAGGGATTTCTCACATATTAAGGAATCATGATTGGTGAAAGGTTTTCTCACACATGCTTGATTCAAGATTTAATGAGCTACTCTATGATGTGTTAAGCTTGGATTAGTAATTTAATTGTATTTTTCCATGTATGATGATATGATTATGAGTATGACTATTTCTGTTAGGATTTTTACTTAGCACCGAGAGGATATTGAGATGGACGCTCTCTCGTTAGTAGAGGTCGGGTCTCTAGTAGTAATATACCTGTCACTAACTACGTGCCCCCGTAAGATTGTCCTAAGTGACATAGCTAGTGGATCCACCTAAGCTAGAAGTTTAAGGTCTTTGCCTTGGCAAGCAAGGACATCTCTTTTCAGTGTGAGAGCAAGATATCGGATTCGGGCACTGAGGGAGAACTTATCGACGACAAAAAAGATGAGGTTTCTGTTGGAGGGTCCCTAACGCCCCGAGTCAAATGGAATTGAAAAGACTTTCTATTTCAAGGTGGCATCTCGAAAGTGCCGCTAGTCGGTTTAATCATGGAACGTCCAAAAAGCCTGGTCAAATGCGAACATTATTATTAGAAAAATATGCCCTAGAGCTCCCTTGCTATCATGAAAATGCCAGCTGCTACCATAGTAGCTGCATGAATCAAAGCGGATACTGGAGTGGGACCCTCCATAGTATCAGGTGACCAAGTATGCGATCCTATCTGTGCAGATTTCCCAACAGCACCAATAAAAAGTAAAATACAAATAAGAGTTATGGCATTCAATCTCATATTGCAAGAAATCCAAGAATTTCTGGGGGCACTAGCACGAGCAAAAATGGACATATGAGCGATCGATTACGAGAGCTCGACCGATCAGACCGGGAAGAAGAGAAAGAAAGGTCAATCTCCGAAAGGCATTCACAGAGCTGAACTTTAGGGGGTAATACTTTTTGTGGTCTTGCACATGGAAAATGAGTCACTGAAATGATGGCAGGAGTGCCCTTTTTCTATCAATAGAGGGAGCGAAAAACGGGCTTTGCTCCCCTTTACAATATGAAGAAAGAAATAAGGGTCGAAGTTTAGACCTCTCACAGTAGTTCTACCTATAGAAAGGATCATGAAAGAGGAGACAACCCATTTATGATTCCAGCCGAGAAGACTAGTAAAAGGAAGGATCAAGAATGTTATATATTTCAGGAGCTAGATTAGTTGGCGATGAACAAGTAAGAATTGCCTCAACCAAAATTGATGGAATTGGCCCTAAAAAGCCATTCAGGCTGGATCTTCTACTATTCTATGTTCTTCCCGAAAGTGTGCTAATCCCTATGTTGTGCGGAGTTGAGTATCTTCTATTCGCTGGGATAAAGCCTTTCCTCTGCAGGGGCCTTGTGCAGTAAACCCCTTACGGGCGGTCGTCCGTCGTCCTAAAGTAGTCCCCGCGAAGCTTTCGGGAAGAGGGGTAGTCTTGTGTGTAAGCATAACATTTCTGGTCGAACTCGCCCAACCCAACTAAGAAGAACCGAACCTGACAGACACATCTTTTTCCTTTTGGGAGGGTACTCCGAGTAGTGGGTACCTCGTAGGACCTCGACCTGCCTACTCGGGTCTTGTATGGATATGCAGGAGGGGGTGCTCCTAGGTGTGTGTAGGGGTTGTGTTTGTTCGTGAGAAAGGATTCCTCGTCAAGTAAGTTTGGGGGGTGTGGACACACTTGCGGAAATTTCGGGTAACGGCTACAAGGGAGAAATCGAAAGGAAACTGTACCCGACCAGGGATGGACGTAAACTCGTAAGCTACCGAAGGTAGGGATAATCGTCCAGGTCTTATTGTGAAAGAAAAAAGCCGCCCCGCCACAGCAGCGGGGAGCTCTTGGCGAGGAGACCTTAGGATAAGTTGCTAAAACAAACAGGATGGGAGGATCGACCCGTTCAGATAATTCTGAAGAAAGACTGTTGGCAACAGGTAGAGAGATTTTTTTTCCTCTTCAAAACACAAGGAAATGCCGGCAGGGTAGAGCTCGGTAGAGGGTTCAAGAATAGGGTAGGGTCCTGTCCTTAAGATTCAGATAAGAAAAGAGTTCCAAGCCTTTATGCTCCGTACAAGTGCTGCATACAAGTTCCGGCCAGGATGATTGAGAAAGATTCAACCAATTTGAACCGCTCACATCACAATAGTAGTAGCGTAAAGGCCATAAGTCGGGAGGCGGCCATAACATAAGGCTATTACTTTCACACCTCTCTCTCTCTCTGAGAGAGTGATCCGCTGCGTGAGCAACCCGACTGTGCCTTACATGTGCTCTACAGGCCGCACGTAATCTTTCTTCCCACAAAATACGTCTCTTTCTTTCTATTCTAATTCCTCTCCCTTCATTCCTCGATCCGCTTGTAAATTCTTGGTGTAATACCCACTCGTAAATGATTGGTGTAAGAATTTCTCACTAATCAGGTGTGATCAGTCTCATCCGTGTAAGAATTAGGAATTCCTCTTCCAACTCGTCCCAGAATGGGCGTTATGGCAAAGAACAGGAAGAAAACTAAAGGAGAAATTTGTCCAACAGTAACAAAGGGTGCCTCCATAGGTTGACATCCGATCCAACCTAGTAGTAAGCAATCCGCCAAAAGCAACCAAAATATTCCTTGGTGAATCGGGAGAAAACTTGAACTACGTACATACATACTTTTAAAAAAGGGTAAGGCCAACAGACATATAAAAACTGGTGCTATTGCGGCTACACCTCCCGATTTGTCAGGTATACTATGAAGAATGGCATGGATCGGTAGGAAATACCATTCTGGCACAATATGAGGCGGGGTGGACATCATATTAGCAGGTATATAATTGTCGGGATGCCCCAAAACATCAGGAGCATAAAAAATCCAAATGGAAAAAAAGATAGCAAAAGCTACCTAACCTACTAGATCCTTTACATAAAAATAAGGGTAAGAAGCAATTTTATCCATCTCTGAATGTACACCCAATGGATTATTGGATCCATATTGATGCAATGCGGCCAGATGAAGAAGACCGGTGCCTACTAAAATAAAGGGGGGTAAATGATGAAGACTAAAAAAATGATTTAAGGTGGCATTGTCCAAGGAGAACCCACCCCAAAGCCAAGTCACTATGGTATCTCCTACTACAGGTATGGCGCTAGCTAAGCTTGTAATTACTGTAGCTCCCCAAAAGCTCATCTGACCCCAAGGTAGTACATATCCTATAAAAGCTGTCACAATCATTAATAGGAAGATTACAACTCCGAGACACCGAACAAATTCCCTAAGACTGCTATAACTGGCATGATATAGACCACGAAAAATATGAAGGTGAACCACAATGAAAAACATACTTGCACCATTAGCATGCATATAACGGAGCAACCAACCCCCTTCAACATCTATCATAATGTGTTCTACGCTGTTGAAAGCTAGATCCACATGAGGTGTGTAATGCATAGCTAAAAAAATGCCAGTCACTATCTGAATGACTAAATAAATACCCGCTAACGAACCGAACCCCCACCAATAACTAAGATTGCTCGGGGTTGGATAATCTACCAAATGCTGATTAAGTGTGGAGGATATAAGTTGTTTAAGAAGAGGGAGTCGTTGGTTCCTTATAGTCATTTCTTTTTTTCTCTTTTCTATCGTGACAACTCTTGTTCCTCCACCTTTTAGCATTCTGGGGCCCTACTATGTACTCTAAGAGTCGAAAAAAGACTTGGCTGCTTTCTTTCCTAGGAAAGACCAGATCTACGGTCACACTTCAATGAGTGAGCCCCGCCCGGTTCACTGGGCTGTTGGCTTACCAAGCACTTGCCCGCTGTTCTCGCCGCCCGCTTGGCGGGCGGAGCGCTCGTTATCCAGACTTTTCTCTCTGCTGGGGCCCTCCCATTGCTATATCGATAAGCTATGGCAGCTCCAGCTCGATGACTTTCGATTCTTCATTTCAAGGAGTATAGTCGCTGCCCAACCCTACCTATATAAAAGAAAAAGAATTGATCACTAGGTCCAGAGCAATTCTACCTTCTTTCCATTATCCAACGCTCATGCGTCCCCTTTCTCCCACTCTTTTAAAGCTTTCAATAAAGCCTTCTTAGCTGTGGAGGCAGCAACCGGTCTGTTGGAAAGTTCCTGCATAAGTTGTCGGTCATACTTTAGTATCACATCGTAGACCCCCACCGCAACGCTATCTTCCTTATCAGTGAACCGAAACATCCCTGCCTCTCGTCTAACTCGAGTTGCCCCGCTCCTTTGGCAGTTAAAGTAGCTCACTTCAAGAAGTAAGATTATATCCCTAGGGGTATGTTACGAACATAAGTTCTCTTGCTAGTGGAAGTAAGAGTAGCAAGGTTAGGACCACATATAAATATAATAGGGGAAAGCCATTTTATTCCACGGAACCAGAAGCATGAAACACATTATAGCTCACATGGTCTATGTTGGTTAATAGTAAATATATCCCACAAAATGAACTAAAGTTATTTTTAAAAGGTCTTATGAAGTTTTTCATTACGATTTTATGATGCATTGACCATGTTCATCATTTATGATTCTTTTAAAAAGGTTTTACTATGCTTTAGCTTGGTCATGCATGTCATGTTTTCCCCTTATGTCCTCTTATGATCATGTTTTACGTTCATAAGCATTTCCCTGATACTTAGTACATTCCATGTACTAATGCATAATTTTTTCTACATTGTTTCATTAATGTACGGTCTGACGCTCTTTCTCCTCCCCCTCGTGGCTAGTTGATTGCTTTAAGGATTTGAAGACTTGATGATTCGTCATGCTCTGAGGACCATGTCACCTTTATTGCTTTCAAATGTCTTTAGTTTACATATTTTTTACGTGGTGTCTGGGTTACATCCCAACCACTCTTAATGTGTTAGGTTGGCTTGTCAAGATTATGTTAGACTTCCTCTTATATGTCAAATGCTTTACTTTGATATGAACTCTCTTTATCTCTATACATTGTGTTATATGCATGCCAAATGGCTTGTATAGGGCCAATTGGAGTCCTATACGCCATGTCATGTCTAGGGTGTAATTTGGGTCATGACAAACTTGGTATTCAAAGCACAAGGTTTTAGAAAAAGGTCCTAGGATGTCTGACAAGCCGCATTGAGTAGAGTCTTGTTCATAAGTGTGAAGTGTACCACATTCATACTTATGAATAAGAGGCTACAAATAGATTAGGAAACTTCACTTCTTTCAATACTCTAAAGTCGTGCCATATAGTCTATCTTTATAAAAATCCTTCTCGTAAATCTTGTCTAATGCTTTTCAAGATATGGCCCCTCGAAGAGCTTATGTGAGAAGGAATGGGGGTTAGAATGTGGAACCCGAGGTTCCTCAAGTTCTGGTCAATTCTTTGGCCAAGAAAGTGACTCATGCAAAATTCTGAGCTGCTTTTCAAGTGTTGGCTCAAGCTATGACATCCTATGCTAATAGAGAAGTAATTGGTCCCGTGAACCCAAATGTGGGTATGGTAGCGACAAGGACAAGAGACTTCACAAGGATAAATCCCCAGATTTCCATGAATCCAAGGTTGATGATGATCCTCAAGAGTTCATTGATGAGGTGTGTAAGATAGTGGGAAATATAGGATTGTCTACGGTGGACAAGGCGGAGTTGGCCGCTTATCAACTCAAAGGTGTTGCTCAAGTTTGGTTCAACTGAAGGAAGGAAGAAAGGGCAGTTGATGCGGGTCCTCTTGATTGAGAGAAATTCAAAGGAGCTTTTCTTGATTGTTTCTTTCCCCTTGAGATGAGGGAGGCAAAATTACTTGAGTTCATCAATCTTCTACAAGGGAATATGAGTGTGAAGGAGTATGCTTTGACATTCACTTAATTGGCTAAGTGTGCTCGGTTTCCGACTCTAAGGAAAGGATAAGTAAGTTTGTGTCGGGTGTTTCTGAGTTGGTTGTCAAAGAATGTCATACCACCATGTTGATTAAGGAGATAGACATCTCCCGTTTGATGATACATGCCCAACAAATTGAAGAGGAAAAGCTCAAGGACCAGCGATGGTGACTTTTCTCATTCTAGGTTTGGTGGACAAGGTCATTCAAAATTTTGGAAAAGGTTTCCGATCAAGGTTCTTCTAATGCTCTAACTTCTAAGTTCAACAAAGATAGGGTGTCTAACCCTAAACTTCAAGGAAATGGTGGAAATGGATCTTCTATCTCTACTTGCACAAGATGTGGCAAGAAACATGATGCTAAATGATTGGTCGGTATGGATGGTTGCTTTAATTGTAGAGAGAATGGTCACAAGATGAGAGATTTCCCATTGTTTGCTACTAAGGGAAGAGATGGTAGGCAAGTCTAGCCTAGTGGTTCCGGTTCGGGTGCTTCAAAGCAAAACAAATTTTATGTTCTTCAGACTCGACAGGATCACGAGGGTTCCCAGATGTGGTGACCAGTATGTTGAAAGTGTTTCATCTTGATGTATATGCTTTGCTTGATTTGATGTTACTCCTTTGTTACTCCTTATGTGGACATGAGATTTGACGTTAGTCCCGTAATCCTTTCTAATCCCTTTGATGTCTCTACTCCTATTGGTGATTCTATTGTTGTAAGAGAGTTTATAGAAAATGTCGTATTTTCGTGTTTCATAGAATCACTCATATTGATCTTCTAGATCTTGATCTGTTAGAATTTGATATTATTCTAAAGATGGATTGACCTTATGCATGTTATGCTTCCATAGATTGTAGGACCCGATTGGTCACATTCAAGGTTCCAAATGAACCTATCATGCATGTCATGGGAAAGGTGAAATTTGTCCTTAAGGGTCAGTTTATATCTTCCCTAAAGGCTAGAAGGATGATCTCTAAGGGTTGCATTTATAATTTTGTACATGTTAGGGATACAGATTCCGAAACCCCTACTCTTAAGTCAGTTTCGATTGTAAATGAGTTTCTAGAAGTGTTTCCCGATGATCTTCCTGATATTCCTCCCGAAAGGGAAATAGACTTTTGTATTGACCTTCTCCAAGATATGTAACCTAATTCTATTCCTCCTTACTACATGGCCCCGGAAGAATGCAAGGAGCTAAAGGATCAAATGAAAGACTTGTTGAATAAGGGTTTTATTAGACCAAGTATCTCTTCATGGGGTGCTCCAGTCTTTGTTCAAAAGAAGGATGAAAAAGGTTGCCATAAAGAATAAGTATCCTATTCCAAGGATAGATGATTTGTTCGATCAACTCCAAGGAGCGAGTTACTTCTCCAAAATTGACCTATGGTCGGGTTATCACCAATTGAGGGTGAAGGAGAGTAAAATTCCGAAGACAGCATTTCGAACTAGGTATGGTCACTATGTATTTTTTGTGATGCCTTTTGGTTGGAGTAATACCCCGGCAACATTTATGGATTTGATGAATAGTGATACCGAGATGGATAACATAGATCATATGAAAGCTTTAGAGGAGCTTGATAGACACTAAATAAAGACATATAATGTGTTAAAGGTCTATCAAAGTAAAGAGAAGGAAGAAAGTGGCCATGTGTGCAAATGACCATCCCATGAATTAAAGAATTCACAAAAGAAGACAACCAAACAAGGACCTTATCTCATTAAGGGTAAAATTATCAAAGAAGTGTCTTCTTTATTTCCTTAGTGTAAATATTAGTCTTTTTTATTTTGTAAGACTTAGAGTATGTTGAATGTTGAAATTGAATGTTCTCAAATTGTAGTTGCTAATTTAGTATTTAGTTTAATTAGTGAGTAATTAGTGGTTAATTCTTATAATTGATAGTTAACTTCTTTGCTCGATTAATCAAAGTGTCTACCATTTGTGGTAATATTTTGGTTTCCTTTGATTCTTGAGTAGGGTTAATTTTAGGTGTTGAAATCAATTGGGAGGTGAGGATTTTAGTCCCTTGTTGTCCATAATTTCAATTTCTTAATCTTAATCCACATATGTTTTCTTATTTCCTTCAATTGTCCCTTTCATTCTCATCATTTGGTATCAAGAGCCTAGGTTTAGATTTGTTCCTACAAATCTAGTCTTGGTTTGCAAACAAAATAAAAAAGTCCAAAAATCGTCCCAAAAGAAATCTGAAAATTTATTTGTTTGATTTGTTGTTTTTGATACTAGATTCTTGTTCCCTAGTGTTTTTTGAGTCACATTTCAAATTTCGTTCAATTTAGAGTTATAGAAGTGAAGTTGCCATTGAAGGGTTTTGAGCTTTTGAAACTTTTCTAATTTTGAAAGTGGTCTTGTGATTGTTGCAAAATTGGAGGTTAATAACCATTGCAGTTTGTTCTCTACGTCAAGGGGAAGATAATACTAAAATTTGAGCTAATTCCGAGTTGTTTTGAGGGTATTGGGAATTCTTGGTGCTCTATGTGTTCTTCAAGTTGTTCTTGAAGAAGAAGGGAAAAAGTACATTTGATCCAACATTTTTTAGTCAAAGTTTGTCAATGTGTTTTTTGGATCCATTAGTGGAAATTGAAAAAAAAAAATTCAAAATTAAAAAAAATTGAATTAACAAAAAATAAAATAATAATTTCCATGTGGACTGCCACGTTAGTAGTCAACAAAGTCAACTGCGAACGAAGTAGCCACACATCAGCCATGTCAACGCCATCTCAGGTGACTGCCGTACAGAGAGGTACCACTCTCTGATGTGCGCGTGAGGTACAACTTGAGAGAGTAGGTTTTTGGTTTAAGCCTCAAAATTTGGCTAAGATGGGAGTTTTTTGGGCCAATTTTTTTTTCTTAGTGTCCAAATTCACTTCTTCTTCTTCTAAACTCATTTTCTTCCATTCCTCAACTATTTAAAAACTAATTAATTTCTTTAATTACTTATTAACTAGTTTTAATCATCAAATCATCCAATCAAAGTCTTACAAGTGATAAAGTTTTTAAGGCTTAAAATTTTTTCTAAGTGTCCAAATTCACTTCTTCTTCTTCCATACTCATTTTTCTTCTATTTCTCAACTATTTAACAATTAGTTAATATCTTTGATTACTTGTTAACTAGTTTTTAATTATCAAATCATTTCTTTGATCCTTCCAATTAAGTAACAACAAGTAATTCTTCTACTTTTGTTACTTAGTTTATTTTGAGTCCGAATCTTTTTGTGCTTCTTTCTTCTACTTTTCCCATATTAATTCATTGATAACCTTCTTGATTCAAGTCTATTAGCTTTTTATGGGTCATCCTTCTTTCGAGATTCATAAGAATCCACTCCACCACAAAGGGTAGGTGACCTTGAATTGATTGGCAAAGCTAGTTCACTATCAATATTGAGGTGACGCCATAGAAGGTTAGTTTGAGAGTTCAAATAAAGAGTGACGTGAGGAATTTTTCTGCTAACTTGTTCGTTGATTTTTATAGGTATGGTGGAAGGATCATTATCATTTTGCTATCGGGATCCTCATACTATGAGCACAAATGATTTGTTTGCTTCAATACAAGGAAATATTGGAAAGGTATTTCAATTAGTCATCGAGATGGCACTCGATGAGTTGAAAAGACTATTGAAGGGTACTACTCGTCATGATGACGAACCCAAGGAGTTGCACAATCAAGGTGAAGACACTTCATGTTATGAGCTACAAGGTAACAATGATAATTCTTGCACTTCCTTAAGCTTGGAAATTCATTGTGTGGCTAGTAGCCAATTGAGTATAAGTGATAGCTTGATTTCATGTGAGCTTAATGATTCTTTCCCACATAGTGATAATGTATTTGTTGAGAGTGTTCATACACTAGTTGATCCTATTGATGACTGAATAGATTTTTCTTGTAAGATCAATTTGTGTCTACCAATTGTTGACACTTGTGTTTTGAGTGATATTGTATTGCCATGTAGTTCTTTGCCATGTTTTGATAATGTACATGTTGAAAATGTTGATACACTAGTTGATCCTATTGATGACAAAATTGATTCTTCTAGTAAAGTCAATTTGTATCCACCTAGTGTTGATACATGTGCTTTAAATGGTAGTTCATTATCAAGTGATATTGGTGTTGATCAACTTGTGAGTAATAATCCCTTGTTTGATGTTGACATGACTAATTATGGTGAAATGCATAGTGGTGTGTCTTGGCATGATAAAAGTGTAGTCCCTCTTGAAGGCTACCAAGTGATTGAGAATCCACTATGGTATAATGACACGCATTCCAAAGATGGAACTCTCTTCTTGGAAGATGATAGTACGCCTATTAGAGGGTTTAGTGGTCAAAAGGAAGAGCGTGTATATTCTCCAATGAGCCCTTCATTCTTGTGTGACCCTAGTTTTTATCAAGACATTAATGCTTGTGGATCAAAGTATGATTTTATATGTGGGCACACCTTGGAAGAAGTTCATTTACGTAGCACATTTCTTTATTACTTGTTTGCAAATGATGATGCTCATGATTTTGAGTGGAGTATGTTGTTGGAAGATAAGAGTGTCAATCGGGTAAAAAAGTGTGTACATGATCCATGTTCATGGATTTGTTTTCCATTTGACCCCGGTAATGCGTTGAATTGTGGCACTTGTGTAGTGATGATTGGTCAAGATGACAAGAAAAATTTGGATGAATTTGTTGGAACCTTTCCCTATGATGGAGAGTCCTTCTTGAGGGTTTACAATCCACTTGAGGGGCCTATGTTGTGTATGGGGAAGGGTACTTTTCTAACTCTCTTTATTTACTACCTCTTTGCGTATGATATTTTTGATTGCACATCTTATGGGGCTAGTTGTTATTTGTCAATAAAATGTGAGGTTTATCCTAAATTTATCATATTGTCTTTGTGTGCTCCATCTTATGATGTAATGAGTGCTAGGATCATTGAACCTAGTTGTGATCTTGCATACAAGAACACCTTAGATGACCCCAATGTGCATGACACCTTTCTTTACTATCTCTTTTCATATGATGAGTCTGATATTTATCTTAAATGTGCATTGCATTTGGGTCGGGGTTTCATTGAGGTATATACTTGTTTGTACGACCCACTTATGTGGAACTTCTATCATTTTGACCCCGGTGAATGTTTGGGAGTATGTGAGCTTGTAGTAGTGCCATCTTTTGGGTGGTAACCTTTTGATGTGCGAAATAGCCAATTTTCTTATGCTTCATGTATGGGCTTAATAGTCATGATAATGGAGGATACTTGGTTGTTCCTTGAAATTGAGTCTCCTTGGTATAAAGCTTTTTTAGCTAAAAATTATACTAACCCTCTTGCTATGATGACCTCTTGGTTGCTTGTCCTTCTTATGTTTTTAAAAGGTTTGGATTCGAGGATGAATCCGTTTCAAGAAGGGGAGGATGATAACGATATGGATAACATAGATCATATGAAAGCTTGAGAGGATCTTGATGGATACCAAGTGAAGACATATAATGTGTTAAAGGTCCATCAAAGTGAAGAGAAGGAAAAAAGTGGCCATGTGTGCAAGTGGTCATCTCATGAATTCAAGAATTCACAAAAGAAGGCAACCAAACAAGACACTTATCTCACTAAGGGTAAATTTATCAAAGAAGTGTCTTCTTTATTTCCTTAATATAAATATTAGTCTTTTTCATTTCGAAAGAATTAGACTATGTTGAATGTTGAAATTGAATGCTCTCAAATTGTAATTGCTAATTTAGTATTTAGTTTAATTATTGAGTAATTAGTGATTAACTCTTAGAATTGATAGTTAAAGTGTCTCACATTTGTGGTCATCTTTTGGTTTCCTTTGATTCTTGAGTAGGGTTGATTTTAGGTGTAGAAATTAATTGGGAGGTGAGGGTTTTAGTCCCTTGTTGCCCATACTTTAAATTTTTTAATCTTAATCCACATATGTTTTCTTATTTATCGAAATCTAATTGAATTTATGAGCAATAAAGGACTTTATACCTTCACCTCTAAATTAAATCTGAGCAAACAACAATAACCTAAACTCAATCAAAAATGAGAAAACCAAATTGAATCCACAAAGAGGGTAACTCGATGATCGATTAAGCTAGAAGAGGTTAACTATCAATTCTAAGAGTTAACTACTAATTACACACTAATTCCTTAAGGGAATTAAACTAACACTACATTAGCAACTACAATTTGAGAGCATTCAATTTCAACATTCAACATACTCTAAGTCTTCCAAAATGAAAATGATTAACATTTATACTAAGGAAATAAATAAGACACTTCTTTGACAATTTTACCCTTAATGAGTTAAGGGCCTTGTTTGGTTTCCTTCTTTTGTAAATTCTTGAATTCATGAGATGGGAATTTGCATACATGACCACTTTCTTCCTTCTCTTCACTTTGATGGACCTTTAACACATTATATGTCTTTATTTGGTGTCCATCAAGCTCCTCTAAAGCTTTCATATGATCTATGGCATCCATGCCGTTATCAAATAGGGTCTTTAAGCAATATTTTGACATGTTTGTAATTGTATTTATTGATGATATTTTGATTTACTCACAGAGTGAGGATGAGCATATTGAGCATTTGAGGATTGTGTTGCAAATTCTCAAGGATCAAGAGTTGTATGCTAAGTTTAGCAAATGTGAGTTTTGGTTGAGGTCCGTTGCTTTCCTTGGCCATATTGTCTCCGGTGAAGTTATTCAAGTTGATCCCAAGAAAATTGAGGTGGTTAAGAATTGGCCTAGAACTTTGTCCGCTTCAGATATATGGAGTTTCTTGGTTTGGCATATTACTATAGAAGGTTTGTGGAAGGATTTTCCTCTATTGCTTCACCTTTGACAACATTGACTTAAAAAAAGGTGAAATTCCTATGATCAGAAGCTTGTGAGAAGAGTTTTCAAGAGTTGAAGGATAGACTTACTTTAGCCCCTATATTGACATTACCCGAATGTAACACATCGGACTTGGAAAAGAGAGAAAATGCAAATTTCTTGGTTGCAGGCTGTGTCTATGGTTCACACCTATGGACCGTAGATGGCAACCATAGGAAGTGGGAAGATAATTTTCCAAAATCAAGTCTCAGAGCCCGTTTTTATGGTTTGCCAGGACGTCTCATCACTCTATGTTCGAGTCATAGGTAGGTCTCATAGATCACTCCCAGATTTAAAATAAATTTTAAGGCCTAAAATGGTTTCGATGATTGGCATGTACGGACCGTAAGAAAACCTGCGAGCCATACATGGGTTCCATCAAAAGTTGGTCCAAATAATAAGTTTTTGAATCTTTCTACGGTTGACCAGTACAGACCGTAGGTCGAGTCCGGTAGTTATTTTAAAGGGATTTTTGGGTTTTTTTCTAATTGTTTTAACCCAATATTATGTCATTTTGTCTTCTACCCTTAGCCCTATAAAAATGTTTTAAACCCCTAATTTACCCACTGATCTTAGGCATATTTATATGCTAAATTATAACAAAGTACCCACTTTATCTTAGTTTCAAGGACATGTTCTATTGTATTTGTTGTGATTTGAGTGATTATTGTGATGATTGCACACTAATATACATGATTAGCCATTTTTCAGGGTTCTTAAGAGACATACGTTCATAATGAGAGCAAGGAAAACAACGACGATGGAGATGCAAAAAGGGGAAAGTCAGGTGCATCGGGGCGCAGTGCCCCACCAATGCGCCAGCCTGAACTTCAAAGATCCATTTTGGGCGCACTACAGGGCAGCGCCCCCACCAATGTCCCAGCCCCTGAACTTTAGAGCCTCATTTCTGGCGCACTGCAGGCGCACTACCCTAGCCTTGGGCCGACTTTTTGAACAAAATTGAGTTTATTTGGGATTCCTACTTGGGCCAGAATTAGTGCTATTTTTCTTAAACTCTATAAATAGGACCCTAGGGTTATTTTGCAAGGGAACAACTTTTTTTTCAAGTGCAAGAGGCAAGCAATAGAATTCACTATTAGGGTTCTTCTTCTTCTTTTTTTTCTTTTCTTTTTCTTCTTTTCTTAGGTATTAGTAGTTAAAGACCCTTGTTCTGGAGCTGCGGCTATGGGTAATTGTTGAACATCGATTGTTTTGAATTAATATTGGTTATCGCTTAAATTACTTTTGTATTCCTGATTTAGTATTTCATGCTTGGTCACCATAGAAATAAATATATTTTCTATTCTTGGACTCGGGAAACGAAGAGGTAGATAGAGCAAAGGATATAAAGAGCTTGATCTTTCTTGCATATCACTTGATTAGATTCGTGTTTAGGAGTGATGCCCGAACGAACACCAAGCTTGGTGATGAAACTGGATGAAATATAAATACTTGCCAATTGGGACTACCTATCCCCCCTCAACGATGTAGTTGGACAACCAATTGGAGTAGGCGATTAGAGGTCGGGAGACCATGATCATAAAATCAACCCTATAAATCAGTAATTTGATAACCGTATTTAATTCATGCATGAGATGTGGTACATGAAACCCTATGCATACTGCATCCCTGGAATTGCCTAAAGCAATATAAGTTAATATTTTTATTCAATTCTTGCATTTTTTTCTTTCTTTTGACACTTTTAAATAAATAATTAGACTAGTATAATTTAGTAAAATAGTTAATTGACAAGTCCTTTGGGTTCGATAATCCGGCTCTTTTAAAGCCACTATATTACTTGCGCGGCCAAGTACACTTGCGTGTGCAATTGGGAGCAACAAGTTTTTAGCGCCGTTGCCGGAGACTTAGAAATTAACTATTCTTCTAGGTTATACTTTTTCTTTTTATTTATTTATTTATTTATTTTTAATTAATTTTTTTCTGAACAATTAATTTTTTTCCTATGAATAATTTAGTACTCTTATTGATATGGCTGATTGAGATAAATTGTGGTTGTGTGACGGTTGTCCCAACTCTTATTCCCCTCTCCCGATTCCCTATTATGATTCTTCTGTTATTTGTGATGTTGGCAGGGGTGATGAAGTGGAGAATGCAAAACAAGAGGCTCACAATATGAATTCATTAATGGACTGTACAGACATGCTGGACAAAGTTAATTTAAAAATCACAGAACAAATATTTGAATGCGTGGAAGAGCAATCAAAAATCATGTTACTGCAGGCTAAGCTTGACGCTATTCAATTGCAAATTACAGACTTAGCTAAATTAGAGGAAGAGATTGAATCCCAACAAGGAAAAAGTTATGAAGAAGCAGAAATAGTGAGCCAGTTTTGGATACATGAAAAAGCTCAACGTCTCAAGTTTCAAGAGTCTATTCCTGATGGTCTGACATACATGACAACCCAATTGATTGAAGGAAGAGTTGATCTCACACAAGAAATAGATCAATTTGGATCAGATATTCAAGACTTGGTGGCTCACTTGAACAAAAAGGTTGAGGTGTCTGATGCCCAACCACCAATTGTTGTGGATAATGACAAACTAGTGGAGCAAAAAGAGGAATTCCCACCATTCAACTATACCTTATTCTTTAATGTCAATGTTGAGAAAGAGTACAAAAGTGAGAATGTTATAAATAATACTGCTTTGGAATTGAGGCATCTTGGACCTCATTCTAAGCATTTTTCTACATTATGCTTGGATGACGATATGAAATTCGAGTCATCTGAACTACAAAGGAGTGTCTAGATGAGGAGCAAGGCCCCTACATTCTAAAGTTTTCTAATCCATGTAGACAATATGACATTCCTCACATAAGGGCCAAGAAGTGCAAGATGCGACATTTATTACTTGGTTCCTTTATCTTTTTACCACCGCCCCTAGAGAGTAGCAGAAACATTGATGCAAAGTTAGGGGTACAATTCATAAGTTTAAAGTGAAAAGAAAAGTGGTTAATTTACTTAGGTCGTGACGCGACATTAAATCAGGTGCTTATGGGAGGCAACCCAATTTATAGTGTAGTTTTTAATTATTTTTTTTATAGTGTCACTTTTTTTCTTTTGGTCTTGTTTTTGTAGATTATGGAAAGTCTGAGTACCCAAGAATTTGAAACAAAGGAGCACGTTTGAGCTTAAGTGTGGGGTGCATACAACCCTTGATGAAAATTAAGAGAACATGCTACTAGCTATGCCTAGAGGCCTCATGGAGTTTTCCTAACCCTTGTCTTAAATTTTAATTGATGCTTTGGGGACATAGCATCTTTTTAAGTGTGGGGTGGAGGAATAAATTCCTAATTTTTATTGTTTTATTGAGTCTTTTCTTTTTTAAGATGGGTTTCTTGGCTTTTGTTTTCGGTTTTTTTCCTGAGAATAGTCTCTTTGAATCGACAGGGAGTAAATTTTTTCTTTTCATTTTTCTTTTTTTTGGAGAGAAAAGAAAAGACCCTTTTGAGTTGTGTGATACTTGCTATTTAGGCCTAATTTTGAGTAGTACTTTCTTGTGAATGCTTGATTGCAAATGAAATTACAGACTCTTTTACACGAAGTTCATGGTTGTGACTTTGTAAATAACTTATTTTATTTTGTAGTTTGTTATGATCCTGTCTCTCTTTGAAGTGGAATTGATCAATCTTGATTGATACTTGTGCCATGTGTGGTGAGAACTTGTTCATTCCATGTTTTGCATCTTAGTCTAGAACTTGCCCTGCATATTATTGAAGCGAAATAAAAAATGTTTCTTTGTTTGGGAGATGATAATAGGCTTTCTTTGATTTGTCTTGTAAATTTCAGCCTTTTCAGATATTATATCACTACTTAGCCCTTTTTAGTCTGTAGCCTTTTGTTGGTAGCCATATTTTTACCTCAACTCTTTTATTGAATCCCTAGTTTTTGCACCTTGCTTCCTTGAGCACTGTAGCATAGACTTATTATAATTGTTATTTCGGAAGAAAAGGGAATGGTTGAGTGAAAAAGGTAATCAATGATAGCTACAAAGTGTGAAAAAACCCTCTTTGAAAGAATGTGACATGAAAAAAAAAGGAGAAAAATAAAAAAAATCCTTTGAAAAAAAATTATTATTGTAGAAAAAAAATGATTGAAACATTCTTGAGATGATGAGAATTACTTGTGAAATAATTGTTGAAGAGAGGGCTGAAAATAAAGAGAAGAAAATAATGGATGATGAAGTCTAAAAATACAAAGTGCTTAGGGAAGTGTGAGTCACTATTATATAATTTTCCTACCCAACCCCTAGCCTACATTACAACCCGTTAAAGTCCTATTTGATTCTATTCAAGTATGCTTAATTAGTGGAGATGTACATAATGGGCAAACATATGGTTCTTTGTGCATATATGTGAATTTTATTTGTGAGTGTGAGAGTTATTATTTGATGTGAAGTACTTAATTTATATTCAATATTTTGAATTGAGTGTGTGGACTATTTCTTCTTGTGAGGGCACTTGTTTCATGATAGATATGTGATTTATTAGCTTTCTTTGATGAGAATAGGTGAGCAAGCTTAAATTTGATGAGTTTAGAGTCCTTCCTTGAAGTTAGGAGGTTAGAGGTTTGTTGATTATTTGTATATCTTGCATAATGATTAGGAAGTATACTTGATGTTTAAAATTTATCGATGGCCTAATTGTTTGTATCAACTAAAGTGATGGCATTCCTAGTATGATTTTTAGATATGAGCTTTAAGGATTGCTCGGGACGAACAAAAGTTTAAGTG
The DNA here is from genome assembly GCA_018342035.1 of Solanum appendiculatum. Classification (NCBI taxonomy): domain Eukaryota; kingdom Viridiplantae; phylum Streptophyta; class Magnoliopsida; order Solanales; family Solanaceae; genus Solanum; species Solanum appendiculatum. Next base: position 362,389 of record JAGDQO010000469.1, read on the forward strand.
TGGGGTGGTGATCTTGGGCGTATTTATATGCCAAATTATAACAAAGTACCCACTTTATCTTAGTTTCGAGGACATGTTCTATTCTATTTATTGTGATTTGAGTGATTATTGTGATGATTGCATACTAATATACATGATTATTCATTTTTTAGGGTTCTTAAGAGACATGCACGCATAATGAGAGCAAGGGAAACAACGACGATGGAGATGCATAAAGGGGAAAGTCAGGCGCATCAGGGGCGCAGTGCCCCACCAACGCGACAGCTTGAACTTCAGAGATCCATTTTGGGCGCACTGCAGGGGCAGTGCCCCACCAACGCGCCAGCCCCTAAACTTCAGAGCCTCATTTCTGGTACACTGCAGGTGCACTACCCCATCCCTAGGCCAACTTTTTGAACAAAATTGAGTTTATTTGGGATTCCTACTTGGGCCAGAATTAGTGCTATTTTTCTTAAACTCTATAAATAGGACCCTAGGGTTATTTTGCAACAGAACAACTTCTTTTTCAAGTGCAAGAGGCAAGGAATAGAATTCACCATTAGGGTTCTTCTTCTTCTTTTTTTCTTTTCTTAGGTAGTAGTAGTTAAAGACCCTTGTTCTAGGACTGCGACTATGGGTAATTGATGAACATCGATTGTTTTGAATTAATATTGGTTATCGCTTAAATTACTTTTGTATTCTTGTTTTAGTATTTCATGCTTGATCACCATAGAAATAAATATATTGTCTATTCTTGGATTCGGGAGACGAAGAGGTAGATAGACCAAAGGATACAAAGAGCTTGATCTTTCTGGGATATCACTTGATTATATTCGTGTTTAGGAGTGATGCCCAGTCGAACACCAAGCTTGGTTATGAAATAGGATGAAATATAAATGCTCGTCAATTGGGACTGCCTATCCCCGCTCAACGATGTAGTTAGATAGCCAATTGGAGTAGGCGATTAGAGGTCGGTAGACCATGATCATAAAATCAATCTTGTAAATTAGTAGTTTGATAATCGTATTTAATTCATGCATGAGATGTGATACATGAAACCCTATGCATGCTGCAGTCCTGGAATTGCCCAAAGCATTGTAAGTTAATATTTTAATTCAATTCTTGCATTCTTTTATTTCTTTTGACACTCTTAAAAAAATAATTAGACTAGTATAATTAAGTTAAATAGTTAATTGACAAGTCCTTTCGATAATCCGGCTCTTTTAGAGCCACTATATTACCTGTACGACCACGTACACTTGTGTGTGCAATTGGGAGCAACACCACGTCAACTCATTCTCCTAAATCCCTAAAGATTGACCAAGTTCATCCTCCCAAAACCTCTCAAGTCCAAGGAAGAAGAAGAAGAGCTATAGGGTTCCATTCAAGTCTCCAATCCTCCATTCTTTTTGGGCTTCTAGCAATAAGGTATGATAGTTTTCACCTATTGAGTCCTTTTCTCCATAGGGTTTCTAAATTCTCTAATTTCTAAAACTTAGTGTCTCTAATTGAAATTAGGGTTTTCTTCAATCTCATGGGTTCTTTTCAATTATGATCCAGTTAATTGTTTTATATCTTTTTATGCATAAATTGGAGTAATTACATGTTTTTAAGTTGAATTCACATGAGCCCATGCATGATCCATGATTTCTAGACTATGAACATATGATGAGGCTTTTGAACTATGAAAGATGCATTTATGAAGATTTGCATGTTTTCTCATGAAGTTGATATAATTGATTTGAGGTTGCTTTGAGAGTGAATCATCGATGTTGTTGTTGTTGTTCAGAAAAGATTCCTCACGCACTACTCAAAACATAATTGTGAAAGGCTTTCTCACATAAAGGATTCATAAGGTTGAAAGGTTTTCTCACCTAAGTTGAATCAATGACTAAGGAGCTATTCGAATGAACTCTAGCTTGGATTGGTTACTAAGTTGTACCTTTCCATGGAAAATAAGATGAATATGATTAATGACTCTTTCGTGGGGCTTATGCTTAGCACTGAGTGGACAAGAAGAGATTACCCATGTCCCATAAACTATGTGCCAACATAGGATGATAGTCTTAGATACACATTAGCTAGTGAATCCACTTTAGTTCAAGACTCATGGTATTTACCTTGGCAAGTAGGACAATCTCTTATCGGTGTGGGATAGACACCGGATTCCATGTTTTAGCTCACATGATATATGTCGGTTAAGGCTAACTTCCCACAATAATGAACTAAGGTTACTTTCTAAAAGTATCTCAAATGTGTTTTAAAGATGTTTAGCTTTAATTGGCCATGGTTATGACTTATGTTTTCTAACATGTTGATTTATGATCTATCTTGGTCATTGCATGTCATATAAAGTCCTTTTTAGCATGATTTCGTAACTCTTATGCATTTCTATCATATATGGTACATTACATGTACTAGCACATACTTTTGCCTACATTATCTCATGAATGTAGGGTCCGACATTCCTACCTCACATTCTCATGGCTAGGTGATTTCATTGACTTTGAAGATTAGTGAGTCCTTATGTTTCGAGGACCGAGACTCTTTTATAGCTTTATATCATTTCAATTTTCTAGCTTTGTATAGGTTACGTCCCAGATTCATTCTACTAATTTAGTAGATGGCTTGTTGAGACTTATGCTTAGACTTTCATTTTTGTCAAACTCCTTTATATGAAAATGTTGTTTTAAAACTCCTTGTTCCTATTATCTTGTATGATGTATCCTAAGTGGCCTCTATGGGGCCTCTCGAGATCCTATACATCATGTTACATCTAGGGTGTACTTTAGGTCGTGACAAACTTGTTATTCAGAACATAAGGTTTTAGAAAGGTCCCAGGATATCCCATAAGCCACATCGAGTAGAGTCTTGTTCATGACTGTGAAGCGCGCCACATTTAGGGAAAACATGCTATAAGATGCTTAGGAAATTCTACTTCTTTCATCACTCTAAAGTCATGCGATAGATTTTTACTCCATATGTCTCTCTCCTAATCCCTATCAGATGTTTTTCAGGATATGGCCCCTCGAACAACATACGTTAGAAGAAATGCGAGAGAAAATGTGTAACGAGAAGCTCCTCAAGTTTCGATCGACCCTTTGGCCGAGCAAGTGACTAATATGGAGTTTAGGGCTTCTTTTCAAGTGTTGGCTCAAGCCAATAGAGAGGATGTGAACCTCGTGAACCCAAATATGGGTATGGCGGCAACTACAGTGAGGGACTTCACTAGGATGAATCCTCCGGAGTTTCATGGTTCCAAGGTTGAGGAAGATCCTCAAGAGTTTATTGATGAGTTACAAAAGGTTTTGATAATTATGGGTGTGACGTTAGTGGAAAACATGGAATTGACCACTTATCAGCTTAAGGGTGTTTCTCAAGTTTGGTTCAACTAATGGAAAGAAGAGAGGGTGGTTGATGCGGGTCCTCTTGATTTGGAAAAGTTTAAGGTTGCTTTCCTTGATAGGTTCTTTCCCCTTGATATAAGGGAGGCAGAGGTGCTTGAATTCATTAACCTTAGTCAAGGAAATATGAGTGTAAAGGAGTATGCTTTGAAATTCACACAATTGTCTAGATATGCTCCTACTATGGTTGTCTATCCTAGGAAAAGAAGAGCAAGTTTGTTTCGGGAGTGTCCGAAATGGTGGTTAAGGAATGTCGTACCCCTATGCTTATCAATGATATGAATATTTCTCGATTAATGGTTCACGTTCAACAAATTGAAGAGAAGAAACTTAAGGAGAAGTCTAGGGAGGCAAAGAGGGTTAAGACCGGTAATGGTGACTTTTCACACTCAAGGTTCGACGAACATGGTCATTCTAAGTTCCGATAAAGGTTTTCTGATCAAGGTACCTCAAATGCTCCGGCTCCTAAGTTCAATAAGGAAAGGGTGTCTAACCCTAAGCCTCAAGGAGGAAATGGTGATGGATCTTCATTGTCTACTTGTGCTAGATGTGGAATAAAGCATGAGGGTAAATGTCTAGCCGGTTCCAATGCATATTTTGGTTGTGGCAAGATGGACCATAAGATAAGGGATTATCTCTCTGTTGCTAAGAATGAAGGAGATAACCGTCGATGGGCTCAACCTTATCCTTCGTCAGGTTCTAGTGGGAGTCAGAAGCAAAACATATTCTATGCACTTCAAACTCGTCATGAGCAAGAGGTTTCTCCCAATGTTGTTAGCAGTGATAACGCTCAACTACACCTATAACGATTCAAGATGTAGGCGGTCGCTAGCAATAAAAACCCAACGGAGAGTTGGGGTTGATCCCACGAGGATTGGAACTAAGTATAGAATTCAAATATGAAGTATTAAAGTGATCTAGCTTTTTGTAGATGTAAACAAGTGAATCGATGCATGATGTAAATCTTTGAAGTTTCAATTGTCAAATAAGAAGGGTTTTTAATGATTAAAATCAACAAACATGAGTTAAAGAGGAATTAAACCAATGAGAAATGGGACCTTAGGGACGTGTGAGTGTTCAACTACAAGTTTCACTAAATGGGTCATTACGAATTACTTAAGTATGCTGAATTATAATGGGTAGGCAAGATTACGACTATGATAGCAATTTTACAACCAACTACCATGCTTTCAATTGGGTTTTATCAAACCCCAACAGGCTATACAATAAGAACACAATCTTCCACCTTAATTCAACCCACTTTAACAAGCTGGGTAGTAAAAGTAAAAACTCGTACAATTATCAATTGCTAATTCCACTCAAATGTATCTTTGATAAGCATACAAAGAGATATAAACTAGAACTGAATTTGCAACTTCAATTCATAAGATGAAAATATGAATTAGCAATTGAACCCATTCTAATTCAACATTTAATTCAGCAGTCCATAAGACCCATAAGCTAATTAAGCATTTGAACACATAATCACACCCTTAAGGCATTAGGGTTTTAGCCAATCATAGTGAGAATGAAGAATTGTTACCAAAAACATCAGCCATTGAGATCCCAAGTCTTCAAACAACACATACAATCTACTAAAATTACACCCAATGCTTGATTCTAAAAAATTCCCAAGAATAATTCATCCAATTAACTCTAAGTATTCAAAAATACAATGTACTTTGTTCTCTCAATACAATGCTATCCAACTCTCCTTCCTCTCATTTAAAAATTTCTATTTATACTTCTCAAAAATTTCCCATGATTTTGAATTTCAGGACCATTCGGCGACGTAAGTCGGGCTCGCCTTCCAACTCGACGATGCACCGAGTTGCTCAATCTCGCCTTTTGTCTCTTGGCTTTTATACAGTTTTGCTCCTGGAACCTTAGGCGGAGTCCATCGGGTTCGCCTTTTCAACTCGGCGATGCACCGATCGGTTCTTTAGCTCATCGTTTTGCCTTTAATCCTCTCCTTGACTGCCGGAACTTTAGGCGATGAGAATGTCCACTCAGTGTGTCGCCGAGTTCCTTTTTGCGAGTTCCAGCTTCCTTTTTCCTTCCATTTTGTAACTTTACAGCTTCTCTTTGCATTATCTTGTCATTTCATCATTCTAAATACTTCATGCTACACGCAAATGATTAAACATTAGTTATAGGTGCAAAATAGGCATTAAGGACACTAATTTGGCACAAACAAAGCTATAAATGAATCAAAACTACTGATTATTAAACACCCCAACTTAAACATTTTCTTGCCCTCAAGTAAAACAAGAGATCAATGAACTCAATAGGGATGTCTACAAGCAGTGCTACTTAAGAACTCACATGCAAGTGCTCACAAGGATTAACCTAAGATACAAGGATCAAATGTACACCAAAAGCATCAAATTCTGACTAGCCATCATCATTTAAAGTTTATGCTCACAAGTGCTTACCTAAAAATACAAAATTATGCCCACAAAGACATTTGAATGCCCTTACACCAAAAAGGATTCCACTCTCTTGCCCAAATTCAATTGTAGATTAGCATTTCGGAATCAACACAACACTCACACTCTCAAAAGAGAAATAGTATGCATAACTTTGTCCATAGGCTTGCTCGAGTTTTCCATCTAACCATCACAAGGTTCATGTAAGATCAAAAATGACTTTAGATGCTTGTAACGGGGTTGGGGTTTAAGGTATGATCAATATTTGGGATAGAGGCTCTACCTTCGTGAAGTATGGTTCCCTACTCACTTCTCCTTCCCTGTCTTTCAAAATTTTCAACTTCTCACTTGATCTTTTGCCACTTTGTAGCACACAAAACACTTTTAGGAATATCCCCTCTTATTTTTACATCAATTCACAACAACACTATCTTATTTGAATATTTTTCTTTTTCTTTTCATCTTCTCCTCTCTTTTTTTACATGGAGGGGTTCCATCTTATTGTAACACAATCCTTTTAATGGATCAAGTTCATAAACCTATAGCTCGACTCCTTTCTTCATTCTAACCACACCCTCAACTTAGGCTTTTGGCCTGAGTTGGCTATTCAAACTAACCAATTCTTCACGAAGATTATAGGTGGGAGAGACACGACACTTTCAAACAAATGGCTAAGGTTTTAGTATTTGTATTTAATTCAAAGGAAAGGTTAGGTTCAAATGGTGCCAAACTGGGTTCACACCCTCACAAGGTGGCCAAAAAAGGTATAGCAATTAAGTTCACTCTAAAAAATACATGCCTGAGATCATTTCCTACATTCACCAAAGCTTAGTCAATAGGACTATCGGGGTAAGTTTTAGGTATCATCATACACACCTTTCAAGTAAAGCTCACCACACATGACATTCAAACACAATTGTGGGTCATAACTTTACGAGTCAAGCTTGCGTTCAACGGTCATTGCAAGACTCACCATCGACAATTCGCTAGTCACAAGAAGAGGCTAAGAGTTTACACAAGACTATGCAACTCCAATTTACCTCGTTGGACGCACACCAACATGTTGTTCAATCAAGAGCATTTTTCAAGTCATCGATATTGAACGCAATTGACGCTCAAAAGTACAAGAGAACTGCATTCATTCATTTAGCACAACAACAACAACCATAATTAAAGAGAGGTATCATGAGAGAAACCAAAGTCAAACCAAAGTCACATTTATAAATCAAAACGAAAAAAGTAACCCAAACATACAAACAAACGGGCAAACACCACCCCCACCAAAAATATAAAGTAGTGTCCTAAATGCAAAAATACAAAAATAAACATAAAAACATAAAGATAGGTAAAGTGCATAAGAGAGTCCCTATCCCGCTATGCTGAATGTGTGTCCTCAGCCTGGGCATCGGTGCCCCGTGCGCTCTCCTCGGTCTGTCTGGCCTCACTCGGCCCAACTACGGATGTAACCCAGAGAGAAGCGGCAGTGGTAGCCTGGACCATATCATCCTCTAAGTCTGCAAGGTCTGCATAAACCTCTCGATCATGCACAACTAGGTCCTCCTCATCTGTCTTAGGTGTATCAGACACACCATCATCAACGGCCGTCGGGGCAACACCGGAGGTGAAAGGTGGGAAATATCGGCACTCATACCCTCTGTCACATCCATACTACCCCATAGCATGGTGATGTCAGTGGACTTCAGCTCATCCACATCCTTCCTTAGGTCGGAAATATCTACACGTACGGCTGCCAGCTCTATGGAGCTACCCTCTTACTGCTCACATGCCTCAACTCTAATGGTGAGGGCCTCCAAAGCCTCCCCATGAGCTGTAATAAGTAGGCACTGATCAGCCAACTCTGCTCGAATGGGGCTAAGGGTGGAAGCCAAAGCTCTCTCAATCATCCCTGGAACAGCTGCCTTAACCCTAGAAGCCCGAACGCCCGCTGAATAGGCAAGGTGCTCCATCTTAATAAGCATGGCCTGTGTCAAAGGCCGAGGACCGAGAGCTGGAGGTGGTTCGGGGGCAGAAGTGGAGGCTGGTGTCAGAGTGGAAGGGGCAGGAGCACCAGAAATAGGAACACCTATCCGCTCAACTGTAGGCGTGGGGGAACTCGTCTCCATGGCTTCAACATCCACGGTCGGAGATGTATCTATAGGGGCTCTCTTTTGTCTGTCGGCCTCATCTTTCATGTACTCGGCCTCAATCCTTCGGATGTCACAAGATGAGGTAGAAGTGACCTCGACATCCGTCTTCTTGTCAAAAGGGACACCAGCCCTCCTGCACAACGCACTAACCAAAATTGGGAACGGTAGGGAGGTGTGCTGCTGTTTAGCCCTCATCAGCATCTCACTCTCAATTATCATCCCCAAATATAAGAGTTGCCGATCAATAATACAACCAAGGAGGGCAGCCTTCGAATGCTTAAGTATCGACTCACTCTGTGAAGGCTTGAGTGTACTACTCAGAAAACTGAACCAATAATGAGCCACAATGTTGAGGTCCCTCTTCTCAATTATGGCTCCCTCATCAAAAAACCGAGGGGAGGCATCACTTATCAACAGATCCAACCACCCCTTTATAGTCTCCAAATTCCCCTTGAGAAAGTTTGCCAAGGAGTGCCGGTACCTGAAGGTTCAACCAAGGACTACATTAATCTCCGTTTGGCAACACTTTACTTTCCTCCCACACACCAACACAAAATCAACAGGCTGCATAGACTGCGCCAACTTCTTGACTCGTGGAACTAAACTGGCGTAGGCATCATAGAAATCCCGAACCCAAGTAGGTACATAAGGGTCACGGGGCCTGGTGAAGATCTAAAAATTGTGATAGCAGATTGTGTCCCACACTTGGGGGTATCTGTCCACCACCCCATTGGTAGACAATCTCTTCTCCTCGAGGATTATATGCCGACCCTCAGCTTTTGAGTGGTTTATCATTCTCAGAGGATTGACTGGGGCCGGTACTGGGGCGGGAGAAGCATCCATGGCAGGAGAAGAAATAGTAGGAACCACCTGGGGCTCAGAACTGGTGGTGGAGGCATTGACCCTAGCCAATGGGTCATGTCGTGACTTGGACCGTAGCTCAGTATGCGTCCGCTCTAGCATATCACCAATAGGAGTCCCGGACTCCTCAATCTCTTCACTTACTGAGTCTGTGGAAGTGTACTGAAGAGAGTCATCGTCTTCCGATGTAGAACTCTCAATGATTTGTTGTTTGCCCTTCCCCGATGGTTGGGCTATAGGTTGTTTAGGTTGGCGTGGTCTATCGACCTCCGAGGCAATTTCTATGCCTTTGGCTTTCTTCTTGGGAGGTTTATGAGCGACAACTTTGCGGCGAGGCATACCTCAAGGCCAAATATACGATGCACAACGATGAAAAGGGGAATGGGGAGGTGTGCAGCAATGAAACTTTCAAGAGCTAATAGCAACAACAATGCAAATTGAAATGCAAGAGTGTGCAGGTGTGTGAGGAGACAAGGAAACTTTCAAGCGCAATGAAACTTTGAATTTGAAAAGATTAAAAACCCTCGAATTCACACCCTAAAGGGTGATGGAATTAACATTGTCGTTTCACTCGGTGACACGCCGAGTGGTACCATTTCTCACCGAAAATCACCAGAGTCTAGGCCATTGTATATGTCCAGAAGGCGAGCTAGATCGGACTTGCCCTTTCAAGTCGGCGATGCGCTGAGTGGGCAGTTTGCTCGCCTAATCTTTCAGTGTAGCCCTCAACTGCAGCCTTCAAGTTTTGATGAAATTGGGCGATCCTAGGGGCCTTTAGGCGATACGCCGATTGGTCCAGCTCCGAGCCTATTAGTTAGCACTCAAAATTTCATATGCCAACCTACACACTCAACACACGTTATTCAAAAACACTAAGATAAAACTTGGGTTGACTCCCAAGAAGTGCCATATTTAACGTCGTGGCACGACGTGGACATACATTCAAGCATCGTCTAAGTACACAACATCGATCAATCGCACAACGGGAGCCTCTCCAAAGTAGAGTTTCAGCCTTTCCCATTAACTTTAAAGAACGACCTAGTTTCTTCTTGAGCCTCAGCAGCCCCGTTGTCAAACACACGATTAACCTTAAAAGGGCCTGACCACTTAGACTTGAGATTACCCAGAAATAGCCTCAAACGAGAATTGTAGAGCAACACACAATCACCCACCCTAAATTCTCGATGAAGTATCTTGGCATCATGCCACCTTTTTAATTTTTCCTTATAAAGAGCAGCATTTTCAAAAGCTCGAAGCCGAAATTCTTCCAAAGCATGAAGTTGGTCAACCCGATTCTTAGATGAAACATCCCAACTCAAATTTAAAGTTTTCAAAGCCCACAAGGCTTTTTGCTCAAGTTCCACCAAGAGATGACACAATTTGCTCAACACCAACTGATATGGTGGCATACCAATTGGGGTTTTAAAAGCAGTGCGATAGGCCCATAAAGCATCATCTGACCTTCACGACCAATCAAAATGATTTGCATTTACGGCTTTGGCAAAAATTTCTTTAATTTCCCGGTTGGACACTTCAACCTATCCACTTGTTTGCTGATGGTAAGGGTTGGCAACCTTGTTCTTTACTCCATACTTGCTCAATAGTGATGTGAACAATTGGTTGCAAAAGTGCGAACCCCCATCACTAATAATTGCTCGTGGTGTGACAAACCTTGTAAAACTATACATCTTAAGAAATGTAATGACACTTCTTCCTTCATTGTTGGGTAAAGCCACAACTTCTACCATCTTCGACACATAATCAACGGTCACCAAAATGTATTTGTTCCCATAAGACTCACGAAAGGGCCCATAAAATCAATTTTCCACACAACAAACAATTAAACCTCAAGGATTGGAGTAAGGGGAAGCTCGTGTCTTCGTGACACTCATCCTTGCTTTTGACATTGAATACACCTGCGGAAAAGGAAATTTGCAACTTGATACATCGTTGGCATATAATAGCCACTTTGCAACACCTTGGCAACTGTACGTACCCCACTATAGTGTCCACCAACCGGAGATGCATGTCATTGATAACGCTTAACTACACCTATAACGATTCAAGATGTAGGCGGCCCAACGAAGAGTCGGGGTTGATCCCACGAGGAATGGAACTGAGTATAGAATTTAAATATGAAGTACTAAAGTGATCTAGATTTTTGTAGATGTAAACAAATGAATTGATACATGAAGTAAATCTTTTAAGTTTCAGTTGTCAAATAAGAAGGGTTTTGAATGATTAAAATCAACGAACACAAATTAAGGAGGAATGAAACAAATGAGAAATGGGACCTTAGGGATGTGTGAGTGTTCAACTACCAAATTCACTAAATGGGTCATTAAGAATTACTTAAGAATGTTAAATTATAATGGGTAGGCAAGATTACGACTATGATAACTATTTTACAAGCAAGTACCACGCTTTCAATTGGATTTTATCAAACCCCAATAAGAACACAATCATATACCTTAATTAAACCCACTTTAACAAGCTGAGTAGTACAAGTAAGAACTCATACAATTATCAATTGATAATTCCACTCAAATGCATCTTCTACAAGCGTACAAAGTGATATAGACTAGAACTGAATTTGGAACTTCAATTCATAAGATGAAAACATGAATTATCAACTGAACCCATTCTAATTCAACATTTAATTCAACAATCTATAAGACCCATAAGCTAATTAGGCATTTGAACACATAATCACACCCCTAAGACATTGGGGTTTTAGCTAATCATAGTAATGATGAAGAAATAATTACCAAAAACATTAGCCATTGATTTCCCAAGTCTTCAAACAGCAAATACAATCAACTAAAGTTACACCCAATGCTTGATTCTCAGAAACTCACAAGAATAATTCACCCAATTAGATCGAAGTATTTTTAAACTGCAATGTACTTTGTTCTCTCAAAACAATGCTATTCAAGTCTCCAAAAAACTCTCTTTCTCTCATTTAAAAATTTCTATTTATACTTCTCACAAATTTTCCATTATTTTGAATTTCAAGACCATTTGGCGATGTAAGTCGGGCTCGCCTTCCATCTCGGTGATGCGCCGAGCAGCTCCATCTCGCCTTTTGTCTCTTTGCTTTTGTACAGTTTTGCTCCTGGAACTTTAGGCGGAGTTCATCGGGCTCGCCTTTTCAACTCGGCAATGCGCCGATCGGTTCTTTAGCTTGCCATTTGGCCTTTAATCCTTTCCTTGACCGCTGGAACTTTAGGGGATGAAAATTTCCACTCGGTGTGTCACCGAATTCCTTTTTGCGAGTTCCAGCTTCCTTTTTCCTTCCATTTTGTAACTTTACAGTTTCTCTTTGCATTCTCTTGTCCTTGCCTCATTCCAAATCCTTTATGTTGCACACAAACGATTTAACATTAGTTATAGGTGCGAAATAGGCATTAAGGACACTAATTTGGCACAAACAAAGCTATAAAGGAGTCAAAAATACCGACTCATCAACACCCCCAACTTAAACTTTTGCTTGTCCTTACGTAAAACAGGAGATCAATGAACTCAATAGGGATGTCTACAAGCAGTGCTACTTAAGAACTCACATGAAAATGCAAACAAGGATTAATCTAAGATACAACAATCAAATGTACACCAAAGGCATCAAATTCTGACTAGCCATCATTAGTTAAAGCCTATGCTCACAAGTGCTCACCTAAAACACAAACTATGCCCACAAAGTCATTTGAATGCCCTTACACCAAAAAGGATTCCACTCACTTGCCCAAATACAATTGAATATCAATATTTCAGAATCAACACAACACTCACTTTCTCAAAAGAGGGAGAGTTTGCACAACTTTGCCCATAAGCTTGCCCGAGTTTTCCACCTAGCAATCACAAGGTTCATGCAAGATCAAAAAGGACTTTAGAGGCTTGTAATGGTGTTGGGGTTTAAGGTATGATAAGGTATGATCAATTTTGGGTTAGAGGCTCTACCTTCTTGAAGCATGGTTCCCAAATCACTTCTCCTTCCCTTTCTTTCACACTTTTCAACTTCTCACTTGATTCTTTTGCTACTTTGTAGCACACAAAACGCTTTTAGGAACATCCCCTCTTATTTTTACATCAATTCACAACGACACTATCTTATTTGAATCTTTTTCTTTCTCTTTCTTTTTCTTTTCATCTCAATCCTCTTTTTTTCATTTGTTTTTTTACATAGAGGGGTTCCATCTTTTTCTCACACAATCTCTTTAATGGATCAAGTTCATGAACCTATAGCTCGACTTCTTCTTTCATTCTCACCACACCCCCAACTTAGGCTTCTGGCCTGAGTTGGCTATTCAAACTAACCAATACTTCACGAAGGTTATAGGTGGGCGAGACACGACATTTTCAAAGAAATGGCTAAGGTCTTTGTGTTTGTGTTTCAATCAAGGAAAAGGTTAGGCTTAAATGGTACCAAGCTGGATTCACACCCTCACAAGGTGGCTAGCAAAGGTATAACAATTAGGTTCACCCTAACAAATATATGCCTAAGATCATTTCCAACATTCATCAATGCTTAGTCAATAGGACTACCGGGGCTAGTTCTAGGCATCATCATACACACCTTTCAAGTAAAGCTTACCACACATGGCATTCAAACACAATTGTGGGTCACAACTCTACGTGCCAAGCTTGCGTGCAATGGTCATTGCAAGACTCACCATCGACAATTCGCTAGTCATAACAAGAGGCTAAGAGTTTACACAAGACTATGCAACTCAAATTTACCTCGTTGGATGCACACCAACATATTGTTCAATCAATCAAGACATCGATATTGAACACAATCGACACTCAAAAGTACAAGAGAATTGCATTCTACTATTCAGCACAACCTTAACAACGATAAGTAAAGAGAGATCAAAATGGAGACCAAAGTCACTTCTATAAATCAACAAGAGCAACAATCCAAACGAACAAGCAAAAGGCGAAAAACACCACCCCCACCAAAAAGAAAAAGTAGTGTCCTCAATGCGAAATACAAAAATAAATGCAAAAACATAAAGAAAGGTAAAGTGCATAAGTGAGTCCCTGTCCCGCTATGCTGCAGGTGTGTCCTCATCCTGGGCATCAATGCCCCGTGCACTCTCCTCGGTTTGTCTAGCCTCACTCGGGCCAACCATGGATGTATCTCGGAGCAAAGCGGTAGTGGTAGGCTGGACCATATCATCCTCTAAGTCTGCACGGTCGGCATAAACCTCTCGATCATGCACAGCGAGCTCCTCCTCATCCGTCTCAGGTGTATCAGACACACCATCATCATCGGCCGTCGGGGAAACACTGGAGGTGGTAGGTGGAGGAATGTCAACACTCGTACCCTATGGTACATCCACACTACCCCAACGCATGGTGATATCGATGGACTTCATCTCGTCCACATCCTTCCTCAGGCTGGAAATATCTGCTCGTACGATTGTCAGCTCGGCGGAGCTACCCTCTCGCTGCTCGCATGCCTCAACTCTGATAGTGAGGGCCGCCAAAGCCTCCCCATGAGCTGTAATAAGTCAATGCTGGTCAGCCAACTCTGCTTGAATGGGGCCATGGGCGGCAGCCAAAGCTCTCTCAATCATCCCTAGAATAGCTGCCTCAACCCTAGAAGCTCGAATGTCTGTTGAATGGGCAAGATGCCCTATATTAATAAGCATGGCCTGTGTCAAAGGCCGGGTACCGGGGGCTGAACCTGGTGCAGTGGCAGAAGAGGAACCCGGTGCAGAGGCAGAAGTGGCAGGAGCATCCGAAACAGGCGTACCTACTGGCTCAACTGCAGAAAGGGAGAACCCGTCTCCATGGCCTCAACATCCACAGCCAGAGACGTATTAATTGGGGGCCTCCTCCTATTCTCAGCCTCATCTTTAGAATAATCAGCCTCGATCCTACGAGTGTCACAAGACGAGGTCGAAATGACCTCAACATCCGTCTTTGCGTCGAACGGAACACCAGCCCGTCTACATAGCTCATTGATCAAGATCGGGAACGGGAGGAAGGTATGCTGCTGCTTGGCCCTAATCAAAATCTCACACTGAATAATAATTCCCAAATACAATAACTGCCTATCAATAATACACCCTAAGACTACGGCCTTCTGATGCGGAAGAATCGACTCATTCTATGAAGGCATGAGTGTACTACTCAAGAAACCAAACCAATACCGTGCCATAATATTGAGGTCATTCTTCTCGATTATGGACCTAACATCTAACCATCGAGGGGAGGCATCACTTATTAACGGAGCCAACCACCCCTTCAGAGTCTCCAAACTCCCCTTTAGCTTATCGGCCAAGGAATGCCTCCACTTATATGTGCAACCAAGAACTTCATTAATCTCGATCTGGCTACACTTGACCTTTTTCCCACGCACCATAACACAGTCAACCGGTTTCATTTACTGCGCCAACTTCTTGGCTCTCGAAATTAAATCGGAGTATGCAGCATAGAACTTTCGGACCCATGTAGGTACATAAGGGGTTAAGAGCTTGGTGAATATCTGGAATTTGTGGACACGAATGGTCTCCCACACCTGTGGATATCTTTCCACCACCCCATCGGTGGGCAACCTCTTTTCCTCAAGGATTGTACGTGAACCCTCGGCTTTCAACCTATTCATCGACCTCGGAAGCTGAGCCGGGGCCGGAATTGGAACTGGAGCAGTAGGAGCAGGGGGTAGAAGCTGCTGGAGGCTCAGGTTTTGTAGGTGAAGTGTTGACCCTAGCCAACGGGTCATGTAGATTCTTGG
This sequence comes from Solanum appendiculatum, assembly GCA_018342035.1. Taxonomy (NCBI): domain Eukaryota; kingdom Viridiplantae; phylum Streptophyta; class Magnoliopsida; order Solanales; family Solanaceae; genus Solanum; species Solanum appendiculatum. The sequence goes on from JAGDQO010000469.1 coordinate 377,951, forward strand.
ACCGCAACTCGGCACGGGTCCATTTTAAAATATCCCCAATAGGAGTCCCAGATTTCTCACGTCAGAACTCCTAGAGTCTGTAGACGTGAACTGTACAGACTGCTCCTCACTTTCCGAAGAGGATTTCTCAATGACTTTTTGCTTGCCCTTCCCCTTTTATTGGGGTTGTTGGGGTCGTTGTGTTTGATGTCGATCAACCTCCGAAGCTATTGCGATACCTCTGGCTTTCTTCCGAGGAGGTTTCTGAGCAACAACCTTACGTTGAGGAATATCTGTCAAACAAAACAAGCAACATAAAAATCGATTGAAACGGTTAGAAATTGTTTTTGCAGAAAGACTCGCCCACCAGGTCGGCGAATCGCCTAACCTAGTGGGTGAGCAAGAGGAGCATCGCTTAGATTAACAGACTCAAACAGGCAAAAATCAGGCATAAAGGGCGATAAAAAGAAACACTCGGCGTGAACTCGGTGAGCTAAATGTGGACTCGCCAAATATATCAGAAAGTTCAGGCAAAATTTCAAACAACAAAGGCGATGGGGAGTGCAATAGGCGACGTGCCAATTAGAACGGCGAGACTGACTTAGCTTGCCAACCCAACACAGTGCATCACTCCCTAATTTTTTAATGATTTTCAACTATCAGCCCAATACGCAACAATTAAAGTTCAAATAGCACCAAGTAGAGTAAACCCATACCCAATTTCTACCTGGGGTACTCAGACTTCCCGAAAATCGATTCGAAAACTACAAAATGACGATATGCCCTTAAGAAAGACGCCACCCACTCCATCATTGGGCAAATTCAATCCATTTGATTGAATTCGAGGCTACTCAGACTTCACCCAACAATTATTCAACAATTTACGATCACTAAATACGATAACCCAAATCAACAAAGGCCGAAAAGTATGAAAATTTAGCGTGCTCAACCCAATTCACAAAATCAAACTATAAGGCAGCAATCAAGACATACAATCACGCACAAAATAAAGTACCCATCAATTTGCAAGTGGAATTAACAGTCAATGGCTTAAAAAAATTGAAACCCAAGAAAACTAACCTCAATGTAAACACAACGGTGCAACAATGATGAAATAGGGAACGAGAACAAGTCTAGAGCACTCCAATAATAGCCACACGCAACAAATATACTAATGAAATGCAAAAATATGCGGGTATGGGAGGAGACGATGAAAATTTCAAGTAAGATGAAAGTTTGAATTTGAAATGTTCAAAAATCCTCAAGTTTGCACTCTGTTGGGCGATGGTATTAATGTCGCCGATCCAGTCGGCGATGCGCCGAGTGGTGCAGGACCTCACCGAAAGTATCAGCAGCTCAGGCTTCCATTCATGCTCAGAAGGCGAGCTAGATCGGGCTCGTCAATCCACTGAGCGACGTGCCGAGTGGTGCTGAACCTCGCTTAATTTTCCAATGTAGCCTACAACTTCAGCCTTCAATTTATGATGAATTTAGACGATCCTAGGGGCATTTGGGCGATGCGCCGAGTGGACCAACCCCTCTCCTAGTTACCATCTCTTGAAATTTCATACTCCAACCTACATAACCAACACCCGTTATTCAAAAACACTAATATAAATCTTGCGTTGCCTCCCAAGAAGCGCCTTATTTAACATCGTGGCATGACGTAGACATGCATTCAAGTATCGTCCAAGTACACCATAAGAATCAATCGCACAACGGGAGCCTCGCAAAAGTAGAGTTTCAGTCTTTGCCCATTAACTTTAAAGAACGATCCATTTTCACCTTCAACTTCAATAGCTCTGTTGTCAAGCACACGATTAACCTTAAAAGGGCCTGACCACTTAGACTTGATCTTACCCAGAAATAGCCGCAAATGAGAATTGTAGAGCAACACACCATCACCCACCCTAAATTCTCAATGAAGTATCTTGGCATCATGCCACCTTTTCATTTTCTCCTTATAAAGAGCAGCACTTTCAAAAGCTCGAAGCCGAAATTCTTCCAAAGCATGAACTTGGTCAACCCGACTCTTGGATGCAACATCCCAGTTCAAATTTATGGTTTTCAAAGCCCACAAGGCTTTATGCTCGATTTCCATTGGGAGATGACATGATTTGCTGAACACCAACTGATATGGCGACATACCAATTGGTGTTTTAAAAGCAGTGTGATAGGCCCATAAAGCATCATCTAACCTTCACGACCAATCAGAATGATTTGCATTCACGATTTTGGCCAAAATTTCTCTAATTTCCCGGTTGGACACTTCAACCTGACCACTTGTTTGTAGATGGTAAGGGGTGGCAACCTTGTGCTTTACTATATACTTGCTCAATAGTAATGCGAACAATTGGTTGCAAAAGTGCGAACCCCCATCACTAATAATTGCCCATGGTGTGCCAAACCCTGTAAAAATATACTGCTTAAGAAATGTAATGACACTTCTTCCTTCATTGTTGGGTAAAGCCACAGCTTCTACCCACTTCGACACATAATCAACGGCCACCAAAATATATTTGCTCCCATAAGAACTCACGAAAGGGCCTTTAAATTCAATTCCCCACACATCAAACAATTCAACTTCAAGGATTGGAGTAAGGGGAAGCTCATGTCTTCGTGACATTCCTCCTTGCTTTTGACATTGAATACATCTGCGGACAAGGGAATTTCAATCTTGATACATCGTTGGCCAATAATAGCCATTATGCAACACTTTGGTGGTTGTACGTACCCCACTATAGTGCCCATCAACCGGAGATGCATGGCATGTACCATGAATAGCATCAACTTTGACCTCTGGTACACATCTCCTAATTATGTGATCAGCGCATTCCCAAAATAGGTAAGGTTCATCCCATAAATACCTTTTCACATCAAAAAGAAACCTCTTGCGTTGATAGAATGTCAGCCCATTAGGAATAATTCCACACACTACATAGTTGGCGAAATCAGCATACCAAGGAATGGAACCCTTAGAGATCATCATGACCATCTAATCAGGAAAAGCATCTTCAATATCCTTGTCACCTGATACAACAACACTTGTTTCGAGTCTCGATAAATGATCGTCCACCTGATTTTCACTTCCTTTTCGGTCTTTGACCTCAAAATTGAACTCTTGCAATAACATCACCCATCGAATCAATCTCAATTTTGCATCCTTTTTGGCCATTAAGTAGAGTATAGCTACATGGTCAGTGTGCACCACTACCTTAGTTCCCAATAAGTAAGCTCAGAATTTCTCAAAAGCGTACACTACAGCCAATAACTCCTATTCAGAAACAGTGTAGTTTCTTTGAGCCACATTCAAGGTCTTGCTCACATTGTAAACTGGGTGGAATAACTTGCCTCTATATTGTCAAAGTACAACACCCAAGGCAACGCCACTAGCATCACATATTAGCTCGAATGGGCTACCCCAATACGGGGCAACAATGACCGGAGCCGACATAAGTTTCTCGTTTAGACACTCAAAAGCAATCATACATGCTTCATTAAATATAAAAACACTATCATTCTCAAGTAGCTTGCAAAGAAGATGAGCTATCTTGGAGAAATCCTTTATAAACCGCCTGTAGAAATCTGCATGTCCCAAGAAGCTTCAGACACCTTTAACTTAGATGGAGGGTGGTAATTTGGTAATAACTTCAATCTTTGCTTGATCCACTTGTATACCTTTCCCTGAAATCTTGTGCCCCAAAACAATCCATTCTTTCACCATGAAGTGACACTACTCCCAATTAAGTACGAGGTTTGTTTCGACACATCTCTTTAAAACTCGTCCTAAGTGTTCAAGGCATTCATCAAATGAGTCCCCAACAACGAAAAAATCATCCATAAAAACCTCCATTGAGTTTTCAACCATATCATCAAAAATAGACAACATACACCTTTGGAATGTTGTCGGTGCATTACACAACCCAAAAGGCATTCGTTTAAATGCAAATGTTCCATAGGGACAGGTGAAAGTAGTTTTGTCTTGATCTTTCAGGGCTATGGATATTTGATTGTAATCAGAGTAACCATCAAGGAAGCAATACCATCCACGCCCCGCCAATCTATCAAGAATTTGGTCCATAAAGGGCATTGGAAAATGATCTTTCCGAGTTGCCGAATTAAGCTTTCTATAGTCCATGCACACACGCCAACCGGTAACTGGTCGCATTCGCACAAGTGCACCTTTGTCATTCGGGACCACGGTCATACCACCCTTCTTTGGGACACATTGAACCGGGCTTACCCACTTGCTATCCACAATAGGGTATACAAAACCCACGTCTAACCAGTTGATGATTTCCTTCTTAACCACTTCTTGCATTGGAGGATTCAAACTCCTTTGGTGCTCGACACAAGTTTTATTATCAACTTCCAATTGAATCTTGTGCGTGCAAATACCGGGAGGAATCCTTACAATATCTGCAGTTGTCCATCCAATAGCTTTGATAAATCTTTTCAGCACACTAGCAAGTGCTTGTACATGCCCTTCAAGTAGATCAGCTGCAATGATTACCGGTAAGGTATTGTTAGCCCCCAAAAATAAATATCGAAGATGAGAAGGAAGAGCTTTCAATTCAAGTTTCAAGGGTGCTTCAATGGATGGCTTCACGGGAGGACTTTCTCTATTCTTCAAAGAAATTTCAAGCTTCAAAGGAGTTTTTGAGTAAGAACCTAAATCCGATAAAGCAGCCACCATTTCATCATAATCTTGGATCTCTTCCCCATCATAATTCAAATGAACAGCAGCCAAAGATTCACCAATACAAGAAATTTCACAAATACTAGCAACCGCTTCATCAATCACATTAATAACTGACACCACATGGATGTCATTGGGTGTTTCATAGACTTACACACATTAAAAGTGACTTTCTCCTCATTAAATCTAAATTTAAAGTAGCCACTCTCCATATCAACCAAAGCTCTTCCGGTAGCCAAGAATGGTCTACCAAGAATAATTGGGATCTCGGCATCCATCTTACAATCAAGAATAACAAAATCTGTCGGAAAAATGAACTTGTCAACCTTTACCAAAATATCATAAAGAACACCGATAGGTCACTTAACAGAATGATCTGCCATGAGAAGTCGCATTGTGGTTGACTTAGGCTCACCTAGCCCAAGTTGCTTGAAAATAGCATATGGCATCAAGTCAATACTGACTCCCAAATCACACAACGCTTTGGCAAACTTGAACATCCCAATAGTGCAAGGTATCGTGAACACTCCCGGATAATCCTTTTTAGCAACCACATTTGACATAATAGCACTGCAACTATGGGATACCTCCACCATTTCAAAGTCCATACCTCTCTTTTTCGCGACCAATTCCTTCATAAACTTAGCATACCCCGACATTTTTAGTAATGCATCCACCAGCAAAAGATTTATAGAGAAAGCCTTAAAACAGAGGGAAACGTTTGAAAATTTTCATTGTCATCTCTCTTCTTCAACCTTTGTGGAAAAAGAGGGTTGATTTTAGGTAACGGCTTTGGAGAAACCGATTTAGACACATCCCCCACCTTAGATGTGGAAGTTCCACCAAGAGTAACACCATTAGTTGAATCAACATCTTTGTCGGGAACTTCATTGTTCACACTATCCACAAGACCCTACTCATTATGCACAATAGGCAGAATTTTACTCCGTTTAGCCTCCATGACCTCAACCACATCACTGTCTAAGACTTTGCCACTCTGAGTTACGATTGCTATACATTGAGCTTTCTCATTCTTCAGGTTAGCCAATGTGTCAATGATAACGCCCAAACTACACCTCCCTAAGGAAGTATAAGCGGTCGCTGTCAAATATAGAACCTAACAGAGGTTATGGTCGATCCCACGAGGAATATGGTTCAGACTTAGGCTAATTAACAGTTAGTTGCGCGTTTAGTCAGATTATTTCTAGAAGAAGTAAAAAGGGGGGGAAATTTGCAATAATTGAAAGAAATAATAATTGACGATTCGATTAGTAACAAGTAACCAAAACACAAAACTTGCAATTTGAGATATCAATCTGAGAATGAAACTAGGGTTTATGTGTTCCCCATAAGCTCTTAATGTTGTAAACCTAACAATGGTAATTCTTTTCAATGTCTAGCATGTATGATCGGTAAGTTATGTATCCCTACGTGATTGGTCCTCTAAATAGGGAATTTCACTCCGCAACTTGGTCCGTCTATGTGTGTTGATTTACCAACCCTTACCTTTGACCCAGATTAACCCACAGCTATTTCTAGGTTGGGTTATTAGATAGCGGATTATCGACGACTAAATCTCTATTGTATAATCTCTTAGATGTTCATTACTACCTATACCGGATTAGCATGAATTAGGAGGGTTCTAAGGTTGCACACCATTAGAAAACGTTCTAAGCAAAGAGATTTACAAAAGCATGCATAAACACATCCAAGAATTACAACATTATTAGTTTTACTTTTGTTATTTACTCATGGTTCCCACAACCCTAGTTGTGGATTTAGCTACTCATGCTTTCAAAAACACAATCAAAATTTATTAAAATAAATATGATTATGTTAATGATAAAAATTTAAGAACAATAGCTAAAATATCATTCAATAATCACGAACACAAATAAATAATAAGGAGAAGAAAGAATAAACCAAAATTCTCCTGCCTCCACGGCGGCTCTTCCAAAGTTCCTAAGCTATGAAGTTCTAATTTATATAATATTTCTTTGGTTCTTGGCTTCTTTCATCTCTAGAATAATTTTCTATGCCCTATTTATAGATTTAGAAACCCCAAATAAAATAATTAAGTCCAAAATAAATTAGGAAACCAAAACCCAATTAAATTGGGTTTTTCGAATTTTTTTACAAAAGTTACCGCCTCAAGATTATTTTTTTTTCCAATTCTTGGCTCTTCAAAGACTGCCACGTGGCAATAAGCAAATTTAATTGCAATTCTAGCCACCATTGCCATATGCATATATATATTATTTTATTAAATTTAATCCATTAAGCTGTGTGCTTGATTTTCCTTCCACAATCTTCTATTTTTAATTTATTTTAGCTCCAAACTTCTTCATCTTCACACCAATTTAATCCTACAAATAAAATATACTTTTTAGCACTATTCATAAAATTTATGCTCAAAACGGACAAATACAAATAATAAATATGAGGCAAATAATGATTAAATATGTATATTTTTAGCCTCACATCAACACCCCACACTTAAACTTTTGCTCGTACTCGAGCAACCATTAAAGCTCATCTCAAAAAATTGAACTTGGAATACCACCACTTTGATTGACACAAACAATTAAGCCATGTTACAAATCATAATATCAAGTACTCTTCCAATCATTATGCAAGATATAAAATAAAACAACAAACTTCTAACCTCCTAACCTCAAAGACGGACTCTACTCATCGAATTAGGTTTGTTCTCCTATTCCATCGAAGAAAGCTAATAAAATCACCTATCTATCATGAAACAAGTGCCCTCACAAGAAGAAATAGTCCACACACTCAATTTAAATAATCAAATATAAATTAAGGACTAAGCATCAAAGAACGACTCTCTCACTCACAAAAGAATTCACATGTATGTATAAAGAACCATAGGCTTGCCCATTATGTACATCTCCACTAATTAAGTATGCTTGAATAGAATCAAATAGGACTTTAACGAGTTGTAATGTTGGCTAGGGGACAGGTAGGAAACTATATAATAGTGACTTAAAATTTCCCTAAGCACTTTGCATTTATTATTATTTTTTTCTCATCACCCATTATTTTCATCACTTTTTTTTTCAGCCCTCCCTTCAATTATTTTCACAAGTAATTCTCATCATATCAAGAATGCTTCAATAATTTTTTTTCTTTTTCAAGCAAAATTATTTCTTTTCACACTCTTTCTAAGAGGGCCTTCTCATCACAAGTAACTATCATTGGTCACCCTTTTTTTTTTTTCACTCACCCATCTCTTTTCTTCAGATTTAATTATTTTATCACAATTTATGCTACAATGCTCAAGGAAGCAGGGTGCAAAAATTAGGGATTCAAATAAATTGGATCAAGATAAATATAAGGCTACCAAACGAAAGGCTACAAGCTCAAAAGGGGTTACTAGTGATATAATATCTGAAAGAGGCTAAAATTTTCAAGACAAATCAAAGAAAGCCTATTATCATCTTCTAAACAAAACAATACTTTTTATTTCGCTTCAATAACATGCAGGGCAAGTTCTAGACTAAGATGCAAAACATGGAATATATGCAAACAACCTCACCTCACATGGCACAAGTCTCAATCAAGATGGATCAATTCTACTTCAAAGATAGACATGATCATTACAACCTATAAATAAGAATAAGTTATGTAAAGAGTCACAACCATGAGCCTAGGTGTCAAAAATCAATTTTATTCTCAAGCATTCAAAGAAAAGTACTACTCAACTCAAGCTTAAATTGCTAATATCAAACAAGTCAAAACGGTCTTTTCTTTTCTCTCTAAATAAAATAAAATAAAAATAAAATTTTACCCGGTTCAAAGGGTGCCCCCTCGGAAAAGAACCAAGGCCATAAGAAAAACCAAGGGGTGGATGAGATTTGCCACTAAAACTACAATAAAAGAAATAATAAAGAAAATCTTTTTGTATTTTATTATTTTTTAAATAAAAATAATAATAAATAAAATCTTTTTGTATTTTTTTTCAACTAAAATTAAAATCCTATGGCATATTCACCCTTAAGCTCACAACTATCAGAAGAATTTTCACCCCACACTTAAAATCATGCTTTGTCCCCCAAAGCAATTTATTGAAAAGAGAAGAAGAAGAAGGGTGAGAAATACTCCCTTGGGCCCTCTATGGCCTAGCTAAAAACATGTTTTCTCTCCATTCATCAAGGGTCGCGCGCACCCCACATTTAAGCTCAAAACATATTCCTTAGCTTCAAAGTTGGGTACTCAGACTTCCCCTAAAACTGCAAAAAAAATAAATAAGAAGCTACACTATGAATTGGGTTGCCTCCCAATAAGCGCTTGATTTAATGTCGCGGCACGACACCATTAATTTTACTATTTTTCCTTCCACTTTGAGGATATAAATTGCACCCCCAATTTTGCATCAATTTTTCTATTCCGCTCAAGAGGTGGTGGTCCAGGTGGGATCCCAATGATGTCCGCAATAGTCCATCCAATTGCCTTTTTGTACCGCTTCAGCATCGCAACTAGAGCTTCTTCTTCTCCTACATCAAGGTCAGCATCATTAATAACAGGCAATGTATTGTTCTTACCCAAGAATACATACCTCAAGTGGGTTGGAAGAGCTTTCAATTCCAACTCCGGGGGTTCATCAATGGATGGTCTTGCGGGCGAAGTCTCTTGATTGAGTAAATCCAAGTCAAGCTTGGGTTGACGATGATAGATACCTCCTCCATTTAGTGCAGCCACCAATGCATCATATTTAGGAATTCCATTGCTATCAAAATTCATAATCACCGCTGCGAGCGCTTCGACTCCTATCCTCTCTTCGATGGGCACCTCTGGGTTGGGCTCATCCGCATACCTCAACACTGATATAGCCTTAATGTCATTGTGGTGCTTTATTGATTTGCAGATGTTGAAGGTCACCTCTTTATTGTTTAAGCGAAATGTCATTTGCCCTTTTTCCAGATCTACCAAAGCGCGCCCTGTTGCAAGAAACGGTCTGCCCAAGATTATGGGCACTTCAAAATCCACATCGCAGTCCAGAATCACGAAGTCCGCTAGAAAGATGAATGTCTCCACTTTTACCAAGACATCATGAAGTACTCCTATTAGTTTCTTTACCGTCCAGTCGGCCATCAATAGCCTCATTGCAGTCGGCTTCGGGGCTCCCAAGCCCAATTTCTTGAATATGGATAGCGGCATGAGGTTTATGCTTGCACCTAAGTCACAAAGGGCCTTTGCAAAGTGCATCACCCCAATGGTGCAAGGGATGGTGAATGCTCCAGGATCTTCCTTCTTTTGCACCAGTGACCTTGTTGCGATGGCGCTACAATGTTGCAACTTGTCATCCTCATTTAAGCTAGCAGCTCTCTTCTTGGTCACTAAGTCCTTCATAAATTTAGCATATCCAGGCATCTGCTCTAAAGCTTCAATCAAAGGAACGTTAATAGACAATTGTTTAAGCGTAGATAAGAACTTCTTATACTTCCCTTCTTCAGTTTTCTTTACCAATCGTTGTGGGAAAGGAGGTGGAGGTCTTAGCATGGGGATCACCTTTTGAGTGACTTCTGCCTCAACCTTGTTTTGATCCTTGGGTAGTTCTGCTACCTCCTTCTTACCTTCATCAGACGCCTTTTCACTCTCCACTTCAGTCGGCATGGGTGGGTCAACGGTCTGCACCCCACTTCTAGTTGTCACCGACATGCAATGCCCATCATTCTTGGGATTTGGCAAAGTATTACTGGGAAGCATTCCTTGCTGGAGTGGATTTGCGTTCAATGACAGTTGGTTCAATTGTTGATCCATCTTCCAAATTACCACTGCATGTGACTCCACTTTTTGCCTGATGCCTGAGAAATCATTCCGCATTTCTTTCACATTCTCATCAGTAGTATCAAATCACCTCATCATCTTGCTCATCATGTCTTCAATGCGATTCAAACTTGATCCGCCATCTCGATTTCCTGGTGGAATGTACACACAGCTTCTATCATTCCTATTGTTGTAACCGCTTCGGTTGTAATTGTTATCGCGGTTGTAGTTCCCTTCACGATTGCATTGTCCTTCCCGATTATAGTTGCCATAGTTCCGACCTTGATTTCCTTGATCTTGGGGCCAATTTTCCTGATTGGATCCTTGGGCATTGGCCCGGAAACCCCCCGTTTGCTCGTTCACAAGATTTCCATCCTTCTCATAAGTGTACCAATCATTTTGCGGAGCATGCTGTTGATATTAGACTGCCTGGACCTTCTCTGTATTGCCACTTACATGCTTTAGTACCAAACCCACTTCAGTTCTTAGTTGCACCATTTCTTCACGGAACTCATCATGAGAAGGATTTGATGCGGCTTGTATTGAGAAGGTACACTTTGTTGTAGATGACGCTCTAGTGCTCCAAGCCTTGTTGTTCTTTGATATCCTCTCGAGCTTCTCCGTAATCTCCTGGAAGGTAATTGCTCCATAAGATCAACCTGAAATAGTATCAAGCAGTGCCTTACCATTATCATCCATTCCTCGGTAGAAGTATTCTTTGAGTGATTCATCATCAATGCGGTGGTTTGGCACAGCTCCCATGCAGCTTGTGAATCTATCCCAAGCATCACTGACGGACTCTCCAGGAAGAGCCATGAAGTTATTGAGTTTATCCTTAAGATTCAGCTTCCTTGATACTGGGAAATATTTTTCAATAAAAACTCGATGCAGCTCATTCCATGTCTATATAGAGTTTTACGGGAGCTCATTCAACCATACAGTGGCGTCTCCAGTTAGAGACAATGGAAATACCCGTAGACCAACCACGTTCATATCAAGATTTTTATTTCCCACACTGCTTTTACATATGCTGGTAACCTTGGACCAATGAGCATAAGGATCTTCCGATGGCAATCCAGCAAATAGTCCTCTAGCGGTCAATATCTGCATGAGGTTGCTTGTAATCACAAATGTGAATCCAGGTGTCAATGGAGGAACAACTATAGCACCAGTTGAACATTAGGTGCAGGTTGATGCTGGACTTGAACTTCTTGTCGATTTTCAGGGACCGCTCTGATTACCGGAGGTTGAACTCCAAGGTTCCCTTGTTGCTCCTCATTGTCAAGAACATTTTCCATCCTCGTTTGGTGCCCGGTTGCAGCGATTCTTCACAGAGTTTTCCTTATCTCAGGGTCGTAAGGAGTCAGGGGAATGCCTTGACTGCGTGTATTTGGCATACACTGGAATTATGAACTGCAAACTAAAACAAAAAACAAAAAAAAAACGTAAAATCGGAAATAATTGACTAAAGTGCAATAATCAAATTTAGTCTTATCTAAAAGCCAAATTCCCCGGCAGCGGCGCCAAAATTTGATAACGCCCAAACTACACCTCCCTAAGGAAGTATAAGCAGTCGCTGTCAAATATAGAACCTAACATAGGTTAGGCTCGATCCCACGAGGAATATGGTTCAGACTTAGGCTAATTAATGGTTAGTTGCGCGTTTAGTCAGATTATTTCTAGAAGAAGTAAAAAGGGGGGAAATTTGCAATAATTGAAAGAAATAATAATTGACAATTCGATTAGTAACAAGTAACCAAAGCACAAAACTTGCAATTTGAGATATCAATCTGAGAATGAAACTAGGGTTTATGTGTTCCCCATAAGCTCTTAATGTTGTAAACCTAACAATGGTAATTCTTTTCAATGTGTAGCATGCATGATCGGTAAGTTATGTATCCCTACGTGATTGGTCCTCTAAATAGGGAATTTCACTCCGCAACTTGGTCCGTTTATGTGTGTTGATTTACCAACCCTTACCTTTGACCCAGATTAACCCACAACTATTTCTAGGTTGGGTTATTAGATAGCGGATTATCGACGACTAAATCTCTATTGTATAATCTCTTAGATGTTCATTACTACCTATACCGGATTAGCATGAATTAGGAGGGTTCTAACGTTGCACACCATTAGAAAACGTTCTAAGCAAAGAGATTTACAAAAGCATGCATAAACACATCCAAGAATTACAACATTATTAGTTTTACTTTTGTTATTTACTCATGGTTCCCACAACCCTAGTTGTGGATTTAGCTACTCATGCTTTCAAAAACACAATCAAAATTTATTAAAATAAATATGATTATGTTAATGATAAAAATTTAAGAACAATAGCTAAAATATCATTCAATAATCACGAACACAAATAAATAATAAAGGAGAAGAAAGAATAAACAAAAATTCTCCGACCTCCACGGTGGCTCTTTCAAAGTTCCTAAGCTATGAAGTTCTAATTTGTATAATATTTCTTTGGTTCTTGGCTTCTTTCCTCTCTAGAATAATTTTCTATGCCCTATTTATAGATTTAGAAACCCCAAATAAAATAATTAAGTCCAAAATAAATTAGGAAACCAAAACCCAATTAAATTGGGTTTTCCGAATTTTTTTAGAAAAGTTACCGCCTCAAGATTATTTTTTTTTCCAATTCTTGGCTCTTCAAAGACTGCCACGTGGCAATAAGCAAATTGAATTGCAATTCCAGCCGCCCAATTCCAGCCGCCATTGCCATATGCATATATATATTATTTTATTAAATTTAATCCATTCAACTGACTGCTTGATTTTCCTTCTACAATCTTCTATTTTAATTTATTTTAGCTCCAAACTTCTTCATCTTCACACCAATTTAATCCTACAAATAAAATATACTTTTTAGCACAATTCAAAAAATTTATGCTCAAAACGGACAAATACAAATAATAAATATGAGGCAAATAATGATTAAATATGTATATTTTTGTCTCACATCAGTCACTAGAAAGGCCACCACTTGGTCTTTGATGCAATTGAGTGGATAATTGGGCCACTTGTGATTCAAGATGTTTAATTGAAGTGGAGTGAGAAGTCACCGTTTGATTTAGAGAAGACAAATCAGCGTTCATCTCCTTGAGTACTTTGTCCGAACCTTCTACCTTGTGCAAAATATGAGCAAGCATATCTTAAGTCCTGAAGCTCTCGGGATCAGCCTTTGGTTCTGTGACTTTAGGACGATCGTGTGAAGGCACATACCGATCTCTCTCACCATCTCTCCAATTGGCACCACGATCACGCCATTCTCGATTGTCTCTCCAACCACCACCTTGTTCTTTGTTCCAACCCTGATTCCCACCCGGCTTTTGATAGCTCGGACGAGAACCAATAATTTGATTTGACACAAATTGGACTTCTTCATTGTACATGGTTTAAAATTTAGCATTATCCAGACTCATAGCAACTGCATTCACGGCTTTGGAACCCGCTCCCATAAAATGATTTGTCAATAAATCCATCTGGGTCATCATCTTAGCCATATTCGCATCACGCTCTTGGTCTTTCTCAATTTGTTCCTTAGTCATTCCGACCATAAGAGGTGATACTTGGCTTCTCTTGTGTGCCATGCCCGGTTTATTTTAGTCATATCATCAAGCAACGCCGAGGTTATAGGAAATGGCTGCATCATAATACCACCTTGAATTAAATGATTAGTAATAGACTTATTCACTGAGTCAAGACTACTGTAGAAGTATTGCAGCAACACATTTTCAGGTAAACCATGAGTAGGGCACTATAGAAGGAGCTTTTGGAATCTGAGCCATGTCTAATGGATTGGTTCACCATCAAATCTCTTGAAGTTCTGAATACCATCTCTCAACTTCACCATTTTCGAAGGGGGAAAGAATCGTTCAAGGAATGCTTCTGTCAGTTCCGCCCAAGAAGTAATTGAGTCTCTTTGTAGTTCAACCAACCACTTCATTGCCTCCCCAGTTAGAGAAAAGGAAAACAACCGAAGTCGAATCGACTCTTGAGAGATGTTCTTGAATGTGAATGGGCTACACACATCCATAAAGTTCTAAAGATGCTCATGGGGTCCTCATGAGCAAGTCCACCAAATGAACCTTTGATTTGCAACAGCTGAAGCATGGTTCCGGTCATATGAAAGATAGCATTACCCACAGTAGGAGGCAAGCGTATGGCACCAGCACTTCTATCTTGAGCTACATTGAAGTCATTCAGATTACCAACATCATCATTCACATGATGCATATCATCATTCTGACCAACAACATTATCAGTGTCACTCATGTTGTCACTTGTTGACAACAAACAACAAAGAGAATAATAAGTAAATTTGACTACAATCAAACTAATTCACTAAAATATGTCGATACAAGAATTATAAACGCCATTTCCCAGCAGCGGCACCATTTTTGATAATGCTCAACTACACCTATAATGATTCAAGATGTAGGTGGTCGCTAGCAATATTAACCCAACGAAGAGTTGGGGTCTATCCCACGAGGAATGGAACTAAGTATAGAATTCAAATATAAAGTATTAAAGTGATCTAGCTTTTTGTAGATGTAAACAAATGAATCGATACATACTGTAAATCTTTTAAGTTTCAGTTGTGAAATAAGAAGGGTTTTGACTGATTAAAATCAACAAACGCGAATTAAGGAGTAATTAAACCAATGAGAAATGGGACCTTAGGGATGTGTGAGTGTTCAACTACCAATTTCACTAAATGGGTCATTACGAATTGCTTAAGAATGCTGAATTATAATGGGTAGGCAAGATTACGACTATGATAGTTATTTTACAACCAACTACCATTCTTTCAATTGGGTTTTATCAAACCCCAACAGGCTATACAATAAGAACACAATCATATACCTTAATTAAACTCACTTTAACAAGCTGAGTAGTACAAGTAAGAACTCATACAATTATCAATTGATAATTCCACTCAAATGCATCTTCTACAAGCATAAAAAGAGATATAGAGTAGAACTGAATTTGCAGCTTCTATTCATAAGATGAAAACATGAATTATCAACTGAACCCATTCTAATTCAACATTTAATTAAGCAATTTATAAGACCCATAAGCTAATTAGGCATTTGAACACATAATAACACCCCTAAGGCATTTGGGTTTTAGCTAATCATAGTATTGATGAAGAAATAATTACCAAAAACATTAGCCATTGATTTCCCAAGTCTTCAAACAGCAAATACAATCAACTAAAATTACACCCAATGTTTGATTCTCAGAAACTCACAAGAATGATTCTCCCAATTAGATCTAAGTATTTTTAAACTGCAATGCACTTTGTTCTCTGAATGCAATGCTATTCAACTCTCCAAAAAGCTCTCTTTCTTTAATTCAAAATTTTCTATTTATACTTCTCACAAATTTCCCACAATTTTGAATTTCAAGACAATTCGGCGATGTAAGTCGGGCTCGCCTTCCAACTCGGCGGTGCGCTGAGTTACTCAATCTCGCCTTTTGTCTCTTGGCTTTTGTACAGTTTTTCTCCTGAAACTTTAGGCGGAGTTCATCGGGCTCGCCTTTTCAACTCGGCAATGCGTCGATTGGTTCTTTAGCTCGCTGTTTGGCCTTTAATCCTTTCCTTGACTGCTGGAACTTTAGGTGATGAGAATGTCCACTCGGCGTGTCGTCGAGTTCCTTTTGCGAGTTCCAGCTTCCTTTTTCCTTCCATTTTGTAACTTTACAGCTTCTCTTTGCATTTTCTTATCCTTGCCTCATTCCAAATCCTTCATGTTGCACACAAATGATTTAACATTAGTTATAGGTGCAAAATAGGTATTAAGGACACTAATTTGGTACAAACGAAGCTATAAATGAGTCAAAACTACCAACTCATCACGCATGCACCAAGAATAGTATCAACTTCGACCTGTACACATCTCCTAATTATGTGATCAGCACATTCCCAAAATAGGTAAGGTTCATCCCAAAAATACCTTTTCACATCTAAAAGAAACGTCTAGCGTTGATAGAATGTCAGCACATCAAGAATAATTCCACACACTACATAGTTGGCAAAATCGGCATACCAAGGAATGGAACCCTTAGATACCATCATGACCATCTCATCAGGAAAAACATCTTTAATATCCTTGTCACTTGACACAACAACACTTGTTTCGAGACTCGATAAATGATCATCCACCTGATTTTCACATCATTTTCGGTCTTTGACCTCAAAATTGAACTCTTGCAATAACAGCGCCCGTCAAATTAGTCTCGGTTTTGCATCCTTTTTGGCCCTTAAGTAGTGTATAGCCGCATGGTCGGTGTGCACCACTACCTTAGTTCCCAATAAGTAAGCTTAGAATTTCTCAAAAATGTATACTACAGCCAATAACTCATGTTTGGTAACAGTGTAGTTTCTTTGAGCCACATTAAAGGTCTTGCTCACATAGTAGACCGGGTGGAATAACTTGCCTGTACATTGACCAAGGACAGCACCCAAGGCTACTCCACCAGCGTCACACATTAGTTCAAATGGGCAGCTCCAATTCGCAGCAATTATAACCGGAGCCGACACAAGTTTCTCCTTTAGACACTCAAAAGCACTCATACAAGCTTCATTAAACATAAAAACATTGTCATTCTCAAGTAGCTTACAAAGAGGATGAGCTATCTTGGAGAAATCTTTTATAAACCGCCGGTAGAAACCCGCATGTCCCAAGAAGCTTCGGACAACTTTAACTGAGATAAGGGGTGGTAACTTGGAAATAACTTCAATCTTTGCTTGATCCACTTGTATGCCTTTCCTTAAAATCTTGTGCCCCAAAACAATCCCTTCTTTCACCATGAAATGACACTTCTCCCAATTAAGTACGAGGTTTGTTTCGACACATCTCTTTAAGTCTCGTCCTAAGTGTTCAAGGCATTCTTCAAATGAGTCCCCAACTATGGAAAAATCATCCATAAAAACCTCCATTGAGTCTTCAACCATATCAGCAAAAATAGACAACATACACCTTTGGAACGTTATTGGTGCATTACAAAACCCAAAAGGCAATCGTTTAAATGCAAATGTTCCATAGGGACAGCTGAAAGTAGTTTTGTCTTGATCCTCTGAGGCTATGGATATTTGATTGTAACCGGAGTAACCATCAAGGAAGCAATACCATCCACACCCCGCCAATCTATCAAGGATCTGGTCCATAAAGGGCATTGGAAAATGATCTTTCTCCGTTGCCGAAATAAGCTTTCTATAGTCCATGCACACATGCCCACCGGTAACTGGTCCCATTGGCCCAAGTTCACCTTTCTCATTCGGCACCACAGTTATACCACCATTCTTTGGAACACATTGAACTAGGCTTACCCACTTGCTATCCGCAATAAGGTAAACCACACCCGCATCTAACCACTTGATGATTTCCTTCTTAACTACTTCTTGCATTGGAGGATTCCACCTCCTTTGGTGCTCTACGCTGGGTTTACAATCAACTTCAAACTGAATCTTGTGCGTGCAAATACTGGGAGGAATCCCCACAATATCAGCAATTGTCCATCCAATAGCTTTGATGAATCTTTTTAGCACACCAACAAGTGCTTGTACCTTCCTTTCAAATAGGTCAGCTGCAATGATTACCAACAAGGTGTTATTAGCCCCCAAAAATACATATCGAAAATGAGAAGGAAGAGCTTTCAATTCAAGCTTCGGGGGTGCTTCATTGGATGGCTTCGCGAGAGGACTTTCCCTATTCTTCAAATCAATTTCAAGCTTCAAAGGGATTTTCGAATAAGAACCTAAACCTGATAAAGAAGCCACCACTTCATCATAATCTTTGATCTCTTCCCCATCAAAATTCAAAAGGACAGCAGCCAAAGATTCACCAATACAAGAAATTTCACCAATACTAGCAACCGCTTCATCGATCACATCAATAACTTACACCACATGGATGTCATTGGGTTGTTTCATAGACTTACACACATTAAAAGTGACTTCCTCCTCATTAACTCTAAATTTCAAGTCGCCACTCTCCGCATTAGCCAAAGCTCTTTCGATAGCCAAGAATGGTCTACCAAGAATAATTGGGATCTCGGCGTCCATCTCACAATCAAGAAAAACGAAATCTGTCGGAAAAATGAACTTGTCAACCTTTACCAAAATATCATAAAGAACACTGATAGGTCGCTTAATAGAATGATCTGCCATGAGAAGTCGCACTGTGGTTGACTTAGGCTCACCTAGACCAAGTTGCTTGAAAATAGCATATGGCATCAAGTTAATACTAGCTCCCAAATAACACAAGGCTTTGGCAAACTTGAACACCCCAATAGTGCAAGGTATCGTGAACGCTCCAGGATCATCCTTTTTAACAAGAACATTTGACATAATAGCGCTATAACTATGGGATACCTCGACCGTTTCAAAGTCCATACTTCTCTTTTTCGTGACCATTTCCTTCATAAACTTAGCATACCCCGGCATTTCTAGTAATGCATCCACCAACGGAAGATTTATAGAGAGACTTAAAAACAGAGAGAAACTTTTGAAATTTTGCATTGTCATCTCTCTTCTTCAACCTTTGTGAAAAAGGAGGGTTGATTTTAGGTAACGGCTTTGGAGAAACCGATTTAGACAAATCCCCCACCTTAGACATGGAAGTTCCACCGAGAGTAACATCATTAGTTGAATCAACATCTTTGTTGGGAACATCATTGTTCACACTATCCTCAAGACCATCATCATTACTCGCAATAGGTGGGATTTTACTCCGTTCAACCCCATCAACCTCAACCACATCGCTACCTAAAACTTTGCCACTTCGTGTCACAATCGCCATACACTGAGCATTCTCGTTCTTTGGGTTAGCCAATGTCTTACTAGGAAGGCCACCATTTGGTCTTTGATGCAATTGAGTGGATATTTTGACC
The DNA here is from genome assembly GCA_018342035.1 of Solanum appendiculatum. Taxonomy (NCBI): domain Eukaryota; kingdom Viridiplantae; phylum Streptophyta; class Magnoliopsida; order Solanales; family Solanaceae; genus Solanum; species Solanum appendiculatum. Next base: position 397,323 of record JAGDQO010000469.1, read on the forward strand.
ATTTGTGATTCAAGATGTTTAATTGAAGCGGAGTGAGAACTCACTATTTGATTTAGAGAAGAGAAATCAGCCCTAATCTCTTTGAGTACTTTGTCTGAACCTTCCTCCTTGTGAAAAATACGAGCAAGCATATCTTTAGTTCTAAAACTTTTTGGATTAGCCTTTGGTTTGGTAACTTTGGGACGATCATGTAGAGGCACATACCGATCTCTCTCACCAGCTCACTAATTTACACCTCGGTCACGCCACTCCCGATTGTCTCTCCAACCAACACCTTGTTCTTTGTTCCAACCGTGATTCTCACCCGGCCTTTCATAACTCGGACGAGAACCCACCATTTGATTTGACACAAATTAGACTTCTTCATTGTACATGGTTTCAAGTGTAGCATCATTCGGGCTCATGACAACTGCATTCATGGCTTTGGAACGCGCACCCATAACATGCTTTGTCAATAAATCCATCTGGGTCATCATCTTAGCCATATTCGTATCACGCTCTTGATCTTTCTCAATTTGCTCCTTAGTCATTCCGACCATAAGAGGTAATACTTGGTCTTCTCTTGTGTGCCATGCCCGGTTGATTTTAGTCATATCATCAAGTAACGCTGAGGCAATTGGAAACAGTTGTCTCATGATTCCACCTTGAATTAAATGATCAGCGATAGACTTGTTTATCGAATCGAGGCTACGGTAGAAGTATTGCAACAACACATTTTCAGGTAAACCATGAGTAGGGCATTGTAGAAGGAGCTTTTGGAATCTGAGTCATGTCTCATGGATTGGTTCCCCATCAAGTCTCTTGAAGTTCTGAATACCATCTCTCAACTTCATCATCTTCGAAGGGGGAAAGAATCGTTCAAGGAATGCTTCCGTCAGTTCCACCCAAGATGTAATTTAATCTCTTGGTAGTTCAGTCAACCACTTCGTTGCATCCCCAGTTAGAGAAAAGGGAAACAACCGAAGTCGGATTGACTATGTTTTTTAATGTGAAAGGGCTACACACGTCCACAAAGTTTTGAATATGCTCATGGGGATCCTTGTGAGGAAGTCCTTCAAAGGAACCTTTGATTTGTAACAGCTGAAGCATGGTTACGGTCACATGAAAGATAGCATTACCCATAATAGAGGGCAATCGTATGGCTCCAGCACTTCCAACTTGAGGTAATTGAAGTAATTCAGATTACCAACGTCATCATTCACATGATGCATATCATCATTCTTACCAATAACACTAGCAGCGTCAGTCATGTTGTCACCTGTTGAAAATAAACAACGAAAAGACTAATAAGTAAATTCGACTACAATTAAACTAATTCACTAAAATACGTCGATACAGGAATTCTAAACGCCATTGCCCGGAAGTGGCACAATTTTTGATAATCCTCAACTACATCTATAACGATTCATGATGTAGGCAGTCGCTAGTAATATAAACCCAACGAAGAGTTGGGGTCGATCCCACGAGGAATGGAACTAAGTATAGAATTCAAATATAAAGTATTAAAGTGATCTAGCTTTCTGTAGATGTAAACAAGTGAATCGATGCATGATGTAAATCTTTGAAGTTTCAATTATCAAATAAGAAGGGTTTTGAATGATTAAAATCAACAAACATGAATTAAAGAGGAATTAAACCAATGAGAAATGGGACCTTAGGGACGTGTGAGTGTTCAACTACCAATTTTACTAAATGGGTCATTACGAATTACTTAAGTATGCTGAACTATAATGGGTAGGCAAGATTACAACTATGATAGCTATTTTACAACCAACTATCATGCTTTCAATTGAGTTTTATCAAATCCCAGCAGGTTATACAATAAGAACACAATTTTCTACCTTAATTCAACCTACTTTAACAAGCTGGGTAGTACAAGTACAAACTAGTAAAATTATCAATTGTTAATTCCACTCAAATGCATCTTTGACAAGCATCAAAGAGATATAAACTAGAACTGAATTTGCAACTTCAATTCATAAGATGAAAACATGAATTAACAACTGAACCCATTCTAATTCAACATTTAATTCAGCACTCCATAAGACCCATAAGCTAATTAGGCATTTGAACACATAATCACACCCCTAAGGCATTGGGGTTTTAGCCAATCATAGTGAGAATGAAGAAATAGTTACAAAAAACATTAGCCATTGAGTTCCCAAGTCTTCAAACAGCAGATACAATCGACTAAAATTACACCCAATGTTTGATTCTCAAAAACTCCCAAGAATAACTCACCCAATCAACTCAAAGTATTCAAAAATGCAATGTACTTTGTTCTCTCAATACAATGCTATCCAACTCTCCTTCCTCCCATTTAAATATTTCTATTTATACTTCTAAAAAATTTCCCACGATTTTGAATTTCTAGACCATTCGGCGACGTAAGTTGGGCTCGCCTTCCAACTCGGTGATGCGCCAAGTTGCTCAATCTCGCCTTTTGTCTCTTGGTTTTTGTACAGTTTTGCTCCTGAAAATTTTTGCCGGAGTCCATTGGGCTCGCCTTTTCAACACGGCAATGCACTGATCAGTTCTTTAGCTCACCATTTTGCGTTTAATCCTCTCCTTGACTACTGGAACTTTAGGCGATGAGAATATCCACTCGACGTGTCGCCGAGTTCATTTTTGCGAGTTTCAGCCTCCTTGTTCCTTCCATTTTGTAAGTTTACAACTTCTCTTTGCATTATCCTATCCTTCCCTCATTCCAAATCCTTCATGTTGCACGGAAATGATTTAACATTAGTTATAGGTGCAAAATAGGCATTAAGGATACTAATTTGGCACAAACGAAGCTATAAATGAGTCAAAACTACCGATCATCAGCGTTGAAAGTCTTTTATCTAGATATTTATGCTTTGCTTGATCCCAGTGCTACCTTATATTTTGTGACGCCATATATGGCTATGTGGTTTGATGTTCTTCCGGATGTGTTGATAAACTCTTTTTCTTTCTCTACTCCTATTGGTGAATCTACTATGGCTAACTGAGTCTATAGGTCTCCTTACCCCATAGATTCACTCATGTTGATCTCATAGAGATTGATATGTTAGATTTTGATGTTATTCTGGTGATGGATTGGTTGCATTCATGTTATGCTTCTATTTATTGTAGAACCCGAGTGGTCAAGTTTAAATTTCCAAGTGAACCCATCCTAGAGTGGAAAGGGGGAAATTCTTTGCTTAAGAGTTGGTTTATTTCTTGTCTTAAAGCTAGAAAGATGATTTCCAAGGGTTGCATATACAATCTTGTTTGGGTTAGGGATATAGATTCCAAAACCCCTATCTTTGAGTCGGTCCCCATTGTTAATGAGTTTCCAGAAGTGTATCCTGATGATTTATCCCTTGTTCCTCTCGAAAGAGAAATGGACTTTGGTATTGACCTTCTCCCGGATACGCAACCTATTTCTATTCCTCGTTACCGAATGGCTCCGGCAGAACTTAAGGAATTAAATGAGCAATTGAAAGATTTGTTGGATAAAGGTTTCATCCAACCGTGTATCTCTCTATGGGGTGCTCCAGTTTTGTTTGTTCGGAAGAAAGATGGTTCACTTCCTATGTGTATTGACTATCGTTAATTAAATAAGGTTACCATTAAGAATAAGTATCCTCTTCCAAGGATAGATGATTTGTTTGATTAACTCCAAGGAGCGTGTTACTTCTCTAAGATTGACCTCTGGTCGGGTTATCAAAAATTGAGGGTGAAGGAAGATGACATTCCAAAGACGACTTTCTAAACTTGGTATGGTCACTACGAGTTCTTGGTAATGTCATTCAGTTTGACACATGCTCTGGATGCATTTACGGATTTGATGAATAGGGTGTTTAGACAATACCTAGATATGTTTATGATTGTGTTCATCGATGATATTTTGATTTACTCAAGGAGTGAAGATGTGCACACCAATCACTTGGGGATTGTGTTGCAAGTCTTCAAGGACCAACAACTTTTTGCAAAGTTTAGTAAATGTGAGTTTTGGTTGAGATCTGTGACTTTTCTTAGTCACATTGTTTCCGGTAAGGGTATTGAGGTAGATCCTAAGAAGACAGATCGATGTGGTTAAGAATTGGTCTAGACCTCTATCCCCTTCGGATATTCGAAGTTTCTTGGGTTTGGCTAGTTATTATAGAAGGTTCGTGGAAGGGTTTTCTTTGATTGCCTCTCCATTGACGGCGTTGACCCAAAATAAAGTTAAGTTTGTATAGTCTGAAGCGTGTGAAAAGAGTTTCCAAGAATTGAAAGATAGACTTACCTTCGCTCCGGTGTTGACTTTACCGGAAGGGTCCGATGGATTTGTGGTTTATTTTGATGCTTCAAGGGTTGAACTAGGATGTGTTCTTATGCAAAATTTGAAGGTTATTTCTTATGCTTCACGACAACTTAAAATCCATGAAAAGAACAATCCTACCCATGATTTAGAACTAGCCGCAGTTGTATTTGCTTTAAAGATTTGGATGCACTACTTATATGGTGTTCATGTTGACATCTTACCCGACCACCAAAGTTTGCAATATGTGTTCAAGCAAAAGCATTTAAATCTTCACCAAAGGAGGTGGCTGAATTACTATATACTCTAACAATATGAGGTTGTTTGGTGTGATGAATAAGGAAAAATAATCCTAGGATAAGCTTTTAATACTCCTCAATTCTTTGTTTGGTTATAAAGTGTGGGATAACTTATCCCAAGGTTAATAATTATGACTGGGATGATAATCAACTTGTGGGTGGAATATCAATCCCGGAATAAGTTATCCCAGGAAAAAATTTAAATAACAAAAGTTCCCCCTTAAATTTTCTTTTATACATCACTTTTTCATACATGTATATTCAAATAATTTTTAATATCATTTATAATAATATTCACAACCTTCACTAGCTACTCGTTTTTTTATGATTATATATATTTCTATTAAAAAAATTATACTATATAAATATAATTTTTATTTATGAATATATCATACGTTGAATTTAATTTGACTAAATCTTATGGTTATTTATATTTTAATTTCTCTTAAAATGTTCACTCCAGTATTGAACGACATATGTTTAATTAGATAGTCTTTTAATCACTTGAAATTCGTATTTTATGTATCAATTAAAATGAAGATAACTTTAATATTTTACAATATATATGTGATATGTGCTTAAATAAAGTGACATCAATAATTAAATTTTTTTTACTTTAATAAACTTAAGATGAAGTTTTATTTTCAAGCTAAATAAAATAGATGTTTAATATTTAAAAACACACGGCATAATAATGAGAATGCACACATAAAAATATTCAAGCTAAATAAGATGAAAGTTTTATTTTAAGAGTGACTAACTAAAGCTTGCAAAGAAGGTATAAAAAACTAAATAAAATAGAGGGTATTTTTGTAAACAAACAACTTATTCTTAGAAATTAGGACATGCATATTATTTGAATATGACAAACCAACCAACAGACAAAAAATAATCTCAGCATAATTAATCATATTGTAACTTATCCCAGCATAATTTATCTCATCATAACTAAACCCAACATAACTTGTCTTCAAACCAAACGACTCCTACAAGTTAAATGGGTAATAACAAGTTCTTTTCTATTGCTAATGCAAGAGACTTCTCTTTTCGAGCCTTTATATCACAACCTGAAATCGGGCCATGATGACGCCTACCACAACCCCCGAGTAGGAAAGCCAAACCCAAACTAAATTTGTGGAAAATAACATTTTAATAGTAATAATGAAGAATAAATGGAAACAGTAATAAAATATAGAAACAGGCCATAGCATAGAAATGTAGTATGATATGCAATATATAAAAGAAGCCAAAAAGTGACCAAGATGACAAATTAACACCAGACCTAATCACCGAACCTGATGTCACACAGTCTATATATACAAGAGAAGTGACTGATCAAAATACAAAATGCAAGACAATAAAAAAGAGGGAAAGCTCCAAGTCTCTAAAAGCTAGGAGCTCACCACGATCTAAGTTTGTGACAGCCAAGGGAGATCCAATGCTCACTGAGGTTGGCTTATACTAGGAGCTACGTCAAAAAAAGATGTAAAAGTGTAGTACGAGTACCAAAACACGGGGAACTCAGTATGCATCATAGGTCGACCGAGCTCAAAAATATCAAATATATAAGGAGAAGCACCACGATACTAGCATTACAAGGATAAGCTCTAAGATACGACAACACCAATACAGAGAACAAGAAGGCAACAATCATAACTCAAGAACAAGCTACACAAATATACAAGGCAACAATCATAACTCAAGAACAAGCTACACAAAGATACAAGGCAACAACAACCACACTCAAGAGACAAATAGCATAGTAATGCAATGCAAATGATGAATGAAGGAAAGTAAGAAGCCTGAAAGAAACCTCAAGCCGCCCGCAATAATACCTCGGACATATAATTGAAATACCAATAACCCAGATATATGTCAATGTACCATCTGGAATAATATCTCAAACTTATCAACAAGTATATATGGTAGAATGTAGCCAAGAACTGAGTCAACGGGCCGCTCGAAATGATACCTCAAACTTAACAGTATAAAGTTAGCTGAAAAGTACAAACAATCATGCAACAAGTTATTTTTTCCATTTAAAATCTTAAAAGTCTCAAAAATTACCAAATTATCTAATAAACCCCATTTTTATCATATTCAAAGCTTTTTCAAAGATAAGCAAACAAATACAATTGACATGATCAATATCAATACAAATCTCACACACCCACATCAGAATGAAACACACCAAACACACATTTGGGTAAACCCCATCACAGCATAGACGTACTAACCTGGAAGTCTGACCAGTCCTAGTTCATGACCTCGAGCTCAACAATCAATATCAACATAGTTTAAAAGCTCAAAAATACCAAAGAGGCAACCGAACATGAGGCAACCGAACATGTGGCAACCTAAGTTTCACGCCATCTAGAAGCCATTTCTAAGGACGCTAAAAGACACCAACAACAAGAATCAACCTTAACTAGGATTTTTTTGGCTAAAACCTATTCTAAAAAACCCAACAATGGCCATAATCAACTAAGGATCAAGTAAGCCTAAACTAATCCTACATTCCAACCTAACATTCGATACTACTCAAAACATAATTAATCAAACTAAGTCAAGTCTAAATAAAGGGAAACAATAACCCAAACCAAGGTTAAAACTGCACTTGAACCTCTATTCTGATGTCTTTCCCCTCCAAAAGGCCTCCAAATATTGCTAAGCTTTCGACAACACAATGGGAATGCAAAAACAAGCAAAAAAATACTCATATTAGTATAAGAATTTGATATTGGAAAAAAGAACCAGAAGAACACCAACATGGGACCCACACATCGAGTCACAAAATTGACTCCATCATGATGTCCCAAACAACTCAAGGAACTTGTGCCCCAAAAATGGGCACAATATGAGCACTAGTCGAGCCAAATCAACCCCTCCAATATTTAGGTCAACAAGGACCAAAAATGGAGAATTAAAGAGGAAAGTGATGGAATTACCAAGGTTAATGACATAGTCAATGACCCCAGAACATGACCTTGTGATTCCCCAATGCAACCCACCAAGAATTACCCAATTCCACCAAGAAAATTTCTCCAAATTGTCAAAATACTAAGTCCTCCTTAAAGAAATGCATGCTAAAAATGGGTATAAATCTTATAACTATTAGGTAATTATCCCTTCATGAATGCGGGGATTCCTTTGCAAACGTAGAGGTCACACTGTGTAACACCTCGGAAATTGGGAGTTGATTTTGGGTTGAAAAGTTGCTGAAAAATGGTCCCATACCAGTTTCGACGAATCAATCTACAGTCCATCGAAAGTCTTACGAACCATAAAAGTGAGTCATAGGAACTGGGAAGGACCTTGGAAAATAAAAAGTGTTTGATGATGGTCTACGAATGGACAGGATGAACCGTGAGAATATCTACCAGCCATAGAAAGGCTTCCGTAAAAGTTGTTTGGACTTAGTGAAATCATGGATGGTTCTTCAGTTCTACGATGAGGTCCTACGGACCATAAAAAGTTCCATGGCCCATAGGAAGGGTTTCATGGAACTTCCAAAATATTAAGTTCCCGTAACATGTCCTACAACTAATTAGGAGGGTCTGTACAAAGTCTTACAGATCATAGGTCCAACCATAGACCTTGCTCGGGAGATTTTTAATAAGGTGTTTTGGTCTTTCCTTACCCAATTAACCCCTAAACTATGTCTTTTTGTCCCTATCACTTCCCCTATATTCCTTTTTACTCTTCAAACCTAACACATTCCCTCTCATTTTCTAAAACTCACAAAAATCTCTCAAGCATTCTTCTCCAAATTCTCTCTCAAGCTTCAAGGAAAACAAAGCTAGGGTTATATCAACAGCTTCAAGGTTTCTCTTGATTTTTGGGTTTTGATTACCCAAGGTATGTGAAAATTCACCAATGGATCCCTTTCATCCATTGGGTTTCAGAAGAAACTCAAATCTCCAAATTTAATTTCACCCAATTATCTAAGGTTTCATGTTATTCTTCATGGGTCCTATTTATTATGATTCAACTGATATTATTTGATCTTACAATACATAATTCAATTCAATTATATGTTTTCCAATTGATTTCATATGGACCCATGCTTTATACTTGATTATGACTATGAACTTATGAACTTCAATTTATGAATTGATTATGGGTTCATGCATGTTTTATGAAAATAATGATTTATAACTAAAGAATGCTTTGAAGATAAGTATCAAGGATTTGTGAAAGGTTTTCTCAGATTTGAATGAAAATCATGATTTGGATTCTTAGATAGGTAAGTGTCCTAATGAATGAAGTTATGAAATCATAGTTTTGAAAGGAGCTATTCTATTATGAACTTATGATTCGATTGGTAGTCTTTAATTGTTGCCTTTCCAAGTTTTTTGATATGATTATGATTATGTCTTTTCTGTTGAGATTTAATTTGCGCGGAGAGGACTTTGAAATGGAGTCGTTACTGTTAGTAGAGGTTTGGTCTTTAGTAGCAATTTCTTTATCCCAAACTACGTACCACCGTAAAATTATCTTAAATGACCTAGCTAGTGGATCCACCTTAGCAATATTAATGATATGTAGTTCTACCTTAGTAAGTAGACTCTCCTTTTTGGTGTGAGGGTTACACTAGATTTCATGTTATAGGTCACATGGTCTTATTGTTGGTTAATGGTAAGTATTCTACAAATAAACTATGCTTTCTATAAAGGTCCTTTCAAAGCTTTTTCTATGGTTTTCAAGTATGCATTGACCTTATTCATGACTTATGATTTCTCTTTAAAAGGCTTTATTTACATTTCACTTGGTCATGCATATTATGCTTTAGCACACCATATTATTATATTTTACGTTTTCATGTATTTCCCTATACTTAGTACATTTATCATACTAATGCATACTTGTGCCTATATTATCTCATAATATAGGGTCCAACGCTCCTCCTCCCAGATGTGGTTAGATCGGGATTACTCAGCTACTGATTACTTGGATTGGTGAGTCCTTATGGTTGGAGGACAAGGCCTTTGACGTTTTATTGCTTTTATTTTCTTTTAGTTTCATATACCGCGTATTCTCATATGTATTATGTTGGTATCTTTTATGTCATCTTTTGATTTGAGAGTTATATTGATTATATCTCTGGAATTATATTTTATTACGTTATACTTATGTCAAGTGGCTTGTTTAGGATCTCTCTAACTCTTATTCTCCATATCACATCTAGTGTTTACTTTGGGTCATGACAAACTTCGTATTCAGAGCACCAGGTTTTAGAAAGGTCGTAGGATGTTTGACAAGCTGCATTGAGTAGAGTCTTGTTCATGAGTGTGAAGCGTGCCACATTTATGAATTGGAAACTACAAGGCATTTAGGAAACTTAACTTCTTTCACTATTCTAAAGTCGTGCCATAGAGTTTTATCTCTGTAAAGGTCTTTCTCCTAAATATTTTTCGATACTTTTCAAGATATGCCTCCTTGAAGAGCTAACACAAGAAGGAATGTGGGTGAAAATGTGGAGCCTGAGGTTCCTTAAGTGACGGTCGATCCTTTGACCAAGCAAGTGTCACATGCTAAGTTTCGAGCCACTTTTCAAGTGTTGGCTCAAGCTATGACCGTCAAAGCTAATAGAGAGGTCATTGCTCCCCTGAACCCAATGGTGGGTACAGCAGCAACAAAGGTGAGGGACTTCACTCATATGATTCCCTCGAAGTTCTTTGGTTCAAAATTTGATGAAGATCCCCAAGAGTTTGTTGAGGAAATCCACAAAATCATGGAGATTATGGGAGTTACATCAGTGGAAAAGGTGGACTTGGCCGCTTATGAACTTAAGGGTGTTGCTCAAGTGTTGTTCAATCAATGGAAAGAGGAAAGGGAAATTAATGTTGGTCCTCTTGATTAAGAGAAATTCAATAGGGCTTTTCTTGATCATTTCTTTCCCCTTGAGATGAGGGAAGTGAAAGTTCTTGAGTTCATCAATCTTTGTCAAGGAAATATGAGTGTGAAGGAGTATGCATTGAATTTCACACAATTGTCTAGGTATGCTCCTACTATGGTTGCGGATTCTAGGGAAAGGATGAGTAAGTTTGTATCGGCCGTATTCGAATGGTGGTTAAGATGTGTTGTATCACCATGTTGATTAAGGAGATGAATATCTCTCATTTGATGATACATGCTCAACAAATCAAAGAGGAGAAGCTAAGGGAAAATTTTAGAGAGTCAAAAAGGGCAAGGACAGTTGATGATGACTTTTCTCATTCTAGGTCTGGTGGACATCATCGTCCTCAGTTTCGGAAAGAGTTCTACGGTAAAGGTTCCTCTAATGTTATGGATCCAAAGTTCAACAAAGATAGGGTGTCTAATCCTAATCCTCAAAGAGGTGGTTTTAGTGGATCTTCTATTCCCGCTTGCCAAAAGTATGACAAGAGTCATTTGGGAAGGTGCTTAGCTGGTACAGATGCTTACTATGGTAGTGGGAAAAGTAGTCACAAGATTAGAGACTTTCTGTTGCAAGCTACTAAGGGTTAAGGATGGTAGGCAAGCTCAATCGAGTGGTTCCGATTCGGGTGCTCCTCGTCAGAATGATATATGCTCTTCAGACTCGACATGATCATGAGGGTTCTCTCGATGTTATGATCGGTATGTTGAAAGTCTTTCACCATGATGTATATGTTTTTCTTGATCCTGGGTGCTACATTGTCTTTTGTGACTCCTTATGTGGCTATGATATTTGATGTCTGTCCTGATATTCTTTAGAACCTTTTCAGTCTATAAACTTGTCGGTGACTCTATTGTTGCTAAACAAGTCTATAAAAATTGACGTGTTTCTCATAGAGTCACACATGTTAATCTTGTAGAGCTTGATATATTATATTTTGATGTTATTCATTGGATGGATTGGCTTTACTCTTGTTATGCTTCTATAGATTGTGAGACCCGATTGATCACATTTCAGGTTCCCAATGAACCTATCTTAGAATGGAAAAAGGGGAATTCAGCGCCTAATGGTCAGTTCATATCTTACCAGAAGTCTAGGAAAATGATTTCTAAGGATTGCATTTATCATCTTGTTTGGGTTAGGAATACGGATTCTGAAACCCCTACTCTTAAGTCAGTTCCAATTACAAATGATTTTTTAAAAAAGTGTTTCTCGATGATCTTCTCGGTATTTCTCCCCAAAGAAAAATAGACTTCGATATTGACATACTCCTAGATATGCAGCCTATCTCTATACCTCCTTATCATATGGCTTCAGTAGAACTTAAGGAATTAAAGGATTTGTTGAATAGGGGTTTCATTAGATCGAGTATCTCACCATAGGGTGCTCCGGTATTGTTTGTTCGAAAGAAGGATGGTTCACTCTGTATGTGTATTGACTATCGACTAATTAACAAGGTCATAATAAAGAATAAATATCCTATTTCGAAGATTGATGACTTGTTTGATCAACTTCAAGGTGCTAGTTTTTCTCAAAAATTGATCTTCGATCAGGTATCATCAATTGAGTGTAAAGGAAAGTGACATTTTGAAGACGGTCTTTCGAACTCGATATGTCACTATAAGTTTTTAGAGATGTCATTTGGTTTGACTAATGCCCCAACAACTTCCATGGATCTTATGAATCGAGTTTTCAAACAATATCTTGACATGTTCATGATTGTATTTGTTGATGATATTCTAATTCACTCACAGAGTGAGGATGAGCATGTTGAGCATCTAAGGATTGTGTTGCAAGTTCTAAAGGATCGTCAATTGTTTGCTAAGTTTAGCAAATGTGAATTTTGGTTGAGGTCTATTGTTGTCATTTGTCATATTATCTCCGATGAAGGTATTCAAGTGGACCCTAAGAAGACCGAGTCATTTAAGAATTGGCCTAGATCTTTGTCCACTTCGGATATTTAGAGTTTCTTGGGTTTGGCCAGTTACCATAGAAGGTTTGTGGAAGGATTTTATTCTACTGCTTCACCTTTGACGACATTGACTAAAAAGAAGGTGAAATTTCTTGGGTCAGAAACTTGTGAGAAAAGTTTTCTAGAGTTGAAGGATAGACTCACTGCAGCCCCTGTCTTGACATTACCAGAAGGATTGAATGGTTTTGTGGTATATTGTGATGCTTCAGAATTGGTCTTGGTTGTGTTTTGATGCAATATTGGTAAGTCATTACTTATGTTTCAAGGCAATTGAAGGTGCATGAAATGAATTACCTGATTCGTGATTTGGAATTAGCGGTGGTGGTTTTTGCTTCAAAGATTTGGAGACATTACTTATATTGTGTTCATGTGGATGTGCTCACCAACCATATGAGCTTAAAATACGTGTTCACCAAAAGGACTTGAATCTTCGCCAAAGGAGATGGCTTGAGTAATTGAAAAATTATGACATGAGTGTCCTTTATTATCGAGGTAAAGCGAATGTGGTTGCAGATACTCTTAGTCGACTATCGATGGGTAGTGTTGCTCATGTTGAGGATGGTAAGAAAGAGTTAGTTTGTGATGTTCATAGATTGTTCTGATTGGGTATTCACTTGGTTGATTCCAATAAAGGTGGAGTGATTGTTCAAAATGGTTCAGAATCATCTTTTGTTATGAATGTGAAGGCTAAGCAAGATCTTGATCCGATTTTGTTTGATTTGACAAAGTCAATTTCGAAAAAGCCATTGAGGCTTTCTTCCAAGGGGGAGATAAGGTTCTTCATTACCAAGGTCATTTATGTATTCCAAATTTTGATAAGTTGAGAAATCAAATCCTGAAAGAAGCTCACAATTCTTGATATTCTATTCATCCAGGAGCCACCAAGATATACTGTGATATGTAGGAAGTCTATTGGAGGAATGGAATGAAGAGGGATATCGTGGAATTTGTAGCTAAGTGTTCGAATTGTAAACAAGTGAAAGTTGAGCATAAAAAACTAGGCAATTTTGCTCAAGACATTACCACTCCTACTTGGAAGTGGGGAGATTTTAATATGGACTTCATTACGGGTTTATCTCGTACTCGTCATCAGCTTGACTCAAATTGGGTTATTGTGGACCGAATGAAGAAGTCAGCTCATTTTCTTCCAATGAAGACTTCATTTTCAGCCGATGATTATGCTAAGCTTTAAATTCAGGAAATGGTAAGATTGCATAGAGTGCCTTTATCCATTATCTCTGATCATGGTACTCATTTGACGTCTCAGTTTAGGAGGTCATTTCAGAATGGTCTTGGTACTCAAGTGAAGCTTAGTACGGCTTTTCATCCTTAGACCGATGGACAAGTTGAGAGTACTATTCAGACTTTGGAAGATATGTTGAGAGCTTACATGATTGACTTGAAAGGTAATTGGGATGATCATTAATTTTCCTTTGATCAAGTTTGCTTATAATAATAGTTATCACTCAAGTATCCAAATGGCTCAATTTGAGGCTCTTTATGGTAGGTGATGTAGGTCTCCTATCAGTTGGTTTAAAGTTGGTGAGGTTGCTTTGATAAGGCCCTAGTTAGTGCATGAGGCTATGGAAAAGGTTTGACTTAATCGTGAAAGGTTGAAAATGGATCAAAGTCGATAAAAGTATTATGCCGATGTTACAAGAAGAGAACTTGAATTTGATGTTAATAATTGGGTTTATTTGAAAATCTCACCCACGAAGGGTGTGATGAGATTCACAAAGAAAGGGAAGTTTAGTCTTCGTTATGTGGGCCCGTATCAAATTTTGAGGTGTATTGGCAAAGTGGCCAATGAACTAGAGTTACCTACTGATTTGGCATCGGTACATCCGGTATTCCATGTCTCTTTATTGAAAAAGTATGTTGGAGATAGGACGTCTATAGTGCAATTGGAAAATTTGGGAGTTAAGGGAAGTCTTTCATACGAAAAGGTTCCGGTTGAGGTTCTAGACTGGCAAGTTTGGAAGTTGAGAAATAAGGAAGTTGCATCTGTAGAAGTTCTTTGGAGGAATCAGTTAGTTGAGGGTGCTGCTAGAGAGGTCAAAGTCGATATGATGTCCAAGTATCCCTATCTCTTTCTCTCAGCTCCTATTCTCGTTTGAGGTATTAGTTCCTCATGGTTCATTCTTTTGGATTCATGCGTTTTAGTCATTCTCATGTTTCCATATTCATGCATGATCATGAAAACTTGATTTTTTTAGTTACGTTTTAGCTTGGAGTCGATTACTCCTTGATGATGTGCATTTTGATGTGATTTACATTCATGTTGGGCTGTTAGTTTCTCTCCCTACTCTATTCATGCTAGTTTGAGTTCCATTCGAGGACAAATGTTCCCATGGGGGAGATATTGTAACAACTCAGAAATTGGGAGTTGAGTTTGGGTTGAAAAGTTGCAGAAAATTTGTCTAGTGCCTGTTTCTACGGATCACTCTACGGTCTATAGGAAGTCTTACGGATTGTAGGAGTGAGTCGTACGAACTGGGAAGGACCTTGGAAAATTTCAAGTCTCTGATGATGATCTACGAATGGATAGGACGAACCGTGAGAATATCTTGGAGCCGTAGAAAGACTTCCGTAGAAGTTGTTTGGACTTAGTGAAATCATGGATGGTTCTTTGTTCTACGATGAGGTCTTATGGACCTTAGAAAGTTCCACGGCCCATAGGAAGGGTTTTGTGGAACTGCAAGAATATTAAGTTACTGTAACAAGACCTACAGTTAACCAGGACAGTCCGTAGGAAGTTTTACGAATAGTAGGTCCAACCGTAAACCCTGTCAGGCAGATTTTTATTAAGGGTGTCTTGGTCTTTCACTACCCAATTAACCCTTAAACTATCATTTTTGCCCAACAACCACCCTAGAACCATTTTTACTCTTCAAACCTAACCCATTCCCTCCAATTCTCTCAAACTGACAAAAATCTCTCAAGGGTTCTTCTCTAAATTCTCTCTCAAGATTCAAGGAAAAAATCTAGGGTTTCATCAAGAAATTCAAGGCTTTTTTTTTGCTTTTTGGGCTTTGATTACCCAAGGTATGTAGAAATTCACCAATGGATCCCTTTCATCCATTGGGTTCCGAAAGAAACTCAAATCTCCTAATTCAATTTCACCCAATTATCTAGGGTTTCATGCTATTCTTCATGGGTCCTATTTATTATGATTCAATTTATATTATTTGATCTTATTATGCATGATTCAATTCAATTATATGTTTTTCAAATGATTTCATATGGACCCATGCTTTATACATGATTATAACTATGAACTTATGAACTTCAATTTATGAATTGATGATGGATTCATGCATGTTTGATGAAAACAGTGATTTATGACTAAAGAATGCTTTGAAGATAAGTATTATAGCTCAAATGGTCTTATTATTGGTTAACGGTAAATATTCGTCAAATGAATTATGTTTTCTATAAAGGCCTTTCCAAATATGTTTCTATGGTTTTCAAGTATACATTGACCTTGTTCATGACTTGTGATTTCTCTAAAAGGCTTTATTTATGTTTCACTTGGTCATGCATATTATGCTTTAGCTCACCATATTATCATGTTTTACGTTTTCATGCATCTCCCCATACTTAGTACATTCATCATACTAATCCATATGTGTGCCTATATTGTCTCATAATAAAGGGTCTGATGCTCCTCCTCCCGGACATGGTTAGATCGGGATTGCTCAGCTACTGATTACTTGGACTGGTGAGTCCTTATTGTTCGAGGACAAGGCCTTTGACGTTTTATTGCTTTTATTGTCTTTTAGTTTCAGAATTGTACAT
This sequence comes from Solanum appendiculatum, assembly GCA_018342035.1. NCBI lineage: Eukaryota > Viridiplantae > Streptophyta > Magnoliopsida > Solanales > Solanaceae > Solanum > Solanum appendiculatum. The sequence continues at coordinate 413,558 of JAGDQO010000469.1, forward strand.
TGTGTATGGGTTACGTCCCAACCACTCCTATGGTGTTAGAAAGGCTATGTCAGACTAAGTAGTATTCCGTGTATTCTTGTATGTACTCTATTGGTATCTTTTATGTCATCTTATGAGTTGAGACTTATATCGATTATATCTTTGGAATTATATTTCATTATGCCATGCTTATGTCAAGTTGATTATTTAGATCTCTCAGGGTCTTATTCACCATGTCACATCTTGGGTGTTCTTTGGATCATGACACAGGGCTTGCTCTCCACAAACTCAGACAAGGGTTCACGAACATTGAGAAGAGAACAGTGATGCACCAGTAGCACTGTATCAGTAGTTCACCAAAAATAAGAATTTTCCCGATAGGGGTTTGGAATTCGTTTGGAACCCCGTCAATGCAAACAAACTATGCTATACAATCATGAACAATATTTTGGACTCAACGGAATCGATGAAACAATTAACGGAGGTTGTCTCATCAAAATGTTGACCCATGTCAACACTTACAAAGAAATACCAAAAAAATGACAATGGCCTCCAACTCATCCCGAACACCTCGAGATCAAAACTTAAGTATCACAACCCTATTTCTCAGGTCATGATGGCACCTACTACACCCCACCAGTAGGTAAGCCTAACCTTTAGCCCAAAACCATATGTAACGGACTACCAACAGAAAGCCAACGACAAGAAGCATAAAGCTTAGAGCAAATCAAAGAAAGGATAATCAAAAGAAATACAAAATAGGAACCACACCAAGACCTAGCATCACTCAGTAATCGAGTATCTAATCTAAAATAAGAAAACAAGGCTTTTGTATATACAACATGAGTAGAGGCTGTCTCTGAATACAATGTAAAGACTAAGCCTAGCAAACATAGAGGGAAACCCGTAACTCCAAATTCCATAAGCGCACCTTAGTCTCCAAAACTCCAAACTACTCCCCACGACTCCAAATCAACGGTGGTAGCTCAAATTGTGATCTGCAATGGGTAGAAGTGTAGTATGAGTGCAAAGCATGGTACTCAGTAGGCATCGGCCGACTGAGCTTAAACGATAACACAAGCATAAACAAGAAGTAATAAGAAGAGCATAGCACAAGTAACTAAACATGAGATACTAAGTACGCAAGCAACAAGGAACAGAAATAGGATACAAGGGGTAAGAAGCCGAGTCAGGAACGTACCTAGACCGCAACCCAACAACCTACTCGCAAGCAACTAAGATGCCAAGTCAACTACCCGTGGTCAGGAGGACCCACAACCAGAATTCTAAAGTCGAAGCCTATTTGCTAACAAGAAAACAATAATAGAGAACAGGATATAGTCAAACAATAACCTAACCGGACCCCATAAGCCCAGAAGGTACAAACAACAAACACAACCCAACCGGCCCCCATAAATCCGAAGGTGCAATCAACAAACAAGTATACTGGTGATAGGTGATGCATATGAATTTAGGGTGAGTAGTAGGACCATCAGTGACCATAAGAAACCTTTAACCACAAGTAATCCCATTAAAGGGCCACCTAGCCAGACGATAAACTCCCAAGGGCTTAAGCCCCCAGCTAGCAGGAGTTAACCCGAGGGTAAATATAACAAATTAAGGCCACCCAGCCAGACATTAAACTCTAAGAGACGTAAGCCTCCCCGCTAGTAAAAGTAAGCCTGAGGGTGAAAGTATAACAAAATCATGCAAAGAAGGGCGTCAATGCACCGGGTAGTCAAGTAAAACTGAGCACATCCCAAATACCTCTTACATATGAAGTAGGAAAAGAGCACGTCCCTAATGCCTCATAATCTCAAAAACTAGTAAAGCAAGTGATCCTGATAGTACAACTCCCGCTAAAACCAATTTAGAATAAAAGTCGAGTAAAGTAGTATCTCATCATGAATGGTAACTACGCCAATAAATGAGCCAAGATCACACCGCAAAACCGTGAGAATGAACAAACAATGCAACGAATGCCATAATCAGCATTCAAATAAGGTACTTAAGTCAACTAACCATACAGCCAACCAAACCACGGTATCCAAGCAGAGAGTACTAACTTGGGATCCAACTGGTCCTCGCACACGGTCTTAGGCCCAACAATATAATCATAAACTAAATAAGCGTACAACAAGCCTACCGCTAAACAACAAGCGAAGGGATCAAGAATAGATTTCAAATCAATAAAGACAGAGCAACTCAAGGGACGACACCCTACCCCATTCACACCACTCTAGTCCACGACTGAGCACCGCTAGGATCAATCTATGGCTACGACAAGACAACAATGCTACAAGCACCAACACAATGAGGACGATCCAATACAAGCCTTATCGAAGTAAATCAAGACTACAAGGGAGATAAAACACGACCTAAGGCATCTAAGGTTCAATCTAGTCTAAGGCCACAATGTATCTACCCTACCAATGATAAGCAAGATCATCTACACCACAAGCAAAGCTAATAGCCTAAACTAAGGATCCTAACACCCACAATAAGCCCAAGGGTCCTACAAAATCAAGAAAAGATGGAATGATAAGACGAAAGTAGAATATCCCGAAAATACGATCCAAAATTACATGAAATATATACTAGGCATTATCTACGAAGCTCAATCAAGAAATTAGACCAAAGCCTACCTCAAAAACAATCACGAGCACTTCAAATCCAATGCACAAGGGCTATCCGCTCTTGAAAAGCCTCCAAACACCACCACTCTATTAAATTATCTATCACAATGTCATCATAGACATTTAAACATTAAATTTGCAATAATTAGAAATGGACCCACAAATTGAGTCAAAATGGAAATGTGGAACCCACGGCAAAAATCAAAAATTGACTTAGTCAAAAGGTTCTAATTGACTAACCGAACTTGTGTCTCGAAATGGGACATAATTTCATGCCTGTAACAGCCCAAAAAAACACATACAACAAAATCCCCATTAAAGAGATAAGGCAGCCCCTTCGGAGCAAGAGTTACCTCAATAGGAAATACCCCAACACTTCTCAAACACACCAACACGTAGCAAAGATCAACACGGACCCCCAGCACTTTGAATAGCCTTAATCGGACCTCCCAAGATCAAGAAATTGCATTTTGATGTTTGGAAGAGCTCCTAAAAATGACCCTGGTCTTTATGAAAAAAACTAGGAAATTGCCTTCCGCGAATGCGGTACCATGTCCGCTAACGCGGAGGTCTACATTGATCGGGTCCAAGTGTCCTTCTCCATGAGACACGGGACCTAGTTCGTAAATGAGGAGGGAAACCTCACCCTTCTCCGCAAATGCGGGGACCTGATCCACGAACTTGGAAAGCAAACAACTCCTTCTCCGCGAACATGGGACCTGCTTCTCGAACACGAAGACAAAGTTCAGATGCACCGGCTGAACTTTAAGAGTTGAAAAATACTCTGATGGGGTGCTCAAAATTCATTTAGCATCATGTATGCGTAAAAAAAATATGCTACCCCATCAAATTCGGCGTTCCAGACTTAACCGAACCGTCGAAACTTCCATCCGAGGTCATCCCGATGAAAAGTGTGTCCCATACACAAGTTCTATTTTAATCTAAACTCCATAATAAGGCTCAAAATGAGACCAAAAGCCTTGGAAACCACATGAAAGGTCATTCTAGACAAAACTCGACATTCTAGAGCTAACCGCGCTAATGGAATTCCCATCCGAGCAGTTTACCAAGAATGTTGACCGAAGTCAAACCTAGGCTTAAGCTTCAAAGTTAAAACGCCTAATGACACAAAGTCACAGCGGAAGTATCGGGACCCATACAGACCTTGCCCCTATCCTAAAATGTCCCTTTCGGAGTTGATGAAACCATTATAATTGCATTCGAGACCATTTTCTTGAACTTTTGATCAAAATCAACTACTAAAATTTTAAAGGCTCAAAAACACAAAAACTTGTACAAAACTAAAGTGAAAGACCCGGTGACCAAACTTTCGGTTCTAGCAAGTCTAATAACTTGGGGTTGCTATAGGAAAGCTCTAAACGCTGAAAAGATCAGAAAACAAAGAAGATTACCTGAAGGATCATTACAACATCCACTACTAAAAGGACTTTCATTCACGATATTAGAAGGATGGGCACAACTTGAAGGCACAAAAAGAATAGGATACCAAGTCCACATGCTCCATCAGACCCTCATGCACCCTCTCGAATCGAACAACGCCAACATAAAACTCACGCTCAAAGGAAAATCTTCAATTTCACTTCGAAACTCCAAAAACTCCTCCAATTCCTTTTTGGACTCCAACTCTCGCCCAACAGAACCAAACGTGTTTGAACACACCAGATTCATATGAGAAGACCAACACTGCACCAAAACCATAGAATAGAGCAAACACAGGACAATGGAAGATGCAACCCAACTCCTAAATTAAAATACTCACCTTATGCTCCAAATCTAATATCTTCTAACAATCAAGAGCGTCGTGCTGGTCCTTAGCTATCCTGAACCTCTCCAACACCAACTGAAACCTACTTACAAGCCCACACAACACCAACATCGGAAGAACAACATGCACCTCCTGAACATCGAGGAACTACAATTGCCCAAACAAGGAACTCAGCCCAAGGAAGGGCCCAAAATCCATTCCTAACACTCAAAATCAACAAACCCATCTGAAAGACAACCTTCTGAAGCTAACCATGCTAATCCTAAACTAGAACCAACTAAAATATAAGATCCCACGCCAGGAGTTGAACCTTCCATTTTCCAATAGAAGTTAAGGCCTAAAGCCACCGACGAACACCACCATTCGGACTCTATATCACACAATAACCTCGAGAGCTATCAATACAACAACAAAGAACCAAAGCAATAGCAATCAAGGCACCATGAGAAATCACAACTCTGAATTCTGGCTAGCCATAACCAAATGATAACGCCCAAACTACACCACTCTAAAGAGGTATAAGCGATCTCTTGTCAAATATAGAACCTAACAGAGGTTAGGGTCGATCCCACGAGAATATGGTTCAGACTTAGGCTAATTAAGATTAAGTGTACGTTTAGTCAGATTATTTCTAAAAGAAGTAAAAGAGGGCGGATTTGCAATAATTAAAAGAAATAGTGATTTGTGATTCGATTAGTAACCAGTTAACCAAAAGCAACACTTGCAGTTTTGATTTATCAATAAAGTATAAAACTAGGGTTTATGTGTTCCCCCTTCAAAAATAATTTTTATGCCCTATTTATAGATATAGAAACCCCAAATAAAATACTTGAGTCCTAAACAAATTAGGAAACCAAAACTCAATTAAATTGGGTCTTCTGTACGTGAAAATCTGCACCGCCTCATATTGCTGCTAGCCGCCAAAAAAGAATAACGTCTCACCAACTGCCACGTGGCAGCTTGGAATTGCAATTTCGCAATTTTGTTCGCTGCTATTGCCATGGTACAAATTTATTATTTTATTAAATTTAATCCACTAAGTTGTCTGCTTGATTTTCCTTCTAGAATCTTCTATTTTTAATTCGTTTTAGTTTCGTACTTCTTCATCTTCACACCAATTTAATCCTACAAATAAAATATACTATTTAGCACAATCCATAAAATTTATGCTCAAAATGGACAAATACAAATAATAAATATGAAGCAATAATGATTAAATATGTATATTTTTAGTCTTACATCAAAACCCCACACTTAAACTTTTTCTCGTCCTCGAGCAAGCATTAAAGCTCATTTAAAAAAAAATCGAACTTGGAATACCATCACTTTGATTGATACAAACAATTAAGTCATGTTACAAATCATAATATCAAGTACTCTTCCAATCATTATGCAAGATATAAAATAAATCAATGAACTTCTAACCTCCTAACCTCAAAGACGGACTCTACTCATCAAATTAGGTTTGTTCTCCTATTCCATCAAAGAAAACTAATAAAATCACCTATCTATCATGAAACAAGTGCCCTCACAAGAAGAAATAGTCCACACACTCAATTTAAAGAATTGAATATAAATTAAGGACTAAGCATCAAAGAACGGCTCTTTCACTAACAAAAGAATTCACATGTATGCATAAAGAACCATAGGCTTGCCCATTATGTACATCTCCACTAATTAAATATGCTTGAATAGAATCAAATAGGATTTTTAACGGGTTGTAATGTTGGCTAGGGGACAGGTAGGAAACTATATAATAGTGACTTAAAATTTCCCTAAGCACTTTGCATTTTTTTTTTTCGCATCACCCATTATTTTCATCACTTTTTTTTTCAGTCCTCCTTTCAATAATTTTCACAAGTAATTCTCATCATATCAAGAATGCTTCAATAATTTTTTTTCCAAGAAATTTTTTTTTCATGTCACACTCTTTCTAAGAGAGCCTTCTCATCACAAGTAACTATCATTAGTCACCCTCTTTTTTTTTTACTTAACCATCCCTTTTCTTCAGATTTAATAATTGTATTAGAATATATGTTACAATGCTCAAGGAAGCAGGGTGCAAAAATTAGGGATTCAAATAAAGTGGATCAAGATAAATATAAGGCTACCAAACGAAAGGCTACAAGCTCAAAGGGGTTACTAGTGATATAATATCTGAAAATGGCTAAAATTTACAAGACAAATCAATGAAAGCCTATTATCATCTTCTAAACAAGAGAAAATAGCCAAATGACCCCCTACCCTATTAGCGGATTCTCAACTACACACTTATACTACACGGAGGTCCTATTACACCCCTAAACTACTTTAAAGTAGAATAAATAACACCCTAAGTGCTGAGTTGGCATAGAGAGTGCATTTCACTCTCTCAAAGAGAGTGAGAATCAATAAACATGTAAAAACTTTATTATATTTGTGTTATAATTAAATAATTTATATATTTTTTATTTTTTCTATTTATTTATTTCTTAATAATAAAATGGCCTCCCTTTTAATGGAGGTAATTACTTTTTCTCATCCACTTCCATGGTGAAGAAGAAACAACAATCATAACACTTTCATCTCTGATGGACTGATGGTGCTGACAACGGCGACGAAATAATCGACAGAGAAGAGGAGCCAAAGAACTAAGAAAGATGAATTTTCCGGCAACTTTTTAATCGCTTCTTTCTTCCAATTTTCTTCATAGTTTACCTCACTTTTCATCTTTTTCATATATATAAATCAATCTTTCGAGTTGCCCAAAAAGAAACATTAGATCTGTAATTTTATTTACACACAATTTATAATCAGAGAAAAAAATAAAGCAAATTCAATTCTTTGTTCATCTTCGGTAGAAATGTTGATTTTTTTTTCAACCCGTTTAATCAATTTGTATTTTCAACAATATCCATTAACGATTTTTGTTCAGATTTATCATTAGAAAAAGATTCTTGATAATATTTTTCCAAAATCTAACCTTTTTGCATTTTTAGCTATCACTAGAAGAAGCTTTAATATTGTTTTAATGGTGAAAAAACAATGGAGAGTAATAAGAAGAAGAAGAATGAGAAAGAAAGTAAATAAAAAATAAATTTAAATAGAAAATACACCTGTTAAATATAGGTTGGTGCATGTGTTTCACTTCACACAATGAATCTGGGTATAACATTTTAGGGTGAAATTAATTCCATTTTGAAATAGTCCAAGGGGGTAATAGGACCCCCGTGAAGTATAGGTGTGTAGTTGAAAATTCGTTAATAGATTAAGGGGGCATTTGACTATTTTCTCTCTAAACAAAGCAATACTTTTTATTTCGCTTCAATAACATGCAGGGCAAGTTCTAGACTAAGATGCAAAACATGGAATATATGCAAACAACCTCACCACACATGGCACAAGTCTCAATCAAGATGGATCAATTTTACTTCTAAGATAGACAGGATCATTACAACCTATAAATAAGAATAAGTTATGTACTTAGCCAATCATAGTGAGAATGAAGAAATAGTTACCAAAAACATTAGCCATTGATTTCCCAAGTCTTCAAACAACATAATACAATCAACTAGAAGTACACCCAATGTTTGATTCCCAAAAACTCACAAGAATAGTTCACCAAATTAACTCTAAGTAGTTCAAAAATGCTATGTACTTTGTTTACTCCATACAATGCTATTCAACTCCCCTTTTCTCTCTTTTAAAAATTCTATTTATACTTCTAAAAAATTTCCCACGATTTTGAATTTCAGGACCACTCGGCGGCGTAAGTCATGCTTGCCCTTCCACTCGGCGATGCGCCGAGTTGCTCAGTCTCGCCTTTTATTTCTTGGCTTTTGCATTGTTTCGCTCCTGGAACTTTAGGCGGTGAACATCAAGCTCGGCGATGCACTAATTGGTTCTTCAGCTCGCCGACTTGCCTTTAATCCTTCCCTTAACTGCTGGAACCTTTTTGTGAGTTCCAGCTTCCTTTTTCCTTCTATTTAGTAACTTTACAGCTTCTATTTGCGTTATCTTGTTCTTGCCTCATTCCAAAACCTTCATGCTACATACAAATGATTTAACATTAGTTATAGGTACAAAATAGGCATTAAGAACATCAATTTGGCACAAATGAAGCTATAAATGAGTTCAAACTACCGACTCATCAGTCAGAAATCTCAAAATTGACTTCATCAAAAGATTCTAATCGACTAACCGAGCTTGTGTCCTGAAATGGGACACAATTTCATGCCCAGAAATGCCCAAACAAACACGTGCAAAAAATACCCATTAAAAAGATGAGGCAGCCCCTTTGGAGTGAGAATTACCTCAACTAGAGAGCCCTCGACACTTCCTAATAAATGCCAACACGTAACCACAATCAACACGAACCCCCAGCACTTTGAATAGCCTCAATTGGAGCTCTCAAGCTCAAGAAATTACATTTTGAAGTTTTAAAGAGCTGCTGAAATTGACCCTGATCTTTATTTAAAAGACTAGGAAATTACTTACGCGATAGCGGGACCTGGTCCACAAACGCATGGGTCAACACTGACTGGGTTCAAGTGTCCTCCTCCACGAAGATGGGACCTGGTCCGCAAATGCGAAGGTAAACCTCACCCTTTTTCGCGAATGCATGGACCTGGTCAACGAACACGAAGAGCAACGAGCTTCTCCTCCGCAAATGTGGGACCTAGTCTGTGAATACGGAGACCAAGTTCAGATGCACCAGCTGAACTTTATGAGTTGAAAAATACTCTGACGGGGTGCTCTGGATTCGTTCAGAACCTCGTGCATGCAAATTAAATATGCACCTCATCAAAATTAGTATTACAGTCTCAATGGAACAATTTAAACTTCCATCAGAGGTTATCTCGATGAAAAGTGGGTCTCACACTCAAGTTCCATTTTAAGCTAAACTTTATAAGAAGGCTCCAAATCTTTACAAGATGGCTCGAAATGAGATCGGAAGCCTTGGGAATGGCACAAAAGGTCATTCCCGACCAAACTTGACATTCCAGAGCTAACAGTGCTAATGGAATCCTATCTGGGTACGTTTTCCAAGAATATTGACCAAAGTCAAACCTTGGCTTAAGCTTCAAAGTTAAAATACCTAACGGTACAAAATCACCTTAGAAGTCTCGAGACCCGAACCAACCATGCCCCTTCCAAAACTAATAAATCCTGAACTTTTGATCAAAGTCAACCATTCAAGTTTTAAAGGCTCCAAAACATGGAAACTTGCATAAAACTTAAATAAACGACTCGGCGATTAAACTTTCAGTCTCAATAAGTCATAAATGCCTTGGGGTCACTACAGAAAATCTCTAAATGCTAAAAAGATCAGAAAAAGAAGAAGATGACCTGGAGGGTCATTGCACAAATGTCGCTCTAGATCAAACTCGGCATTCCAAAGCTAACCGCACATAAAGAATTTCCATCCACGCAAGTTTATCAAAAATATTGATCGAAGTCAAACCTTGGCCAAAACTTAATGGCTAAAATGCTTAATGGCATAAATTCAAAACAACAACCTTGAAACCCGAACATACTATCCCACTACACCAAAATGGCCCTTTCAGATTTGATAAAACTAATGAAATCCTCATCTAACATCATATTCTTTGGATGTTTACTTAAGGAACCCTTTCACTTTAAAAGCCTCCAAAAGGACAAAACTAACTCAAAAAAAATTTGACCACCTTGAGAAGTGTGCTACCTAACCCAACACCACACAAAAGCTACAAGAATAGGCAAAATAATAAAAGCACACAAAAATAAATAAATAACCTTAAGGGTCATTACATTATATTCAGTGGTACTGCATATTGTTACGTGAGGATTTAAGGAGTTGTTAAATGTTTGAAATAATAGAGGAATAGTGACAAACTGCATAGTGCAAACTATTACAAGAAGAAGTTGAATTAATTTCTGATGAAATTAATAAATGTCTATAGTAATAGGGACATAGTACCTAATTCCACCTATATGTATATTGAAGTGGTGCCGCTTTAATAAAGATATAAAGGGTTGGTCTTGTATGTATACATGAAATCAGGATGATCACATGGTCATAAACGTTCTATTCATGAAATCATGATGAGCACATGGCCATGAATGTTCTAAAGCAAATACTGTGTTTTCTAAGCTACAAATAGTATAATGTGTATGATATTTTTAGTTTTGACAGATGGAGTTGTGGTTCAATTCTTTTAAGATACCAATAACTTGGTCAGAACATTAACATTAATGTAATTGCCCTAACGGAAAGTTCATATCTATTATAAAATAATTTCTAGTATGCATGCATGATATTATGAGGAATATTACAAAGATTTGAAACTGAAAATGATAATACTCCTAGATCAAATTTTGCATTCCAGAGCTGATGGAATTGACAAACTTTTATTCTGATACTCGTAAGTCGTAAAGTCACTTATATCAACTTAAAAGCTTCCAAAACTTCCAAAAATCACAATTTTTATTCAGTTTTAAAACTCCTCATATATTGATGAAACATAATTTGAGGCAACTATCGAGAGGGGTGAAATAGTAAATTTCCAGAAAATTTCAAAAATGACCTTCATGGTTATTACACCCGATGTTTTGGATCGTGACAAATTTTGACGTAATTTTCAAATATATAACGCACTTTTAAGAGGTGTGTGCTTATAGTCTCTTATTAGAAAGAAAAAAAATTTAGATTAATAATTATTGTGATTTATAGTACTTTTTACTTAATTTTCTAATATACAATAGAATATTTTAAGTATTTAATATTAAATGTCGATGTTATTCATGCTAAATATATTTTTTTAGTTCTTTTTTTCCTCCTCTTATTGTTTTTAAAGTTATAACGTCTTTAGCAGTGTCTTATGAAATTAAGACCTCTCTTGATTATGTCTGCACAATAATAATATTACGTATACTATTATCAAGTATCAACTAAATAACTATTTTAAATTTCAATAAATTCATACAAATATCATAATTGAAACCATTTGTTCAATCTAAGCAAGGTTTATAGATGAGTTTTATCTTTTATACACATGCTAATCATGTTTAGAAAAATTACACTTAACAACCAATTATATGTTCTTGTGGATTAATATTAATTTGAAAGATAAAATAAGTAATTTGTACTAATAATCTGTTAAACTGTATTATGGTATAATTTTTTTTCTATCGTCATTGGTTTAAATATATCTCAACTATCACTCTTTTTTTATTCTTAATTTTGTCTTTACCAAAGAAAACTTTTATAGTCATTTATCTTTGAAGGAGAAACATGTGTCAAATATAATTTAAAGTATTGAGATTAACAAATTCCTTATGTCTCCAATATTGGTGTAATGACCCTCGTGGTTATTTCTGTATTTTTGTGTGCTTTTACTATTTTCCCCTTCATGTAGCTTTTGCGTATTGCTGGGTTAGATGGCATGCTTCTCCGAGTTATCGGGAGAGTTTGGTGGGAGTTTTATCCTTTTAGGGGTTTTTGAAGTGAAAGAGTTGACTTTAGTCAATATCCGGACAATCTGATGTCATATGAGATTTTCGACAGTTTCATCGGCTCCAGAAGGTCCATTTTGGTCTAGAGGGATGGTTCGTTCGGGTTTTGAGGCATTCATTTTGAGTTTGTCCTGTTAGGCATTTTTAACTTTACAGCTTTGGTCAAAGTTTGACCTCAGTCAACATTATTGGTAAACATGTTGGATGAGAATTATGTCAATGTGGCTAGCTCTGGAATACCAAGTTTTATCTAGAATGACCTTTGGTTTGGATCCCGAGGTATTCGGGATGATTTTGTGGCCTTTGTCATTTTGTTGTGTGTTTGCCATGTAAGTGTTGACTTGGGTCAGCATTTTGATGAGACGACCTCTAATGGTGGTTTCGTCAATTTGGTTGAGTCCAGAATGTCAATTTTGATTAGGTAGCATAGTTCGTTTGTGATCATGGGCTTCAGGACGAATCCCGAGCCCCCATCAGGGTAATTCCTCAACTTGTTGTGTTGCTGATGCAGTATTGCTGGTTCAGCACTATTTTTTTCTATGTGATCACGGGCCATTGACTGCATTGGCGGAGTAGTGGCTGAATCGACCTCTGCATTTGTGAGAGGAGCTCCACGTTCATGGAGTGTAACTGTTCTAACTTCAGCATTCGCATAGAGTAAAACGCTTGGCAATTATAAGTTATAACAGCCTGTTTTTAGCATGCATAATTCCTTAAAAGACTTAAGTCTTGGGGTGATTTTGAGAGCTATTATTGGAGATTTTCAATAGTTCTTGGTGGATTTGATCGGAGAATCGTGTGGGCACACTTCGGGGTCAATAATTCTTCCATTTGACTTGGTAATTCCATCAACTTCTCTCTTAACTCTCCATTCTTTAACTCTTTAAGCTTGAATAATGGTGGGAATATTTGGGCTTGATTATTGCTCGGATTATGCCCATTTTTGGGGCACAAGTTCCTTGAGCAATTTGAGACCTCACGACAGAGTCAATTTTGTTACTCCGTGTGTGGGTCCCATAATTGTATTTTTGGGTCGTTTTCCATTTTTGAATTCCTTTAGTGATACAAGTATCATTTTGCTTGTTTTGGATTCTCCATTGTGTTTTTCATATCGTGGCATCATTCAGAGACCCTTCAAAAATGAAAAGCTCCAGAGTAGAGGTTCGAGTGTGGTTTATGCCTTGAGGTAAGTTATGGTTTCTCCCTTTAGACTTAACTTAGTTTGTGTTTATATATATATATATAATGAGTTGTTACAATCGTGAGGAAGGCTTGGGATTAGAATTTAGGCCTGCTTGATCCTTAATCGATAATTTTGGCTAATTTTGGGATTTTTAGGTTTGTGTTTAGTCGACAAGCCTTAGTTTAAGTTATTTCTTAGCTTTGGTTGTCATTGTAGATCCTTACTACGCTGTTAGATGGCATGAAACTTAAACTTTGTGTGTGTTGGTTGCTTTGGTGATTTGTATTGCCTTTTTGCCTCTTTAATTGTATGTTATCGCTTTAATGGTTGTATTGTTTTGGGCCTGAGGCCATGGACTTGAATTGGTAGAAGTTCCAGGTTAGTACGACTTTGTTATGGCGGGGGTTTACTTGATTGTGTGTGTAATATGACTGTGTTGTGTGAGTGCATGCTCATGATACCTATTGTTGGTATATTTGCATCTGGATTTGAGAAAAATGAAGGTTCTTTGAACACTTAGCTGGTTTTACTGTGCTTTCTACTTTCTTTATCTCTAAGGGAGTAGGATATCTCTTTTATTGATGGCACTTAACGTTTTTGGAAGGAAATGCACCATTTTTGAAAGCCCTACGCATATGTCGATAAGCTCTAGCGGCCCGCAAACTGAATTCCAGGTTTTATTTTTAATACATCTGTAGTTGAGCTGAGGTATGTTTCATAGTTGTCTCGAGGGGTCCATGGGACAACCAGCGAGATAATTTTGAAACTTCTTACTTTGATCGTGCATTGGCCACATGTGCATCACATCTCATTATGTGATTGGTTGCCTATGATTGATTGACTTGTGTAGTTGTAATTATATTGTTGTTATATGTTCCCCGTCAGCAGTGTTTGCTTACTTTTAGCCTTATATCAGTCTCCCTGTTAGTACTATCGTTCTTCTTATTTATATATATGATCTTTCTGAGGTTGATCGGCCTATGATGTTTACTGAGTACCTCATGTTTTGGTACTCATACTACATTCCTGCATCTTTTTTCAATGGAGCTCCCAGTACGAGCCACCCTCTGTTAGATTTGGATCTTTTGTGGTCATCGCAGTTCAAATTGTGGTGAACTCTTGGTGTCCAAAGACTTGCTCATTTTCCTCATTTTGTATTATATTTTGTATTTTGGATTAGCAAGATTTTTATATCTAGCCTTTCTGTACTTAGTAGCTCCTAAACCGGTGATACCAGCTCTCGGGATTTGGTCTTGTATTAGTTTGTCATTCTTGGTCACTTTCGGGCCTCTTTTGTATATTGTGTATCATATTTATAATTCTATACTATGGCCCTATTATGTATCCTTATTACAGTTTCCGCTTGTTCTTTTACATTATTAATAAATTGTTATCTTTCGTAAGTTAGTTTTGAGTTTTTGTGTTACCTACTCGGGGTTTGTGGTAGGCGCCATCACAATCCGATTGTGACAGCATGGTATCAGAGCTTTAGGTTCATCGGTCTTACCAGTACAGGAGCAAGTTCCTATTAGAGACTCGCAGATCAGTATGATAACGTTCGTATCCAATCTTTGGGAGGATATAGGGCATTCTTAGGAATACCTTACTGTTTCTTGTTTTTTATTATGTGTTGGTGATTGTAGCAATATCTAAATGTTGTTTGCTTTATTCTTTTTTAGGTTGCTAGGAAGAGATAGTATGTGGGGGGTGAGAGCCTCCTGCACCTGTCGATGGAGCCCAAGCTAGGGGTAAAGGTCGACCTAGAGGTCAAGGTAGTGCATTGGCCACTTACACCAGAGCCTGATATAGAGTTTGAGCAGGATCACCTTCAGCCGAATGGGATGGGGCCAGCCCAACCTCCACCAGGATTCGTGACCACGCCAGTTCTACAGGATACCTTAGCCAGTATTCTTGTTGCATCCCAAACACACACGCAGTGTATGTGGTCGTGCAAGTAATAAAGTAGCTCTTTTAAGAGCCGGATGTTGTACCCACAGAGACTTAAGATTAAGTTGTCTTTAATTCTCTAATAAATATCAATTAACACAAGTATTTTCAAAAAGAGAGATGTGTTATTCTAAATGATCAATTTTCTAAATAAAAAAGTAAACTACTACGATTCAATTTCAATTGGAATTCAAACAATGACTTGGAAAATTCCACGGTTGCAGCCTTCTTATGGATTCATGCATTTTATCTTCTTTAAATGGATGTCAATCGGTTATCGAATCAATGATTACAGGGTTAAATGTATGATCATGGTCTCCCGACATCTAATCGCCTACCGTAATTGGTAGTCTAACTACATCATTGAGCGGGGATAGACTAAACCAATTACCGAGCATTAAGTTTTCATCCTATCTATTAACCAAGTAAGGTTTCTAGGTTATCCCTATCCTAGATACAAATCAACCCTAAATCTAGAGAAGATCATGCTCCTTTTGTCCCACGTTCTATCCTCTTATTCCTCTCCCGAGTTCAATTTGGACAATGCACTTATTTCAATGGTGGCCAGTCACGAAATACTAAATTAAGATCAAAAGAGAGATTCGTATGATAACCAATATTAATCCATCAAAGTCAATAAAATACAATCATCTTGTAGCCACAGCCCTTGAACTAGGGAATTAGCTACTCATAATACGATTCTCAATCTTGAAATATTCAATAAACATAAGAGAGATCGAATGGAGTAAAGTTTAGGAATGCACCCAAAGAACAGATGAAATAGCTCCCCAAAGTTGCCGTTCTCCAAAAACCAGAAAAAGAATAATTATAATAATAAAATTCGACTATATTTATAATTGGAAAAAACGGCTAAAAATTAGGACATAGGTCCGTGACGCGGAGGCTCTTTGAAATTTCAACTTTAGTCAAACACCTCCTCTCTGCGTCGCGGAGAGGATACAGAGTCTTCTGCCTCAATCTAAAAAATGTGGAGAAATAATTAACTCTCTCTCCGCGATGCGGAGAGGATACTCTTCAGCGTATTTTGTTCCATAATGGCTTTCACTTCTATTTTGCACCTTATCACTTATGCTCTCACGGTTGGAACAACTCTTCACTTCATGATTTCCACTTTTGTACTTGTTTTCTCCTTGTTTCCCAACCTACAATCACTAATCACATTGGTTAGTCATAATGAAATAACATGACTCAAACGTCATACATAACTAACACCTTTGTTGTCAAACTCGGCTAAATCATGGGTGTTATTTGGATCCTAGGCATATAAATACGCCCAAGATCACCACCCCACACTTAAAGTTTTGTTTGTCCTCGAACAATTTACCATCCTATTTCCTAGACCTCGACTCACTACACTATTATTTGTGCTTCCGCTACTTACTTTCAAGAATCCTTTATTACGACAAACTAAACATGAGTTCATTTGCACTTGGCCTTGGCCATCATATAGACACCACATGACATCAAGTATTAACTCGAAAACTTTTCGCAACCTAAACATTAAAACTTCGTGCCATCCATTAGATATCACCTATCTTTCATCAAACAAGTGCCCCTCACGCAAAGAAAGCAGTCCACAATTTTACTCACAAGGTTTGGTATAACGCATGGACTTGTCATCAAGAATCAAACCTCACACTCACAAAGAAAATTCACATGTATGCACAAAGAACCATAGGCTTGCCCATTATATATATATCTCTACTAATTAATTAAGCATGCTTTGCAAAAAATCAAGTAGGACTTTCACGGGCTGTAATATAGGCTAGGGGATGGGTAGGAAAACTATATAGTACTGACTTACACTTTCCTAAGCACTGTGTACATTTTGAACTTCATCACCTCTTCATTTCTTTTTTTTCTTCATTTTTGTTTCAGCCCTCCGCAAGTAACTCACATCATTTCATGTATTCCCCCTACTTCTTTATTTCGTAACCAATTACTTTTTTTTGTTTTGATATATAGGGGGCTCATTTCTTTCTCAATGAGGGATTTTTCATCATCTTGTGGCTATCATTGGTCACCCTTTTGTCACTTAAACCATCTATTGATTTTCAATCCTACTAATTCCAATCAGTCTATGCTATAGTGTATTGGATATGAACTAAGGTCATAAGAATCCTCTAGCACAAAGTTGAGTTGAAAGTTTCTTTACCGATTGAGTTTTACTATGAGTTTTTACGTGGGTCAACTTCAATCGAGCATATCTCCTAGAATATGAAGATTTACGTGGCCCATGACCTAAAAAATTAAAGATCTTTGAGTAGTCTTTCCAACACCACCGGCCTCTCATCAATCCAAATTTTGCGTAAAAGGTTATGATCATTGTACTAAAGAGTAATTGGCAGCTATGCAAACTATCCGAATTTTGAGTAAAAGGTTATGATCATTTTACTAAAGAGTAATAGAGCAGCTGTGCAAAATAGGCAGACCTGCGTGGGTCATGAAGCCAGCCACTTAGCCTGTGTGGCCAATTCCGGAATGTGGCAAGCAACCTGGGTCATGTAGGTCACCCACATGGTTGTAGCTAAAGTTATAAAATGTTATTTTGGGGTTTCTTTTTTCACTTTTCACTCTTTGATCAATCTCAATAGCCCCAAAGGTCTCTCTTCTATCCTACTAAGTCTTAATAAGTATTATCCATGATCTTACAACATAAATCCTAAAATTTCTAAAAGATTCTAACATCAAATCCTCTTCCTATTTCTAGGCGAAATCAAGAACTCAATACTAGGTTTCAAGACTTGATTTTTGAGCACGTCCATCAAGAATTCTTCCTTCCAAATTAAGGTAAACATACTCTCACAGCTTCCTAGTGATTCTAACATATAATTATGTATCATAAGCAAGAATATACTATCAAAACATAGAGTTTTCAAGAATCTCAAGAAAAGATTTCTTGATCATTCTTTATAGGATTTGTATCTTCTTTGAATGATTACTCTTTGTTTTATAAAAGGGATGGTGATTAAACTTCCTTAGTTGTTTTTTTATATGAACGACATTATTCTAACAGAAAATAATTCAGCAGAGCTAAATCAACTTCAATCAACTGAAGGATTTCATTGACAAAGAGTTTAAAATCAAGGACCTTGGAGACTTACATTATTTTTTGGGTCTTGAGATACGTAGAGAGTCTCATGGGCTTATTATTATTCAACAGAAGTACACATTGTAGCTTCTTCTTGAATATCATTGTTCTCATTTACCCCCTGTCAGTTCACCTCTCGATCCTTTAACAAAATTACAAGCTATTTCTGGGGATGTCTTGATTGATCCTACTAGCTACAGAAGACTTATTGGAAAATTGAAATACCTTACTCATAGTCGTTCTGATATATGCTATGCAGTGCAGCACCTATCTCAGTTCATGCAATATCCTAGGACAACATATTTTTCAGCTGCTTTGTGTGTTCGTTGATATCTCAGAAATAATCCTACTCATGGTATGTTCTTGTCTAGTACTAATACGATGAAATTGGTCGCTTATTGTGACGCAGATTGGAATTCGTGTGTTGATTCACATCGCTCTATTAGTGGATATTTTTATCTTATCACTCTTGGGGACTCACTTGTTTCTTGGAAATCGAAGAAACAAGTCTCTGTTTCCTTGTCATCAATGGAGGCAGAGTATAGATCCATGAGAAGAGTTGTGGCGAAGTTGACATGGCTTAATCGTCTTCTTACAAATTTTTGTTGTCCTCCGGAACTCCCAATTCTGGTTCACTCCGACAGCCAAGAGACAATCCATATAGCTAGGAATCTGGTCTTTTACGAGCATACAAAGCACATAGAATTAGATTGTCATTAGTTAGGCAACAATTCCTTATCGATTGATTTCTCTGTCTTATGTTCCGGCAACTTCACAAATCGCAGATCTATTCACCAAATCCCTTTCTAGGCAATCTCATCACTCACTCCTCGGCAAGTTGGGGATGAGTCACAACCCGAGACTACCCCCTAGTCGTAACATGGTGCTTAGAGCCACAAGTGACTCCAAACTAACCCATGGCCCTAACATGAACTAATGTTTATGTAAATAATAATTGAAGATAACTGAATGCGGAAGCTAAACTGAAATAACTAATTAGTCTGAAATATAAAATTAAATACTCAAAAGGGAGTTCATCTAAAAACAACACAAAGTTGATATCTCTATTTGACTTTCTATCTGAAAGCCTCTACTAAGATGAGTTTCTAGGACAGGCCCCTAGCTAACTCTAATTGTCTAAAAACTAAGTGATTTAATAATTGAAAGAAATATAAAGATTGTCCCCAAAAGATGAGAACTTACCATTGTTGTTTTTGTGCTGACTGGAAATTGTACTAACCGCGAGTTGGATACTGAACCTCTGAACCTATATTATAAATTAAATAGTGCGAGAGTATGCGACTAGGACTTTGAATGTACTGAGTATGAGGGATATGATCCACAACTAAATAACTGAACATAAGAAATTTGAGATGCTGAAATGAACATGAAGCTAAAATACATGAGATGATGCAATGACCAAGTAATAACATATACTGATAAATACTAAACTGAAATAACTGACTACAAGGTCATACAAATAAAATTGAGACTAAATTGTGGGAGATACTAATAACTGACATATAACCATGTGAGCTAAACATGGACTTCGATGTATAATCTCTATCGAAAAGGGCCCAATATACCTTGCTAGGGTATAAAAGCTGATCTGGACTAATGTGGTACCACTAAGCTAATGTCCATAACGGACTAAAGAGTTAGTCTTCATCTGATGGGTGACCCTTATAATCCTATGGTGGCACATGGTTCTAGAACTTAGGAATTGCTACTAAAGGTTTCAATTCTCACTGACCGGTGAGCCTTCATCCCTAAATCTACTCGGTGCTAAGTAATACTCCTAACATAAATCATGTTGATTAACTGAATACTAGTAATATGATAATGCTAAATGATGCTGATACAACGGATATTTGTTTAGCTCATGAATACTGGTAAACTGATAATAATGTATAGATACTTTATCTAAAAGCAACTTTAAATCATGAAAACTGATAATCTAAGACATGCAATCTAAAACAACATAGTTCTAAGTCATGAAAAATATTTATATTCTGAGGATTCATGAATACTATTTAGAAGTAGTGATTTTATAGATGGAATCACATAATCAAACTATCCATGAAGAAGAATAAAAAATATGGTAAAAATCATGTTTTCAAAAGAACCCTAACTTCTATAGAAATTATTATCTGAAAAACTAGGTTTTCTTTGAGACTCAATGGGTGAATGGATACCCATTGATGAAATCCCACATACCTGGAATGGAAGTCCTAACTTGATTTTCTTGAACTGAGGCTTGAAGAAGAAGAACCCTAGCTTCTTCCTTGAGAACTTAGAACGTACTGATTTTAGTTTCTGGGCGTTAGGCGTGAATGGGGAGGTTTTAATCGACTAAATTCCCATTAATCCCACTTATGATAGGCTAAACCAATAATGCAAGGATCAAAATAGTGGAAAAAAACCAAAATGATCCTGAACGAAAACTGATATCGGCTGGTTCCACGAGGCCATCTACGGTTTGTGGATTCATCTACCGACCGTAGATCCCGTCCATAGAAATCAGGCTAAATGTTTAAGTTTATGAAATTCATCTACGAGGCCCATTTACAGTCAATAGTTCCAACTACGAGCCATAAACGTGGTCTGTAAAAGTCATGCTTGAATTGAATTTCAGGACTTTATTTCACGGGCTCAATCTACGGTTCGTAAAGTGATTTATGACTGTAGACTAGACCAATAAAACTCATGTCAGAACTAAGGTTTCTGAAGTTTGATTCATGAACCCATCTACGGTCCGTAGTTCCTTTTATGTCCCGTTGATGGCATCCGTAAAACTCCAAACTTTTTTGCCTCGTGATCTGATCTATACTTTAGAACTTTTGAGGTGTTACAAGATCTCTCCATGCCTCTCCAACTTGAAGGGGGATATTGACAATGGTATGCCTAATTTGCCTAATTCAAACTCTTCCCATTCTTCTTCAAGTGATAATGGAAAAGGGAAAGTGAAGCAAACATGTTCATCGAGGGAGATTCAAATTATTGGAAGTGAACATATGGATTCCACCTCGGCACATCTATGTAATTCTTTTTTCATCAAATCTCAGTCGTATGATCAGAATAAAGGACAGCGGGGAGATAATGATAAAGGGACCACCGGAGGTGGTTAGTTTGTCATTGTTTTATGCAATAACATTAGGACACCAGTACATAATTTATTTTCTTTTCTGTATTATTTATTTCCATTATACTTGTATGAAGGTGCACAGTGAAGGAATGAAGAATCATCAGAAAATTTTCCAATCTCTCGTCTCTTTCATTTGTTTAATCATTCAAACCTTTTCGTTATTCAAGTTTCTACATCACCAAGATAAAATTTTATACTCTGAATAGCAATTTGTGAGAAGTTTACTAGATAAACATACACAAGAGGGACTCATTGAGGATGAATCATGTCCCATATGTCATGTTACAAATAAGTCTATAAATATCACATCTATTGTTTCAATGCACTATCTCAACAAGGATATGGAGAAGACTACTAAGATGGGAGATAATATCTCAGATGGTCACTCAGCTTTGAATAGTTCACTCAGAAAGTCACTCAACTTTCAGTTGTTCACTCAGAAAGTCACTCAACTTTGTTTTATAACTCAAAAGTCACTCAACTATTAATATTTTACTTAGAAAGTCACCCAACTAGTAATATTTCACCTAAAAAGTCACTCAAACAATTTAAATAGTTTTTTCATTAAATTTTATTGAAATCTAATTTTTATTTTAAACTACTTTTTAAGAAATAATAAGATATCTATTTAATTATCTTATTAACCCATTCCAATTATTTAAAATAGATATCTTATTATTTCTTAAAAAGTAGTTTAAAATAAAAATTAAATTTCAATAAAATTTAATGAAAAAACTATTTAAATTGTTTGAGTGACTTTTTAGGTGAAATATTACTAGTTGGGTGACTTTCTAAGTAAAATATAAATAGTTGAGTGACTTTTGAGTTATAAAACAAAGTTGAGTGACTTTCTGAGTGAACAACTGAAAGTTGAGTGACTTTCTGAGTGACCATATGAGATATTAACTCACTAAGATGGCAAGGAGTTACAAGATCACCTTTGGACCGGCAAAATGAAGTGGAATGGGCAACAACACATTAAAAGGGGAAAGTAGTTGTGCAGAAATCTATAAGATTACTCTGGCTAGAGCAGTCTATTATACGTGGCAAGAAAGGTATTCAAGAGTTTTTTTTTAATCATAAACAGAGAAATGAAAATATTATTGTCAAGCTGATTATTCAAGAAGTCCATTATATTGTAGGTTTTTTTAGCACAAACAGAGAAATGAACACTTGGAGGTCCAATCATAAACCGTTTTATTAGAGATATCAATGATTTATATAGGTTATTTACTGGGTAAATTTTTAAGTAAAATGGGTCTTGAGTTTCACTTGGAATATAAATAAGTCATCTTAAGTATCTACATATATTAACGGTGGAAAATAGTACACAATCTGGCTGCCTTATTTTCAAAGGTACAAAACACAAGTTGAGTGATTTTATCGTGACAAAATAAAGTAAAAGTGATTTTACTAATATAATTATCTTAATTTGAATGACTTTATTGTAACAAACTCAAATGTCCAACAACAAAAATAACAATATATTCGGTGTAATATCTGTGGGGTTCCCTTATGAACGTAAAGAGATTTTTTCCGATAGCTACATTCTAAGAAGAAAATCCCACTAGGTTCCAGCAACTTAGAGAAGAAACTCTTCATTACTGAAAACAAGGAAATTAGAACAGAACTTGGTTGTTACTTGTTCGGATCAACGTCTTATAGAATTTATACTAGTGTATGTTATTGCATTAAAAATATATAGATCTGATCAAACTTGTCTCAGTTTATTTTCTGGGAATTGTTGTATATGTCAGATCGACTCACATCATATCTAAAATGTGATCAATGAAGAGAACAAGAAGTGATCACTTAGCAAAACATGATTCCTTTGCCAGCATCAAGCTTTGTCTTTATACATCCAAGTCAAATTCGATATATATATATAATACAAAAGACGAAGAACAGAAGTAATTAACTTCCAGTAATTAAAGTAGAGTTGTTTCTCATGTATTAAGGTAGTATTTCCGAGTTATATAATACTATATCCTATAGAGACAATTGGTTTATTGTAAGTCTAGAGAGCCAGAACTCCAGTAGAAAATATTTGTTCTAGAGAGCCAGAACTCCAGTAGAAAATATTTGGTCATTAGCATAAGGTGAAGTTGCAATATCAGACGCTGTTGAAAATTTAGAGCTACACTTTTCCTTGTGCTCCTCCATTACTATCTGCGTATACCGACACTCTGTGCTACAGAATGCTTTCTCTCCCCTGCAAAATTCATTTACATCAAAACATCAAATTCTGCTTAAACAATAACTAATGTTAATTAATTTGCTATATGCAAGTTATCATACCTGTACATAAATATGTCTTTGCCATCGAGCTTTTTATTGCATAAATGACATGAATTGAGGAAATCTGAATCAGGATAGCTCGGAAAATCTCCAAATCTAGCTGGAGATATGTCGAAAACACTTGAATTTTTTGTACCCTGAAACCCTTTTCGGTTTTCTTGTACACTATTTCCATTGCAGTATACTCTAGTGTATGACTTTTTATGATCCCCTCCACGTCCACCATGACAAGTTACAACGGTGTAATCTTCTAAATTATCCAACTCTGTTTCGTTATACTCTGCTCTAAATCTGGTTGAATTTACTGGAATTGATATGGATTTCATTGAACTTGTGTTGTATACAGGTTTGATTACACCATCTTTATCATCATCAAGAGAAGCTACAATAGCTAACCCTACACCACCAAAATTATACCCTTTTAGACCTCTTGGTGACTGAATCTTTAAATCCAGAGGACTTCTTGGGCTAGTGGCACCATCCATAGTCCCCGGCCGGTTGCTGGAAACTGGTGAGCCGGTGATCATTCCGATCACCGGCGTTGGTCGTTTGCTTTGCATGATTATGATTACTCTTTTTCAAGAATCACCAAAAGTGGGATTGTTGAAATAGAGTTGGAAGTTTCAGTCTTTTAGAAAGCTCTTTATAAGAAAGTAGGCTTTATGATGAAGCTGCCCATGGTTAATTATTCCCTCTGTCCCATTTTAGTGCAGGACTTGACACGATTTTTAAGAAAAAAAAGATTTTTGGAGCATGTAATTTAAAATAATTCTTAGATATTTATATCGTTAAAAAAATTTCATTATAGTAAGGTGAGAATCTTTTTGGAATTGATTAAACAAAAAAGTGTCATATAAAATGAGACAGAAGAGAGTATAGAAAATAAGGGAAATTATAGAATCAAATTATTCTATTAACTAGTTCCATTATTAAATAACTTTACTATTCTACTATTTCTTCTCTATTTTATGTCATTATCAAGTTATGAATGCTATGACATTTTTTTTCCTATCAGTCTTTTTTCAAAAAAATAAATAAATAAAAATCGGTGTTTTTAGTTATCACGCATTTTATGATTTTGTATTCTCTTTGTAACATTTTACTATATGATAATAACACTCTCTTTGTTTACTATTTCCTCTATTTATTTAGAGATTTTACATTTTATGTCACTTGGTCAAGCTTATAATTAAAATGAGCCCATATTTTCATATATTACCTTATTTAGCCTATTTTATATATAATTTTGAAATCTGTAGGAAAAAGTCAATAATTTCTTAATTTATGAGTACGATTTTTTTTATGCTTAGAAACTGATTGATTGAGAGTGAGATTCATGTTTATCGTCATAAATTTAGATATTATTGAGTGAACTAAAGTAAAACTTAAAAACTCACAAATAAATTTTGTAATTTGTTAAAAAAAAAAATTGACAGCCCGATGGTTACATTTTAAAGTTGTAGTTTTTTTTTTTTTGAATTTTAAAGTTGTAGTTATGTTTGAAGTTACTCAATGAAAATTTGATTAATTTGGAATGGAGTTTAATTTTGTGGTTTGAAGTTCGTTGGAAATGAAACTCAATTTTTGTATAAGTTTTTATTTGAATAATTTAAATTTGTAACACTCAAGTATGTATAAACATCTCTTATGCATATTACACATACAATGTTGCTATATTAGTGTATAATACTATATAATATTATATATTGGATGTATTAAGCACTATTATGCACGGTGAAAACGGTCTTGAGTAGGTGGATGAGTGACTCGGCGATACATTGTTATAACAGTCTGATAAAAAACATGAATAATATCTTCAGGATGTAACCAATAAATGTAATTAAGTTTGGGAATTTCAAATTTGATGTCACGGGGACCAAAGCCATGTTGGTAAGGCTTGTCTAGCTCCGAAGAGATGGAAGCAAATGCAAAACTACACTTAAATAGAATAAGAGTGAGATAGGCTTGTCAGTTCGTATATCACAAAGAATATTATAACTATCGTCGATTGAAATACTTAAGTGCAGGGTTCGTGACCAAATGGAAGATTTAAGGGATAAATTTCCATGAAGGTTGTTTCCTAGGGTTTCTCTATAAATAGCCATTTAGACATTAGTGTTAGGGCTTTCACAATTTCTTATAAAGCATTGTATACTCACGACCTCTTAAGCTATAAAAGCTCATTGTTCTTTAGCTCTCCAACGACTATCATCAAGGCTTCATGTTTTATTTATTTCATATAATTCTTACATTTATTGTTACACATTTGCTATCTATTTTATATCATGATTTTATTATAAAGGCCAATTCAATTCGTGTGTCCTTAGCTTAAATAATTCAACATAAATTAACTATACATTTTTAAGGATAACTAACTATTGTGGGAAAAAAAGTTGATTATGTAAACGTAAACTAATATTACTAGGTGGGTGCAATTTTTTTGTCTTGGTTGTATGTTTCTGGAAATGAAAAAGGGCCAAAAATACCCCTGGACTACAGGAAAAGGTTTTAAAATATCCTTCATCCATCTTTTGGTCTAAAAATACCCTTTTGCTCATCTTTATTTTGTTTTTTTAAAAGTTTATTTTGGGGTCATGAAGAAGGATATTTTGACTTGAATAAATTATGAAAAAAAATATAATTTTTTTGATTAAAAAATGTATTTTTTTGTATTTGTTGTAGTTTTTTTTTGAAAAATATAATTTGTTTGGGATCATGAAGCACGTATATTATTTTAACTTGAATAAATTATGAGGAAAATTTTTTTTAAAAAACAATTCTGAAATATAAGAACCAACAGATAGGTTTCGTATTAACACACTTCCGATCAAATTTAATTATGTAATTAATTTTCATTACCTACAAACTACACCCTCAGGCTGGAATTTTTTTTTCTTCTTCGAGTACTTTATTTTAGTTTATCCTATTTTGGAGAAAGGGAAAGTATCTTTACCTCTTCATCAATGCTTGGCAAGTAATATTTCTTACTTTTTTTCATTTTCTAACTGTGAAATAACTTTATTGTACAATTCATTTGAAAAAAAAGGATATATATGTAATGAATACATGAACCATATAACATACGCAGACAAAAAAAAAAGCATAAAACATTAGATAAAAAAATATAGGTATTTTAAAAAGTTTTTAAAGATTATTTTTCATAATTTATTCAAGTTAAAATAATATACTTGTTTCATGGCCCCCAAAAAATCATTTTTAAAAAACCTACAACAAATACAAAATACTACTACAGTAGTTTTTAAAAAAATTTCTTATAATTTATCCAAGTCAAAACAATATCCTTCTTTATGAATCCAAAACAAACTTAAAAAATAAAAATAAAATACAATAAATACAAAAACTACTAGATTTTAAAAAAAATAAAAATAAAATTGGGGTTCTTTTGACTTGGATAAATTATGGAGAAAATCTAGAAGATGTGAGGTTTTTATTTCATCCAAAAAGAAAATGACACATAATAACTATATTTAAAAAAAAAGATAAAGAAAGGGTTGTTAGTTTTAAGAGTATATGTGAGCCAAAAAGGTGAATGTAAGGATATCTTTAGTCCAAAAGATGACTAGAAGGTTATTTTTAGACTCAAAGATGGATGGAGGATATTTTTAAATATTTTCCTTATTGTTCAAGGATATTTTTGGCCTCTTTCCGTTTTGAAAATTCTCTTTAACATATATGAAAATATTAAATTTGATAACGAGTTTAAGAAAAAGAGAGAATTTTGAAAATTTTAACTTTAAACATGTGATGACATTTTTGTGATTATAAAAATACTCCCTCCGTTCCTTTTTATATGTCATCCCTATCTATAAATAGTTGATTCATAATACTTGTCATTTCATAAAATCAATGCATAAGTTACCATATTCTTCCAATTATACCCTTGATAGAGTAGTTAATTAGTCTTGAAAATATATAATTTGACTAACCTAGGAAAACTAATAAGTAATTAATATTTATTTGAGTACTTCATACATTGATTAATTACTCTCTCCATTCACTATTTTATAAAATCTTATTTTGTAAAAGAAATCTCAACAAATAAATTAAAAATAAAAGATGGTGAAAAAAGCAAAAATAATCTTGAAAGTTGAGCTTTAACAATTTTTTTAAAATCTTAGATCAATTGGTGAAAAAATTTGGCTCCAAAAATAAACTCAAAAATTTAAATAGTCATCCAAATGCATTTTAATTTTTGAAATCTAGCATATTGATCATTTATTGAAAAGTTGACTTAAGAAAACATTAAATAAGGTAGAAGGGTAAAATTACTTAGTTTTTTAATGCAAGTGCAATATAAAAAGGAGACATGTAAAAAGGAACAGAGGGAGTATGTTTTAAGGATAAAATGAGAATTTAATTCAAGTTTCAACATAAAATTTTATTATTCTTTTTTTTTTTAATGGATTAAGAAAATAGTACCACATTTTGATTGAAAGTATTTCATTATATATTCTTAAAGTACTTTTAATTATAAAAATTAGTTACCATCATTGCAGAAGGAAAGCGTGTATTACAATTTATTTTTTAAAAAAATTGTGAGCATATGAAAATTTTTCACTTTTTTCCTAAGTTGAATTTTGGAAATATATTTGGTCATAAAATTTTGAAATTTAACTTGAAGTTGAATTTCAAAATATTCATGAATTTGAAAAATAATAAAAGTGTGTTTTTACCTTTTTCACTCCAAATTACTCACAAAAAGTTAAAAATAACTTTAATTTGTATTCATGACCAAAAACAACTTCCCAATTTTCAAATATTTTTTTTACTTTAAAAACAAAAATTACCATTTTTTCAAATTTAACAATAAAACATGGCAAAACACTCACTAATTTTTCTTTGAAAAACAAAATCATTTCTTTTGGAAAATATAAAAAAGATTAAGCAAAAGGTTGGTAGGAAAACATTTTTAAATAAACGTTTCTTCTTTTATGAGGTGTCAATGTGAATGATTGGGACTCACTCTGGTCGCCGGGATGTGAACGATAACTGATTCCGGCGAGTATTATCCGCGGTACGTGTTAATAGTGCAAAAGAAAATGCCAAGATAGCAATTATTGGGTAGACCACTAAATGGAGTTGTTGGACCCATTCATTTATTTTCATGTCTCTTTCTTTTAATATAATAATAGTGGTGGGTCCTTATGCCCATTGGGAAAGTGGACCTACATTTTGTAACGATAGCAACTTGTGCTGTAGTTAAATAGTAAGGATAAATTTATTAATTTTGTGTAAATAGAAAATTGGAGTAAGTTATAAGCAGTATATTATATGGGAGGGCCGGGTCTACTCATTTTATTTAGGAAGAAATACATAATTAGATAAATAGTTATATCATATCTATTAGTCTCATTTATAATTTTAAATAATTATATATTATTTCACTATTTAATAATTTTGTATTAGATTTATAGTTAGATTGTAACACCCTCCAATCGTTATGGGTAAATCAATGGTGAAAATTTTAGAAAAATGACTTAAAAATTTCAGGCTAGGCTAGTCTCAGACGGAATCTGAGTAAGGTAAATCAAGGGCAATCTCAGAAAGGATTGGGTAAAATGTCTAAGCTTGGGTTGGTTTTTCTATTAGCTAAGACATTAAGGAATCCTAAGGGCTTTTCGGAATCGAATTTGGGTGAGTAGAACTCTCGATATTTAACTTGGCGTGAAGGGCCAGTTTGACTACATCCGGATTTGAAGTGTGTTGAAAAATAGGCTAATTTGAGAGAATTTTCAAGATTTTGTTGCGGGTGACACAACGCTATAGTGGAAAGAAAAAAAGTGATCGGTCTGGGCCGCAATAGCAGGATATGGCAATTTCAGCCTAAATGAAATCAACCCGTTTAATCCATATTGAATGAGTTGAATCACTCATTTCTTAAATGGGTAAATATGAGCTTCAGCTTCCTTTAAGAGCCTACACAAATATGGTCAAAATGGGTAAAATATGGGTATCCATTTAAATTCAGAACAGATAAGTCCTTTTAGGCTAAATCCCTAATTGCACAGAAACCACAAGTTCGCAACATAGGTCACAAGCTTGCTGGCTCAAAATCACTCGGCTTTTCTTTATCTCTGGCACTCTGCTAAGACTCCATTGTTGAGGTATAATATTTACTTGAGTTTCTTGATTTATAAAGGTTGTGAAAAAATGTTCTCATCATTAAGTTGCAAAGAATGCATCTATGTTCACAATACTCTACCTATTTTTCTTTCATAGAGATATAAATGGAAGCTAATGAGGCTTCTTGTGAGATCTGTTCATCCATCTCGAGAAAACAAACTAAAAGAAGCACTTCAATTGTTTGGAACACTTTTTCGAAATTGCCTCATACTAGTGACAGTGAAAGGTTAAAAGCACAATGTCAGGTATGTAAGGAAATATTTGTCGCCGATGTTGACACTACAAATATGAAGCATCATATAGCTAAACACTTGGATAATAGACAAGAACACAAATATACGTCAATTGATCAAACAATTTATCGTGAGAAAGTTTATGTTGCTATTCTAAAGCATATTTATCCTTTTAGCTTTGTTGAACATCAAGGAAACAGGAATATCCATTAATACTTAAATGCAACAGTAAAAACCATTTCAAGAAATATGGCTAAGGATGATATTTTGAAATTATATGACAGGGAAAAAGAACTTTTAAAGTGTGAGAATGCAATGATTCCTAGTAGAATCTGTCAGACTTCAGACATGTGGACTTCTGTAGCGTCAAATAGTTATTTGTGTTTAACCGCTCATTATGTTGATTTGAATAGTAATCTTCAAAAAAGAGTATTAATTTTTCGTCATGTTCCACCTCCACATTCCGGTGCAATTTCGGGTCCTTTACTTATCGAGTTTATTAAGGAATGGGACATTGAAAAGAAGATTTTTACTCTTACTTTGAATAATGCTAGTTGCAATAATGGTGTGGTGGATTTATCTCATATGCATTTACTAGTTTGTAGTGAAAAGTCCTTTCATGTTCATTGAGGAAATCACATCTTGAATTTAATAGTGAAGGCTGGTTTGGAAAAAATAGATGAAGCCATTCAAAAAGTAAGAGAAGGTGTTAAGCACATTAAACATTTGAAAGGAAGAATATTAAAGTTTGTGGAATGCATTAATAATCATGGGTTGTCATGTTCAAAGAAGCTTCACCAAGATGTAACTACTCGTTGAAATTCCACTTACCAAATGCTTGATAGTGCTCTCCTCTACCAACAAGATTATATACTCAATATAAATTTCTTGATATTGATTTTAAATATGGTCTTTCCGAGGAGGAATGAAAACGGAAGAGTATTGCTAAATTTTTAAAGCCATTTTATCAGATCACTATACTGTTTTTTGGAAGCAAATATCCAACTGCGAACTCGTATTTGCCGAATGTATGGAAAATTCAAATATTGCTAAAGGAAGCAAAAAAGAGTAGTGGTCTAGTTATGAATGATATGACTACAGTAATGTTAAGGAAGTTTTAAAAATATCGAAGATCGTATAGTATCATTTTATCAATTGCAATTGTCCTTGATCCCCAATATAAATTGAAGTTTATGAAATTTTACTTCTCTAAGATAGATCATGTGATCGCTGATGCTAAGGTTAAAAATAATTGTAGATCATTTACAATTGTTATTCAAAGAATACTTGATACCTTCAACCACTATTTCTCTCTTAGAGGAGTATGTTTATGATACAAGCAAGAATGAAATGAGGTGAGGGATGATCTTGAGGAGTTTGATGTGTTTGAGAATCAGTTGGAGTCTGGTGGAGATAAAACATAATTGGATTTGTACTTGGAGGAGCCTAAACTTGACTGTAAAGAAAATGCAAATTTGGATGTACTTGCATATTGGAAAGAAAATAGAGAAAGGTATCCAGAACTCTCATTGATGGCATGAGATGTCTTGAGAATACCTATTACCATGATAGCCTCAGAATCTACCTTTAGCATTGGAGTTCATATTATTGGAAAGTTTCAAAGTTCTATTTTACCTGCAAATGCTGAAGCAAAGTTGTGTGCTAGATATTGACTTTGCGGACAAGAAGGTAGTCGCCATTTGCATATATCGATTTTATTTTTTTATGTTATAATAGCCTTAATTTATAGTTTAACATCATAATTCCATAATTGTGAACAAGTAAAATTCATTTTATATTTTTTATTTTTCTAGATTGTGATGGATCAGACACCGATGAAGATGAAATATAGTGGAACTTCAGCCGTATCTTGCTAAACTTGGCTTGCATTGATGGGTAAAGTTTGAAGTTTAGCACATTGTGCAATAGAGGAAGATGATATTTGGTCCTAGATTGAGCAACAAATGTTATATTCTTTTGTTTAGTTTCTTGTTTTTGAAAGATGCAGTAGAAAGCAACCATGGGACTGTACTTGTCTATCTGTATAGCAACTTAGCTTATGTTATTGTACTTGTGTTATTGTACTTCAAAATTCTATTTATTGAATTCTTTTCTTGATGCCCAAGTATAAGTATGTTTTTGTACTTCGATTATCGTAATTGGATGTTAATACTTGATTTTCACTTCTTGATTTCGTTGGAACTGAAAAGTGGGATGAATACTGAACTTAATAATCTTAGCATCATTTGGAGTACTACTTGCTAGTGATGGCTCTTTAGCTGTTGTTGATAATTAGATTTTCACTTCTTGGTTGCTTAGTGCTTGTAAGTTGTCAAATGTTAGATGGAGAGAAATGGGAGTGGTGATTTGATGTGTGGAGGTATTAAGAGGATTGTGATAGTAAAATTCTATGTATAATTTTTATTTTTTTAGATTGTGATGGATCAGACACCGGTGAGGATGAAACTGAGGTGGAACTTCAGTTGTATCTTGCTAAACTTAGCTTGCATTGATAGGTAAAGTTTGAACTTCAGCAGATTGTGCAACAAAGGAAGAGGACATTTGGTCATGGCATCCTGCTACACTTCTGCAGATTGATCAACAAATGTTATATTTTTTTTCGTTTAGTTTCTTATTTTAGAAATATGCACTAGAAAGTAGTCATAGGACTACACTTGTCTATCTCTATTGCAGCTTACCTTATGTTATTGTACTTCAAAGTTTGATCTATTGATTTCTTTTCTTGATGCCTAAGTGTAAGTGTGTTTTTGTACTTCGATTATTATATTTTGATGGTAATACTTTATTTTCCCTTCTTGATTTTGTTGGACCTGAAAAGCGCGATGAATATTGAACTTAATCCTCTTAACATCATTTGGAGTCTTCTTGCTGGTGATGGCTCTATAGCTGTTGTTGATACTTAAATTTTCACTTCTTGATTGCTTACTATTTGTAAGTTTTCAAATGTTAAGTGGAGAGAAATGGGAGTGGTTATTTGATGTGTGGAGGTATTGAGAGAATTGTGATTTGTGTGTAATTATCATTGTAAAGAATTATAGATAATGTAAATAATTAGTTCATAAAGTAAGGTTTTGATCTGGGTGAAATTTTTATATAATGTGAGTGAAAGTCAAGTCATTTAATGTTGTATTATCGAGAAGAAACAGATAAATTGACAAAGGGATAACATTTGTTTTCATTTTCGTTTCCTAGTTTCACTTACTCAAGGAAATATAGAGGGGTTTTAAATGGGTTAGAACTATTTTACCCAAACCATATTTGACCAAATACATATTTAATCATATTTTATATTGGTGGATTTGTAATCCGATATTTTTTGGCTCAATCCATTTAAATCCAATCCAATCCACCCATTTGCCACCCTTAGGGATGACAATGGGGTGGGGTGGGGTAGGGCGGGATAGGTTAAGTCTTCCCCTCTAAGGTTTTTCCTTGCCCCACCCTTCCCTATTTAGATTTAGCCTTGACTTGCCCTATTTAGGCCCGCCCTATTTAGCCCATTTATCTGATCTTTATTTTTTGGGCAACTTCCCTCTTCTCCTTCCTTTGATTTGAAGGCTTAGTTTCTATATCTTTAGTAACAATCCAAAAATTTAATGTCAACTATGTTATAATGGGTAGAATATTAGACTGCACAAAGACTGGTAATACAATACAACACACAACCATGTACTTGATTGAAAAAGGAATTTCTTTGATAGATTATAAGACAAGCATAGGTAATATTCATGTGTTGATTTAAAAAATTATTCATTATTATTGTTGCAACACTGAAGAAGGACCAAAAAGATGTAAATTTCTTCTAAAACAACCTTATTGTGCTCAACATATATATGTTGTATATGATTTTATAATTAGTTATAAATATATTATTTTACATTAAAATCTTGTTTCATGTAGTGTATATGATTTTATAATTAGTCATAGATATGCTGCTCCTATGCGTTTTCAATTATTCATACCTTTAATTTTCTTTAACAAACAAGTGAGTGTACAGTCATAAGATATACAACAAATCTGTAGACAAATGGTTCAATTCTCTCATTTACTTTTTAAAGAACGTGCAACCAAATGGACCTATCAGCTGCCTTACCCTGTTTAATATTTTAAAATAAAAGTTTTGGCCCACCTCACCCTGCCCTACCCCGTTTAGTATTTGCCATACCCTACCTTGCCCCGCCCCAATTACCATTCCTAGCCACCCCTATAGCGGGATTGGGGGTCCGATTGGGCTACTATAGGGAGTTAGTCATAGTAAATGTAGAAAAACTCCTCAAATCCACTTATAATCAACCAAGAACATTTTGGGAAGAGAAAGAGTGACCTAGGGAGAATTTTAGAAGTTTTTCATCATGAGTCTTTGTAAAGGTGAGAAACTTGATCACCTACCTTGGTATTTTGATTCTTAAGCCTTAGAATCCTTGATGGATGACTTTAGGGGAGGGTTTGGTTTGATTTAATGGTGGAAAAATTCTAGTTTGGATGGAAAAGAGGTTACTCTGGGTTTTAAATTTAGATATAATCCAAGAATATTTAGGCCAATTGTGATTTATTTTGTACTTGTGTTAGTTATTTTAGACCGAGAAAAAGCTAAAGCTTCACAAAGGAGACAGAAGTTTGCATTCATAGTTTTTCAGCAGTTTCTTGGCATCCAGGTAGGCTAGGTTTTCTTAATCGAATAGTTAGACATGTCTTTACTTATATAATATCTTGTATATTATCAAGAGATTTCATACATAGACCTTCGGACACGAAGTCTGTATGGTTGAATATGTAGTAAGTTATGGTTAGTCTAATGATGGACTTGACTAGTTATTATTGAACTTATGGTGTTTGTTAGGTGTTATCCTAGAAGGTAAATGTGGGCTATCAGATTATGATCAAGAAATATCGAGACGGAATTCTCACTTCTTAAGTCTTTTCGTGCGGTCTATCACTTGTGGTATGGGTTGAGTCCAATTGGTATTTTTGAATTCCAATTAGTATCTCAACAAAGCAAATTGGATGCCTTTGTCTCGACTGAAGCGATACAAGCAATGAAAGTTGGAACCGTAAAGGTTCCAATTGATATCTGGCTTTAAAGGTCATGTGATTGCATGGATGATTAGCTAATGGTCATCTATGATGCAAATAAATTGTGATGAACCTGATTAATTTAGTGGTAAAGCTTTCGCCTACTCAAAACTAAGAGGGGATGCCGCCTACTACTAAAATCTCGGTTTTTGCAACAGTTGTGTTCTTCTATGCAAGAAGAAGACTTAGAAAGAACAAAGAAGTTTGGATCCGAAAAAGTATGCTTAGGCAGTTCTTTCGCTGAGCACAACAGAATGAAGAGGAATTTAACTGAATTTTTGTGTGTTAAAAATTGTGTATGGACTTACTATTGATATAAATGGTAAGGGGAAAGGATAAATTGTGACTGTAGGGAAACTCCGATTTTAGAATAATCAGGATTGGTTGGGAACCATGTGGAAAAAGGGCTATTTTGGTATGATAGCGGGTACGGCTGCGTATCGGTCGGTTCGGTTCGGTTTGGAAGTTTATCGGTTTGACTTATTGGTTATCGGTTTGTAGAGATGTTAAACCGTTAAAGAACCATTAAGATATTGACTTATCGATTATTGGTTTATCGGTTATTGATCGTTATCGGTTCGGTTATCGGTTTAACCGTTAAGATTTGACACAAAAAAAAAGTCATTAAAAATCACTTAGAAAATAGGTGACAAACCAAATGAACCATGCACATGAGTTCACAAATAACATTTTGCTAAAAAGCAAACACTTTTACATTGTAGAATACCCAATAGTTTGAGACAGCCAAAAATAAAAGTAGGAAACTAAACTCTAAGTCAAGAATTTTATATACAAAATGATAAAAATATAATTATTTAATTTACTATCGGGTTATCGGTTAACCCGTTAAGAAAAAACCCCAAATCGTTAAGAACCGATAACCCGATAACAAAAAAAATCAAAACTGTTATCAAAACCGCTAAACCAATAACCCATTACTCATAAACCAATAACTCTTTTTCGGTTCGGGTTATCGGTTTCAGTTCGATTTTGAACAGCCCTAAATTAGCGGGAATATGATGTGATGAACAAGTTCTAATGTAATTTCGGACTAGTTTTATATAATGCGGGGCTAATCTCTTAATTATGTCATGTTGCATATGATCTTGGGTTTTGTTTGAGACAATAACACGATTTCAAGAGTTATTTTTTAAGGAAAAAATAGGTGGAGTGTTGGTCAGTATTGAGGTTAAGCCCACATTTAGGAAGCAAATCAAGGCCAAACAGTTTTAGGATGAGCAATTGAACAAGCTTCGAAACAAGGTGGTGCCTGAAGAGGCCTTGGATGCCACACTTAACGCTAGTGGGATGCTCAATTTTAGAGGGCGGGTTTGTGTTCCTCAGGTTGATGATTTAATTCAAAAAAGTGTTGGCAGAACTCATGGTTCTCGTCTTCCAATTCATCCGGGTGTAACCAAAATGTATCAAAATTTGAGGCAAACTATATTGGTGGTCTGGGTTGAAGAGATAACAGAGTATGTGTCAAGTGTCAAAATTGTCACCAGGTGGACTATGAGTACCCAAGGCCTACAGAGATTGCTTCAAAGGATGCCTATTCCTGAATAAAAGTGGGAAATGATAGTCATGGACTTCGTGGTGGGTCTTCCTAAGGCTTTACAAAAGTATGATTCAATTAAGACCATTGGGATTAGTCCTTACCATTATGCGAGTTCTCATACAACAATGTTATCACTCTGGGATAGATATGGCGTCATTCGAGGCACTTTCTGGGAGGGGATATAGGCCACCCATAGGGTGGTTTGAGGTAGGTAATGTGA
Organism: Solanum appendiculatum; assembly: GCA_018342035.1. Lineage (NCBI taxonomy): Eukaryota > Viridiplantae > Streptophyta > Magnoliopsida > Solanales > Solanaceae > Solanum > Solanum appendiculatum. The sequence goes on from JAGDQO010000469.1 coordinate 450,366, forward strand.
AGCCTCTAGGCATTGACTTGGTAATGGAAGCTTAGGAAAAGGTGAGGGGTATCTAAACCAAGTTGTTTGTAGCCTAAAGTAGAAACAAAAAGTATGCGGATTGCAAGAAAAGGGGTGATGAGGTTCAATAAGAAGGGTAAGCTTGGTCTTTGTTATATCGGTCCATTTGAGGCTCCTGACTGTATATGGCCAGTAGCGTATAGATTAGCTTTGCTGCCCAGTTTTTCTGGAGTTCATTCAGTGTTCCATGTATACATGCTGAAGAGGTACCATGGGGGTGAGGAGTACATTATCAAGTGAGATTCGATCTTACTAGATAAGGATATTTAGTACGAAGAGGAGTTGGTTGCAATTCCAGATCAGGATGTCAGGAAATGGAGGACTAAGGAGATCAAATCAATGAAGGTTCAATGGAAACATCGTCTAGTTGAGTAAGCCACATAGGAAACCAAGAGGGACAGTGGGACAAGTACCCTCACTTATTGAGAATTCAGGTACTACCATCTTCTTGACTTAGCCCAGCTTTTTCTTGTTTGATCACTCGGGGACGAGCGATTGGTAAATTGGTATTGTAATTACCCCTCTGATCGTTATGGGTAAATAGTAGTAAAAATTTTGGGAAAGGAAACTTTTTAAATAGTGAATTAAAAATTTCAGGCTAGGTCTCAGACTAAAGTTGAGCGAGGTAAAGTCTAGGGAACATGGAAAGGATTGGGTAAAATGTCTAAGTCTGGGTTAATTTTTCTATTAGCTAAGACATTAAGGAGTCTGTAGTGCATTTCAGAATTAAATTTGGGTGAGTACACTACATCAAAAATGATCTTTAACGATAATTAATTAACATCAATAACTTAATTACTGCTAAATACGATTTTTAGCGGCAATTAACACTCTTTTTAAATGTCACTAAAGTCTTTAATGACATTGGATCTAATGAAAATTAACTAATGTTGGTAAAGACTTTAGCACTATTTAATAATGTGTATATTTATTACCTCTAAAAGCGATTTTTATTATAGTGGTAAAACTCCCAATATTTAACTTAGCATGAGACTACATCAGAATTTTAAGTGTGTTGCAAAATAGGTTAATTTGAGAGGATTTTTGAGGTTTTGTCACGTGCAAGCCATTATAGAGGATGATACATTGCTATAATCGAGAAAACAATGGTCGAGAGCGGCCTCAAGACTGCTATAGCGGGATTTGGGCTACTATAGCAGGATTGGGGTCCTGATTGGGCCCCTATAGTGGGGTTAGTTGCAAAAAATATAGAAAAAAACTCCCCAAAACCGCTCATAATCAACCAAGAATGTTTTGGGGAAGAGAAAGGGCTACATAAGGTGAATTTCAACAGTTTTTCATCAAGAATTTTCATAAAGGTGAGCAATCCAATCCCATATCTTGGTATTTCAATTCTTAGGCTTTAGAATCCTTGGTGGACGACTTTAGGGGAGGGTTTGGTTTGATTTAATGGTGGAAAAAGTCTAGTTTGGGTAGAAATATCATGAGGTTGGTCTAGGATTTGGGATTTAGATATAATCCGTGAATATTTAGATCAATTGTGATTTATTTTGTACTTGTGTTGTTAATTTAGACCTAAAACAAGCTAAAGCTTCACAAAGAAGTTAGAAGTTCACATTCATAGTTCTTCAACAATTGTTTGGCGCCCAAGTAGGCTAGGTTTTGTTAACTGAGTAGTTAGACCGTCTTTACTTATATAATACTTGTAGTTTGTTTGGAGATTTCATGTCTAGGCGTTGGGGCATGGAATTTGGATGGTTGAATATGTGGTTAGTTCTGGTTAAGCTAATGATGGACTTGAATAGTTATTGTTGAACTTATGAAGTTTGTTGTGTGTTATCCTAGGAAGGTAATTGTGGATGATCGGATTATGATCAAGAAATATCAAGAAGGAACCCTTTCGGGTAGGTGACGATTGTTTGTTTTTCCAAGTTATGTAATGTGTGCATGTCAACTTCTTTATAGTATTACTCGTGCAATGCATGTGGAGAAAACTAAAAGGCTAATGTGAAATGACAACATGTTGATAATCTCATGCAATGAACCCGTTTGTCGCTTCAAGTGTTGTTGTTCATTGTGATTATGCATGTTGTTTGTGATTGGTGATTGGATCGGTTACCACGCCCGTACAGATTTATTAACAATTGGCTCAGGTACCATGTATGATATGGGATATCATTCGATTGGTTCAGATACCATGTTGGTACAATAACAGTTTGTGTGTGGGTTTCACGAGAGAATCGAGTTTATTTATTGTGTTATATTTATTACATGTTAGTCCTTGAGTGGCCGGATTGATGTATTTAAATATTAGGGTGGTTCTTGAGTAGACTGGGGTTAGGTGTTAAATATGGTGGATGATGTCTTAAGGATCCTTCGTGGTCCAGGTTACTTGTACGGTGTGATAAATCATGTATGACTTATAGTAATGTTGTGGATCATGTGATTTGTGAATGTTAAGTCCGGGTGAGGACTTGGTGTTAGCGTTATGTTTCCTACGATGGTTATAATTGTATGCTATCTGTTTTACTAAGTTGTGGTTACCTATTCATATTTCTATATAACTAAAGCGTTGTTAAGTCAAGATATTGATCGAAAGTTTCACTTATTCACTAGCTTGCACTGTATTGTTAGTTCGGGTGGTCTGGGACATATCTAAGAAGGGGGATTTAAGCCATGAGAGATTAGTAAAAGTCTTGCAAGTAGTCCACTAAATTGCTCAAGGACCATGGTGTTGGCATGAGAACTTAAGGAGAGTAGTAAGTTAGTTAACAAAATTAGTAGTGGTCTCATATTCGGAAAATCTCCATGTGATAGAATGTTGATGTTATTATCTGATATGAGCGTGGCAAAACAGGAAGCCTTAGAGTTGCAAAAAGGCCGATTGCTTAAATATTAGAGTTTGCAACGAAATGATGTAGGAAGTTGGGATCGAAGTGTACTAGTTTATGGTTATCATACCTAGGATGGTAAAAACAGGTGGATAAAGACTTAGTATAGTGTTACCTTCATATTGTATGTTTTCTTCTGAATGTCTACTTTATAATATGTGGTGGATTCGAATTGACCGATGATGCCTATCAGTACGTGTTGTTTGTACTGATACTACTCTTCCTATGTCATTTGGTATAGTCTGGTTTCAGGAATCAGTGATGTTTCATAGGTTAAGACGATGATGATCTCTAATAGCTTCTACTCATCTTCCCTTATAGTGGAAGTTATGTCTTATTTCTTTTATATGTTTTCTCTTAGAAGCTTTTGTACCTGTTTAGACTAGTTCCTAGGGAGGGATTCAAATATTTTTTCCAAGACAATGTATTTCATAAAGTTTGACAATAGGCTTTGCTAACTAAATAAGTCAATATATTGCAAAGTTGTTTATTTCTGCATTTTATATTTTAATTGGGTGTAAGAGTTCTCCTATATAGGTGTTAGAGTAGGTGCTCAGACGGCCCGGTAGTCTGGGTCGTGACACAGATGCATTGAGATACACCACTCCTGAAAATTAGTATAAAATAGAGCTCTATCCATTTAATTATCTCTCTAGATTATTCATTCACTTCAAATCAGCCCACTCTCTTTCCTAATTTTCCCATCTCACGTTTATCACCCAATTTTCTCTCCTCCTTCATATTTTCACTCAAAGTTGATTGATTTCGATTTTTCTTAATCTATTTTGATGGATAAATATTCTCCAACCAAGAGTATTGTTAATAGAGGTACAACGTAACTCATCACCACTATTGGGTAGAATAAGAATCCTTTCTTTACAATTTTGTGATGAAAAAACTCCATCAAGTGGCTTATCTCTCGAAGCTGAAGTCATGGATTCAATGAATTTTTTTATGTCTATTTTTGATAGATTCATGGTGGTGAGTTGTATCTCTATTAGCTAATCATTTTCGTCGGAGACGATGATTTCATGGTATTACTTGATCATTAAAAAGTCTTAAAATTCATGGGACTTAAGCCTTAACATAGATTAAATAAAAGGAAAAAAAAAATACAAATTCTATAGTTTAGGGGTTAATTACTTGCCTTTTCGTAAGTTTTTGATATTACCATTTCTATCATATTTTAATTCTCAAATACATGTATATGGTATATTTAGATATTGAGATACATACTAAGAAGGTACATCTAATTATGTCTATCTAAATATAGAATATAACTAAAAGGCATCAATTTAGGAGCAAATCACATGTTTTTCCCTAAATTTCCTCTCCAAAAAAGGGAAAAGGGCCAAATATACTCATGTACTATTGGAAATAATTTATATATAACCTTCGTTATACTTTCGGTTCATATATACCCCTCCCGTTATACATTAGCACATATATACACCTAATTTTAACGGAAAGACACATGCCAACTTAAAAATCAAATAACCCACCCCTAATTTTAAATGCCCAATTCCTTTGAAACCCACCCATTTAACCCATTTCCTCATGACCCACCTTCAACCAAACACATTTTCTTAAGTAATCTCTTTATCTAGAACTTTTATTAAAATCAGGCCTCAACCATCATGAAAGCTCAATGTGAAACTCAAGGAGGAAGTGAAAGCCTAATACCATCTAGATTAAATCCTCACTTTCCGGCAACCAACACCAGCAAGAGCATCCCACAATATAAAATGAAAAACTTTTCTTAACACAAATGATGCAAATACCCTTTTAAGTTTTAAGGAAAGCCGATACTAAAGCTTATAATGGGAAATTACAGTTAAAAGATATGGTGTGGAGATTGCATTAAGCATCGGGTGTGTTAAGCTTCTATTTTTTACTTATGCAGTACTCCCTTGATACTGCTATTATTAATAAAATTACTTTATTATATCTAAAAAATAAAAATGGAAGCGATGCTTCTCACTTCCTCCTCTAGTTTTCAATGAGCTTTTGTGGCTAATTTTAATGGAGGTTTCACTTCCTCCTTTAGTTTTATAGTGAGCTTTTGTGGCTGGTTTTAATGGAGGTTTTAGATAGAGATGATGACTTGTGAAATTGGGTTTGGTTGAAGGTGGGTCACCGGAAAAAATGGGTTAAATGAATGGGTTTTAAAGAAATTGGGTATTTAAAATTGGGAATGAGCTATTTGATTTTTAAACTGACATATATCCCTTCGTTGAAACTAAGGGTATATATGTGCCAAAGTATGACGAGAGGGGTACATATGAATCGAAAGTATAACGAAGGATATATATAAACTATTTCCAACAGTACAGGGGTATATTTGACCCTTTTCCACCAAAAAAATAATCAAAAGTTTCAAATTTCTTCCTACTTTTTTCGAGCATCAAAAATCTTTTCTCATTGATACATATATTTTAACTCATATATATATATATATATATATGGTCTAACACATGTACACCTAATCAGATACATATTTTGACCATCATCTCTCCTTCTTTCTCCTTTGTCTCTCTCTCCTCTCCATCCAGAGATTAGCACCACCTCACTGCTTATCTCCTCACCATAAGAAAAAAAATTATGTTAACAATAATTAAGAAAATTCATAGAAAAAGAATATATATATATATATATATATATATATATATATATATATTGCTTGTTATTACAAGTAGTGTTAAAGTCATTATGAGCTAAAAATCAGTTATGGGGTCTTAATTTTCAAACAACTAAAATTTTAATTTGACACATAATTTGAGTAAGGACCGTTGAGAGAGCTTTAGGGTACACAATTGAGCACTTTAAAGGTAACTCTCAGCAAATAAACTCTTACATATAAATCTCAAGATAAGTGTAAATCTCTCGTCTTGAGACGAGTTTAGCCCCAAAATAGACATTTTTTGTACCCTAAATATAAAAAGGGACTTTCTCTAAAAATACATATCAAAATGGACAGTTCGTCCATTTATAGGCGAACTATGACTAACAAATTTAACTTTGCCATCCGTCAGTTATCCTCAAATCTAAAACAATATTACACAAATTTTAAAGGCAATTCGCCCACAAATGAGCGAACTAAAATTCTTTTTATTAAATTCTCACGTGAAGCTATATCATGTCTCAAATTTAAGTGTATTATGAAATCTTTTTGACACATAAAATCATGAATTTTTTCAATAATAAAAGTATAAAAAAATTGAGAATCTTTTTCATATAATAATTTTTACTATTTATTTGCTTACAATCAATAGTAAAAAACTAACAAGGTCGATGTGGACAACGATTCCTCTTATGATCAATTTTCCTAAATAAACCATACATCGTTTTGCATGCGACCTGGAGCAATGTTCATATCATTTCTATGTCTAGTACTGTACCTACTGACATAGCTCTATGACTGAATATCACACATATCACAAAATTTTATGGCATGCGAACATGACATATGGTAATTTCTCCATTTTTCACAGGAACATTTTCGGCCTTTAGAAGTGACTATGTGTACATTTCCTCCTTTACCATCACGTGCATATGTTAAAATCTCAAAAGTGCCTCCTTCGGTATTCTACTGCATCCTATCTCTGTGCATGTCGGTCCGCTCCAAATATTCTAGAAACTTTTTTTTTAACATTGAGTGTCCAAGGGTTGTTTTCTGCAATTAACAATATCGTAAGAGAGTTTTTTTCATGAAATAGTAAAATTTATTTTATGAAAAAAAATTCTCAATTTCAATTTCTTTTTTACTTGTAGTATTGAAAAAACTCATGATTTTATGTATAAAAAGACTTCACAATACACTTAAAATTGAGACATGATATAACTTCACATGAAGAGTTAATAAAAAGAACGGAAAAAGGTCATATTTGCTCTTATACTCTTAGAAAAGGGTTATATTTGACATTTGTCATACTTTTTTGATATATTTACCCCTATTATACAACTTTAAACACATATTTTTTCTCGGACTGTTAAGTCTCATATCACCATTTTATCTATCCTATGTGGCATCTACATGGCATGCCTACCTGAATATATATTTATTCCACTTAAATTTCATCCTAATTTTATTATTATACTCAATTCCAAATATTTTATCCACCCATTTAACCCATAAAACCCTAATTCTAAAACTTATTTCATTGTCACTTTTCAGGGAAAAACCACGACATCGAAAGAACTAGGCTGCTAAATAGTAGATTATATTACAATATTGACTTCTATGTGGTGGATTTATATGGGTAACCCATAAAGCACCAATCCGACAATTTGGCAAGTCATTGTGGTGGATTTATATGGATGGTGCACATATGCATTTTATGAGTTAAATGGGTGGGTATAATATTTGTGATTGGATATAATAATTAAATTAGGATGAAATATTAAGTGGAATAAATATATATCTATAGAGACGTGTCATGTAGTTGTCAAATAGGATAATAAAAGTGGGGATATGAGACTTAATAGTCCGAAGGTAAATATGTGTCTAAAGTTGGATGATATGGGTAAATATATGATGAAGAATAAATATGTTGGATATTTTGTAATATATAGAGGTTTTAAATTGAACAGACACATTTATTCGTGAAAGAACATGACTGTTATGAAAAGTCATATGTTCATGAAAGAACATGACCGTTATGAAAAGTCATATGTTCATGAAAGAACATGACTCTTATGAAAAGATACATCTATTCATGAAAGAACATGACTCTTATGAAAGGACACATCTGTTTATGAAAGAACATGACTCTTCATAACATGACTCTTATGAAGAGTCATCTCCTTAGTTCTATAAATATAAAGACTCTTTAGAAGTAGCCTAAGAAAAATCTGCATGTATAAACCAAGGGTTTTGTTGTATCCTTGAAGAGAATAGTTTGTATTTACCACCCCAATCTGCATATGGGCAATATCTCTTTAAAGAAAGTGTTTTCACGCCTCAAAGCCATCTTCTTCTTCAATCATATTTCCTACTATTATTTTTCTAACAATTTTAAAGAGATATTGGGATTAAAGAAGATAAACGAGACAAGATCCTTGAATTCTTGAGGAAATGGGGCAGTAAGAAAAAATATTCGACTGATTTAAAGTATGATTCTAAGGAAGCAAGTCATATGGAAAAAGTGAGCCAAGAATGGATCACGAAGGAAATGACATATATCGGGTTCTGCTTTCTTAACTTCTCTTATTATTTATTTATGAAGTTTTATCCTTTGAAATTTTTGAGAAATGATTTTTCATAAATGTTAAGATAAATTAATTCACTTGTGATGATCCTTAAATGCTTTTTAAATAAGTTTAGGAACAACATATTTGGTATGCCTATTATAAATTTGTTATTTGGGACAAAGAAAATTATTATAGCATAATAGTGTTACATAAAGATCATGTGAATTGTATTTTCAAGTTGTGAGATGATATATATAAATTCCTTTATTTTGATGGATAATATCTATACTTGAAAGTTACTAGAATAATTGAAATTAAGAGTAATGATTACTTTTTATTAGGTCATTTGCGTTCATTAAAGGTTGAGGATTTTGTCTTCTTATTAAATGTTCATGTGTTATAGTATTGGAACGCTATAAATTTGATAACAAGATAATTTATTGATGTTAATTAGATGTCCACACAAGATTTGAAAAGTACATTTGAAACATTTAAAGTGTGGGGGTGATTGAATTATGATTAATAATCAATAATATTTGAAGAATTTTAAGATATAAATTGTTTCTTCAACACCCACAAGATATATCTTTGATGTGTATGACATGGTAATTATATTTACAACTTGACAGTTTTGTGATAATTAGTTGATTAAACTGTTAATGTGATGATTATGCTATACGCCTTCGTAAAAAATATTGTGTAATTTTGTGAAGTAGTATCACTTGAAATGTTGTGACTTTTCGTGAAAAAAAAAGTATATGTTGTAAGATAACTTTTGTATAGACATGACTATTCATACATAGATGAATTGGTGTGTTGGTCTATAAATAGTGACTCATCTAATGATAATGATAAAATTTATATAAGTTGGATTTGTAACTTGTATGAAGATGTCATAAATTTTGCATCAAAATAGGCTTGAATTCCATAGTGGAATAAGAATATATTTAGCATATAAATGCTTGAAAAGAAATGAAATGGTTGAAAAAATATGATTTTGAAATGTTGTGGTCACAACTGAGGCAACCATTCTAAGCTATTGAGATAATAATGATATCTATGATATGCTTATGAGAAAGATTTATTTATGATATATATTAATCTTGTAAAATTTAGTTTTAAAAAATGCAGTATAATAAATGTGTGAATGAATAAGGCTAAAATCCTTCAACAAAACACAAGTGATGGAAACCCAACTTCGAGTTAGTATACACTCTAACAATACAAGTTCAACGGGTAATAACAAGTTACTTTGTGTTGCTAAAGCACGAGTCTTTTTTTAGAGCCTTGATTCAAGTGTACTGCATACCGTTACGTGAGAAGTAGAGGAGTTGTTAAATGCATGAAATAACAGGGGTATAGTGACAAACTCCATAGTGTAGACTGTTACACGGAGGTTGAATTAATTCTTAATGAAATTAGTAAATGTCTATAGTAACAGGGACATAGTAGCTAATTTCACCTATATGTATATTGAAGTGGTGCTGCTTCAAGCAAGATCTAAAGGTTTGGTCTTGTAAATATTCATGAAATCAGGATGAACACATGGCCATAAACGTGCTAAAGCAAATACTGGGATTTCTAAGCTACAAATAATATTATGTGTGTGATATTTTCAGTTTTGACACATGGAGTTGTGGTTCAAATCTTTTAAAATACCAAATACTTCGTCAAAACTTTAAAGTACTTGCACTAACGGAAAGTTCAAATCTATTGTAAGATACTCTTTGATATGCATGATATTATGAGAAATATTACAAACTAGTGGGGGATTGTTGGATATTTTGTAATATATAGAGGTCTTAAATTGAACAGGCACATTTATTCGTGAAAGAACATGACTGTTATGAAAAGTCATATGTTCATAAAAGAACATGACCTTTATGAAAAGTCATATGTTCATGAAAGAACATGACTCTTATGAAAAGATACATCTATTCATGAAAGAACATGACTCGTATGAAAGGACACATCTGTTTATGAAAGAACATGACTCTTATGAAGAGTCATCTCCTAAGTTCTATAAATATAAATACTCTCTAGAAGTAACCTAAGAAAAATCTGCATATATAAATCAAGGGTATCCTTGAAGAGAATTGTTTGTATTTACCCCAATCTGTATATGGGCAATATCTCTTTAAAGAAAGTGTTTTCAGCCCTCGAAGCCATCTTCTTCTTCAATCATATTTCCTACTATTATTTTTCTAACAAAATATAATTCTTTTCTAAAAGTATAAGGGCAAATATGATCTTTTTTCGTAAAAAGAATGGTAGTTCACCCATTTTTGTTAGTCATAGTTCGCCCATAAATGAGCGAACTGTCCATTTTAGTATGTGTTTTTAGATAGGGTCCCTTTAGGTTGTAAGATTCAAAAAGTGTCTGTTTTGAGGCTGGAACGAACCTTGAGTAAGTACTAATATTTACTATACATGAATTTAATTTTATTTGCACCAAGGGATACAGTGATTTTTTTCTGAAAATTTTGTATAATTTGCATTCTGATCACATAATTGAGTATCTTTCAACAAGTAACGCTTTATTTTTAAAAAGTGAATTTATCTGATGCAAATTTAATATGGTTAATTATACTAAATACCCTATAAAAAATATCCCTATGATTTAGTATGGATACAATTTCTATATTTAAAAATTAGATATTTACATTTCCTATATTAGAGAAAATCTTACATTTAAACCCGCTTGAGGTCTATTATAAGTAATAATATTAAAATACAATTATTAAAAGATAAATTGAAAATATAAATACTATAAATTACTTACTAAAATATATCAACAATTAGTTATATCAACAATTAGTTATAACTTTCTTTGAATAATAAAGTATAAGTTATTTGTGTTCTTATTTAATTATAATATTTACAATGTAAGAATTTGTCATTTTTATTTTTACTTATTTATTTTCTGCTTGTAAATTATCCTAAATTTACTAGCAAATTATCCTAAATTTACTAGCAATTTTGAAATATAAAAACACCTTTAAATATGGGAAAAACTCTAGTCATTTTATTAAGTAATTTTTTTTCATTTCTTATTTATCAATTTCAAAAGATATATATTTATTATTATTATTTAGAGGTTTGAAAAAATATTTTTAACAAAACAAATTGTCCATTTTTTCTGAATTCCTCAAAAAATTAATGCATAAAAACTGGGTATTTAGTATAATTATCATTTAAAATAATAATAGTGTCAATAAAGTTTGAACAACGGATGATAAACAGTAGTGTTTCTCTTTTGTTGTGTTTATTAATTGCCTTTGATCAAAACCTGTTCTCTTTTCTTTTTTTTTCCAATAAAGAACCTCCAATGATTTTATTCTTACTGGAAAAGGAAGAAATCTACTTTTAACTTTTAAGATGTTCCAAACTTTCTGATGTGCTTTGAACTGATGATTCTCCACCATAGAGGAATATGAAGGGAAAAGTAAAGAAAAAGGACTTTGGATGATATCCTCTTTAATGCTATGAGTCAAATTTAGAGTTAAATTTAAAAATTATTTATCAATTTTTATTTTTATTTTTTTAGTACTATAAATCATCCAACTCTCTCACTTTTTTTTAAAAAATGTATGAAACACCACAAAAGTGTTATTATCTTCCAACTGACCTGTCATGTCACATTAAATTCTATTTTATTAATAATAAGTTTATTTAACTCATCATATCCATTTAATTCAATCCAACCCATGTAATGTTGTCATCTAACAACAAAAATAATAATTAAAATTAAATTTTAAATAAACTATATATATATATATATATATATATATATGACTACTTATAATACCAAAAGCTCTGTTAAGTTATATAAATACTTGGTATTTAACTAACTTATCTTTTTTTATAAGAGTGAGTTGTTCAAATGGTACGATACATTCTACCTACAACCTTGGGATTGTGTACTTGAGTCATCAAGAGAATAAAAAAGTGTCAAGCTATCTTCACCTTTGCTACTCAATAAAATCCCCGGTCATGAACAATGTTTGATATACTCACAATTCTTATTGGTGTATTCTATTGAGACTTCTTACGTGTCTGCTTAAATTGACTTGGTGTTTGTATAACAAACGCTATATCAGGTTTTGTGATTGCCAAATAGATCAATTTTCCTATCAATCTTTGATACTCTTTGATGTCCTCTAACACTGGATCTCTTGTTATATCAAAATGTCTATCATATTCAACTGAAGTAAATTCCTGAATTAGATTAATAGGAGTAGATATTGGCTTAGCTTCTCCTAATCCTAGGTCTGAAACCAGTTGAAGTGCATACTTCTTAACATCACTATCCCCCAGAAGTATCTCAATTCACTTAGACCCTTTACTTTGCAATTTTGTTTTAACACCTTTTTTGTTTCTCTTATGAACTCTTCATTATTTGCAATAATCAACAAATCATTTACATAGATCAAAATTGCTACAAACTTCTGCCCCTGATGCTTAGTGAAGGAGTAGTCATGCAAACTTTGCTTGTTACCAACATCTACTAAGGCTTTAGTAAGCTTAATAGTCCAATGTCTTGATGCCTATTCAGCTTACATACACTTTGTTCCCCCTATATTCTGAAACCTTGCGGAAATTTTATGTACACTTTAATTTCTCATATAAAGTCACCTGTAAGAAGGCATTATATACATCCATTTGCTACATATTCCAACCCCTTGTGAAAGCCACTACAATCAATGATCTCATTGTTACCATTTTTGCAGTAGGAGAAAAGGTTTCATGGTAATCAAGTTCTTCTCTTTGATTATATACTTTTACTAATATATTTGAATTTGAATCTCTCCACTTCTCCATTAACTCTATACTTTATTTTGTCTACTGACTTTAAGCCTATGACAGTTTTTCCTTTTGGAAGATGTATTACCTTCCTAGTGTTGTTGTTTTCCAAAGATTTTATCTCCAAGCTCACAGCTTCAATCCACCTGTGATCCATTTAAGCTTCTAAATTTTTTTTAGATTCAGTAAGAAATGGGATGTTGGCCAAGAAAATCTTGCATTTTTGAAAAATCCCATCATATGGAAGATAGTCTGATAGAGGATACAACACTGTCCCATTGACTTCGTTTTGGTAATCACATAATGTTGATTCCATAAAAGTTCCTTAATGCTTCTCGTAGATCTTTTAACTTCAGTTGGAGCATTGTATATAAACTAAGGTTCAACAATAAATTGAAATTTATCAATGAGTGTTTCTACTTCTGCTTCATAAGATGCATGTTTTTGCTTATGCTTCAATTAATGTCTGATTGGTTTCTGTTCCATTTGATGACTTATTGGTAGGAAACTCAGTAACTTCAACATTGTCACTAGACATGTCAAGGCCACCATCCACCTCATGTGTCATAATATCAAACATTGCACCAATATGTTAATCTTCCTCATGTTTATCAATTGCTACTTTATCTGGATTTGGCAGGTGAAGTGGCTCAAGGTCATGATCATTCAAGTCACTCCCCCTATCATGAACTCTGTGAGGTACTTCAAATGTGGTAGATGTAACAACAAAAAGAAAAATTTATTCCTCGAAAACAACACCCCTGCAAACACAAAAATAATTAGAAGAGATATCTAACAACTTATAGTCTTTTTGAGTATCCCATGAATACATTAGTCTTTTCCCAAGGTGAGAATTTATCCATTTTAGCAGGTACTGTGGCATAACACAAACAACTAAAAACTCTCAGATGTGCAATTGAAGGTGGTCGATCTATTGTACAAGACCTCATATGATGTTTTTCCTTTCAACATCTCAGAAGGAAGTTGTCTGTTGATAATATATAATACAGTAAGAACACAATATCCTTAAAATTTTGTGGGCATACTCCCTTGAAACTTCAAGTCTCTTACATTTTTCAACACATGACTATGTTTTTTTTCCAGCTATTCCATTTTACTGACGTGTATACATACAATTATTTTGATGAAGTATTTCGTATACAACAAATAATTCATCCATCTATTTGTTAAAGAATTCAGTTCCACAGTTTGTTCTTATTACTTTAACAAAATTTGTGAATTGTGTTCTTAAAAGAAATAAAAATTTCTTCAGAACAACAATTATATCAACTCTTTAATTGCAACAAATGTATTCAAGTATATCTTTAATTATCATAAGCAATTGTCAAGAGGAAATATTTTCTATTACATGTAGGATGCTTATATGGACCTCATACATCTATATGTAAAATACAAAGAAAACTTTCACTTCTAATAGTACTTGTAAAAAATACAAGCCTATTTTGTTTTGCTATTAGACATCCAGGACAATCATTATTCATCACTTTATTGATTCTGAATGTATTTCACTTTCTTCATGGTGTTGTTAAAAGCATGCCCTAATCTTCTATGCCATACACTCTCATCTTCTATTGTCTTTTGTCTAGTAATTGTATTGGAAAGAGAATTTTCAACTTCAATATATTTGTCAACGTTGATGATATAAAAACCTTCACTCTTCCTACCAATTCCCCTCATCGGTCATTGTAAAGAATACACATAAATCAGAAAAAAATTGATAGAGCATAAAAGTTATTTAGTCAACTTTAACATAGATAGAAGATTATACTTGAAATAATGTGAATAAAGTACATTTCTAACATGTATATCAACCAACAAGGATGTAGTACTAATGTGTGTAATTGCATATTTATTTTCCAGTAGACATACATACTTGATCATTTTTATTTGAACTAATTCCTTTATACTATCTAAAACATCAATATTGTCATAAATATGATAGGATACTGATTTACCTGTCATTTTGACATGTTTCTCCTCCAAATTTGTTTATGGTGTTGCATTCTCTTTGTTCAACAATTCCAAATTTTGTTTTAACTAATTCTCAGTGAAGTTTGTATTCCTTCCTTACTCATGCGGCTAATTTGCACCTCCTCCAAACATTGTTGCATAATTTGTTGAATATTATTTTTTCTCCTTGATCATATGAAAATTCAACTATCTTCCAGCATTGATTCTTCATGTGTCCCTTCTTATTAAAAAAAATCACAATGCATAAAAAGTTTTTTTTATCCTTGTAAGGTTGTCCTCTTCCTCCCTAGCCATTAAATTTGGATCTCCTTCTCCTGATGGCTTAAATACAGAATCTACTTTGACAACTAATGTTGAATATGAACTGAATTTTTTACTTTCATCTTTAATGATCATCGCATATGCTTGATTCGAAATCGGCTCAATAGTTTTCATGAGAATCTATCTCCTAGATTGGTTATAGGATTTATTCAAGCCACTCAAAAACTGAACCAACATCTGTTGATGTAGATAATCGATATAGTCCTTTGCTTTTGCACATCCACAATCAGGTGAAGGATTCATCGCATCGAACTCAGCCCCCAATTCCTTCACTTTTGTGAAATAAATTGATATAGAGTCAATTTTATGCGATATTGTGGTAATCTCCTAATGCAACTGAAAAATTTGAAGTCTACTCACTTTATCAAAAATTTCTCACAGATCTTTCCAAGCAAGATGTGCATTGGAAGCATAGAAAATTTCACTGAATAGATCCTTCGACACAATATTGATTATCCAGGATAGAACTATCGCATTGCAAGTTTCTCAATGCTCTTGCAATTTCTTTTGATAATTCTCCTGTTTGCAATCCCCTGTTACGAATCCTAACTTCCTCTTAGTTTGTAGCACTAGCTTCATAATATTCTCCATAATTCATAGTTCTCTAATCCTTTGAGTTGCACTAGTATTAACACTTATTTAGGCATATACGATGAATACATGTACAATGGTTGTGTATGTAATGATCCGGTTAGTCATTTTTGGTATTTTCATAAAATTTATTATTTTCTCTTCCCAACTTTTGACCCTTAGTTATTCTTAATTAAGTTTTGAAAGTTGGTTTCAAACCTTGAGTAAAAAGTTGAGATTTTGACAAGTTTTGAGTTTGAAATGGCTAAGTAGCTTAAAGTGGTTTTTGGTGTCATTCGGGGTTTAGATGCTCAAATCAGTTTAACAAGGGTTTCGTTGGATTCATGGGATGATTTTAAGCCTAGGTGAGATCTTGGTTGATTTTTGAGAGGTCTCGAGCTTATTTTGGCCTTTTTAGGCGTTTAGTTAGTTTCTTGTAGTTTTCACGGATGTTGGGTCAAGGAGACCTCGAATTCGTGTTTCGACAATTCCATTGAGTCAGAAACATCAAGTATAATCAATTTGCATATGTGATTTATATGTATGGGGTTCCAAACAAATCCTGAAGGTCCTTTCGATGTTTTGAGTATTTGCTGATTTTCTGGTGTCTGTGTACTTCGCATTAGCGGTGGGCTGCTCACTTAAGCGAGCATCGCAATCGCAAAGAGAGGGTCGCGTTCACGAAGTGGGGTGTCACGATAGCGACCTTCGCTGCCTATTCACGATCATGATATGCGAAGTTTTTGCGGGGGTTGCTTTTACGATATCAGAGGGGGGTTTTGACCTGCCATTTTCGAGATTGTAGACTCATTTTTTCCATTTTTGAACTTGGAAAACCCTTGGAGGCTATTTTTGAAGAGTTTTCTTGTGCTAAATCTTTTGGGTAAGCTCTTGTGACCCTAGAACTTCATTTCCTCCCCTTTGATTATTTATGGATTCTAACATCATAATTTGAGATTTTGATCGGAAAATGGTAAGGTTTTGCAAGAACTTAAAATCTAAAATAAAATGAGGATTTTGAATTGATTTTGATTCTTTTTTTTGAAATGGTTTCACCAATGAGTTCCTAAAGCCTTGAGTAACATTTTCAAGTATTGATTTTCGAATTCAAACCTCCTTTTCAAAATCGGGTTTTGAGTTGATTGACCTATTTTTTAAAATTAATTGATGTGAGTATTGTTGTTTCAAGATATTTATTGGGAATACTTGATTGTTATAGATTGTGTGGCGTTGGAAGTGATTTGGAAGGGGAAAACACAATCTTTGGGTTGATTAATTGATTTCTTTAAGGCAAGTGATCTCTTAAACTTTGTAATTTAGTAGAGTTGTCTACTTCTCTTCATTGTATGTGTGTTGGGGAGTAATTGAAATTGAGGTGAAGGGTTTATTACTCCACTTGATTAATGTTAACCAACAAAAAGAGGAAAAAATAAAAAGGCTTCTCGTTGGTAATGATAAATTCTGAGTTGCCTTGGTGTGACCCTAATTGATTGATTGGTGAATTGCTTGAATGCATGAAAGTTGACTTGAATTGTATGAGTATTTGTCTCTCTGTGTGATATAATAGTGCTTGTATGCATTGATTGTTGAATACCGTGATGAGACATTTGATATAAAGCCGATGGGAAATGATTTCGTCTAGTGACTTGATATAAAGCTGAAGGGAAATGGTTCCGCCTAGTGATTTGATATAAAGACGAAGGATAATGGTTCCGGTTAGTGATTTGATATAATGCCAAAGGGAAATGGTTTCGGCTAGTGATTTGATATAAAGCCGAAGGAAAATGGTTCCGGCTAGTCATGTGATATAAAGCAAATGGGAAATGGTTTCGGCTATTGATATTGTGCCGAAGGGAAATAATTTTGGCAAGAGTGCTTTTATGTGATTTAATGCCTTTGATACTTGTGATTGTTCTACCTGTTACTTGTGATCGATCTACTAGTTAATTGTGATTGATGTATTTGATACTTGCGATTGAGCTATTTAATTTGTGTTGGTTGTTGACTAGTAACTATTAGACTGCAAATATTGAGCCTTGTGAATTATGCATTGTAGAACTACTATATTGGGCTGGTTTTTATGCAGGCTGTAGTTTGTGGAGGTTTGGTTGGGATGAAAGGAGTATTTGATTCTAGAGAGGTTGCCTTGTTTATTAGGTTTCTTGATGGGTATTGTGTTGTTGGTAATCACTCCTTGCTTCTACACTTGTGTATGTTCCTAGCCCGGACCCGTGTGATCTTCTTCCTTTTCAAATTTCGAGGCTTGTCAAGGATTTGAGAGGTAGCTGCTTGTCATCCGGCGGGCCCTCTTGTTCCTTTACTTTATGTTTTGTTCTACTCGAGAAACAAGATCTTGAGACTTGTATTTGTCTTTCGAATTTATGTATTTACACTAGTGGCTTATACACGTGACAACCAGGTTTAGGGGTGTTTATAAAATGAATAAGTTTTCCGCTTTTATCTTATCCTTGCTTTATCTTTCCGCATTTGTTTCATTTTGTCAGGTTGAGGCTAACTTGTTATGGTAGGAATAGACAAGTTCCATCATGTCCATTTTTGAGTCACGATAAATGGTATCAGATCCAGGTTCATAGGTCTCACATGTATACAAGCCAGGTCTAAGTAGAGTCTCGAGGATCGGTAAGGAGATGTCTGTACTTATCTTCAAAAGGCTATGAAGATTGTTAGGAAACTTCCTTTTCTTCATTCTTTCTTATCGTGTGTGGTTGCCTTCACTAGTTCTAAGTTGTCACGTATTGTTTTGGCAAATGTCGAGGACTAGAGTTTCTATTTCCAGTGGTAGAGGGGAGACAGTCCCTGAGGCAGTTGCTGAGAACTCAGCTAGGGGTAGAGGTAGGGACCGAGCTAGAGGTTGTGCTCATGGTGTAGCACCAACTTGAGGTCATAACCATGGAGCGGCACCAGTTAGAGGCAGAGATAGAGAGGTTTCACCTGAGCCACGGGTTGAGGTTGTTGAGGACCAGGTTCCTCCCGGGTTTGGAGCTCCGTTGTTTCAAAAGACTTTGTTGAGGATGTTGCATGTGTTGGAGAACTTCTCTCAGGGTGGTGAAACTAGTACACTGCATGGTTCTCAGACTGGGTTGGGGACGTAGACCCAGACCAGCAGTAGACTCCAGGTATTCAAGATAAGGTGGGTCAGCGACCAGTGGTTACGGCATCGGTTGTGGGTGTTCAAATTGCTCCTCGGGTTATTCTGATGACATCTGAGCAGCAGTATTATGAGAGATTTCAAAAGATGAAACCACCCCAGTTTCAGGGTGGTAAGAGTGAAGATGCTTATGAGTTCTTGACCTTGTGCCATGAGATGCTCGAAGAAGTAGGTATGGTGGATGCTCTTGGGGTTCATTTTGTTGCACTTCAGCTACGTGGATGCGCCAGAGAGTGGTGGAGGACTCTTGTGAGGTCTAAACCAGTTGGATCTCCTCCGGTAGAGTGGGATGTGTTTTCCTGTGCTTTCCAAGACCTCTTTATTCCTTATAGCGTGAGGGATTAGAGTCGACTAAGGTTTGAGGACTTGAGACAGGACACTTTGTCTGTGACTGAGTATGAGGCCCATTTCTGTGAGCTTTCTAGGCACACCATGGCTATTGTTTTCGATGAGGCAGAGAGAGTTCGCAGGTTTGTGAGAGGGTTGACTTTCTCTATCAGGTCGTATGTGTTTTGAGCAGCCAAAGATAGGGCTTCCTTCCAGTCCATTGTGAGCATTGCCAAGGATGTGGAGTTGATAGTTTTAGAGTTGTTTGGAGAGCCCAACAGGGCCTGTTCTTTTGGTTAGTTTTCTGGTGCCTCATCTTGAGGTAAGGGCTCCCACCAAGGTAGTGGATCCTTTTAGTGCCATGGTCCAGTTCATGCATCTATGCTAGCAGCTGAGAGTGCGCAGTCAGCCCAAGGATCTTATGGTTCTAGCCGAGGTGGCCATGGTAGCTCATCTTGTTCGCAGTAGCAGTTATCCGTGCCGAGGTCGTGTTATGGTTGTGGAGATCCAAGTCATATGATTTGGCAGCGTCCTCTTTAGACTCATTCAAGGCCCCAACATACTTATTCAGCTACGCCTGCTAGAGATAGAGTGCCTCCGACCAGGGGTCGAGGCAGAGGTCAGCCCGGTAGAGGCGGTAGGACTTCTGGTAGGGGTGCTTCAGCTCTACAGGGTGGAGGTCGGGGTTCTACTCAGACTACAGATGGACGAGAGGGTCTGTGTTATCCTTTTCCAAGGAGGCCTGAGGCTATGATTGAGACTTATGATGTTGTGATTACAGGTATCGTCTTGATCCCAGGTCTACTTTCTCATATGTGTTTACCTGTTTTGCTGTTAGGTTTGCTATGATGTTTGATAGCATGTCTGTGCCTATTTATGTTTCTACACAAGTGGGTGAGTCCTTAGTAGTGGATCGAGTGTATCGATCTTTTCTTGTTTCTTTGGTTGGGTATGATACTTAGGTAGACTTGACCATTTTGGAGATGTTAGACTTTGATATTATTTTGGCTATGGATTGTCTCTCCCTGCATCATGCGATTCTTGATTGTTATGCTAAGATTGTGACCTTAGCAATGCCAATTGTCCCGAGATTTGAGTGGAGGGGTGCTAGTGGTTCCTACCCTAGCAAAGTTTATCTCCTTCATTCAAACTCAGATATTGGTTGATAGAGGGTGTTTTTCCTATTTGGCTTTCATTTGAGACACTAGTGTTGAGCCACCTGCCATGGATTTCATGCCCGTAGTTAGAGAGTTTTCAGATGTGTTTCCTACTAATCTTCCACGTGTTCCTTAGGATAGGTATATTGATTTCTATTGACTTGTAGCCAGGCACCAAGCCCATCTTTATTCTTCCTTATCGTATGGCTCCGACAGAGTTGAAGGAACTGAAGGATCAGTTACAGAATTTGTTGAGTAAGGGATTCATTCACCCTAGTGTTTCTTTGTGGGATGCTCCTGTTCTGTTTTTGAGGAAGAAGGATGGAGCCATGAGGATGTGTATTGACTATCGATAGTTGAACAAGGTAACAATGAAGAGCAAGTATCATCTTCCTCATATTAATGTCCTATTTGATTAGCTTCAGGGGGCATCTTTGTTTTCTAATATTGATTTGAGATTCGGTTATCAACAGATGAAGATTAGGGCTTCGGATATTCCTAAGACAGCTTTCAGGACTCGTTATGGGCACTATGGGTTTCTTGCGTTATCTTTTGGCTTGACTAACGCCCCTGCAGCATTCATGGAGTTGATGAACGGGATGTTCCGACCTTATTTAGAATCCTTTGTGATAGTCTTTTTGATGGCATCTTGGTGTACTCCAAGACTGAGGAGGATCATGATTGACATTTGAGGATTGTGCACCAGAGATTGAGGGAAGAGAAGTTGTATGCCAAGTTCTCGAAGTGTGAGTTTTGGCTTGATTCAGTTGCATTTCTAGGACACGTAGTATCTAAGAAGGGTATTAGGGTAGATCCAGCCAAGATTGAGGCAATTAGAGGTTGGACCAAGCCTACTTCAGTCATCGAGATTTGGATTTTTATGGGACTTGTAGATTATTACAGATGCTTTGTTCAGAGCTTATCCACTATTGCATCTCCTTTGACCAGGTTGACTCGACAGAGTGTGAGCTTCCAGTGGTCTGATGGTGTGAGGAGAGATTTCAAAAGCTCAAGACCTTGTTGACTTTGGCTCCTATTTTGACATTACCTGAGGAGGGTGTAGACTTCACTATTTATTGTGATGCTTCTGGATTCGGGTTGTGTGGTGTTCTGATGCAAAAAAGGAAAGTTACTTCCTATGCTTCTAGACAGTTGAAGACCCATGAGAAGTACTGCCCTACCCATGAGCTAGAGTTAGCAGTTATGGTGTTTGTGCTTAAGCTATGGCAGCATTACATGTAGGGGGTTCATTGTGAGGTCTTCACTGACCATCAGAGTCTTCAGTATATCTTTAATCAAAAGGATCTGAACTTGTGGAAACACAGATGGCTTGAGTTATTGAAAGACTATGATATCACCATATTATATCATCCCGGAAAGGCCAATGTAGTAGCCCATGCTTTGAGTAGGAAGACTTCTAGCATGGGGAATCTTGCTGCTATCAGTGTTGATGAGAGACTATTGGCTAGAGATGTTCAGAGGTTAGCCAACAGTCTCATCCGGTTGCAGATTTCTGAGGAGATATGGGGTTTGATTGCTTTCATAGAGGCCCGTTCTTCCCTAGTTGAGCAGATCCATGAGCATCTGTTTGATGATGAGAAGTTGTGTCTCATTCGAGACAAAGTGTTAAGAGGGGAAGCCAAGGAGGCTTTGTTTGATTCGGATGGTGTCTTAAGGATCGGAGGCAGGATTTGTGTGCCCAAGATGGGCAAGTTAGTTAATTTGATTCTTGAGGAGGCCCATAATTCTTGATATTCCATCCATCCGAGAGTGGCAAAGATGTATCATGATCTGAGTTAGCATTATTGGTGGTGTGGCATGAAGAGTGATATTGCAGACTTTGTTTCTAGGTGTTTGACCTGCCAGTAGGTCAAGTGTGAGCACTAGCGGCCCAAATGTTTATCTTAGAGGATGCCTATTCCTACTTGGAAGTAGGAACGGATCACTATGACTTTATTGTGGGTTTACCTACCATAGTGGGTGGTCATGATTCCATTTGGGTTGTTGTTGATAAGCTAACCAAGTTTGCCAACTTCATCCCGGTTCGGGTGAAGTATACAACGAACAAGTTAGCCGAGCTTTGTATTAGTCAGATTGTGCGACTACATGGAGTCCCGGTTTCTATTTTTTTTGATCGAGGTTCCATGTTTACTTCCTATATTTGGAAGGCACTGTAGCATGGGTTGGGTACTCTGTTAGATATGAGTACAACTTTTCACCCTTAGACAGATGGTCAGTCCGAACGGATGATTCAGGTGTTGGAGGACATGCTCCGAGCTTGTGTGATCAATTTTGGTGCTAGATGGGATCGGCATTTGCCCTTAGCAGACTTTGCCTACAACAACAGTTATTATTCCAGTATTCAAATAACTCCATTTGAGGAGTCGTATGGCAGACAGTCAGACAATGTAGATCTCCGATTGATTGGTTTGATTTAGCTGAGATGAATTCTTTGGATACATACTTGCTTAGAGATGCTATGGAGCATGTCTGTGTGATTCAAGATAGACTGTTGATGACCCAGAGTCGACAGAAGAGCTATGTAGATCGAACAATTCGAGCCCTAGTATTTATGGAGGGCACCAATTTTGGCTCTGAGTGTCACCCTTGAAGGGTGTGATGAGGTTCGAAAAGAAGGGTAAGCTTAGCCCCAGATTCATTGGACATGTTGAGATTTGGAGCCGAGTGGGAGAGGTGGCCTATAAGTTGGACTTGCCACCTAGATTTTCATCTATTCATCCTGTGTTTCATGACTCTATGCTTCGGACGTACGTGCCAGATGAGTCCCATATGCTTTCTCTTGATTCAGTGGAGTTGGGTCCAGACATATCTTTTGAGGAGGAGCCTATAGCTATTTTGGATAGGAAATTCCGGAAGCTTAGGACCAAGAAGATTGCTTCAGTGATGGTGTAGTGGAAGCACCGTTCAGTTAGTGAGGCGACTTGGGAGACAGAGTCAGATATATGTGCTAGATATCCTCATCTCTTCGAGGCTTCATGGGCTTTCTTTTGCTTTATGTTCAAGGACGAATATGATTTTTAGTGGTGGATAATGTAATGACCCGATTGGTCATTTTTGGTATTTTCATGAAATTTACCATTTTGCCTCTCATGACTTTTGACCCCAAGTTATTCTTGATTAAGTTTTGAAAGTTGGTTTCAAATCTTGAGTAAAAAGTTAAAATTTTGGCAAGTTTTGAGTTTGAAATGGCTAATTTGCTTAAAAGCGGTTTTTGGTGTCATTCGAGGTTTAGATGCTCGAATCGGATTTTTCGATGGTTCCGTTGAATTCAGGGGATGATTTTAGGCCTAGGTGATGTCTTGGTTGATTTTTTAGAGGCCCCGAGCTTGTTTTGACCTTTTTAGGTGTTTAGTTGGTTTCTTATGGTTTTCACGGATGTCGGGTCAAGGAGACCTCAGATTCATATTTCGACAGTTTCATTGAGTCCAAAACGTTGAGTATAATCAATATGCATATTTGGTTTGTGTGTACGGGATTTCGAATGAATTTCGAGGGTCCTTTCGATGTCTTGAGTGTTGGCTAATTTTCTAGTGTCTTTGTGCTTTGCGTTAGTGATGGGCTGCTCGCTTAAGCGAGCATCGTGATACCAAAGAAAGGGTCGCATTCGCGAGAGGTCAATTCCACTGACCTCCATGACCGGGAAGCAGTGTGTCGCGATCGTGAACTTTGCTTTTGCGAAGGTCTGTTCACTATCACGATACTCGAAGTTTTAGCATTAGGGAACCCAGGGTCGCTTTTGCGAACCCAGAGGAGGGTTTTGACCTGCCATTTTCGGGGTTTTAGCCTCAATTTTAATTTTTGAGTTTGGGAAACCCTTGGAGGCAATTTTTGAAGAGTTTTCTTGTGCTAAATCATTTGGGTAAGCTCTTGTGTTTCCCTTTGATTATTTATGGATTCTAACATCATAATTTGGGATTTTGATTGAAAACTGGCAAGGTTTTGCAAGAACTTAAGTTCTAAACTAAAATGAAGATTTTGAATTGATTTTGATTTCTTTTTCTAAATGGTTTTCACCAATGAGTTCCTAAAACCGTGAGTAACATTTTCAAGTATTGATTTTTGGATTTGACCTCTTTTTCGAAATTGGATTTTGAGTTTATTGACCCACTTTTTAAAGTAATTGATGTGGGTATTGTTATTTCCGCATATTTACTGTAAATACTTGACTGTTATAGATTATGTGACTTTGAAAGTAATTCGGAAAGGGAAAACACAAGCTTTGGCTTGATTAATTGATTGCTTTAAGGCAAGTGATATCTTAAACTTTGTAATTTAGTAGAGCTGTCTACTTCTCTTCATTGTATGTTTGTTGGGGAGTAATTGGAATTAAGGTGAAGGGTTTATTGCTCCACTTGATTAATGTTAACCAAGAAAAAGGGGAAAAAATGAAAAGGCTTCTAAATGATAATGATAAATTAAAAATTGCCTTGTTGTGGCCCTAATTGATTGATTGGTGAATTGCTTTAATGCATGAAAGTGGACTTGAATTGTATGAGTGTTTGTCTCTCCGTGTGGTGTAATATTGATTGTGTGCACTGATTGTTGAACACCGTAACAAGACATTTGATATAAAGCAAATAGAAAATAATTCCGGCTAGTGATTTGATCATATAATGCCGAAGGAAAATGATTCTGGCTAGTGATTTGATATAAAGCCGAAGAAAAATGATTCCGGCTAGTGATTTGATATAATGCCGAAGGGAAATGGTTCTGGCTAGTGATTTGATATAAAGCCAAAGGAAAATGGTTCTGGATAGTGATGTGATATAAAGCCGATGGGATATGGTTCCAGCTAGTGATATTGTGCCAAAGGGAAATAGTTCCGGCAAGAGTGCTTTTATGTGATTTAATGCCTTTGATACTTGTGATTAATCTACATGTTACTTGTGATCGATCTACTTGTTAATTGTTATTGATATACTTGATACTTGCGATTAAGATATTTAATTTGTGTTGGTTGTTGACTTGTGACTATTGGACTGCGAATATTGAGCCTTGTGAATTCTGCATTGTAGAACTGTTAGGTTGGGCCGATTTCTATGCAAACTGTAGTTTGTGGAGGTTTAGTTAGAATGAAAGGAATATTCGATTCTAGCTAGGTTGCCTTGTTTATTAGGTTGCTTGCTGGGTATCATGTTGTTGGTACTCACTCCTTGCTTGTACACTTGTGTATGTTCCAAGCCCGGACCCGTGTGATCTCTTTCCTCTTCAAATTTCGAGGCATGTCAAGGATTTGAGAGGTAGCTGCTTTACATCTCGGCAACCCCTCTTGTACCTTTACTTTATTTTTTGTTCTTCTTGAGAAACAAGACATTGAGACTTATACTTATCTTTCGAAATTCTGTATTTACACTAGTGGCTTGTACACGTGACAACCAAGTTTTTGGGTGTTCATAGAATGAATAAGTTTTTCGCTTTTATCTTTTTTTGCTTTATCTTTCTACATTCTTTTGTTTCGCTGGGTTGAGGCTGATTAGTCTTGGTGGGAATAGACAAGTGCCATCACGTCCATTTTTGAATCGTGACAATGTATTCATCTTCTTTTCTATCATAGCTTTGAAAGATTTTTTGAGTTTCGAATCTGATTCAATCTTCTCTGATACCATATGAGTTTACTAGATAAGTATAAGCTATTATTGTTACATCCATAAAAATAATGAAGAAACAAGTTAGCTAAGGGAATTGGAAAGAAGAAGAAGAAGAAAGATAGAAGAGAGAATCTAGAGAACTAAAATATCTATTTCTTCATTTTGTTTTCATTACATTTGTAAGGCGTACATACTAGAATTTGTAGGCATTGCACAATTGTAACTTCTCCTTAACAATGGTAAGGTTCAATTGGCTCGACTAACTAACCTGACTATTGATAATTTCCATCTAACCATGGTTCTATCTAACGTCTAACAACTATTTGGCTCGTATTCTTTCACACACGACTGGAACATTTTTCTTTAAATATATTTCCTTTTTGTTACTTTTTATTTGTATTTTTCTTTCAATTCTTGTTTATCCTCCAATTTTATTATGACCATGTACAAATTTATATCATAGCATCTAATTTGGAGTCGATTGCACTTTTGCGCTACTATGTTGGCCTTTAATAATTGTTCTTCAAGGTAAAACTTCTTTTATGGGATAGAAGTTTATATTTTTATATCATAACTAGTATATGTACTCGCGCGTTGCACGGATATACTAAAATATAATTATATTTTAATTTTAAAATAAATAATATAAATTAATACTGAGTAACAGAAGCGCATGTATAATTATATATGATATTTTAATTTTATATTAATATTTAATGCTAATAGAATTTTATTCTAATTTATGTACTGGAAGGATTTGTTCTTTCAAGACAAAAGTCGTTATCATAACAACCTATACTTCTCCTAGTATAATGAAGATTAATATTATGTGGCATGTGTTGAATTGCTATTTGTGCTAATTAATTAAATATTAAATTCATAGATCAAATCTAATCCTAGTATTAAAAATAATGACTATACTTTTAATTAAAATCTAAATATAATTTGCAAAGTATATTGCATCATCTTTAGCATACTCTTCTCTAGTTCAATCCTACAAAATAGGACGATTATCTTTAATCAAATATTATTTCATAAAATAAAAAATGCACAAAAAATAAATTTCAGTGACCTATAAAAAAATATCATAATTAAATTAATATATATACCACATAAAAAATATGATAATCAACAGCTTTATGTATCATAGCATGATAAGTAGGTCACAACAATTATTTTGTATTTTTTAAAAAAGAAATAAACCATTCGCTCATATTCATATATATCAATCAATTGCAGACTTGTAAAAGAAATAGTAGTCCAAATATTAATCGAATTTCAAGTTTTTCACCAACATAGCAATCGCACAGGTCTTCTTACTGCAAATTTAAAAAACAAAAAGATAAATGAGAGAAAGAAGTTTGAATGCACCGAAAAAAGGCAACAATAATAATCAAAGTAATATATATTATGTAATTAATAATATTACTAACGAAAAAAGAAATTCAAACATGTTAAAATGAAAACACAAAAACTGTGGTAACTTTTTTGGTTTTAAAATAATACATTTAGTAAATATATAGATTTTTTGAAAGTTTTAAATTTAAATCGTAAATTACTAACTAATACAAATTTAGATTGTTTAAAATATTAGTTTGGAATAATTTATCAAAAACCTACACTTTTGGATATTGATTTGGATACGTTTTATATATAAATAAAGTCAAAAAAGGAGACCTAAAAAGGAGTTAAAGTTATTTTTTATTTATTTTATTTTTGTAAAACCGTTTTTAAGTCTTTACACTTTTAATATTTATTTTCAGATTTTAAATTTATTGTAATAATTCATAAATTATGTACTTTTTAAATTATTATTATTTTGCAGATTATGTAATTTTAAAAATTGCAAATGTGGGAGATTTAAAATAAATATAATTTAATCTGTCAATGATCGTGATCTTTTAGGACGATATAATCTATGTAACGAAAGCACTAATTAACCTTTATTAAATTAACTTGATTTTATCACACATGGTAAAAATAAATAATTTATAGAATATCACGAACAAATCATTCTTTTCAAATTCCATCCTTATTAATGAATAGGAATCTAAACAATTGCAATTGGATCTCATTTTGAGACCAACATCATTTTTTGATTTGGCTCTTTGGCCAAAACTTCAGTCCAACAAATTAAACCGTGAGAAAACTTGAGTGCTTTCTATGTATTCATGAATCGAAGTTGTTGTTTGTAAATTATTACGTCACTTCACATTTTTTGAATTGTCAACTTGATGCAAAAAAATTCAATGGATATATATCAATAAAAATAAATTCTTAATAACATATCAGATATCAATAATTTACATAAAATTGGAGAGTTTAGGTTGCAACTTTGACACTATGGGGTCGTTTGGTAGTGTATAAAAATAAAGAAAAACTACTTAATAAGACATATTTCACTGCCATATATATATATTTTACTTTTAGTTTTAAAATTTTACATGTAATACCACTTTTTCATAATTATACCATATATTTTAAAAAGTTAAATCAGACACACAAATCATTTAAATATGGCAATGAAGAATTATCTTAAAGTCTAATCTCCTTAATAAATGGGATACTAATAATTAATAAATTTCTTTCTCTCATATCACACCAGCCGTTTCCCTCCCCAATATCATTAACGTATGTATCTAGCCCTCACCCCCCACGTAATTCACACACATTTACCTTTTTCATTTCTTCTTTAACTAATTCAATACATGTTTGCATGTTCTAAATTCATAACTACTTCTTGATAATCACCATGTTGTGATCCCGATCATGAAAACCGCTAATGGAGAGTTGTTGGGGCCCTGATCCTACTGAGAGGCCATCATTCTCATAAATATCTCAGAAATTGAGAACTATAACAGCGTCAATGAATGTCAAATGATACTGTTTCAAGACTTACCATACTCGCTCCTTCCAAGATAGTCATTTACATTTTGTTCAAATTTTTGCTCATATTCTAATGTATCTCAATTTTCATCACTTTCATGTATATGAGTATTGTAAACTTCATATTCTTCATCAATTCCTTCTGCTGTATCTTAAAGTTTCGAATATTTCGTCCTTGAGATACATGTATCATTACTAGCGAGATACATGTATTCATCGGTTTTAAAAGTCAAGATACACAATTTATTACTTTGAATTAAAGGGTGCAACTTATTTCCTTCTATAATTTTCGTATTCGATTTCAGAGATCCATGAACCCGAATGCCTCAACAATACTGTGATTTTAACTACTTTCATGTCTCTGAGTATTGTATACTTCATCTTCTTAATCAATTTCTTCCTTTGTATCTTAAAGTTTCGAATATTTCGTCCTTGAGATACATGTATCATTACTCGCGAGATACATATATCCATCGATTTTAAAAGTTGAGATACACAATTTATTATTTTGAATTAAAGGGTGTAACTTATTTCCTTCTATAATTTTTGTATTCGATTTTAGAGATCCATGAACTTGAATGCCTTAACAAT
This sequence comes from Solanum appendiculatum, assembly GCA_018342035.1. Classification (NCBI taxonomy): domain Eukaryota; kingdom Viridiplantae; phylum Streptophyta; class Magnoliopsida; order Solanales; family Solanaceae; genus Solanum; species Solanum appendiculatum. Next base: position 479,893 of record JAGDQO010000469.1, read on the forward strand.
ACTGTGATATTGGCCATTTGCAAAAAAAACTCGAAAATTGAAGATTCAAAAGAAGGAATTGATGAAGAAGATGAAGTTTACAATTTCAGAATTACTAATGTTTATGATTTAGATTTCATATTAAAACTGATAATAGTTGATACAGAAGGTTCCACACTGCTAAAAAACGACGGCCAAAAGAGACGGACAGCGTCGCTTTTTTGGACAAAATCGACGAAAAAGCGATGCAGTCAGGTTCGCCGCTTTTTGCCTCGATGCTTTTAGAAAAGCAACGGATAGCGTCACAAAAAAGCGATGGACTGCGTCACTCATTGTTTTTTTAACAAAAAATATTTATTTGAAAATTGCGACGTTGTCCGTCGCTTTCTTTTAATTTTTAATTTTTTTAATTTCCAAAAAGAGACGCCGTCCGTCGCTTTCTTTTAATTTTATGTTTTAAAAATTTTTGAAAAGCGACGGACTAAAGGACCCTATCCGTCACTTTTCTGGATTTTTTTAAAAAAAGGTGCAGAAAAGCGACGGACAAAACCACCCTGTTCGTCGCTTTTTCTGTATTTTTTTTACTGGTTTCTGCTGCCCACCTGCAAATGCAATTCAATTCAAAATAATACAGCCCAATCAACCAAAACACTTAATAAGCACAAAATATCAATCAACAAACTTAGATTAAACTTCAAAAGTACTTAAATTACAATTAAAAGACTTATAAAGTCTTTCAAAGTTTGTTTCAAAATCCCTAAAAAGTCCATAAACTAAAGAGATGTAAGCTAAGGAGTGCAATCTATGTATTCTTCATCATCCTCCCCACTCTCGTCTTCTATGTCCTCGGCAGGAGACGATGTAGTAGGTCGACGAGCGAGGTTCAACACTTGTTCTTTGATTTGCTGAACGGTTGCACTCATGCTTTGTTGTTCAGCTACTCTTCTTCGCTCAGACTCTGCCAGTGCTGCTGTAAGTCCAGATCCGACTCATTTTCTTTCTTCTTCACATGAGTCTTCTTGAAAACCTCTGGTACAAGGGGAGTGCGCCCCAATTCTTTTTCCTATAAATAAAAATAAAATATATGATGATAGTAATCAACTAATTATATTTAATCAACTATTTATTTATTTAAAAGTTTGAATTAGAACTTACCATCTCTCTTGTAATTATTCCAACGCTCTTTGCACCCCCGTGTGTAACGCGTCACCCTTGAGACTGCCTCTAGCCTTTTTAGCTTGTTCGGACATTGCCTTGAATTTTTCTATGTTCCAATACTGACGCAATTCATCAAAAACATGAGGCAACATCCAAGCCGGACATTGATTAGTATCTTGGACTTTCTTTAACCAGCTAGACAGTCTCATGGATGCCCTCCTCTCAAATGTGGTCACAATGACCATATTGTACCTCGATTTCCAAGTACACACAGTCTGAAAAAAAAGAGAATAGCGTTAGATGATTAAAAAAGTAAAGTATACTAAAATTACTAAAGTTAACTAAAAAATATATAATTAAATATATATATACCTTAAATTCATTAAACATCGCCTGGTGTACACTGTTTGGGATCTCACTCCAGGAGTGATAAACCTGTGTAAAAAGCCTCCTAACACACTCTTTTAAAGCCCGGGCAGCATCCTTTGCAGGATGCCACCTGCAAAACACAAAATAAACATGTTAGTTCATGAATAATATATTAAAGTATAAGAAATAAATAAAATAAAGTAAGAGTAGATAACAAAACAAACTTACGATGATCCATCCGGCTCAATCATGACTCTGCCAAGCCTGTCCTTCTGACCAGGTGCCAGAGCAGACGTCTCATCTGGTGTAGGTGAAGGTGATACACCAGGATGCACATAATGCTGGGTCAATGGAGGCGTACTGGCTATAGCATCAGACTGCTTACTACTAGAATCTCTAATCCTCATTGCACATAGCTGAGGAGATGTACCTATGTGAGATGGACAGGGAGATATCCTACCTGCCGATAAGGGCCGTGATCAACGAATAGCCTGTAAAGGTAGGTCCTTGTAGCGCCGTGAAGGCAATGGCTGTGAAGTAGAGGAAGCATTGGTTGGTCGACGGTAATTAGGATAATATGCCCGAGGATCTGCCGTACCAAATGGAATAGCAAATAAATGGGTGTCATGAGTAATGCGCTCCGGTGCAGAAGAAAGAGATCCTGGAATATCCTCAGGATCTATGGGTCTCCTAGACTTCTTCTTTTTAGCCTTATTAGACTGGCTAACTCCAAGATGCTCGCGAGATCTATCACCGTCACCCCCTGATGACATCTGTATGCAAATTTACATGGATAATATATAAAAAATCATAAATTAAATAAAATTAGTATTAGCAAAATAAATTAACTTACATACTAGCTATCATTCTACTTCTATTCCTCCTCTCTTATTTCATTTCCATCACTCTCCCACTCTTCCTCCTCAGTTGTTTCATTTTCACTGTCCCATTCTTCTTCCTCATCGAATGATTCATTTCCCTCATCCTCATTTATTTTTTCCTCAACATTTGTCATTATCTCATCATCAGATACTTCTTCTAATATGTGTTGAGGATGTTCTAGTGTGGTTTCCAATTCAATATCAACTTGTTGCTGAACAATTGCAACCTCATTTTGATATGCCACATCTAAGACATTGTCAATTTCAATTTTTCCTCCTGGTTTAGTCTTTATAACAACCCACTAATCAACTTTGTCTCTACGTAATGGATATGGAGCGTAATACACTTGTTTAGCATTTTGTGCAATGATGAAAGGATCATAATTTCTGTATTTCCTGGTGTGCCTAACTTCAATTATATTATGTTGTTGGTCCACCTTTGTGCCTCTACGTGATGGGTCAAACCACTTACACCTAAATAATACGATCTTCTTTTTAGGCCAACCTGAATACCTTACTTCAATAATCTCATGAATGACACCATAATATTCAATAGTTTGGCCAGTACCATCATCACCTTGTATGAAGACACAACTATTATTTATTTTCTTATTCTTAGAAACTTCTTCAGTTTGAAACTTAAAACCATTGACGTATACTTATTCATTGTCTGAATTTGAGATTCAGGTCCAAGTGCAACTTCTCTCACTAATTGCAAATGTTTGACATTTGAGTATTCATCATAAACCTATATATTGTTATTCAAAATAATACAATTTAGTATAACATGAATACATTATTAAATACTTATTGATTCAATATAAGCTTGCACACTTACATATTCTTTTAGCCATTTAGAAAATCCTGTATAGATGGCTTCATTACCCCATGTGTTTACGAACAAGCTGATAATTGTGCTTTCAGATTTTTTGTTAGTTAATAAACACTTATTAGTATGTAATTTGATAACATATGTTAATAGTTACTTGAGATATGGTTGAATCTCTAGACAATTAAGCAAAATATGTGTCACAACTAATTCCATTTCCATACTAGTGAATCCTTGCTTTCCACGCTTTTTAGATCCTAGACCATTTTGATTAAAAATTGATATCGGTGGAAAAAAAGGATCGACATCACCTTCATCATTGCGATTGGGCCGGTTTCTCCTACATGAAACTTCTTTCCCAAAGAAATAAGAATAAAAATCACAAGTTTCTCTCCCAATATGACCTTGAACAACTGATCCTTCGATCTTTTCCCTTTGCTTAATTGCTTGCTTGGAACTGCCAATTTTTTTGCATGTATATATCTATATATGTTAATTAAGAAAAATAAACTTACTGAATATATATAACTTAGTGAATATTTCAATGTTACCTCTCAAATGGATACATCCATCTTGTTTGAACTAGAACTCCGAGGCGGGCCTCTTGGACAAGTGTATTGGAAGATGTTCCATCACATCAAAGAAACCACATGGAAAGATCTTCTCCAACTTAGTAGTAATAACAGGAATATTTTCCTCCATCTATCAAAACTACTCTCCAACAACTTTCCAGAACACAAATCTTTAAAGAAAAGACTTATCTCAGTGATTGATTTCCATATTCTTTCGGGTAGATGGCTAAAAGCGATAGGTATTAAAGTTTCCATGAATACATGACAATCATGACTTTCCATACCTATCAATTTTCCTTCATTCATATCTGCCCGCTTTCCTAAATTCTAAGCATAACCCTTCGGCATCCTCAAATTTCTAACCCACTCACAAATTTCACGTTTCTCATCCAATGTGAATGAAAAACTGGCTTTGGGCTTAACTATTTTACCATTTTGTAATTCCTGCAGCCACAACTCTCTTCTCCTACAATATTCCTTTATGTCCATTCTAGCTTTTGGATTGTCTTTTGTCTTGCCCTTGACATCCATTACTTTGTTAAACAAATTGTCAAAATAATTTTTTTCAATGTGCATCACATCAAGATTATGCCATAGCAGATTGTCCTTCCAATATGGCAACTTCCAAAATATGCTCTGTTTGGTCCAATTATGTTCAACACCATATCCAGGAAGTCTAGAAGGTGAAGCTTCTGTAACTTCAGGCAATTGAGAAACTCTCTCCCAAATTTGATGCCCTGTTAGTGATGGAGGTGGGGGGTCATTTTCAATCTCATTTTTCCTGAATGCATTTTTCATCTTAAACTCATGGTCCATTGGCAAGAATTGACGATGACAATCAAACCATGTAGTTTTTCTGCCATGCTTTAAAGTGAATGCCTTACTATTCCAAATTCAAACTAGTTCTAAAATACCCTATTTCACACTAGTCCAAAAGTCTTAAATTCAAACAAGTCCTAAAATACCTTAATTCAAACTAGTCCTATAATCTCAAATATTCAAACTAATCCTAAAATTCAAAATTCAAATTAGTCCTAAAATACCCTATTTCAAAGTAGTCCAAAAATCTCAAATTCAAACAAGTCCTAAAATACATTAATTCAAACTTGTCCTAAAATACCCCATTTCAAACTAGTCCAAAAATCTCAAATTCAAACAAGTCCTAAAGTCCTATAATCTCAAATATTCAAACTAATCCTAAAATTTCAAATTCAAACTAGTCCTAAAATACCCTATTTCAAACTAGTCCAAAAATCTCAAATTCAAACAAGTCCTAAAATACCTTAATTCAAACTAGTCCTAAAATCTCAAATTCAATTTCTATAATCTCAAATTCAAACTAATCCTAAAATTCCAAATTCAAACTAGTCCAAGAATATCCAAATTCAAACTAACCCTAAAATCCCCTATTTCAAACTAGTCCTAAAATCTCAAATTTAAACTAACCCTAAAATAAAAAATCTCAAATACAAACACTAACTAACAATCAATCATTCAAACTAACAATCAATAAACACAAAATCTATAAACTAATTACAATAAACTAACAAACAAAGTCAATATAACTCAAATTGAAAAAAAATAATAAAAAATTGATGAATTAATAAACCCTAACCTTGAAGGAGAAGGAGAGAATGAAGAAAGGGGAGAAGGAGCTGGCGGCTCCGGCGAGCAGGGGAAGGCAGTGGCTTGACGAAGGCGAGTAGTGGACGGCAGCGAGCAGTGGTGGACGACCTACTGGAGAGAGAATGAGGGGAAGAGAAATGAGGAAAATCGATCTACTGTATATCAGATATTTTATAAAAAGCGACGGACAACGTCTCTACATCCGTCGCTTTTTTTAAAATGTTTGACTGGAACTTTGACTAAAAAGCGACGGCCAAAACGACGCTGTCCGTCACTTTTTAAAAATGTTTGACCAGTCATTTGACCAAGAAGTGATGGACTAAGAGATGTCGTCCGTCGCAAATATAAAAAAATAATTAATAAATAAAAATAATTAAAAAACGACGGACAATGTGGTTAATGTTTTAATTAAAATTAATTATTTTTAATGAAAAGCGACGGGCAGCATCTCCACTTATATAAAATAAATAATTATTAATTATATATATATTTGACGCAAAATCCACGAAAAAGAGCGACGGACTAAGAGATGCCGTCCGTCGCTTTTTGTAAAATAATCTTTTTTAAAATTATTTTAATTAATAAGTGACGGACAGTGTGGCAAATGACGTCGCTTTTTGGAGCGACATTGTCCGTCGCTTTTTGTCCGTCATTTTATAGCAGTTTTTAGTAGTGCCACTAAATCCGTTTTGTTTGTTAATTTCCCATCATTTACTCCTTTAATTAAGGAATTAAGTTATAGAATTTAATTCAAATCAATTAAATTATGTATCTCGTCCTTTTAAATCTGCTAGATACATGTATCTAACGGCTTATGATACATGCATCCAATAGCCGGAAGTGGTATAGAAAGTAATATTAAAAACTAACGGGAGTCCTAGTAATTAGGATCTAAAGTAGTGTGGTTTATGTAGTTTACCCTAAAAATAATACTAAATAGAGTGTATTAGTAGTGCTTGCATTAGTAATGTTTGTATTAGTTATGCTTGCATTATTTATACATAGAATATTGTTTATGCATTGTTTGGTCTGGTGTATTAAAAAAATATGTATTGTATAAAAATATTTATTTACAAAAGTATCCTCCATAATTATAGTTGAAAAGATGTAAAAGTACTTTTGAGGGGTAATTAGGTCTTTAACATGCTAATGCATGTATTAAATTCCTTTGCATTACTAATACCTAAAAATCCATATACACAATAGAGTGCATAACTAATGCTTGCATTAGTTATACATAGCATGAAAAAAGGTACCAAACAAGGTACTACTAATACACAAAATTAATGCAAGCATTATTTTTGTTAATACACTCTACCAAACGACCCCTTAAATAAGTAAAACATCAAAAAATTGCACATGAACTAAAACCATTCTGATAAGACCTTAGCAGCATTGAAAGAACCTTTATATGATGAGACAAAAGAACCCAAAATCATGTGTGCATGACATCCCAGTGTCATTCTTAATATACTCATTAATTGATCCCTCAAATTTTGTTTATAAACTATAAACATTAACATATTTGTTCTATCAAGTAGGGAGACAACAAAAATAGTGTCCCCTATTCCGTATAAATTTCGCATTACTTCTCTAGATTGTAATGAGCCACTTGACAATATAACACTAATTCAAAACAAGGCACATTTATTAGAAATTTCAAGCAGAAACATAATACATTTCTACAAATATCACTGATACATTAGAAGATAGTAGCATATATAAGTACTGCTTGGTATTTAGAGTAAACGGTAAAAGTGTTACTTAAAATTGCTTACCTATCCATTTTGTGCATCTTTACAAGCTTGTGGTCATGGAGATTCTTCAATAGATCTACTAGCAAATAGAAGAAGAATCACGAAATCCATTGAAAATATGTATGATTTTTCTATCATGATCATTACATACATGTTCAAACTCTTAGAGCATGTTTGACATTGTTGTTGGAAGGCCAAAAATGTTTTTTTTTTTGAAAAATCAAGTGTTTGGCAAACCCTTAAAAGTGTTTTTAAATAGAAGCAAAATTTTGCTTCTTAAAAAAAGCAGAAGTAGAAGCAAAAACTTATTTTTTTTGAAGACTAAAATATCCCTTATATATAAATACATATTTACCAATATATCTATTATTAATTAATTAGCATATCTCATAAGTTTCATTTAAGAATTTTATTTTTTATTTTTATATGATAAAGTTTTTATTTTATTTATGTTTATATATTATTATTCATATTTTATATTTTACATATTATTTTACGTATTATTAGAAGTAGGTAACAACAATATTTTTAAATGATTTTAAAAAAAAGTAACAATTAAAGATTTCAGCCCTCAAAAAAAAAGTAACAAATAAAATTTTTTCTTTTCTTAATTAACGTACTATTTTATTTTAATTTTTTTTTTAACTTTAGAGGATTATGATAAAAAAAAAAATAGGTTACAAATAACAAAAAGATTGTTTTTCTCAATATTTTTCAATAATACTTTTGTAAAATTTTAAAAAATAATTAAAGATCTTCTACTATTATGCAAATATTGCGTGATAAAATTAAGGAAGAAATCATTGAAAAATTTTGTGATGTATGAAGGACTTTATTTATTTTTGTGGTAAGTTTTTTGTATGTAGTGATTTAATTTGTGGAATGATTTTTAAATTTATTTTGCTTTATATTTTTAATAATATTTAAATCATCATGTTAATATTATATTAATATTTTATTTATGTATTTATTTATTTATCTATGTATAATATTGATTAAAAATTTGAATATGTACATTGTAGTTTAATTAAAATAAAAATTTAATTAAAGTTCTATATTAGATATTTAAAAAGTTTCTCTCTATAAAATAATCTTAATATTAAAAGCACATTGATACTTTCCCTTTTTCGTAATTTGACTCGCAATTTTTTTTAAAAATTAACCAAACACAAATTGCTTATCAAAAGTACTTTTCAAATGAATTTGTCAAACACAAATTGCTTTTTTTGAAAAGCACTTTTCAGAAAAGTTATTTTAAAAAAGCACTTCTAGAAATAAACAGTTTTTAGCAGCAATGCCAAATAGGCAATCACTAATCAACAAATTAGAAAAAGAAACAAAATAAAAAAGAACCACCAAACCATACACATTCTGGAGAAATCAATAAAGTTATGAAGTAATTTGTATATTTGTAAATTTGATGATTTTGACAAATTAATTGTTATAGCAATCTGAAAAATATGTTGTTTTGTCCTAAAAACTGAGAACGATTCAATTAAAATTGACATATTTTTTGTGAAAAATAGCACAGTTATATTGGGAGTTGATAACTTCTCAATTTAAAAAAAATTAAAATAGAATAACAAAAAGTATTTAAAAAATACTAAAAGACGTAAAAAAAAAAGTATTTTATTCTTTGCAAACATGGGTAAACAAGGGTTGAACATGAGATCCATGATTTCTGCAGCTATATTTTTGTCAATATAGACTTCAACAATGTCTGGAGCACCTTGTGCACCTGCTGAGATAGATCCACTTATCACTATTTCTTTTTTTTTCAGTACATTTTCCTTTCTTTAAAAGAATGTTACTTTACAGTAACCTTAGTTGAATTCATGTAAATTTTGCACTCTGGGTTTACATAGTCTCAATGACTCTGCTTTTGACATTTTGTTTTAATTAAGACTTGAGGTTTTCTTCCAAAAAAAAAAGTATTTTATTCTTTAAAAAGAAAATTATTTCGTGGAAGTTTTTAAAATTTCATATTTTTGGTCTTCAAACTATTTTAATTTATATAAAGAATCACAAATGTTTATTTTTTTAAAAAAGGAAAAAAAATCTTTAAAAATCTGACCATTTTTCCCCCAAGATACGTAATGTTTAATTACTGTCTTGTTTTTTTTCTTTAATTATTATTATTATTATTATTATTATTATTATTATTTAACAATTAAAATTTTTCTTTTTATTTTTAAATTAAATTGTATTTCAAAAAAGGAAATTTTAAAATTCAAATTTAAAAACAGTTTTCGTGGAAACTAACTGATTTGCAATTCAAATTCATTGTTATCCAAATTATTATATTATTATTTTGAGGTAATTTGTAAATTTAAATTATTTTTTGAATTTTAAAATTGTTAAATTTTTGTGGTGCTGACGTGTGACACTTTTTACGTCTCCTATTATATATAGATAGATTATTATGAAATAATTTGTAAATTTAAATTATTTTTCAAATTTTAAAATTGTTAAATTTTTGTGGTGCTGACATATAACACTTTTTACCTCTCCTATTATATATAGATGTTTAAAAGTTATTCCCCGGGTTTTTCAAAACTATGCTTAACTAGGAATAAATTTGATTTCTAAGGATAAAGATTTAAAATCAACTCATTTGAAAGGTAAATATTAAGAGAAAAGTACAAATTACCCCCTCTAGATAAAGTGTATTATGATTTGCTTTATCCATGTACTAATTTCGCAAGCACCAGTTCATCTTAAGTAATTACCCGGAGGTCCACACCTTCCTTTTTTTTCGCGCATGAAGTTAGCACGACCAAAATCATGAATTAGTCCTCTATGATATCATATTAGTATTATATAAGACAAACTTTTTTTCTTTTGAGGGAGGAGGGGGAGGAGGGGGAGGCATAAACAAGAAATAATTAAGAGAAAAAGACTAAAATCGCTAGCTTATTTATTAATCTCTAAATTAATAGAAAATATTTACTATTAGAAAATAAGAAATTAGTAACTGATAAAATTTTATAGCTGAACAACAAAAATCTCATACAAATTCTATTTATTTATGAATTAACGATGAATTATAAAAAAAATTAATTAGTTATGAGCATTTTAGCGACAAATTAGTTGGAAATACCGACAAGCTTCATAAATAATAGGACTTTTAGATTTTTAGTGATACTTTTATAATTTTTTCTCCTTTGCAAAAGAAAACAAAACTTACATGAATCTATTTTTTAAATAGTTGCTTTATCAAAAATTAACTTTCTAAAAATAGTATAAAAATTAAAATATCACAACTAAGCTTAAACTCTACTTATTATATTTTTTTTGAATGAATAAATATTCCTCTATGATAATATAATATAATATGTCATATGAGTATCACATATGATTGAGAAGTATCATTTAAAGAAATGAATCAGTCTTTACGATATCGTGTCAGTATGTGATATACAATTGATGGATATTATAGTTAACTAAAGTTACTAGCTTATTCATTAAAATTAAAATTAATAAAAACTTGTTTTTTAAAAAAAAATAATTTTTGCCAATACAAACAAAAGTTAAATCTAAAGTATGACTATATTTTTATATTTTATTTAGAAGTAAAACTTGTTAAAACAGATATAAGAATTAAAATATTAAGAGGAACATGTCCTCAATGATACCTTATCAATATATGTTAGGTTGGTATCATAGAGGACTAAACTTTATTTTTTGAAGAAATAGACAAGTCTTCTACGATACCATATCAATATATAGTCTATATAATGTGAGTATCATAGATGAATAATGAATGTTTTCTTTTTAAGGAATGAACACGTCATTTATGATATGATGTCAGTATGTTATATATACCATGTGGACATCATAAATGATTGAGTAATACTTTTGTTGAATGAATAAATTTGTTATCTATGATATCATGTAAGTATATGATATATATCAAGTTGATATTATAAAGGGAACATGCTCAAATGTGCCATGGAACTTTCTAAAAAGGCTCATTTATGCCATTCGTTAAAAGTTTGACTCATCTATGCCATTGTTGTTAAAGAAAAGGCTCATCTATGCCATTTTTTTAACTCCAGTTTTGCAAAACCACTTTTTACACCCCAAATAAGGTTTAACACTTTTCAATTGAAGTTTTTTGATCAAATGTAGTCTTTTTGCTTGTTATTCTTAAGAACCCCAAGAACACATGAAGAACATAAACAATTTCCAAATTTTGAACATCTTCAATTCTTCACGAAATCATCTCAAATTTCGGCTACATCATTAATTTCTTTTTTTTAAAAAATCAAAATTCTAAAATCATTTGTAGAGTTTAAAAAATTTACCCGTATCAAAAAAATATTCCAAAAAATGAAAATCAGTCCCAAAATTTTAAATTTTTTCTTTGATTCGTGTTTTTGTAGTTGTTTTTGACATTAGATCTTTGTTTCCTAGTGTTTTTTTTGAGTCTATGTTCAAATTTTCAAATGATTTGAAGTTGTGGAGAAAATTCTACCTTTAAAGAATGTTGAAATTTTGAACTTTGAAGAAATTTCAAGTGGGTCTTGTTGAGTTAGGTTGAATTCGCGCTCAAAAGATATTGAGTTTTGGTATCTAGTTCGGAGGAAAACTACTCTTGAAATGTGAGGTGCTTTCGTGAATAATTAAAGAAGTTTGAAATTTGGGAATTGTTAATGTTCTTTATGTGTTCTTGGTGTTCTTAAGGAAGAAGAAGCAAAAAGAGTACATTTAATCCAAAAACTACAATTGAAAAGTGTTAAAAGTTGTTCGGGATGTAAATAATGGTTTTGCAAAACTGAAGTTAAAAAAAAGTGGCATGGATGGGCCTTTTCTTTAACAACAATGGCATAGATGAGCCAAACTTTTAACGGATGACATAAATGAACATTTTCTGTAAATTCGATGGCATATTTGAGTCTTTTCCCGATTATAAAATAATTGAGTGTTTTCTTATAGAAATAAACTGTTAGTCATTTATGATACCATGTTAGTATATGATATACAATGTATGTATCATAGCTGAATAATTAATATTTTTTAAAAAGTAAATAAACTATCTTATATGATACTCTGTTAATGTATAATATATAATATGTGAATATCATAATATACTGTAAAAGTATGCTTCAGCTGCTAATGATTTGGTATACTATATGCTAGAACATGTTTTTTGAGATATACAAAAACAAATAAAAATATACTAAAACAATTATCTTTTTAATTAATATACGAAATAATTTAAAAAAAAAAAGGAGATTAAAAGTGTGTAGAATTAAATTAAAAATAAAAAAAATTGACAAAAATGAATTTAGATAAGGATAAAAAAATGAATAAAATTTATCAGGATTATAAAAAGAAGAATAAAAAATGAAATTAGAAAAAATAACAAGAAATAAATAAAATAAAAAAGAAAGGAAACTGGAAAATAAAAAAGAAATGAGTGAAAATTGAGTATAAAATTAGAACATGGTGAAAGCAAATAAAAAAAATAATATAATTTGAAAAAAAAATGAATGAATAAGAAGGAAAAAATAAAAAATAAACAAGAAAACAAGAAAAAAAGAAAGAAATGTAAAAGGAGTGGAGAAATAAAAGAAATGAACAAGTAGATAAAAGAAAAAAAATAATAAGAAAAAAGTTAAAATTGAACATGAAATTAGATTATGATAGAAAAAGAAAATATATAATAACATGATTTGAGAAAAAAATAAACAAAAAAAAAAGAAAAAAAAAGAAAAGAAGAAGAAGAAAAAAGAAGTAAAAATAAATTGAGAAAAAGAAGGCAATTATCCACAAAGAAGTGTAATTAGTTTGATGAGTGGAGAAATAAATAGATACAGAGATAGTACTTTATTTTTAATTGACATCTTTATTCTTTTTTCAAAAGTTAAAGATCAAATTATTTAAATGATAAATAAGCAATTAAATAACAGGCTCAGTTATAGGTGTCTATGATTAGGGGAAAGAGGTTGAAATATCTCTCAATTTTGCGATTTAAAGTTGATATACTTCTCGTTATAAAAATGACTCACATATACTTTTATCGTTACAAAAGTGACTCATATATATCTTTATCGTTGCAAAAGTGGCTCACATGTATCTTTTCCATCTAATGATAGTGAAAACATTAATTTAAATTTACTTTTTTTGATTTTTTATTTCAAAAATATCCATGTAGGGAAATATATGATTCTTCAAGCAAAGTTTAAGATATGTTTGTTCTTTCTGAAACATGATTTTTTTGACTTCTTTGATTCAATGCCTAGTTGAGTTTTAAATATCTCCCTTATATATGTATATGTTTATCATTATTGGAGTTTCTTATTCTTAACTAATTTCTTTTCTTTTATTTATAGTATAAAAATTTGAGAAATTAAAAGATAAAATTGTGAAGGGAAAAAGAGAAAAAAAATCCAAACTAATATTTTTTGCAGTATTCTAATCTATTTTTTGTATCTGTAAATTTTTTTGGGGCAGGTATGATAATTTTTACAAGAAAATGAGTGAAAAATATATTTGACCATCAAAATAATAAATTCAAAAAGTAATTTTTTTAAAGATAAAAAAATCAAAATGTTTATTTAAAATTAATTTTTTCACTCCCGTTAGACTTAAAAGATATATTTGGGTCATTTGTATAATAGTAAAAATGTATATGTCTGTCACTTTTATAACGAGAAATATATCAACTCTAAATCGCTAACTCAAAGGATATGTTAAGCCCTTTTCTGCGAGATAATATAAATACGAATACTTTTTACTGTAGAGCATGAAGTTGACAAATTTTTCCTTATTTTTTCCATTTTTTGAAATGAAGGTGTTTGTTTTTGTGACAGGTCTTTTCTTTTCTTAAATATCTAGGTGTAATGATGTTGACAATTCATTTTTTATAATTTGTGAAAGTGATGTGTCGATTTTGTCTTTCTTGGACCACATATTAAACTTTATTTATAATTTAAACTAGTTCACAATCTCTTTTGACTAAATTTTAATGGCAAAATAATCTACTGACCATGTACTTGTTTGAGTTTGTATTATAAATTCTTTTACTTAGCCCTTTACCAACTAAATCCTTAAACTCAGTAAAACATAATATATCAAACCCCTCTAACCATTGCTTATATGGCATTAAAATGGCTGAGTTGGTGAGAGAGTGTAACCACATGCCTGAAAAGGCAAGTGAATAACATATGTAAATTTTAAAAATATAAAAATTAAAAAATAATAACAATTTTTTTTAAAAAAGGTCTTCTTCCCCTCACCTCATCTTCTTCAGCCATCCCCTACCCCTATCCCCGCCCCAACCTTCTTTTTCATCCCATCCCCCATCCCAATCCCCCATTTCAACCATCCCCCACCCCATCTCTGCCATAACCCCTTTTTTCAGTCATCCCTCACCCCATCTCCACCCCAACTCCCTTTTTCAACTATCCTCCACCCCATCCCCGCCCCAACTCCCTTTTTCAGTCGCCTCACCCCATCTCCGCCCCAGCTCTCTTTTTCAGCCACCCACATCCCATTAGCTGACCCTTTTTTTTTGTTTCCATTTTTGCTTCACTAAATACCACCATTAAAGAGTAAACTTTTCAAATACAAAAGACTTACAAAGGAAGGAAAAGAAAAGGAAACAAAAGAAGATTAATTTAGATCTAATATTTTCAAAATTCAAGATTTTCATTTTCGATGTCCTTTTTTCGTATAAAAACAAATTTAAATGGAAAAAAGGCTAAGAGGATGGAGGTGATAGTGGCTGTGAGGATGGTGATGATGGTGGTTGTTTGTCGGGGGAGGTGGACGGGAGTTGGACGGAAGTTGGAGGAAGGTGAGAAGGTTAGAGAAATAAGAATTTTACTTTAAAGAATAATTTTACTTTTTATTTAATATTTTGATTAATATTTTTAAAAAATAGTTAATGAACTTAATTCGGATGTGTTATTAATTTATGTGACATGAATTTGACATGTCATCTATTTAAGGGAGAGTGAGCTACACACATGGTAGGAGGGGTCTAAAAATCATCTTTTGATTGAGTTTAAGGGTTTAGTTGGCGAAGAGTTAAGTAGAAGGGTCCACTATACAAACACATACAAATACAGGGGTCCTATTCCTAATTATTTGAGAATTTTATAAAAGGTTGGTAGCATTTTCAATTACTAATAAACTATTTATAAAATAAAAATAAAATTACCTGGGGCTTCCACCATTATCAATAGGACTCAACCCCCCTAACCCCCCCCCCCCCCCCCCAAAAAAAAAAGAGGTCTCAACAACTCCATTACATTTAGCCTTGAAAAAGTTTTGGATTTCTATTAAATTAGTGAAATTTCTAGTGTGACAAATATAATACTATATGTGTCACGATCCAAAAAACGGGTGTGATGGTACTTGTCCTATTCCACCAGGACAAGTCAGCCTAAACCTAACAAAGCAAAAATAAAGTGGAAATAAGCAATATAAAGAAGAACAATAAAAGCGGAAGTCTTCAAACTTAAACAATCCTCCTCAAGACTGGTTGTCACATGTACAAGCCGCTATTGACAAAATTCAAAGGAAAATATAGGTCTTAAATATGTCTTTGCTTCTCAAATAGAACAAAGCATAAAAACAAGAGTAAGAGAGTTCGCCGGCGGATGATAACTACCTAGTGCCCCGTATCGTATGGCTCTGGCTGAGTTGAAGGAGTTGAAGGATCAGTTGCAAGACTTGTTGAGCAAAGGGTTTATTCGCCCTAGTGTGTCACCTTGGGGAGCACCAGTTCTTTTTGTTAAGAAGAAAGATGGCTCAATGAGAATGTGTATTGATTACAGGCAGTTGAACAAGGTGACTGTTAAGAAGAAGTATCCTCTTCCTCGCATTGCTGATTTGTTTGATCAGCTTCAGGGTGCGGCGATGATGTGATGCCGAGGTTTCTGCCGGTGATGTTGTGATGCCGAGGTTTCTGCCTGCGATGTTGTGATGCCGAGGTTTCTGCCGGCGATTTGTGATGCCGAGGTTTCTGCCGGCGATATTGTGATGCTGAGGTTTCTGTAGGCGAGAGTGTGATGCCGAGGTTTCTGCTGGCGATTGTGATACATGCATGATCATTGAATGTGCACCAGCATTCATACATATTATTGTGTGTTGAACATGATTCTTGTGATTGACTTTGTGATTACTTGTGAGTTGTGACTTATGTTTCTGGACTGTGATTATGGAGACTGTTGGACTGTGTATTGGAATCTGTTAGGTTGGGCTGATTTTCTGTGTAGGTTGTAGTTATGGAGGTTCGGTTGGGTTGAAAGCAGTTCACGTATTTTTATTAGATTTACCTTGTCTTGTTAGTTGACTTGATGAGTACCGTGTTGTTTGGTACTCACCCTTGCTTCTACACTTGTGTAGGTTCCAAGCACGGATTGTGAGCATCTCTTTTCTTTACCATCTGAGGCTTTCCAGGAAATCGAGAGAGGTAGCTATCATCCGCCGGTGAACTCTCTTACTCATGTTTTTATGCTTTGTACTATTTGAGAAGCAAATACATATTTAAGACCTATATTTTCCTTTGAATTCTATCAATAACAGCTTATACATGTGATAACTAGTCTTGGGGAGGATTGTTTAAGTTTGAAGACTTTCGCTTATATTGTTCTTCTTTATATTGCTTATTCCCACTTTATTTCTGCTTTGTTGGGTTTAGGCTGACTTGTCCCGGTGAGATAGGACAAGTGCCATCACACCTGGTTTTTGGGTCGTGACAATATGTTTCTTGAAGATAACCTTAAGGGGGCTTCAAGAATAAGAAAATGGCATTTCTACAAACAATTTTGATTAGAAGGGTTTTAAACTTAAGAATTTTAGCTCTGAACGTTAAATTTAAAATATTGAGTTTTTGAAGTTGTAATTTTTGAAATTTAAAATTATTTTTGGATATGTATTTTACTTGAAAAAAAAATTGCATTTGAAATTTTTACGAATGGAAGTTCCTATGGACAACAAAATTTTATTAAATTTAAATATACATGAAATTCATTATTAATTTCAAGATATATTAGTCCAAATAAATATTGTGGTTAATATAATTTCAGATTATTCCTTTAAGTTGAATTATTATACATTTAATTAATGGTCTAATTTTGTTGGGCTAGTTCATTAATTTGGACAACAAAATGATGATGCCACTTTGATAAGCCCAATATATCTTCTTATTCTAGAGGTTCAATTTGATGTCATGTGTCAAATAACGTGAGATACCAAGTCAAATGAAGGAACCAATAAAATCATGCCACATGTCAAGCCAAATCCAAGACCAATGAAAATATATTATTATACAAGTGACATGTTCTAACCAATCAAGTTTGGTCATGTCACCTTCAATCTATTTATTCAAAAAGAGTTCGCTCTTGCCATAACTCTTCCCTTCTACAACTATAAATTGTCTCATAATTTAGAAAAGAGAACCAGAATTCTAATTGTCACGATCAAAAAATGAACGTGATGACACTTGTCCTTTCCCACCAAGACAAGTCAGCCTCAACCCAATGAAAATGAAAGAAAAGCAGAAATAAATAAAGAAAAAAAGACAAAAGCGGATAACTTATTCATTCTAAACAACACCTCAAAGACTGGTTGTTACGTGTACAAGCCACTAAAGTAAATACAGAGTTTGAAAGATAAATACAAGTCTCAGTCTTTATTTTTCAAGTAGAACAAAGCTTAAAGAAAAAGGAAAGAGAAGGGCCCGCCTAAGTGACAAGCAACTACCTCTTCAGTCCTTGACAAGCCTAAAAAATCAGGAGAAAGAGATCACACAAGTTCGGGCTCAGAACCTACACAAGTGTAGAAGCAAAGAGCTCATGAGTACCACCAACACGGTACCCATCAAGCAACCTCATAAACTAGGCAACCTAGCTAAATCAAATACTCCTTTCCATCCCAATCGAACCTCCACAAACTACAATCTGCACAAAAATCAGCCCAACTTAACAGTTCTACAATAATCAAGTCTCAAGGCATAAGATCATAGACCAAAGGTCACAGTTCAACAACCGATAAGTATCAAATCATTTAATTTCAAGTACAAGGCATCTCAATTCACAAGTAGCAACATGCTCACTCATATATCAAGTAAACCGAATCAAACACAACAAACAACATCAATCATATGCATCAAATAAGTCAAAATGTATGTATCTAGTAGATTGATAAGAAAGTCAACATTGGCCGGAACCATTTCCCTTTGGCACAATGTCACTAACCGGAACCATTTCCCTTCGACTTTCATATTATTTCACTTGACGGAACCATTTCCCTTCGACATTTAGATCACTAGCCGGAATCATTTCCCTTCGGCTTTATAAAAATATAGCACCTGTCGGAGCCATTTCCCTTTGGCATTTATATCACTAGCCGGAACCATTTTCCTTCGGCTTTCACATTAATCACTTACCGGAACCATTTCCCTTCGACATTTACATCACTAGCCAGAACCATTTTTCTTCGGCTTTCATCAAGTGTCTCATCACGGTGTTCATCAAACAATGCACACAAGCAATATAATACCACACTGAGAGACAACAATTCATATCACAAAAGTCTATTTTCATGCATTCAAGCAACTCACCAACCAATCAAATAGGGTCACAACAAGACAATTCACAATTCAACATGATTATCAAGAAGCCTTTTCATTTTTCCCCTTTTTGGTTGTTAACATTAATCAAGTGGAACAAAATAACCCTTCACCTCATTCCCGACTACTCCCAACACTTAGGCAATGAAGAGAAATAAACAATTAAACCAAATAGCAAAGTTTAAGGGATCACTTGCCTCAAATCAATCAATTAATCACTTCAAGAGTGGAGTCTTCCCCTTCCGAGTCACTTCCAAAGCCACACAATCTATAATAATCAAGTATTCACAATCATCTATCGAAAATCACAATATCCACACCAATACACTTGAAAAGTGGTCAACACAAACCCCAATTTCAAAAAGAAGGTTTGAATCCGGAAATTAATACTTGAAAATATTACTCAAGGCTTTAGGAACCCATTTAAGAAAATCATTTCAAAAAAGGGATTAAAACCACATCAAAATCACCATTTTAGCTAAGAATTTGAGTTGATGAAAAACCTCATCATTCTCAAATAAAAACCTCATATTTTGATGTTAAAACCCATAATTAATCAATGGAAAATGAAGGCTTAGCATAAAGTAGGCTTACCCAATTGATCTAGCATAGAAAATCCCTTCAAAAATCGCCAACAAGGGTTCCCCAAGCTCAAAAATGGTGGAATGAGGCTTAAACCCCAAAATTACTAGTCAAAATCACTCTCTGATGTTGCAAAAGCAAGCGAACCCCGCTAAAAATACAAGTCTCGCTTAAGCGAAAAGACTCTCGCTTATGCGAAGCTCGCTTAAGCGGCCAGCCTTCGCAAAAGCGAGACCTTCCAACTCTTAAAACATCAAATCGACCCTCAGAATTCATTCAGAACCCTGTACACACATACTAGATATGCAGATCAATTATACTTGACATTTTGGACTCAATGGAACCCTCAAATTACGAATTCGAGGTCTCCTTGATCTGACATTCGTGAAAACCACAAAAAACTAACTCAATGCCTAAAAAGGCCAAATCAAGCTCGGGACCTCTCAAAAATTTACCAAGACCACTCTAAGTCTAAAATCATCTCCCAAATCCAATGAAACTCTCGAAATTCTGATCCGAACATCGAATGTTGACCAAAGTCAACCCAAAGGCTAAAATTTCACAAATTCACATCTTAGGACCTCAAATCCTCAAAAAGACTCAAAATCAAAAATCGACAACTCTCACAGATCAGATTCCACATTTCGGAACTAGTGAATTTGACGGAATTCCATTCTGACAGTCGAAACTCCCAAAGACTTCGAAAACTACTTTTAAGCAACTTAAGCCTTTCAAACTCAAAATTACAAAAAATCTCAACTTTTAAATCAAAGTTTGGAACCAACTTCCAAAACTCAATTAAAAAATAACTCGGGGTCAAAATCGAGAGGGCAAAATGATAATTTTTATAAAAACACCAAAAATGACCAATAAGGTCATTACACTAACAAGAAGTCAGAGAATGCTCGTGAAACAAACGTTGTAGATTTCTCTACAAGCTTTAAGCATTCAAGCATTTCTTTACAAGTCTTAGAGATCAAGATGAAGATTCGAGATCAAGATGAAGATTTAAGATCAAGCTAAAAGGACCTTGAATTCAAATACAAATCAAGAAAAAATTCATCAAGATTCAAAATTAAGCTCAAAGACCCTTGAATTCAAATACAAGTCAAGAACAATTTCATCAAAATTCAAGATTAGCCTCAAAAGCCCTTGAATATATTTTCAAAAAGAACAAACATAGGATTCTTAGAGATTGTAACACTCACATATTTAAATTAAATACTAGGATTATTGTGATATTTTTTTAATCTTGATTATTAATTTCGTGGAAATGAATTTCATTGTCTACAAATTTTGGCACTCCCAACGGAATAATCTCTACCTCTAATCTCTTTCTTTAAAAGTTGAAAAATATCAAAATGGCTCAAATAAGATCATCTCCAAATTGAATATTAATGTGGTTGTTGACTCTAAAAGTGAATTGGAAGTGGTAATAAAGATCATTATCCAAATCAAAAGGAGCAAAATCAAAATGCTAGGACAACAAATGATTCAAGTCACGTCCAAGCTAACTTATGCTTCTAATTTATTTTCTCCAAAGAGAGTGGTATCCTCTTCCCGCAGGTTAGAAGGAGCGAATGATATTATTGATGTGGTCAAAAGAAAGTTGGCTCAACTTAATCTTCCACAAGAATGTCAGTGCAAGTCCAACAACCCCTTCACGCAAGAACATGATGTCTTGAACACTAAATATGCTATAATATCCAATCAAATGGTTCCCCAATCCAAGTTCTATTTAGCTAGAGATCCACATCATTCTTCATCCTATGTGATAATTAGGCAAGCAATAATGATTGACACTTTCTCATTAGAATAATAACTTGCAAGTTTGACTAAAACAATTGAAGGTTTGACAACATACGTGCAAGAACAAGATGCTAAACTTTTCAAGTTGACAAATAAAATAGAAAAAATGACAAAGAAAGAATCAAATCAAGAACATTTGGAGCTCCCTGAAATTCAAGATAAATGAGAGTAATCTATAAAACAAACCACAACAACCAAAAATATTCAAGTCTCCGTTAAAGATCTAATTCTTGTTAACCAATGGAAGTACTTCATCATAGGGCTCATCAATGATAGCCATCATCAAAATATTCTCTCACATATGAAAAATCATATACACAAAGAATTGATAACTTGAAGATGCATGTTGGATATCAACCACGTAACTTGCAAAAATTTGATGGAAAAGAAAATACCAAACAACATATAGCACAATAAGTTGAGACGTGTAACAATGCTCGAAATTATGATAATTATCTTGTCAAGCAGTTCTTCCGATCTCTCAAAGAAAATTCTTATGGTTGGTACACGTATCTCAAACCTAGTTCTATAGATAGTTGGGAGCAACTAGAACAAGAATTCCTTAATTGTTTTATAGCACACAACGCATTGTTAGTATGATTGAACTTACAAATGCCCGAAAACATGAAAATGAGCCAGTTGTTGACTTCATCAATCCATGGAGGAGAATAAGCCTTAACTACAAAGATTACCTTAGTGAAACTTTTAGCATTGGAATGTACATTCAAGACATGAATTGAGATCTTTGATATATTTTGCAAGGAATGAAGAAGAATACATTTGAAAAGTTGGTGACCCGTTCATATGATATGAAATTGAGCATGACTACAAGTGCATATCAATGATTGCATGTCATGAGCCTTACAAAGATGATGATATAGAAGAACTACATAATGAGGACCATTTTCACTTGAATATGAAATTAAAGAGTCCATGTGTATTTCAATGCTCCTCATCGTATGAGCCTAAAGTGCAAGGGATAAAGATCCTCAACGCACAAGCTTAAACTATAACTCATAATGCTCTTCATGACATGAGCCTAAATTACAAGTGATAAAGCTCCTCAATGTACGAGCTTAAACTGCAAGTTATAATGCTTCTCATCGCATAAGCCTAAACTATAAGTTATAGTTCTTCTCACCTACGAGCCTAAACTACAAATTATAATGCTCCTCATCCAATAAGCCTAAACTGTAAGTTTAACTCTCCTCATCTCACGAGCCTAAACTGTAAGTTATAAACCTCTTGAATGCATAAGCTTAAACTATAACTAATGATGCTTCTCATTGCAGAGGCCTAAGCTGCATGTCACAAAGCTCTTCAAATCTAAGGTAAATCTTCAAGTTAAAATGACCCCTGATGCATATGCTGAAACTACATGTCGCAAATCTCTAAACATTAGAGCTAAGTTTTCAAGTCATAAGCTCCACAAATTATGAGTTAAATTTTCATGTTGCAAATGCTCATCAAATTTGAGCTACATCTTCAAATCATGAAGCTCTCTAAATTTATGCCAAATCTTCAAGTTATTACGCTCTTTGATGAATGATATTATATTGTATGTCACAAAGATCTTCAAATTTGAGATAAATCTTGAAGTCATAAAGCCATCAAGTTGCAAGACAAAATTTTTAGATTACGAAGCTCTTCAAAATAGAGCTAAATTTCGAAATCACAAAGCTCTTCGAATCTAATCTAAATGTTCAAATCACAAAGCTCACCAAACTACTAGCTAAAATTTCAAATCACAAGATCTTTAAATTTGAGATAAATCTTCAAGTCACAAAGCTCATCAAATTATGAGCAAAACTTTTAAATCGTGAAGCTCTTCAAATTCGAGCTAACTCTTAAAATTGTTGGCTCCTCAAATTCGAGCTAAATCTTTAAATTGCAAAGCTCCTAAAATTCTAACTAAACCTTCAATCCATGATGCTCCTCAAATTATGAATCAATTTTCAAGTTGCATATACTCATCAAATTTAAGCAAAATCTTAAAATTGCAAAGCTCCTTAAATTTGAGATAAATGTTTAAGTTAAAACTCTCATTGATGTATTGGAATAAACATCATCTTTCTTCTGAGCCAGAAGAGTATAAACCGTGCATATAAAGAAAAAAAATCGCTAAGTTAAAGATCTTGCAAGAAGCAGTCTAGATAAAAGTTTGGACTAAAAGATCTGCTAGGTTGGAAATCTCGCAAGAGGCAGGACCAAGCATCCTCTAGGTTAAAAACCTCGCAAGGGGTGGTTGTAATGACTCAATTGGTCATTTTTGGTATTTTCATAAAATATACCATTTTCCCCCTCCCGACTTTTGACCCCGAGCTATTTCTTATTTGAGTTTTGGAAATTGGTTCCAAACTGTGAGTAAAAAGTTGAGAATTTGGTAAATTTTGAGTTAAAAAGGCTTAAGTTGCTTAAAAGTGGTTTTTGGTGTCATGAGGGTTTTGGATGCTCGAATCGGTTTTGTGAGAGTTCTGTTGGATTCAGGAGATGAATTTAGGCTTAGAAGTGGTCTTGGTTGATTTTTGAGAGGTTCTGAGCTTGTTTTAGCCTTTTTAGATGTTGTGTTAGTTTTTTGTGATTTTCACGGAAGCTGGGTCGAGAAGACCTCAGTTTCATGTTTTGACGGTTCTATTGAGTTCGAAACGTCGAGTTTAGTCGATTGGCATATCTAGTTTGTGTGTGCGAGGTTTTGAATGAATCCTGAGGGTCGATTTGATGTTTTGAGAGTTGGTTGGTTTTTTGGTGCTAGTGTGCTTCGCTTTTGTGAAAGGTGCTTCACGATCACGATGATTGTGGAAGCAAGACCCTGGTTGCGAAAGTGAAGGGTCGCTTTTAGGCGGGGTTCGCTTAAGCGAACTAAGGGTCGTGATCATGATGTTCATGAAAGCGAACCCTGGTTTGCAAAAGCGAAGGTCCCCACTTTTACGGGGTTTGCCTTTGCAAAGCTAATGTCACTTTTGCAACATCAGAGGGGGTTTTTGACCTGCAATTTCATGGTTTAAGCCCCATTTTCCATTTTTGAGCTTGAGAAACCCTTGGAGGCAATTTGTGAAAAATTTTCTTGTGCTAATTCATTTGCGTAATCTTTTTTGACCCTAAAACTGCATTTCCCTTTTATTATTTATGAATTCTAACATCATAATTTGGGATTTGATTTAGAAAATGGCAAGGTTTTGCAAGAACTTGAATTCTGATCTAAAATAGTGATTTTGAAGTTATTTTAAATCCTTTTTCAAAATGGTTTTCACCATTGAGTTCCTAAAGACTTAAACATCATTTTCAAGTATTGATTTTCAGATTCAAACCTCCTTTTTGAAATTGGGTTTTGAGAAGATTCCCCCATTTCTCTAAATAAGTGACGTGGATATTGTTGTTTCCAAAGAGTGATTGTGAATACTTGATTTTTATAAATTCTGTGACTTTGGTAGTGAGTAAGAAATGGAAGACTCAAGCTTTGGATTGATTTATTGGTTGCTTTAAGGCAAGTGATCTCTTAAACTTTGCAATTTAGTGGAATTGTTTACTTCTCTTCATTGTCTATGAGTTGAGAAGTAATCGGAAATGAGGTGGATGGTTATTTGCTCCAATTGATTAATGTTAACCAAAAAAAGAGGGAAAAATGAAAAGGCTTCTTGATGATAATGATAAATTGTGAATTTCCTTATTGTACCCCTATTTGATTGATTGGTGAATTGCTTGAATGCATGAAAGTGGACTTGAATTGTATGAATTATTGTCTCTTCATATGGTGTGATATTGCTTTTGTGCATTGACTGCTGAACACCATGATGACACACTTGATAAAGTCGAAGGAAAATGGTTCCGTCTAGTGATATAAATATCGAAGGAAAATGGTTTCGGTAAGTGATATTTTGTGATAAAGCCGAAGGGAAATGGTTCCGGCTAGTGGTATAAATGCCGAAGGGAAATTGTTCTAGTAAGTGATATTTTGTGATGAAAGTCGAAGGAAAATGGTTTTGACTAGTGATCTAAATGCCGAAGGAAAATTGTTTGGGCAAGAGCTATTTTGTGAAAGCCGAGGGGAAATGGTTCCAACTAGTGACATTATGCCAAAGGGAAGTGGTTCCGGTAAATATTGACCTTTGTGATCAATCTACTGGACGCTTATATTTGACTTATTTGATGCCTATGATTGAGGTAATTGATGCATTTGACTAGTTTATTTGATATGTGAGTTGAACATATTGATATTCGTGATTGAAATGCTTTGTACTTGAGAGTAAATGATTTGATACTTGTCAGTTGTTGAATCATGACTCTTAGTCTATGATCGTTGAGCCTTGAGACTTGTGTATTATAGAACTTTTAGGTTGGGATGATTTCTGTGTAGGTTGTAATTTGTGGAGGTTCAGTCGGGATGTGAAGGAATATTCGACTGTAGCTAGGTTGCCTAGTTTATTGGGTTGCTTACTGGGTACCGTGTTGGTGGTACTCACTCCTTGTTTCTAACTTATGTAGGTTTCGATCCCGGACCCGTGTGATCTTCCTCTTTTTCTTATGACCTTCCGAGGCTTGTCAAGGACTATTGAGAGGTAGTTGCATGTCATCACTCTCTTTTCCTTTTACTATGCTTTGTACTATTTGAGAAGCAAAGACATTTGAGACTTCTAATTATCTTTCGAATTCTGTATTTACTTTAGTGTCTTGTACATGTGACAACCAGGTTTTATGGTGTTGTTTAGAATGAATAAGTTTTTCGCCTTTGTCTTGTTCTTTCATTATCTTTCCGCTTTTCTTTCATTTTCGTTTGGTTGAGGCTGACTTGTCTTTGTAGGAAGAGACAAATGCCATATCGTCCAAATTTTGGGTCATGAAAACAGTCTAGGAAAAAGTTAAGGTATAAAAAAGGCAACTCACTAGTTATGAACTATAGATGACTTGATCCTCTTCACTAAGATATGTGGGGAACTTATAGTTTCATTCTAAGTTCAATCTCATAAGTTCAAAAAATACACCACTTCTTTGTTCGAGTGAAGTATGAGGGGATAAAAGGCGCTCGACTAGATATATGAAGATCAGATCTACAAGTGGTTTTTCATTGAATTTTGTATCTTCACCAAAGATTGATGATTCAATGTAGGCAAATCTCTATGGAAAATAAATTTCCCGAATAAAATGACTATAACTGTTCAGCAAGTTGTGAAGTCCATAAGTCAAAGTCTTCAAATTCTCCAAATATGCTAGTTGGCATCTCAAATCAACCGAGTCTGCAAATTTGAAGTCTTCAAGGCAGTCACATCTTCACTATGAAGTTTTAAAATTTATCAAGGCCTTCTAAATTTTCATGCCTTAAGGTGGACAAAATTTGTTCCTTTGCACCTTAAGATAGCCTTTTCATGAATTTATCCTTAAAAGAATTGATAAATGCTCAACTAAGTCCCATTTTTATGGGCATAGACGATCGTATGCAAAATAATTACCCAACTTATGAGGTCAGGGTCGAACCACAAGGATTGGCAAATGGGACTCTTCTTTAATTGATTTCACAATTCAAAACAAACTAACAAATTGAATTCTCAGCAAACATAAATATATAAAAATGGGGGGTTTTACTAACAAATAAAATTTCACCAATATTAAACAATAAAAATAGGGAATCAACACAAATAACAAGTTTGGAAAAGACTAGGGGTGTGTGCATAATGATTGGGGTTTCAACTAGAATAGGCAAAGATTAACCAAAACAACATTTGATACATGGAAAGCACTTGGTCTAGGCTACACTTTGATATTCTCCTGAACTATGAAACATATGTCTCTTGGATTTTTCCGAATTGCAAGACCCTATCAAACAAAACACCAAACATTGTTCGAGTAGATAGACTATCCTTAGCTCATATCATTAAATGTAAAATCACTTAGATTATCCCATCCCCGACTCAAATCCATAGAATAATTTCAACAAGCCCTCACTATTGTGTCTTACCCAACAAAATGGTGTTAGAAAGCTCAATCAATATTTGCAACCACTGATTTTTAGATAAAAACTTCAAGACAACAATAGATCCATGTCATACAATTAATATTAGAGCCAATTAATTAATACCCATTTGGGGTTTTACACCCCCATCTTGAACTCACACCTATAGTTAAGGGCCTAGCTGCTTATAAAAGAAAAATAGAGACAATACCCATATAGAAAATCGCCATTCCAAGCTAATTTGAATAGCAAAATCTAAATTCCAATCTTAGATTCACACAAACCTAAGGTTTCTTCCTCTAAAAGCTAAGAGGTTCTTCATTATACTCTATCAATAATTTTTAACAAAAAAAGGTCACTCTTCTCTATCCCTAATTGAGAAGATGATAATGGTACATAATTGCACAAATCTCTATTTTATCCTTGGAACATTCAAAGGAAGCACTATTTTCCATAATTGCATTTTTCACATTCAACTTTCGTCTTCAGACATGTGCTGGATCGGTGGAACGCCGATCACAAATTATGGAGTGCTAGTCGCCTCCTTGCTTTGACCTTTAGTTCTCACAGGAGCATCTGCACTAGGATCGGTGAATCACCGATCAATCATTGTACTGTGCCAATTGCAGCACAGGTACTGAGGCAACTTTCCTCTATTCAAGCTGGCGTTTAGTTAGTGAGATGCCAGTTCCATTATCAGTGTGCTTCAGTGATTTTCGCCTTCAAATCCTTTAAACTTGTTTTTTTCAAAGAATGCATGCATCCAAGAGAACTAGGGCCTAAAAACCTTTCAATTAGCATTAAAACATGATAATAATTCATAAATTTGAGTGTAATGAGTTGGTAAAAAACCAACTTATCAAACCCCCAACTTGAACTATTGCTTGTCCACAAGAAAAATATTCACTAAGCATAGGACAAAAGCTAAGCTACACCCAAGATAGAATTTGCATAATTACATACTTGACTCAAAACAATTAAAAACAAAAGACTTAAAATAAAAAGACTCTATACATGCATAACTCTCCCTTGGTTCCACATCATTCATTAGGCAAATATTTTTTCTTCTTTTCAAACAAAAGATTTTGAGCGCACAATTCTGAGACAATCTTTCTTTCAAGTACAATCTCAAAGCATCTCAAGTAAATGGTGTCAACCTTCTTTGTTTGCCTAAAGATTCACATGAATATGTGGCATTCATGCAAATCAATTGAAATCAAGGCAAAAGAATTCTTATGAAGGATGTAATGTCACTCACATAAGAGAGAATTCCATACACAATTAAGAGTCAATTCAAGGGATTATAGATCATGCAAAAACACTCTCTCTCACAAATGAATTCAAGTATACACACATTGACCCATAGGCTTGCCATGTTTGTAGATAGCCACTAATGTAGATTGACAAGGCTTAAAATCTCCAAGGACTTGCAGGTTTAGCTTCAGCATGGACAAAAGGTAGGGTATCATTTGGTCATATGACTAAGATGCCTCCCTAATGCTTCCATTTCTTTTTCACTTGAGCATAAGCTCACATTTTTTTATTTTTTCCTTCTTCCTTATTTCTCCCTTGTTACAACGTTCACTTATTTCAGCTTCTATTCTTTTCTTCACTTGAGACATGTGCATAGTTGAGCTAGAACCAACAAAGTTTCTTTGTTTTTCTTCATTCATGAAATATTTTCAGCACTTTTTAATTTGAAGCTTATGGTGCTCTATCCTTTCAGCTCAAACCTTATTTTTTCATTTTTACATGAATCCCAAAACGTAGGCTTTTGCCTACATTTCAACTTCATTCACTTTTTCTCTTTTTCTCCCCCAAACTTAGGATTTTAGCGTGCATCACAAATCATGGGCAACTAGGGAGACATGTGGGTATCAAGGCAGAGAGTTACAAATGTTCAAGGTATGCGCCTTGGTGGCCAAAGAATTTGGTTTAGGCCCAATGGGGTTGTCTACAATCAGGTTATTTGTAGGGAAAATTTGGGATAAAGTGGCTAGTCAAAAAGGGCCTAGGTTCATCTTTTAAGTCAAATCAAATCTAGAATTTTACCTTAAGATACAGTTTGGGGTAGGTTCTAGACAATATGCACATACAAGAATGAAGCAAATCCTTTCCACACAAGGCATTAAAATTCAACAAATTCTCAAGCTAGTCTCAAAATCAATCAAATCGAATAACTTATGACAAGTACAACAGAGAGATTCCGCTTGTAAATAATAAAGCTAAATCAAGAATGTACAAACCATGATAAGAGATTTCTTTTCAATTAACTTTTTCCCATTTTAAAAATCATTTTCAAACAAATATCCTTTGCTAATACAGCTTTTTGGTGGTCCCTCTTGTAAGTGGTGCGACACAAGACTTGATATAAAACTAAAACTTGACAGTTTCCAGTAAGAAAGTCACCTCTTAACCTATCATAGGAAACACCAACCCGATTCAACACAAAAAGGATCAAGAACAAAATAAAAATAAAAATAAAAATATTTTGCTCCTTAGAAAAGAACCGCAGTATAAAGAAAACCCAAGGAAGATATATGGAATGATATCATGTAGGTAATCTCATGCAATGGACTTGTTATAGTGACTTGTGGTTTTCAAGTGGTAATGTTCACTATGCTTATAATTGTGCATGATTCTTTGTGATTGTTGGATGGCTCGGATACCATGCCGATACACTAAGTATGGATGACTCGGGTACCATGCGGGTACACTAACTATGGATGGTTTGGGTACCATGCCGGTACACTAACAATTTGGATTTTGATTCCGTGAGAGGACCATGTATGTGATTGTGGTTCCATGAGAGGATCGGGCCTTTACATTTATGATCATGTGGGGCATGCATCCCGGTATTGTTGTTTCATGACATGTGACTGACAGTCTATGTGGTTTGTTACTTGTTGTTATATGCATTGTTATGTGTTACTGCATTGTAGTGAACTGTTTACATTAATATCTTAGATAGGCCGTGTGATCCTACTAGTACACTGTAGTTTGTATACAGATACTGCGGCTATTCTTTCTTTGTTGAATACAGGGCATTTTACCGTGACTGATTCGAGACCTCAGATAAGAGACACTTGATTTCGAATCCAAGGGTGAGCTATATCTTTCAGGCTTCCATGGATTTCTCTGGTTTTCTTGTCCATCACTTCGAACATAGACATTAAATTTTAGATTTATATTTAGTATTCGAGGTTGCATCCCCAATTTTGACTGTTTAGTGTTTTAGTATGACGAGTTTCAGTTCTAGGGGTTGTTTTTTCACGTTGACTATTTTTGGACTATTGGATTGAGTTTATGGGAACTCAATTCTTTATTTGACTTAACTATTTTGATTGCTTTTATTTGATGAATTCTCTTATTTAAATGGTATTGGGTTGGTTTCGAGTTATAATTTAGTTCTCCCACTAGGTGGTTTAGGGTGGGTGCCACTCACGATGGTTTGAGTTGTGATAAACTTTGTATCGGAGCCCTAGGCTCATTGATCTCGTCATACCAAAATAAGTCTAGTAGAGTCCTGCCGAATGGTACAGAGAGGTTCGTATTTTTTTCAAGAGGCTACAAAACTTTAGGAAATTCTCTTTCTTTCTTCCTTCATGCTATTACTTGATTACAGTTGGTATCTAGAGATCCAAATTGGCATCTAACTCTTCCACCCTTTTATAATTAGATGGGTGACACTCGATGTAATGGCACAAGGGTAGTAGCTCCAGTGACAGAGTAAGCAATTGAGCCCGCATCAAGAGGACGTAGTAGAGACAGAGGAAGAGGTAGGAGTAGGGGTAGGGGCATGGGCAGAGAAAGGGTAACACACATCAGAGGTGGAGCTCCAAATGAGAATTTACCTAGGGAAGCAAGCCCACCCCACCCTAGGATCCCGTGGAGGAAGAGGTTGAGATTGAGGATGATACTAAATCTAGATGTGAGGACACAAATTGGGACCGTAGTCTTTCCCCTATGGATGCAAGGACTGTTCAGCAGGTACTAGCTTTTTTGAGAGAATTGGAAGGTACTGGAGCCATTCCCATGGTTCAGACTACTCAGATTCTGGTCACTCAGACTTTTGCTGTTATTGTTCCTAAGGTGAATGAGAACTTGGATGATGACACTTTGTTTCGTCCATTGCTTGGTCCTGTGATGACTAGTACAGAACATGAGATGCTGACCAAGTTCTTGAAGCCTAAGCCTCTAGTGTTTCATGGTTCTAAGGGTGAGGATGTGTTTGAGTTCATCTTGTATTGCTATGAGAGGCTTCAAAAGTTAGGCATTATGTAGGATCATGGGGTGGAGTTTGTGAATTTCCAGCTTTAGGATGAGGTAAAGCAGTGTTGGAGTGCTTTTGTGGAATGTCATTCATCAATCTTACCTCCATTGACTTGGGTACAGTTCCACACCTTGTTTTTTGAGAAGTACGTGCCTTGTACCTTGAGAGATGGAAGAAGGATGAGTTTATTACTCTTTAGTAGGGTAACATAACAGTGGCTTCTTATGAGGCTAAGTTTCATGCCCTATCTCGATATGCTACGTAGTTGGTGAGCACGAGATCCGGTTATTTATCAAAGGTTTGAGTTTGGAATTCTAGGTTTTGTGTGTGCATATGACCTATGTAGGTAAGAGTTTCAATGAGATGAGTGACTTCGTGAAGAAGGTAGAGGGAGTTCGACAGGCTGGGCAGGCCAAGGCATTGGCTAAGAAGTCCAAGAATATGGGTAACTTAAGTGGTTCATACTCTAAGGGTTAATGTCAGTAGGTATATTCAGCTCGCCCGATTTAGTCGGATATGCCCGTTAATACTGGTGGTCATGGGGCTTCCTATGCATCAACCAACAGGCCTTCACTTCACCGTGGTAGTTTTCATTGTGGTGAGTTTGGGCACTTTAAGAAGGAATGCCCCACAGACAAGTAGTTGTTCAGTTTAGTAGTAGACTAGAGCAGTGGTTCCAACAAGTATAGGAAATCATGGTAGAGGACGTCCACATGGGTGGGCGAGGAGGTAATCATGGAAGTCGTGGATGCCAAGGTAATGGTAATACAGGGAAAGGAGCTGCACCACCCAGAAAGGGGGTTGCTCGTATTAAAAATAAAGCTCAGTGTAACGTAGGGGTGTGCATCGGTCAGTTCGGTTCGGTTTTATGTATTATCGGTTCGGTTTATTAGTTTTTGGTTTTTAAATACATTAAACCAATAACCAAACCATTAAGATATTTTTTATCGGTTTTGGTTTATCCGTTTTGGTCCTTAACGGTTCGGTTTTTGGTTTAACCAATAAGAAATGCTTATAAAAAATATATGACTTCTCTTATAAATTTGACGTGACAAGACAATAATATAACTTTATAAATGCTCATAAAATAGAAACAATAATAACAAACATGAAAAGAGCTATACAAGTGTAACACAAAGAGAAATTGAGAGGAATATAATTCTTACTTTAGGTTTTGACATTTTATATAATGTGAAATTATGAACTCAAAGTCACAATGAAGTGTGAATTGAAGGCTAAGGACAAAGACAGTAACTGGTAAGGTATTGAGATTAATATTTAATATTTATGTATAGGTAAAAGTAGTAAATTCCTAGTCTTAATAGGTTATCAGTTTACCCAATATAAAAAACCAATAACGAACAAATAACCTGATAATTATTTTTTATAATACCATTAAAAAACCATTAACCCAAAACCCAATAGCAATAAACCAATAACACTTTTTTCGGTTTGATTTATTGGTCGGTTCGGTTTTTGCACACCCCTAGTGTTATGTATTTCCAAGAAGACTAGAGGTTGAGGCATCAGATGCAGTGATTACATGTACTATTCTTGTTTGTGATCGGATGGCTAACATGTTATTTGATATGGTTTCTACTTATTCTTATGTATCTATGATATTTTCTTTGGGATTTGATTTGATATATGATACGCTTGATGCCCCTATCTATGTAGCTACCCCTGTTGGAGAGTCAGTTATAGTAACCCATGAGTATCATGATTGTTCTGTGTTTTTTATAGGCCTACAGACTAGTGTAGATTTAGTCATAGTGGATATGCTAGACGTTGATGAGATCTTGGGTATGACTTGGTTGTCCCCTTATTTTGGTGTGCTAAACTGTAATGCTAAAGTAGTGACTCTAGAGATCCCGGGGAGGGAGAGATTAGAGTGGGAAGGGGTGTATAGGTCTAATCCATTAAAGATCATATCTTTCCTATGGGCTAGCAAGCTACTAGGGTAGGGTGGTTTGGCATATTTGGCCCATATTTGAGATTTAGTGCAGAGTCTCCTTCTATTGAGTCTATCCCTATTGCTTTAGAATTTCTAGAAGTGTTTCCTACAGATTTTCCTGGTATAGACTTCTTTATTGACTAGGAGCCGAGTACTCACCCAATTTCTATTCCTCCCTATCACATGGATCTGATAGAGTTTATAGAGCTTAAGACTCAGCTTTAGGAGTTGCCTGATAAAAGATTTGTTTGTCCCAGTGCTTCTGCTTGGGGTGCTTCTATCTTGTTCGTAAAGAAGAAGGATGGTATTATGAGGATGTGTATAGATTACCGATAATTGAATAAGGTTACCATTTGGAATAAGTATTTGTTGCCTCGTATAGATAACATGTTTGACTAGTTGCAGGGTGCTTCTGTCTTTTCTAAGATTGATTTGAGGTCTGGGTACCATCAGTTAAAGATTAGACATGAAGATATACCTTAGATAACTTTTAGGACCTTATATGGGCATGATGAGTTTTGGGTGATGACGTTTGGATTGACAAATATGCCTGCGACTTTTATAAGTTTAATGAATAGGGTGTTTAAGTCATTCTTGGATTCCTTTGTTATTTTATTTATAGATGATATCTTGATTTACTCCAATGTAAAGGAGAAGCATGCGGACCATCTCCATATTGTTCTAGGTATCCTAGGGAAATAAAACGTGTATGCTAAATTCTCTAAATGTGAATTATATATGCCTTTCTAAGGAATGTGGTTTCTAAAGAAGGGGTGATGGTAGACCCCCAAAAGATTGAGGTAGTTAAAATCTGGGTTCGACCTAGCTCTGTGATAGAAGTTAGAAATTTAATGGGGCTTGCTAGCTATTATTACAAGTTTGTGAAGAACTTTGCTTCCATTTTTATGCATTTGACCAAGTTGACTCAAAAGACAGTACCTTTCGAGTGGTCAGATAATTTTGAAGAGAGTTTCCAAAAGCTCAGGATCTTTTGACTACAATGTCTATTTTGACCGTGCTGGTAAAAAGTAAGGATTTCATTATTTATTCTGACGCTTCACATTCGGGTTTGGGTGTTATATTGATGCATGAAAACAATGTTATAGCTTATGCTTCAAGAAAGTTGAAGGTTTATGAGATGAACTATCCCACCTATGATTTGGAGTTGGTAGTGGTGGTGTTTGCTCTTCGAATCTGGTGGCATTATTTGTTTGGGGTTAGGTGTGAGTTGCTCATTGGTCATTGTAGTCTTTAACATTTTTCACTCAGAAATATCTGAATCAAAGGTAGATAGGATGGATAGAGTTACTCAAGGATTATGATGTAACCATTCAGCATAATCCGGGTAAGGCTAATGTAGTGGAAGACGCTGTAACATCTCGGATTTGAAAAAGGCTAAAAAAGGAAAATGGGAGAAGTCCACGGACCCAAAATGGACTATGGACACTTCATGACACCCTAGATGGTTTGTGAAAGGGACAACGACCCATTAAGGGGCTCGTGGACCCTTTCCAGAATCTACCTATGTAGGGGTCACCTTGACGGTGACCCAGACGACTCGTGGTGGACTTGATGACCCATCAAGTGGGTCATACAAGTCACCTAGTTGGTGGGGATGTGACCCAAGGTCACTGGAAAAGGGCCATAGACGTCTAAACGGCCCGTGGAGCTTCACACAGACCGTGAAGGAGACTTATCATGTTTTGAGTTTTGGGCAAAATTCAAATGATAATCTCTTTTAGCATAAAATGAATTAGGTGGCCCATGACCTATCAAATTAAAGATATTTGAGTTCTCTTTCCAATGCCACCAAGTTTACCCCATTTTAAGTTCGGAGTAAAAGTTATGCCCATTTTAGTGGAGCCTTATTGGGCAGGCAATGCTTCACAACCAGTTTGATGGCCCTTGAAGTGTTTCATGGCCTGTGAAGCCCTCCTTGAAGTCACTTCGTCAACCTTTAAGTCTGGGTCATATTTTTATTTTTCCCTATGTGTTGGGAACTTAAACTACGTCGTTTGGTGCCTACACTACGTTGTTTTACCCATTCTAAGCCTAATAATCTAATCAGAAACTGCCTAGAACCTTCATTCTCCCAAAATCATCTAACTTAGAAAGAAAAGAAGAGAAAGAGGCGACAGTTTCTCCCAAGAACAAGCAGAGGTGTTCTTTGAAGTTCATCCCCAAATGCCAAAGGGATTTCTCCGTAGTTTTCTTCACCAGGTATGTGGGATTTCAATAGTGGGTTCCTTTCACCAATTAGGTCCCTAAAATTTAGTTTGTTCTTCAATTTCTCATAAATTGTTCAGACCTAGGGTTTTCATAACCTTGGATATTCATTGTGATTTTAGCTGCTATAGTTTCCATGATCTAAATAACATGTTTTCTTGGAAAATTTGCATTGTCCCATGTATAGAACTCAGAACCCTAGCTTGCACTAATTATCAATATTTCACGAATTATACCTGGTAGGCAGATTAGTCAAAAAATCATGCTTTTGAATTTGAATGCCATAGTTTTCAGTATATTTATGTTGCATTCTCAAAGAATATTTCAGTATTTTGAGTTACTTAGTATTTTAGTTGCATTTTAGCCATACATATCCAATTGGGAGTAGACTTAGAATCGAGTTGGACTAGGGTTCTACATACCCTCAAAGTCCTAGAACTACGTGCCAACGTAGGTTTAGAAATCCCCTCTATTGGGCATCGGTTTTAGTGATCACACCACAGTCGTACCTTTATACCCCTGGGAAGGTATATTGGGTCCTCTCGATGGAGCTTATACATCAGACTCCACGTTTAGGTCACGTGGTTTATGTCGGTTAATAGTAGCTCCCATAATTAGACTCTCATTGTATTGACCATGCTATCAGCATTTACTTCAGTATACAGTTCAACATGTTATATTCATGATTAGTACTTGGTCATTGCATCTAGCCCAGGTTTCAATTATACTTCAGTACAACCTATTTCCATGTTCACTCTATATTGTTTAGCTTAGTATCTATATCCTCATGCTCAGTACATTCAAAGTACTGACGCATACTTTTGTGCTACATCATTTCATAATGTAGGTTCAGGCGCTCAACATCCACATAGCTTAGTTCGATTTCGAGTCCTTACTCAGCAGCTTCAGAGGTGAGTCCTCATAGATCGAGGGTTATAGAAATGCTTTATTTATTTTTCAGCCTCTACTTTTCAGTTTCACTCTTTTTAGAGTTAGCTGGGGGGCTTGTCCCAGCAACTCAAGTCAGTTAAAGGCTTTCAGACATACATCAGATTCAGCTTGAGTAGTTGGTGTTGTTTTCAGTCATCACTAAACTCTTTGTATATTTTATATACATTCAGATATGTAGGGCTTTTTCCCTGTTTCAGTCATGAAAATATTTTGTTTGCTTCCACACAATATTGTTTAATTTGAACTTGTGTAGACATGCCAGGCCATGGGTTAGCTTGGGGTCACTCGTGACATTAAGTTTCGTGTCGCGCCTTGGGGGTAGCCTTGGGACGTGACAAACTTGGTATTAGAGCGTCAAGTTCAAGAGTCCTAGGGTGTCTAAAAGATACACTAAGTAGAGTCTCTTTCATGAGTGTGAAGCACCCTACCTATGAGAGGGAGGCTACTAGGTGTTCTAAGAAAATTTCCTTTCTTTTTCTATTCCTATTATGCGTGAAGTGTGGTTCAACTTCTCCTTTCTAACCCATCATTATGCATTTCAGATCATGCCTCCTCGTAGAGCTAGCGCACGAAATGCTAATGCACGGAATGCTAATGCACTTCCTCCAATCCCAAACCATGAGGTTACGAATGCAGAGTTTCATAATGTAATCCATCTGTTGGCTCAGACCGTAGCCAGCCAGGCCAATAAGTAGGCCCTAGCTCCCACGAACCCCACTAGTGGATCAGCTGTAGCCAGGGTTTGAGACTTTGTTCATATGAATCCGCCAGAGTTTCTAGGGTCAAAGGTTTGTGAGGACCCACAAAATTTCATTGATGAGATCAAGAAGATTCTTGAGGTAATGCAAGTGCCTGGTACTGATAGTATTGAACTAGCATCCTATCAACTCAAGGATGTGGCTTATATCTAGTTCACACAGTGGAAAGAAAATAGGGGTGCGAATGCAGCTCTGTTTACATGGGACTGTTTTACTGGAGCTTTTCTTGACAGGTTCTTGAGGGAGTTGAGAGAGGCTAAGGCCCAGGAATTTATGAACTTGAGGCAAGGGTCAATGTCAGTCTAGGAATACAGGCTAAAGTTCACTTAGCTCTCCAGGTATGCTCCACATATGGTGGTCGATCCGAGGGTAAAAATGAACAAGTTCTTGTTTGGAGTATCTGATCTAGTAAAGACCGAGTGCAGGAATGCTATGCTATTAAGGGATATGGATATCTCTAGACTAATGACCCACGCTCAGCAGGTTGAGGGAGATAAGCTCAAGGAAATGGCTAAGGGTAATAAAAAGGCTAGAATAGGAAACTATGAATATTCTCAGCAGAGGTCGGGCGGTGAAAGTCGCTCATAGTTTCAGCAGAGGTCTGCAGCCCAACACCTTCATCAGCTAGTGCTCCATCCCCCAGGTTTCGACAGGATAAAAAAGGGAGGGCATCAGGCTCTAAATCTCACGGGAGTGATTCAAGTAACCGGACTTTTCCATCTTGCCCAAAGTGTGGTAAGAACCATCTGGACGAGTGTCTTGCTAGCAAAGAGGGATGCTTTGGGTGCGGTCAGCTTGGTCATAGGTTGAAGGAATGCCTATCTACCAGGCAGGGTCAAGGAGGTAACAGAGCTTAGTCTACAACTTCAGCAGCTCCAGAAGGTCACCCCACTCAATAGGGTACCTCATCTGGTACAGGTGGTAGCCAGTGCCAGAACAGGTTGTATGCTCTTCAGGCTCATTAGGACCAGGAAGATTCTCTTGATGTAGTCACTGGTACGTTACAAGTCTTCCCTGTAGATGTTTATGCATTGTTAAATACAGGGGCTACACTTTATTTTGTAACTCCTTATATAGCAGTAAACTTCGGTGTCAGTCCAGAAACTTTCCCAGAACCCTTCTCAGTATCTACTCTAGTTGGTAACCCAGTTACAGCTAGACGGATATACAAAAATTGCCCTGTCACAGTTTTTCAGAAAGTCACCTCAACAAACCTTGTAGAGTTAGAAATGATAGATTTTGATATCATTCTAGGCATGAATTGGTTGCATTCTTGTTATGCCTCAGTCGATTATAGGACCAGGATCGTTCGATTTCAGTTTCCAAACGAACCAGTCTTAGAGTGGAAGGGTAGTAACTCAGTGCCTGTAGGTCGATTTATCTCTTACCTTAAGGCCAGGAAAATGATTTCCAAAGAGTATATCTATCACATTGTTTGGGTTAAGGACTCAAACTCTGAAACCCTAACTCTTGAGTCAGTTCCAGTAGTGAATGAGTTTCCATAATTTTTTCCAAAAGATCTTCTTGGAGTTCCTCCTAAAAGGGAAATCGACTTCGGAATAGATCTCCTTCCAGATACCCAGCCTATTTCAATTCCTCCTTACATAATGACTCCAGCTGAGCTTAAGGAACTGAAATAATAGTTGAAAGACCTTCTAGATAAGGGCTTTATCAGACCCAACATCTCTCCATGGGGTGCTCCAGTATTGTTCGTGCGTAAGAAAGACGGTTCTCTTAGGAGGTGCATTGACTATCGTCAGTTGAACAAAGTCACAATCAAGAGTAAATACCCCATCACCAAGATTGATGACTTGTTCGACCAACTTCAGGGTGCTAGTTGCTTTTCTAAGATAGACCTCAGATCCGACTGTTGTCAACTCAAAGTCAGAGATAGTGACTTCCCGAAGACAACCTTCACGACTCGGTATGGTCACTATGAATTTGTAGTTATGTATTTTGGACTAACAAATGCTCCTGCATGTTTAATGAACTTAATGAACAGGGTGTTTAAACAATATTTGGACTTGTTCGTCATCGTCTTTGTTGATGATATCCTCATTTATTCTCGAAATGAGGAAGAGCATGCGGCTCATTTGAGAGTTGTTCTGCAAACCCTCAAAGATCTCCAACTATTCGCTAAGTTCAGCAAATGTGGATTCCGATTATAGTCACCCACTTTCCTTTGCCATGTGCTATCCAGTGAAGAGATCCGAGTGGATTCTCAGAAGATTGTGGCAGTAAAGAACTGGCGTAGACCCACCTCTCTGATTGATATCAGAAGTTTCTTGGGTTTGGACGATTACTATCAGAGGTTTTGTTGAAGGATTTTCATCCATAGCTGGCCCATTGACTAAGTTAACTCAGAAAAAGGTCAAGTTTCAGTGGTAAGAAGAGTGTGAGAAAAGCTTCTTAGAATTGAAAACCAGGTTGACTACAGCTACGGTCTTTACTCTACTAGAGGGTTCAAATGGTTACGTGATTTATTGTGATGCATCTGGGGTCGACCTAGGTTGTCTGTTGATGCAGCAGGGTAATGTCATAACTTATGCTTCTAGACAGCTTAAGGTCCATGAGAAGAACTACCGGACTCATGACCTAGATCTTGAAGCCATCGTGTTTTCCCTAAAGATTTGGAGACACTACTTGTATGGTGCCCATGTTGATGTGTTTACAGATCATAAGAGCCTCAAATATGTGTTCACCCAGAAAGAGTTGAATCTTCGTCAGATGAGATGGCTTGAATTCCTCAAAGACTATGACATGAATGTGCTCTGCCATCCGGGTAAGGCCAATGTAGTGGCTGACACCCTCAACAGAATATCCATGGATAGTGTGGCACATGTTGAGGAAGAGAAGAAAGAATGAGTCAGAGATGTTCGCCGGCTTGCTTGCTTAGGAGTTTGCCTGATGGACTCATCAGATGGTGTTGTGATAGTGTAGAATGGATCAGAATCTTCATTGGTAGCAGAGGTTAAGGAGAAACAAGATAGTGATCCTATA
This sequence comes from Solanum appendiculatum, assembly GCA_018342035.1. Lineage (NCBI taxonomy): Eukaryota > Viridiplantae > Streptophyta > Magnoliopsida > Solanales > Solanaceae > Solanum > Solanum appendiculatum. The sequence goes on from JAGDQO010000469.1 coordinate 520,148, forward strand.
TTGCTTTAGTTGAACGGTGTAGTTCATCAGCAGAGAGTTGAGATTTTCTCCCAAGTGGGAGATGGTGTACTTCGTTACTAGGGTCGCTGGTATGTCCCTAATGTGAGTGAGTTGAGGCAGCATATCCTTACAAAAGCTCATAATTCCATATATTCTATTTATCCGGGTGCCACTAAGATGTACCATGATCTGCGGGATGTCTATTGGTGGAACGGCATGAAGAGAGACATTGTAGATTTTGTGGCTAAGTGTTCCTACTGTCAGCAAGTTAAAGTAGAACACCAGGGAGGTGTGAATCAAGAGATTAACATTCCTACTTGGAAGTGGGAAGTGGTAAACATAGATTTTATTACGGGTTTACCTTGTACTCGCAGACAACATGACCCCATTTGGGTGATAGTGGACAGAGTCAGTAAGTCAGCTCACTTCTTGGTAGTCAAGACTACAGATTCAACAAAGAACTATGCCAAACTCTACATCAGTGAGATAGTCAGGTTGCATAGGGTTCCTTTGTCTATCATCTTAGATAGAGGTCCTCACTTTACCTCTCATTTCTAGAGATCGTTTCATAAAGGTCTTGGTACTTAGGTAAATCTCAGTATAACATTTCTTCCATAGACGGATGGTCAGGCAGAGCGTACCATTCAGAACTTAGAGGACATGTTGAGAGCTTGCGTGATTGATTTCAAGGGTAGTTGGGATGATCACTTACCCCTCATAGAGTTCGCCTATGATAACAGTTTCCATTCCAGTATTCAGATAGCCCCTTTTGAGGCACTGTATGGGTGTAGATACAGGTCTCCGATTGGTTGGTTAGAAGTAGGCGAAGCAGCCTTGGTTGGGCCAGATTTGGTTCATGAGGCTATGGAGAAAGTTCAGCTCATCCTAGATAGACTAAAGACAGCTCAGAGTCATCAAAAGTCCTATGCAGATGTAAGGAGAAGGGACTTAGAGTTTGAAACCGATGATTGGGTTTTCCTGAAAGTGTAACCCATGAAAGGGGTGATGAGATTTGGTTAGAAAGGAAAGCTCAGTCCCAGATATGTAGGTCCTTACAAAATCCTAAAAAGGGTTGGTAATGTGGCTTATGAGTTAGAGTTGCCAACATAACTAGCAGCGGTTCATCCAGTCTTTCACATTTCCTTGTTGAAGAAGTGTGTGGGTGATCCGGCATTGATAGTACCTTTAGAAAGTGTGGCTGTGAAGGATAGCTTCACCTATAAGGAGATTCCAGTTGAGATTCTTGACCGTCAGGTTCGTAGGTTGAGAAATAAGAAAGTCACTTTAGTAAATGTTTAATGGAGGAATCAGTCCTCAGAGGGAGCTACTTGGGAAGTAGAAGCAGCTATGAAGGCCAAGTATCCCCATCGTTTTCCTTTCGATTCAGTTTCAGCTCGAGGTAATAGTTCCTCTCCAAACTCTCAGTTTACTCTTGTGTAATTCAGTCTCAGTATCTTGTTTCCCTCAGTTAGCCATGCATTTCAGCATAATTGCATGTTCATGGAACTCAGTTCAGTTAGATATCAGCTTCTAGTACTCAGTTGGTAGGGATTACAACTCTTTCCTCAAAACTCAGCTTGTTTAAACTTCATTCGAGGACGAATGATCCCAAAAGGGAGATATTTTAACATCTTAGATTTGAAAAAGGCTAAAAAGGAAAAATGAGAAAAGTGCACGGACCCAAAATGGACCATGGACCCTTCACGGGACCCTAGATGGTTCGTGAAGGGGACCATAACCCGTTAAGGGGCTCGTGAACCCTTTCTAAAATCTGCGCATGCAGGGGTCACCTTCACGGTGACCCAGACAACTCGTGGTGGACTTGATGACCCGTCAAGTGGGTCGTACAAGTCACCTAGTTGGTGGGGTGTGACCCAAGGTCACTCGAAAAGGGCCACAAATGTCTAAACGGCCCATGGAGCTTCACATGGATCGTGAAGTCGTCCGTGAAGGAGACTTATCATGTTCTGAGTTTTGGGCCAACTTCAAACGATCATACCTATTAGCATAAAATGAATTAGGTGGCCCATGACCTATCAAATTAAAGATCTTTAAGTTCTCTTTCCAAAGCCACTGCGTTTGCTCCATTTAAAGTTTGAAATAAAAAGTTATGCTAGTTTTAGTGGAGCCCTGTCGGGCAGGCAAAGCTTCACGACCAGTTTGACGGCCCTTAAAGTGTTTCATGTCCCGTGAAGCCCTCCTTGAAGTCACTTCGTCAGTTTTTAAGTCAGGGTCATATTAGAAAGAAAAGAAGAGAAATAGGCGACAGTTTCTCCCAAGAACAAGCAAAGGTGTTCTTCAAAGTTTAGCCCAACAAAGCATCATTTTGGGGCAGTAAAGCGGATTTTATGATATGTTGCTGGAACTATTGATTTTGGAATTTGGTATTCTAAAAAATCAGATTTTAGATTGTTTGGTTTCACTGATAGTAATTGGGCAAGTTGTCTGGATGATAGAAAAAGTTTTTCCGAATATGCATTCTCTCTTGGTATAGGTGTTATATCCTGGAGTTCAAAGAAGCAAAAAATTGTGGCCTTGTCGTCATCTGAAGCAGAATATATTGCTACCACTGAATCATCTTGCTAAGCGGTTTGGCTAAAGAGATTGCTTTCTAATGTATTTCAGGAGCAAGCTGCTGGAACTGAGATTTTTTGTTACAATAAAGCAACAATTGCAATGACAAAAAATCCAGCATTTCACAACAGAACAAAGCATATTGACATTTGGTACCACTTCATTGGAGATCTGGTAGCAATTGGAAGTATTATGTTAAAGCATAGCGGCACAAATGAGCAAGTTGCTGATATTATAACCAAAACCCTTCTAGTTGGAAAGCATGAGTACTTCAGAGTACAGATGGGAGTTACAAGCATTGAAGCAAAGGACAATGTTGATTAGTGCTTCAAAATAGTTGATTTGGTTCCTAGTTTTTAGCTAGTAAAAAAGTAATGTTGTTCAGTTATTTAGCATTAAGTTGTTTGTTGTTTTCTAGTTGATAGGGTGGAGTTAGTGGTCATGTTTATCCACTCTCTTTTTAGTTGCTTATTTTTAACTAATGTTATAGGCCTATTTAACAGGCCATTGCTGTAACTATACAACTACAATCAAAAAGCCTTTAGAAGTTCTCTTTTCTCTACCTCTGTGTTCTTTTAATCCCCAACAACTTAAACTCTTCACAACAAGGATAACATTTTGAGGTGAGAGCCATATTCAAGGTTCAATTGCTTTGGAGTAATTTGGAATAAATGAAAATAAATTATGATTTAGGGAGGACAAAAAGAGGTTTATATATGAGAAACAATGAGACCTCAACCATTGGATAAAAATTACTAGAATTTTTAGTGTTGTATCTGAAAACCTTGGAACATATGAATAGGAAAGATTCACAATGAGTATTAGAAACAAGGGAGCCCATCTAAGCTTCTTTTGTAGGCATGTAAATATATGTGACATTGCATAGTAAAAAAATCACAATTTAATGAAATATCGGGCTTTCTAGTGGAAAGAGGGGAAATCTATACTGGCGAGCTTTAGGCGGCTATTTTAAGCCCCAACAATTATTTATGTATTGTAACAAAAAATTTATGGGGAGAAATATACGTTTATTCTCTACATTGATAAAGATGGTATATAATTACATATGAATTTCATTTTTTGTTATTTTGTATAATGTTTTTTTCTTGATCAATTGCTAAATTTGGGTCTGTTGGATTGGAGTTGGAAAATTATTTTTTTACATAAAAAAAATCTTTTAGGTTAATTATTACCCTTATTTAGATACTTTTTTTATTACTGTCCATAGACTAACTAATAGCTAAAATTACCCCATTATTCTCCTCGTCTCTCTACTTCTCCTTTTCATTCCTCACCTTATTCTCACGGAGAACAAAGACTTCACATGCTCTTTTTTGTTCTGCAAAGTATAACTTTTATTAATATTAATTAATTAATATAGTCAACTTAACATGGCTCCAATTAAGTATGCTACCATATTACTTTAGTGTAAAAATCAGATTCCTCTTGCAAGCTAATTTGAATTGCAAGGTATCTCAATTCTCTTGGTCATTGCCATCTTCGACGAACAAAACAACAAAGAGCTCCGGTGAGCTCCACGAAATTAGTGATGGCCAGTCCCTATTCTCTTTTTTCTTTCATGTTATTTTTTATTGTATTTTTTCATGTTCGAACTTTGTCGGCATTTATATCTGGCCAAAAAAATCTCTCCAGCATCAGTTAATCTTAAAGTGAAGCCAAGAGAGATAATGAGCGATATGAATTGTGGTGGCATTGTTTGTTGGTCATTTCACCGTGTGTGTTTGTCGAAGAAGACGAGAAGGATGGGAAGGAATGGAGTACAGTGGTGGTATGGGTGTGAACCAAAATATAAGGAAATTTGGTGGTTGTTTTTCGGTTTGTTGGATCTACTTGTAGTCTGATAATGGTCTGGTGGTGATGGTTCACCGAAGAAGAAGAGGTGAAACTTTGAAAAGTTGTCTTACAGTTGTATTAAAACTATATTAAATATAAACGATAATTGTAATACAATTCGAATATAATATTATACATTATTATGAATTCGATTGTTGTTATTTCAATAAATATAATATATTTCGAACAATATAAATTTATTCAAATAGTACTGGAATGTTTGAAATACACATAATACTTATAATACATTTGTATTAAACATATTTTAGTTATATATTCATCATGTGCATTGAAACATGCCAATAATATGTATAATATATTAAATTCAAAATATATTATATTTTTTTTTATTTTTTTCTCTTATTAATGGTGCTAAAATATATTATTGTATTAAAAATATTTTAGTTATATATTCACCACGTGCATTGAAACATGTCTATAGTATGTATAATATATTGAATTCAAAATGTATTACAATTGTCGATTATATTTATTTCTTTTATTAATGATGTCAAAAAATATTATACCCAAATTTTAAACACTCAAGCACTATTTAAATTAGTTTATATGTTAATATATTAAACTTGTGTTAGAAATGCATTATATATGTAGTCATTTATAAATGGGAAACTTTCGAAAATATCAAACATTAGGCACTCTATAGCTATAGTTTGCTTAATTGCGAATAATAACAAAATGTTAGGGGAGGAGGAGGAGAGAGGAAAGCAAAATATGGAAGAGAGAGACGAGAGAGTGTATTTTTTTGGAGAAAATAATACAATGACAAACTGATTTGTATCGAAATGAATACATATTAAGAGAAGAGAGGTGAGCAAGATCGAGAGAGGGAGAAGAAAGGTAAGCAAGATCAAGAGAGGGAGGAGAGAGGATTGTATTTTGTATTTATTATATAAATGACCCTCCAGGTCATTTTTGTGGTTATGCCTTCTGTTCATCGTTTAGAAAGTTTCTATAGCAATCCCATGTCATGACCCAAAGTACCCCCTAGCCATGACATGGAGTACAAGACCCCGAAAGGCCTCATTCAAGCCACTTAGCATACATAGAAAAGATAATAAAATCAAAGATTACAAAAGTAAATTTCATATCATAAGGGTTTAATAAAAGTAGCGGAAAACTAAACATAGTCTCAAAGCCATCTAAACTCATAGAATGAAAAGTTGGGACGTAACCCATACGAAGTTCAACAATAAAGACATAAAAGATAAAGTGGCTACGCCCTCGAATGTATGAGGACTCACCAAGTCTTCAAGATTCTTCTTCTAAGCTCTAGCCACGAGTGGATGGAGAAGCGTCAAATGCTACATTATGAAACAATGTAGGATAAAGTATGCGTTTGTACATGGAATGTACCATGTATGAGGGGAATGCAATAAAATATTGAATCATGATTAAAAAAGGACATTTTCATAACATGCAATGACCAAGTCAAAACATGATATAAAAAGGGTTGAAAAGCATAAGTCATAAACTAAGCTCAATGCAAGCTAAACATCTTTAAAACTTGTAAAGTACTTTGAAAGTCATTTTAGTTCATTATTGTGGGAGTTAGCCTTAAACTGACATTTAAGACCATGTGAGCTATCAAAATGGAATCCGGTGTCCTAACCCACACTAAAAAGAGGTGACCTACTTGCCAAGGTAAGACCATGCACTTCTAGCTTACGTGGATCCACTTGCTAACGTCTATCTAGACAATCATCCTATGGTGGCACATAGTTTATGGGACATGGGGAATCACCACTCGTCCACTCGGTGCTAAGAATATTTCCCACGGAATAGTCATAAATCATAATTCATCTTAGCTTTAGTAGATATGGGCAATCGCCTCTTATCTATCGTTATGGAACATGGGTAATCACCTCTTGTCTACTTTTAGGGAACATGGGTAATCGCCTCTTGTCTACCTTTAGAATAGCTCCTTAAGAAACATGGATAATCGCCTCTTGTTCCTTTAAAATTCATAGTGTGAGTATTACGTGAGAAACCCTTTCAGAACTCAACCACAACATCAATTATGCTTCAATTTCAAAACAAGTCTTAAATCATCATCAACTTCATAAAAGACATACATGAATTCATAAACTTCATCTTTTCATAGTTCATCATTAATCATAACTTGAAAACCATAGATTTCACATGGGCTCGTGAGAATTCATCTTAAAATATGCAATTCAACTCAACTTCATGCTAAGAAAATCATAAACAAAGCAATTTGATCATAATTGAAAGAACCCACACGATAGAAGAAAACCTAGTTTTTGATTGAACAATTCTTACTTAGAAAATTAGGGTTTATAGTCCAATTCATAGATCAATACATGGGTTAACATGGAATTAGTTGAAAAACATGTAATTGAGTCTAAATCATCAAACAAGATCATAAATACATAATTGAATCCATACAAGTAGAACCCATGAAGAACGAAATCAAATCCTTGTTCAATTTTGGGAAATTGAATTGGAGAGTTGAAGAAAACCTTGGGGGATCAATGGGTGAATGGAAACCATTGATGAACTCCCTACATACCTCAAATGAAGCCCTAAACAATGATGAAGAATAGAGGCTTGAACTTGAAGAACCCTAGCTTGACTTCTTCATCTTCTTCTTGATTCTAGAGAGAGAAATATTTGGGAGAGGTTTGGGAGTAATTGAAAAGTGATTAAGAAGGGTAGAAATTAGGCTTATAAGAATTATATAGGGCTTAGGAATAGGGTTTAACCGACCTAACTAAGTAAATAACTCATTGGGTGAAAAGACCAAAAGATCCCTTAAAACAAATCAACCAACGACCCCACCTACTACATGACCTACGGTTGCTAGGTCAACCTATTGACCGTAAGGTGACCAACCTTAGGTCACACTGTCAAGCCCCCAAAATCTTATAAATTTTTCCTCCCCAACCAGTAGCACCTACGGCTCCTCCCACCACTTGACCTACGGTTGGTAGGTCCACCAACGGCTAGTAGGTCAAGTCGTGGGTCACTTCCTTTTTCAAAAATCAAAGTTTTTCGTTCTTTTCGAATCCGGGGTGTGACATTATCTCTCCCTTGGGAACATTCGTCCTCGAATGAGATTCAAAATATCATAAGGAGGGTAGAAACAAGATCTAACAACCGAACCAAGAATGCAATCACATATATGCACATATCCGAGGAGGAAACATCAACTCCAAGCTAAAGCATGTTCAAAACATCATTTCATAGAGGCTTTATGCAACTCATATTCAAATGCACATAATCATGAAGAAATCAATCAAGCTAAATCATATCTTTGAAAAATTAAATTTCCATGAGCATGAATGCATGAGGAAACATGAGAATGACTAAGACACAAGAATCATTAAGAGTGAACCATGAGGGGCTACAACCTTAAGCTAGACCCGAAGATAACAGAAAGAGATAGGGATACTAAGAGATCACATCACCTCCGGCCTTTCACATACCACACCATGACAAGGAACCTTCCAAAACCAACATAGGTCTATTCACATATTTCAACCATGAAGTACATTATCTCCCCCTTGGGAGCAAACCTCTCTATCTTTTCAAATCTATCTCCCTCAACTCAAGTATAATACCCAAGTCTTAACGACCACAAAACCATTGATACAAGTAAATACTTAAGAAGTTTCTACAAGGATTTCAAAGTTGACCTTAATCACACTAACCACACATAGAGTCTTATCCTAGCCAATAAGTCACCCAACATCAAACAATGCATAACCACAAGGTAAAAGACCATCACTTACAATTTTCCACATCCGGGGAACTCTCATGACCTTGTCGAGCCCAAAGTGCATATGACCAACCTTGTTGCTGACTACCACTAGATGGATAAGGTTGAGCTCGCCAACATTTATCTCCTTCATTTCTAGCAACCGAAGGACAATTCCTTATTTTATGATCCATTTTTCCACAACCAAAACATGCATTAGAACTAGATAGACAATCACCCCGATGAGTCCTGCCACACTTCCGACACTGGGAAACCTTTTGCTTACTAGAACTATTACCTTGAGAATGATTACTTCCACCGGACTTTGAATGTGAAGAATCACCATCATCCCTTCTTGCCCTCTATGAATCCCTAGCTTTCTCCTTAAGCTTCTCCTCTTCTATTTGTTGAGCTTGAACCATTAGGTGAGAAATGTCCATGTCATGGATAAGCATAGTGGTACGACACTCCTTGACTACCAATTCAAATACTCCCAACACGAACTTACTCAACCTTATCCTAGGATCGAAAACCATAGTAGGAGCATATCGAGACAATTTTGTGAACTTCAAAGCATATTCCTTCACACTCATACTTCCTTGACGAAGATTGATGAACTCAAGCACCCTTGCCTCCCTTATCTCGAGGGGAAAGAACCTATCAAGGAAAGCAACCTTGAACTTTTCCCAATCAAGAGGACCCGCATCAACCGCCCTCTCACTCTTCCATTGCTCAAACCAAACTTGAGCCACATCCTTAAGTTGATAAGCGGCCAACTCTGCGTTTTCCTCCGGCGTCACACCCATGATCATTAGCACCTTGTACACCTCATCAATGAACTATTGAGGATCTTCCTCAACCTTAGAACCATGAAACTCCGGAGGGTTCATTCTAGTGATGTCCCTCACTCTCGATGCTGCTGTACCCATATTTGGGTTCACGGGAGCCACGGCCTCCCTATTGGCTTGAGCCGTCATGGCTTGAGCCAACACATAAAAAACAGCCCTAAACTCCGCATTAATCACTTGTTCGGCCAAAGGAACAACCGAAACTTGAGGAGCTCGAGAAGGAGCTTCTTGTTCCACATTCTCTCCCGCAGTTCTTCTAGCATAAGCTCTTCGATTAGCCATATCCTGAAACGCATAAGATAGGAATTATGAGAGAGACATATAGAGTTACACTCTATCGCACGACTTAAGAGTAATGAAAGAAGTGGAAGTTCCTAAACATCTTATAGCCTCTCATTCATAAGTGTAGCACACTTCACACCCATGAACAAGAATCTACCCGACGTGGCTTATGAGACATCCTAGGATCTTTCCAAAACCTTTGGCTCTGAATACCAAGTTTGTCACGTCTCAAAGTACCCCCTAGCCGTGACATGGCGTACAAGACCTCAAAAGACCTCATACAAGCCGCTTAGCATACATAGACAAGATAATAGAATCAAAGAATACAAAAGTAAGTTTCATATCATAAGAGTTTGATAAAAGTAGCGGAAAACTAAACATAGTCTCAAAGCCATCAAAACTCATAGAATGAAAAGTTGGGATGTACCACATACAAAGTTCAACAATAAAGAGATAAAAGATAAAGTGGCTACGTCCTCGAATGTATGAGGACTCACCAAGTCTTCAAGATCCTTCTACTAAGCTCTAGTCACGAGTGGATGGAGAAGCGTCAAATCCTACATTATGAAACAATGTATGAAAAAGTATGCGTTAGTACATAGAATGTACCAAGTATGAGGGGAATGCAATAAAATATTGAATCATGATTAAAAAGGGTCATTTTCATAACATGCAATAACCAAGTTAAAACATGATATAAAATGGGTTGAAAAGCATAAATCATAAACCAAGGTCAATGCAAGCTAAACATCTTTAAAACTTGTGAAGTACTTTGAAAGTCATTTTAGTTCATTATTGTGGGAGTTAGCCTTAAACCGACATGTAAGACCATGTGAGCTATCAACATGGAATCCAGTGTCCTACACCACACCAAAAAGAGGTGTACTACTTGCCAAGGTAAGACCATGAACTTCTAACTTACGTGGATCCACTAGCTAATGTCTATCTAGACAATCATCCTATGGTGGCACATAGGTTATGGGACATGGGGAATCGACACTCGTCCACTCGGTGCTAAGCATATTTCCCAAGGAATATTCATAAATCATAATTCATCTTAACTTTAGTAGACATGGGTAATTGCCTCTTATCTATCATTATGGAACATGAGTAATCGCCTCTTGTCTACTTTTAGGGAACATGGGTAATCGCCTGTTGTCTACCTTCAGAATTCCTCCTTAAGAAATATAGGTAATCACCTCTTGTTCCTTTCAAATTCATAGTATGAGTATTAAGCGAGAAACCCTTTCACAACTCAACAACAACATCAATTATGCTTCCATCTCAAACCAAGTCTTAAATCATCATCAACTTCAGAAAAGACATATATGAATTTATAAACTTCATCTTTTCATAGTTCATCATAAATCATAACTTGAAAACCATAGATTTCACATGGGCTCGTGAGAATTCATCTTAAAATATGCAGTTCAACTCAACTTCATTCTTAGAAAACCATAAACAAAGAAATTTGATCATAATTGAAAGAATCCACATGATAGAAGAAAACCTAGTTTTTGATTGAACAATTCTTACTTAGAAAATTAGGATTTATTGTACAATTCATAGATCAATACATGGGTTCACAAGTAGAACCCATGAAGAACGAAATCAAAACCTTGTTCAATTTTAGGAAATTGAATTGGAGAGTTGAAGAAAACCTTGGGGGCTCAATGGGTGAATGGAACCTATTGATGAACTCCCTATATACCTCAATTGAAGCCCTAAACAATAATGAAGAATGGAGGCTTGAACTTGAAGAACCTTAGCTTGACTTCTTCTTTTTCTTCTTGATTCTAGAGAGAGAAATATTTGGGAGAGGTTTGGGAGTAATTGAAAAGTGATTAAGAAGGGTAGAAGTTAGGCTTATAAGACTTATATAGGTCTTAGGAACAGGGGTTAACCGACCGAACTAAGTAAATAAGTCATTGGGTGAAAAGACAAAAAGATCCCTTAAAGAATATCAACCAACGACCCCACCTACTACATGACCTACGGTTGGTAGGTCAACCTACTGACAGTAGGTGACCAACCGTAGGTCACACTGTCAAGCCCCCAAAATTTTATAAAATTTTCCTCCCTCCCCAACCAGTAGCACCTACCGCTCCTCCCACCACTTGACCTACGGTTGGTAGGTCCACCAACGGCTAGTAGGTCAAGTTGTGGGTCACTTCCTTTTTAAAAAATCAAACTTTTTCGTTCTTTTCGAATTCGGGGTGTTACATCCCAAGTCATTTATGACTTGGTGGGATTGACAGTTCGGTAACCTAATCGTTCATTTGTTTTTTTGTGAGTTTCCATGTTTTGGAGCTTTTGAACCTTGAATTGTAATTTTTTTTTAATCAAAAGTTCAAGAAGATGACCTCAGAATCCAATTTCAATGATTCCATCAAATCCAAAATGGTTATGTTTTTATAGAAGCATGGTCGGCATGACTCCCAAGGTTTTTAGTGTGAGTCTGTGCGATTAGACATTTTAACTTGCAAGTTAAGGCCTAAGTTTGACTTTAGTCAACATTCTAAGTAAATGATCTCAAATGAGAATTTAGTCTGGGCGGATAGCTCTGAAATGTTGAGTTTTGTCTAGAATGACCCTTCGTTTTGATCCGGAGGCTTCTAGGCTAATTTTGAGTCCTCTTGTGGATTTTGGCTTAAAATGGAGTTTAGGAATGTGATCCACTTTTTGCTAAGATGACCTCGTATTCAAATTTTGACTGCTCCATTGAATCTAGAATATCAAATTTGATAGCGTTACATATCTTGTTTACATGCATAGGGTTCCAAATGAATTTGAAACACCCTGTCAGAGATTTGGACTTGACAAAAAACCAGCTGATGCATAAAAAAATAGCCTTCGCATTCACGGGCCCTTGTCTGAGGCAACTTGATGACCACAATTGTGGGGGAAGGCCACGTTCGTGAAGCCCGCATTCACGGGATTCCCTATAGCATTTGTGGGACCTCGATTCTCTATTGGCCACGACCATAGGGCCCTCGCCACGTTCACAAGGTCCACATACGTGGGGACCCTCCGTGTTCACGAAGGTCGTTTGTGGTCTGTCTTTAATTAGGCCTAACCTATCGGTGACCCCCAAAGGTTGGCATAAATTTTCACTTAGACATTCCAACTAGACTTTATTCATTTTTGACACCTAATATCATGTGCTGGTGTGTCATTTTAACATGTTTTACTGACATGACATAGTGAGTGTGAAACACTCCTTATCAACTCGTGGAGAGCTTATTTAAACTATTTTTATTTTATTTTTTCTTCTTCTTCCCCAATTTTAGCCACCATTTTCTAAAACTTAAACTCCTTCCAATGAGAAATAGATCCATTGGTGCTACAGAGGAAGCAGCGAGTGTCAGTACGAAGAGATTTCAACCTTAAACAACTTTTCTTATTTTGTTGCCCTTCTTCCTCCTTGAAATGTTTTGAAAAAAATTGACATATATATTTTTTAAAAAAAGTTGTACATAATTTTTTTACTATCGAACTCTTTGTTTAGATTTGAAGAATTTAGTTTTATTTGAATTTATAAGTAAGATGAAATGATTTTTGCAAAGAGATTGTGCTTTTGTAAAATAATTTTTTTCTAATAGTTAAATTACTATGAAAGTATTTTGGAGAAAGACAATCTATTTTGGGGTTGGGGGAGGGGGTGGGAGGTGGTGAAGAAGATGATTTGTGTGGGAGGGGTAGGGGGTTGTGGAGAAGACAATCTGGTGGGGGAGGGGTTGAGGATTGGGGGGTGGGGGTGGTGAATAAGACGACATAGGATGGGCTGTGCAAGTGGTTAATTTTTTTTAAAATTATTTGGATAAAGATTTCCACATGTCATTAAGTCATTACACGTTTTTTTTCTACTCAAAATTCATTATTCAAAAATTATTTTCAATATATATGACACATGTCTTTATTTAATTTGCCATTTTTACACATTTGCTGATTATCAAAAAAGTGTCAAAAAGACACATCGGGACATGACATGAGGTGTCTAAAATGAACAAAACCTAGTTGGGGTGTCTAAGTGAAAGTACCAACTTTAGGGGGCCACCGATGGGTTAGGCCCTTTATGTATAAAGATAGACGCGATGGCAGCCTAATTCCCATAGTTCAAATTGCTTTTTCTCCGATATTTTAGCTCGGTTTTTTGTGATTTGAAGTACCACGCATCTGGAATTATCAAGGCTACGTTGGGGAGTGATCATAAAGTATTGGTGAACCTCCGTTCGAGGTGAGATTCAAGTTTTAGTTGTTGTCCTAGTCCGTATTTGAGCTTAAATGTTAATTGTTTGCTAGGTTTTGAGCCCCAAATTAAGTTTTATTTTGGAACACAAGTTCGAGGCATGGTTAAGGACCTTTTGATGGAGTCAATTATGGAAATTCTTGCATGGGTTCCATAATTCCCATTTGACTCTGAAATAGGTCCATATTTACATTATGTGTTTTTGGTGTCTAAACGACCCTACTGACCGTGTGATCCTATGTTTGATAGCATGGTAGCATTCAGAGGCTGTTCAAAAAGGAAAAGCTCCGGCCTTGTGATTTGGAGCATGCACGATTGGCCTACATGTAGGCTACGACTTCCTCTCTATTTAGAATGAGCTTGAATGTGTGAATCCAAGTTGATTAGAGTGACTTGGGGGCGGGAACCTAGTTATTCTTATTTCTCTTCTTAGATACCATGTTGTAGGATTGATCGATATTGTTTCGGGTTTAGTACCATGCAGTTGGGCTTTATATGTGCTATTGCATGATGCTGTGTATTAATTGTGTTGTTACCTGTTATATTGAGCATGTTCGGCCTTAGTTTAGGATAGACTAGTGTTGCCTTAGACTCGCGAGCCTTGTAGCCTTGTTTCATCTCCGACGTCATTTTAGACGGATTAGATCCTTATAGATTAGAGTAGCAGACTTGAATCTGATAGCACGAGCCATAGTTTATGCGATTTCACATCTTTAGAGATCTTCTATCCTCTCTCCCCTATCTCTGTGGCTTTTATGCATTATCATAGGTTTTTTGCTTTTGCATTGACTTGGGATTGGATTGTTCTAGGATTGGGGCATTCTCCTGATTCTTTGTGGGTGGACGTCGTTCAACGGTGGCACTGATGATTGATTGTGATGAAGTTCTCATCGAAGTCGACACCCCCCCGAGTGTCCTCTTGCTAGCCACGTGGTCGATGCCCCTGAGAGTTTACTGACTAGATGGCCGGCCCCATTATTCATATTTTCGGTTCGAGGCCATTATTTTCAGTTTGAGGCTATGCTTATGGTTTGAGGCCGTTACCTCTGGTATGAGGCCATCATTTAGGGTTCGAGGCCCGGTGTACACTTATTGGATATGGACTTGAGGCACTTCACTCTTGTAGTCTTAGCTATTATGTATACCTGTCAGGCTTAAGGGGTCCGTTCGAATTTTATTTAAACTTATGCATGAGTGTACCTTCTAAGCTTATGGAGTCCAATTAGATCTAATTTAGCTATACTTAGATTTACTTTCGGTATGATCATGTGCTTTCTTTCATATTCACTTTGACCTCTATTTTTGTCTAGATTCTATTTTTTCATATCGTTTTTACCTTTCTTGCTCTGTTGGTCTTTGATGCCTACTGAGTACCTTTATTTTGGTACTCATGCTACACTCTGCATTTATTTTGTGATGCAAATCCCAGTACCAACTACCAGCGGTGATCGTTCATGCCATCTTTTGTAGCTTTTGGGGATCGGAGACGAGGGAGAGCACTTGACATCCTGGATCAGCCTATCTCCTTCTATTTATATAATTAGCTAGGCTTTTGCCTTTGAGATTACTTGTTGTGATCCACTTTTGTGACTCGTATTTTCATATTAGAAAGCTCTATACTCGTGACTTCTAGGTTCTGAGAGGGATTCTATTGTATATAGCTTTTTTGTTTGCTTCCGCTTCTATCTTATTTTATTATTTAGTGTTATTTCTATTTAGTTCTACCTTATACTCATTACCTGCCATTCTATTTATAGGTTGGCTTACCTACTGGTATGTTATAGTAGGTGCCATCATGAATCGAGGAATTGGGTCATGACAAGTTGGTATTAGAGCCCCAAGTACACTAGTCTCACTTGTACAAAGCTAATACCTAATAGAATTCTGTAGAATAGTGCAGAGACATTCGTATCCCATTTTGGGAGGCTACATGGTGTCCTTAGGAATTACCCTCTTTTGTATCACTTTTGTGCAGTATATGTGTTATTCGTTTTTTGACATCTTACTTGTTTCACTCATTTCACAGGATGGCTCGTAGGTGCCGCGGGTCGGCTCAAGGTAAAGGTCAACTATAGGCTAGAAGTATAGCACCACCCCAGATAAAGAGCAGGGTCTAGAGACAGTAATGGACCTTCAAGTAACTCGGCTTCCAGGTCAGCTGGTGGGGCTGGGACTAGCTCAGCCACCACCTGGACCAGCTATGGCTCCAGGTCTTCAAGCAGCCATTACTCAGCTCCTAGTTATGCTTGGAGGCATGCAACACGCCCCAGTACTAGCACCAGCACAAGCTCAGTAGGATCAGTCTGCAGTAGTGGCACTTCGAGCCCAAGTACCAACTCGGGTGCCCAGCCCATGATTGCAGCTGAAGCTATGCCGCTAGAGGAGCAAAAGATGCAAGGAGTGTTCCTTAGGTGTCAAAGGTTTTCTGGGGCTATGGATGAGGATGCCCATGAGTTTTTGACCACTTCCCGTGAGCGACTGTATACCTTGAGTTTGGTGGAGTCGAGAGGAGTCAACTTCACTACTTATCAGTTAGATGGGCCAACCAAGACGTGGTGGTGTACCTTCATTGAGACCAAATCAGCTGGGTCTTCTTCGGCCACTTGAGCTGAGTTTTCTAAGGCCTTCTTGGCTAGGTTCATCCCTCACAGTGTCAGAGATCATCATTGGGATCAATTCTCTAGGTTGTAGAAGGGCTTCATGACCGTGTCAGAGTATGAGGTGAGGTTCCACGAGCTCTCCCACCATGCCACTATGATTCCTCCTAATGAGGAGGAGAGACTCAGATGCTTTGTCTGTGGGTTAAGACTTGAGCTGCAGATTGAGACTCAGTCTATGGTCTCCACCGGTCGTTCCTTTCTTGGTGTAGTTTACCATGCTTATACTATTGAGTAGCTCTATCGTAAGGCCGCTCGGGGCAATGACAAGAGAGCTAGGCATGAGGGCAACTATAGCGGGCCCAATTCCAAGTAGAGGGTTTCCTAAGATAGGCCCAGGCAATGGTTTCAGTAGGGTCAGTCCAATCAGCCTATTCAGGCCTCATTACAAACTTCAGAGGGTGACTGATATAGTCGGAGCGAGGTCGGCTTGAGTCAAAGTCGAGATGGGTCTCATTCATGTGATTCAGGTCGTGGTAGCCATTCTTCTGGGAGCCGATCATCTCTGGGTTGCTTTGAGTGTGGGGCAAACTTAGCCCTAAGTATATTGGGACTTTTGAGATACTCTGGACAGTAGGTGAGGTTGCATATGAGTTGGCTCTACTTCTAGAATTCTCAGCTATCCACCCAGTTTTCCATGTCTCGATGCTACGCCGATATGATCCTGATAAGTCTCATGTGCTCCAATATGATACAGTAGAGTTGGATGACTGTTTGATTTTTGTGTGGAGACCATTGCCATTCTAGCCAGAGATGTGCGGCGGTTGCATACGAGAGCCATTCCTATGGTTAAGGACTATTAGAGGTATCATCCTGTTGAGAAGGCTACTTGAGAAACCGAGCATGATATGCGAGAGCAGTTTCCTAGCTTGTTTGAGCCATCAGGAACTTCTTGACTCTTACTTTCGCGGATGAAAGTGCTTTTTAGTAGTGGATGTTGTAATGACTCTCCTGGTCATTTCTATGTTTATGCCTTCCATTCATTGTTTAGAGCATTTCTATAGTGACCCCAAGTCATTTATGACTTGTCGGGACTGACAGTTCAGTCACGTAGTCATTCATTTGAGTTTATGTGTTTTGGAACTTTTAAACCTTATACGATCATTTTTAGTCAAAAGTTCAAGAAGATGACCTCAAAATCTAATTCTCATGATTCCATCAGCTTCGAAAGGGTTATTTTAGGCTGGTGGCATGGACGACACGACTCCAGAGTCTTTCAGTGTGAGTTTGTGTGATTAGGTGTTTTAATTTTTAAGTTAAGGCCTAAGGTGTGTGATTAGGTGTTTTAATTTTTAGGTTAAGGCCTAAGGTTGACTTTAGTCAACATTCTGAGTAGACGAGGTTAGCTCTAAAATGTTGAGTTTGTTCTACAAAGACCCTTCATTTTGATCCCGAGGCTCTCAGGCTAATTCTAAGTTCCCTTGTGGATTATGGCTTAAAAGGGTTTTGGGGTGAGACCCACTATTTAGAGAGATGACCTCCTATAGAAATTTCAACTACTCCGCGGAGTCCGGAATATCAAATATGGTAGGGTTGCATATCTCATTTGCATGCACAGGGTTCTAAATAAATTCAGAACACCCACCGGAGATTTGGACTTGCCAAGAAACCAGGTGATATGCATTAGTTGGTGCAGGCCAAAATGGCCTTCGCGTTCACGGAGGTCAGGCAACCAGATGGCTGCGATCATGGGGGCTAGGCCATGTTCACGGGATTCTCTGCAGTGTTTGCAGGGCACAGTTCTCTGATGGCCATGACTGTGGGGCCCTTACCGCATTCGCGGGGGACCCTCCCCGTTCGTAAAGGTCATTTATGGTATGTCTTTATTTAGAAATGCAAACGGGATGGAAGCATAAGTCCCACAGTTCAAATTGCTTTTTTTCCTTCATTTTGCATAATGTTTGGTGATTTGAAGCCCCACGCGTCCTAAATTATTGAGGCTATGTTGGGGAGTGATCGAAAAGTGTTGGTGAACTTCCGTTTGAGGTGAAATTTTGTTTTTAGCTTCTATTCTAGTCCTTATTTGAGCTTAATTGTTGGTTGTTTGCTGGGTTTTTAGCCCTGAATTGTGTTCTTTTTTGGAACACATGTTCGGACATGGTTTAGGACCTTTTGATGGAGTCAATTTTTGAAATTCTAATGCGGGTCCCATGATTCTCGTTTGACTTTGAAATAGGTCCGTTTCCATTTTATGTGTGTTTGGTGTGTAAACGATCATACTGATGTTGTGACCTATGTTTTATAGCATGGCAGCGTTCGGAGGCCATTAAGAAAGGAAAAGCTCCATCTGTGTGATTTGGAGGGTGCGCGATCGGCCTACAGGTAGGCTATGACTTCCTCTCTATTTAGATTGAGCTTGAATTAGTGAATGCATGTTTATTAGAGTGAATTGAGGGTGGGTACCTAGTTATTCTTATTTCTCTTCTTAGATACCATGTTGTAGGATTGATCAGCATTGTGTCAGATTTAGTACCATGCTAGTTGGGATTTATGTGTACTGTTGCATGATGTTGTGTATTAATTGTGTTTTTACTTGTTATATTGAGCATGTTCGGCCTTATTCTAGGATAGATTAGTGCTGCCTTAGACTCGCAAGCCTTGTAGCCTTGTTTCATCTCTAACGTCATTTCAAACAGACTAGATCCTTGTAAACTGGAGTAGCAAACTTGATTCTGATAGCATGAGCCTTAGTTTAGACAAATTCACAGCTTTAGAGATCTTTTGTCCTCTCTCCCCCTATCTGTGCGGCTCCGATGCATTACCGGAGGTTTTATGCTTTCATGGCGCCATGGGATTAGATTGTTCTAGGCTTGGGGCCTTCTGTTGATTCTTTGTGGGTGGAAGATATTCCACGGTGGCACTGATGATTGATTGTGATGAGGTTCTCTTCAAAGTCGACACACCCCCAAGTGTCCTCTTGCTAGCTGGGCGGCTGACGCCCTTGAGAGTTTACTGATTGGATGGTCGGTCCCATTATTTGTTATTTCTGATTTGAGGCCGTTATTTCTGGTTCGAGGCCAATGCTTATAGTTTGAGGCTGTTACCTTTGGTTGGAGGCCATTAATTGGGGTTCAAGGTCCAGTGTACACTTATTGGATCTGGACTTGAGGTACTTCACTCTTGTAGTTTTAGCTATTCTGTGTACCTGTCGGGCTTATAGGGGTCCGTTCAGGTTTTCTTTAAACTTGCGCATGAGTATACCTTCTAGGCTTATGGGGTCCAGTCAGGTTTAGTTTAGTTGTGCTTAGATTTACTTTTGGTATGCTCGTGTGCTTTCTTTCATATCCTTTTTGATCTCTATTTGTGTCTAGATTTTATCATTTCATATTATTTTTACCTTTTTTGATCAGTCGGCCTTTGATGCCTACTGAGTACCTCTATTTTGGTACTCATGCTACACTCTGCATCTGTTTCGTGATGCAGGTCCTAGTACAAGCTACCAGAGGTGTTCATTTGTGCCATCTTTTGAAGCTTTTGGGGATTGGAGATGAAGGTGAGCACTTAGCGTCCTAGATCAGCCTGTCTCCTTCTGTTATATGATTAGCTAGTCTTTTGCCTTTGAGACGGCTTGTTGTGGTCTGCTTTTTGGACTTGTATTTTCATATTAGACATCGCTGTACTCATGACTTCCAGGTTCAGGGAGGGATTATATTGTATATAGATTTTTGGTTTGCTTATGCTTCTGTCTTATTTTATTGTTTAGTGTTAGTTCAATATAGTTCTACCCTTATACTCATTACTTGCCATTCTGGGTTATGGGTTAACTTACCTACTAGTGGGTTATAGTAGATGCCATCATGACTCGAGGAATCCGGTCATGACCATTTTTCATTGTATTTTGTATTTATTTTGCATTGTATTCAGTATTTATTTTGTATCAATTGTATTTGAAATACAACGAATTTTTGTATTTATTTTGCATTGTATTCTTTATCTATTTTGTATCAATTGTATACGAAATATAATACATCCTCTCTTTGATTGAATACAAATACATTTGACAAAGAGGATAAATGTATATTGTATTAGTACGAATACAAATACAATTAATACAAAAATGCAAAATGCAGTTTTTTGAATAGAATTTAAATAAAACACTAAGCTCTCACCTATATTTGATTGAATACAATTGATACATAATACATTTGAATGGATTTCTTCTTATTGGTATGAGAGAGAAAAATAGAGCGAGAGAGAGTAGATGGAAGAGAGAGGGAGGAGAGGCAAGGGAGATAGGGGAAGGGTACACATAGAGAGATATTGTAACACCCCGAGCATAGGCATTTGAGCCACACCTAAACTAAATGGTGGGCAAGGGCCCGTACTCTCTCTGGACATGGCTGGCACACATAGATTGTTGCTGGCCCCAAGAGAACCCTTGGCCTGGCTAGCTATGATTCACATGACTTTATAGGATACACGGAAGCTTCAATAGATGATCATTTAAATCATTTAAAGAGAACTCTAAAATATTGTCGGAAAATACTTGACATAAATGATAAGTTTCAATAAAACATTTGAGAAAAATGCTGGAAACTATCTAACTCTGTCTATCCATGAAGCCTCTATTGCCCAAGATAGGTATCGAGGAAAGACCCACGACACCTTAAATACCACTAAAATATAATATACAAATGGGGTCCTTCTGAAGCAAGGATGCCTCACCAAAAGCAGTCAAGAAGTGTGGAGTGATCTCAATAGTGCACTTGTTGATGATCCTGAACACCTGTATCTGCATCATAAAAAGATGCAGGTCGAATGACATCAATACATTGAATGTACAAGTATGCAATATGGTTGAGTAATACAATAACCGATTTGATGACTAGATACATATCAATCAATCCAATGTATAAACAAGTAGTAAAACTATTTGTACTTTACAATAAGGTATGCAATATAATCAATATGAAAGTAGAAAAATTTACTCTGTGGGAATTTTTCTAACCGACAACCATCACTATAAGCCTAGTGATGATACAACATTTCACCCACATTGTAAGGGCTACCCTATACTTTGCCAGAGTATAGGATGCTAACTATAACTATGGATCCATCTAATAAGCCTCCTTGGGTTAGTGAGGAGTTTCTCGAAAGTAAGTATGATCCTATCATATGCTGGCTACGTAGTTTTATGCGGCTTTGAGTTAAAATTAGACTCTTACCCAATTTGGTGCTCGATATTACTCCCAAAGTAATCAATATCAATATGCTCAATAGTCCTTTGCGAGAACTTTCTTTACTTTACATTCACTTTGCTTTACTAAAGTACCTTTCATAAAATCAATTATGCTCTTCCACTCTCTCAACTATCAAATAGTACATATGAAACCATTTTATTCTTTCTTTAAAAACTTATTTCAAGACATGCATTTAAAACATATACTTCTGGGCTCAACTTTCAAGTATGAAATCAATGTATAAGAAATCTCATATAATAATCTCTATAAACATGACTTTTATAAACAATTGGGCTCATGTGATACGAAGCATGAGCAATACATTTTAGAATTCAATATGCATTACAGAAATAAAAATATCAACGGTTAGGGAAATGGAACTCATAATAAGAAACACCACCAAATTTGGATTTCAAGAGACTGTGGATAAAACTCTAAACATAACCTTTTAATGACTGAATTTAGATGTAGGGTGTGACGACGAACTTAGTCCATCACAATAGTAGCCTTATATACCTGGAAGAACAAAGTTCTTAACGAAACTGGAAGAATGCTTGAAAACCTTAGCTTTCTCCTTTTGGATCCTTGATCTAAGACCTGAAAGCATTAATGAGAGTCATAGGGTTGATTAATACAGTTTAGAAACTTATTTAGGTGTAAAAACATAGGGTTTAAGTTTATAAGGGGTGAAAAAGATTGAACTACCCCTCTTAAGAAGCTATTGAAAATCTTTCACGGGGCAATCTGCAGTTCGTGATTTGATCTACGGATCGTAGATCCCATTCGTGAAATATATATTGAAATTTTAAGGCTCAGAAGTTCATTCTATCTGTAATCTGTAGAAGTTTCTGTGGACCGTAGATCCAATTCGTTGAATTCATATTAAATTTTAAGGTTCAAAAATTCATTTTACGGGTCCAAACTATGACCCGTAGAAGTTTCTACGGAATGTAGATACCATCCATAGGAATGAAACCCAAAATTTTGACTCCCAATACTTTTTCCATGAGTGAACAGTACGGGTCATAGAAACTTCTATGGCTCGTAGAAGTGATTCCGGGTCACTGACTCAGAAAATTCTGTTGTGATAGTCTCTAGTAAAACAGTCATAGTATTTTACTTCGGACTTGAAATGAGGCAAACTTGGTGGCATTGAAAAGAAGACTCACATACCTTTAATGTGATAGGTCATGGGGCACCTAATTCATTATGTTCTCCAAGATATGATCATTTAAAGTAGACCTAAGTAGAATCTTATATCAAAAATTTAATTGGTAAGGAATCTTTCAACTCAACTTTTTGCTAGGGGGTTCTAGTGACCTTAATTCATATTCAAATTCATCTCCACAATAAAGAATTGAACTTAACACCTGAGAAAAATTTAATAATAACCTAATATGACCTCATACACAAATGAAGAATGGTTCGGGCCTTAACTTAAAATTTTTTTGGGTGTTACAATATCTCCCTCTTGGAATCAGTCGTCCTCGAATGATGGATGAACTGAACATGGAAGGGGTTGGAGAAGGTTTAATAGCCCAATTTAATGTAAAATACACATAAAATTGATGAACTCAAAATACTGAAAGAGTGACTGAATTGAATGAGTACTTTAGGAATAGTTAATACTTTGGAATGGAGATGAATCGGAGGAAAAGCGATGAGGGTATCTAGTTTTCATATTCACTTTGGATTCCCATGTAGCCTCTTCAAAAAACTTATTCTTCCACAACATTCTGACTGATGCCACCTCTTTGGTTCTCAACTTGCGAATCTGATGATCAAGGATCTGGACTGAAATTCCTCATAGGACAAACTTTCTCTCATACTAATACTTTCTGTAGGCATAACAAGAGAAAGATCGCTCAAGAATTTCTTTAGCTTGAAGATGTGGAATATCGGATGGACAACCGCTAACTCTGGTGGTAGCTCTAATTCATAAGCTACATTACCAATCCTCTTTGATATCCTGTAAGGACCAATATATTAGGGACTGAGCTTACTTTTCTTACCAAACTTCATAACACCCTTCATGGGTGAAACCTTCAAATAGACCCAATCATCAACCTCAAACTCCAAATCTCTCCTTCTAACATCTGTATAGGATTTCTAACTACTTTGCGCTGTTTTTAACCTTTTTTGAATTGTATTCACCCTCTCGATGGCTTGATCAACTAAGTCCGACCCTATCAAAACTCAGCTTCACTAGTCTCAAACCAGCCAATAGGAGATCTACATCTTCGCCCATAAAGAGCCTTATAAGGAGCCATTTGGATACTGGAGTGATAATTGTTATTGTTAGCAAACTCTATGAGAGGCGAGTGATCATCCCAATTAACTTTGAAACCCATGACACATGCTCTCAACATATCCTCTAGGGTCTTAATTGTTCGCTCTGCTTGACCATCCACCTAAGGATGAAAAGTAGTACTATGGCTTACTTTCGAACCTAAGCCTTTCTGAAATGATTTCCAAAATTGAGCGATGAATTGCGCACTCCTATCTAAAATGATGGACAAGGAGACTCCATGAAGTCGAGCTATCTCACGGATGTACAAACTGACATAATCTTCTGCTAAATTTATAGTCTTTATCGATAAGAAATGGGTTGATTTAGTCATCTGATATACAATCACCCAAATCGGATCATGCTACCTACGAGATCACAAAAAGCTAGTAATGAAGTCCATATTAATCATCTCCCACTTCCAATTTGGAAGATCTATGTTCTGAGCCATACCACATGGCCTTTGGCGTTCAACCTTAACTAGCAATTTGGGTACTTAGCAACAAAATCTACAATATACCTCTTCATACCATTCCACCAATATAGTTCTCTCAAGTCATGGTACATATTCATGGAACCCAGATGAATTGAGTATCTGGAACTGTGAGCTTCTTCCACGATCCTCTCATAGAGGTCATCTACCTTGGGAACACATAACCTACCTTGATACCTCAACACACCATCTCCCCTTTGTTCAAAAGCCATCACTTCTACTTATGAACATTTTCTTTAAGCTCACGTAGGATGGGATCTATGTCTTGCTTCTCTTTCACCTCCATCACTAAGGACGATTCAGCCTCATTCATTACAATGACTCCACCTTGACTAGATTCTAACAAATGGACTCCCAAATGAGCGAGTTTGAGCACTTCCTTTGCCAACTCCTTCTTTCCTTTCTCAACATGAGCAGTACTCTCCATGGACAACCTGCTAAGGGAATTAGTGACAACATTAACCTTACCTGGATGGTAGAGATTACTTACATCATAATCCTTAAGTAACTCTAGCCACCTCTTTTGTCTGAGGTTCAAATCCTTCTGACTAAAGACATACTGGAGACTTTTGTGGTCGGTGAACACATCCACATGCATGCCATAGAGATAATGATGCAATATCTTGATAGCAAATACCCCCACCGCTAACTCGAGACCATGAGTCAGATAATTCCTCTCGTGGATTTTAAGTTTTTTGGAAGCATAAGTTATAATTGTAACACCTTGAAAATTTGAACTAAGAATTGGACAAGAGAGAAGGGAAAACCACGGAGAGGTCCACGGGCCGTGAAGAGGACCATGACCCATCACCCTACTCCGGGTGTTGCACCAAGCAACTATGGATGACCACATGTGCCTAGCCAGTCTGTGAAGCTTCACATGAATCGTAAGGTCATCGAGAAAAGAGGCAAAGAACTCCCCAAGGCCACTATGAAGGACCACAAATGTCTAGATAGTCTCTGAGGCTTCACACGGGCCATGAAGTCATATGTGAAAGAGACTTAGCAGACTTTGAGTTTTGGGTCAACATCAAACAATCATCTCTTAGCACAAAATGAATTAGGTTGCCCATGACCTATCCAACTAAATGTCTTTGAATCCTCTTTTCAACGCAACACAGTTCGCTCCATTTGAAATTTAGAGTAAAATATTATGCTCATTTTAGTGAAGCACTGTCAGGTTGATGAAGCATCACGACCCCCTAGACGGGCCATTATGCCTTAGATGACCCTGAAGCCTCTCTTGACAGTCAACTCGTCAGTTTTAAGTGACGGTCGTATTGGTGTTTTCCCTTATGCATTGGGTACTTAAACTATGTCGTTTGGTACTTAAAATACGTCGTTTTATTTTGTCTAAGCCTAATTAACTAGTCAAAAACTACCTAAAACCTTCATTCTCCTAAAATCATCTAACTTAGAAAGAAAAGAAGAGAAAGAGGTGCAATTTTTCTCTTAAGAACAACCAGAGCTCTCCTTCATGTTTAGCCCCGAAATTCAAAGGATTGCTCCGTAGTTTTCTTCACCAGTTATGTGGGATTTTAATAGTGGATTCCTTTCAACCATTAGGTCCCTAGAATTCACTCGATTCTTCAGTTTCTTTATAAATTATTCAGACCTAGGATTCCTAAATCTTAGGGATGCATTGCAATTCAGTTGTTATAGTCCCTATACGGTTAATTACATGTTTCTTGGAGAATTAGTGTAGTCCCATGTCTAGAACTCAGAAACCCTATCATGTATTAATTATCCGTATTTCACAAATTATACTTGCTAGGCATATTAGTCAGGCAATCATGCTTCAGAATTCGAAAGCCATATCTTTCACTATATGTATGTTGCATTCTTAGGTAATTATCAACATTTTGATCTACTCAGTATTACAGTTGCATTTTAGCTTTATATTCAGTTGGGAGTAGACTTAGCACCGAGTTGGACTATGGTTCAGCGTACTCTCAAGTCCCAGAACTACGTGCCATCATAGGTTTATAAGTCACCTCTGTTGGGCATCAGTTTTAGTGATCACGCCATAGTCATGCCTTTATAACCTAGCAAGGTATATTGGGTCCTCTTGATGGGGCGTATAAATTGGACTCCACGTTTAGCACACTTGGTTTATGTCGATTCATAGTATCTCCCACAGTTAGATTCATGTTACATTGACCATGTATTCAGTATTTATTTTAGTATTCAGTTCATCATGTTATATCTTCATGATTAGTACTTGGTCATTGCATCCAGCTTAGATTTTAGTTATGTTTCAGTGTATCTATTTCCACGTTCAGTTTCTATATTGTTCAGTTTAGCATATATCCCACATGCTCAGTACATTCAAAGTACTGACGCATAAATTTGTGCTTCATCATTGTATAATTTAGGTTCAGGCACTCAGCATCCAGACCGTGCTTAGCTCGACTTCTAGTCCATACTCAGCAGCTTGAGTGGTGAGTTATCATAGTTCAAGGACAATAGACATGTTTTAGTTTTTAGTCTTTACTTTTCAGTTTTAGTCTTGGTAGAGCTAGCTGGAGCATGTCCCAGCAACTCAAATCAGTTAGAGGCTTTCATACATACATTAGATTCAACTTGAATTGTTACTGTTGTTTTTAGTCATCACTATACTCTTCATATATTTTATATATTCGGACATTTTTGGGCGTATCCCCATTTCAGATATTAAACTATTGGTGCAGTTTTTAAACGAACCTGTATAGATATGTCAGGCCATGGGTTAGCTTGGGGTCACTTGTGACACTAAGCATCGTGTTGCGCCTAGGGGGTAGCCTCGAGGCGTGACAAACTTGATATTAGAGCATCAGGTTCAAGTGTCCTTGGGAGTCTAGAAGCCATATCAAGTAGGGTCTTCTTCATGGGTGTGAAGCGCACCACACTTATGGGGGAGGAGCTATGAGATGATGTTAGAAAAAACTTCCTTTCTTTCTTTTCCAACTCGTGCTATAGATTATAAACTCTATTTAATCCTCTTCAAATTCCTGCTCTTCGCATTTTAGAAAATGCCTCCTAGAAGAGCTAAGGCCAGGAATCAGCCAACATCTCTAGTAGACCCATTGAATGAGAAAGTCACGCACGCCGAGTTCAGGGCTGCTTTCAAAGTGTTTGATCAGGCCATTACCACCAAGGTCAATCAACAGATTATGGCCCTAGCTCCGCCGCACACTAACACTGCTGTAGCAAGAATTTAGGACTTCACTTGAATGAACCCTTCAGAGTTTCATGGGTCTAAGTCAGAAGAGGATCTACAAGAGTTTCTCGATGACATCCAGAAAGTAACAGACATTATGAGTGTCACTCCAGTCAAGAGTGCAGATTTGGCCGCCTATCAGTTGAAGGGAGTGGCCTACACTTGGTACCAGCAGTGGAAGGAAACTCTTGGTACTAATGCAGGTCAGGTGAGTTGGAATCTTTTCAATACTGCTTTTCTGGACCAGTTTTTCCCACTTGAGCTCAGGGAGGCCAAGGTCAAGGAATTTAAACTCAGTGCCTGTAAGTCCGTTTATCTATTACCTTAAGGCCAGGAGAACGATTTCCAAAGGGTATATCTATCATCTTGTTCGGGTCAAGGATGCAAACTCTAAAACCCCAATTCTTGAGTCCGTCCAAGTGGTGAATGAGTTTCCAGAAGTGTTTCCAGAAGATCTTCTCGGAGTTCCTCCCGAAAGTGAAATCAACTTCGAAATAGATCTCCTTCCAGATACCCATCCTATTTCAATTCCTCCTAACAGAATGGCTCCAACTAAGCTTAAGTAACTAAAAGAACAGCTAAAAGACCTTCTAGATAAGGGCTTCATCAGACCCAACATCTCTCCATGGGGTGCTCCAGCATTGTTCGTGCAGAAGAAAGATGGTTCACTTAGAATGTGCATTGACTATCGTCAGTTGAACAAAGTCACAATCAAGAATAAATATTCCATCACCAGGATTGATGACTTATTCGACCAGCTTCAGGGTGCTAGTTGCTTTTGTAAGATAGACCTCAGATCTGGCTATCATCAGCTCAGAGTCAGAGATAGTGACATCCCGAAGACAGCCTTCGAGACTCAATATGGTCACTATGAATTTGTAGTTATGTCTTTTGGACTAACAAATGCTCCTACAGCTTTCATGGACTTAATGAACAGGGTGTTCATACAGTAGTTGGACTTGTTAATCATCATCTTCATTGATGATATCCTCATTTATTTTTGGAATGAGAAAGAGCATGTGACTCATCTGAGAATTGTTCTGCAAACCCACAAAGATCACCAGCTATTCGCTAAGTTCAGCAAATGTAAATTCTGGTTACAGTCGGTCGCTTTTCTTGGTCATGTGGTATCCAGCGAAGGGATCTACGTAGATTCTCAAAAAATTGAGGCAGTAAAGCACTGGCTAGACCCACCTCTCCGACTGATATCAGAAGTTTCTTGGGTTTGGTCGGTTACTACCAGAGGTTTGTTGAAGGATTTTCATCCATAGCTATCCCATTGACCAAGTTGACTCAGAAAAAGGTCAAGTTTCAGTGGTCAGATGAGTGTGAGAAAAACTTCTTAGAACTGAAGACTAGGTTGAATACAACTCCTGTCTTGACTCTACTAGAGGGTTCAGGTTGTTATGTGGTTTATTTTTATGCATCCAGGGTCAGCCTAGGTTGTGTGTTGATGCAGCAGGGTAAGGTCATAACTTATGCTTCTAGACGGCTTAAGGTCCACGAGAAGAACTACCCGACTCATGACATTGAACTTGTAGCCATCGTGTTTTCCCTAAAGATTGGAGACACTACTTGTATGGTGTTCATGTTGATGTGTTCACAGATCATAAGATCCTCTAGTATGTGTTCACCTAGAAAGAGTTGAATCTTCCTTAGAGGAGATGGCTTGAATTTCTCAAAGATTATGACATAAATGTGCTCTACCATCCGGGTAAGGCCAATGTAGTGAACAACACTCTCAGTAGACTGTCCATGGGTAGTGTGGCACGTGTTGAGGAAGAGAAGAAAGAATTACCCAGAGATGTTCACCGGCTTGCTCGCTTAGGTGTTTGCCTTATAGACACGTCAGATGGTGGTGTGATAGTCCAAAATGGATCAGAATCTTCATTGATAGAAGAGGTTAAGGAGAAATAGGATAGTGATCCTATATTTATTTAGTTGAAAGGTATAGTTGTTTCAACAGAGAGTTAGGTTTTCTCCCAAAGGGGAGATGGTGTGCTTCGTTAACAGGGTCACTTATGTGTCCCTAATGTGGGTGAGTTGAGGCAGTAGATCCTTATAGAAGTCCATAATTTCAGATATTCTATTCATCTAAGTGCCACTAAGATGTACCGTGATCTACATGAAGTCTATTGGTGGAACGGCATGAAGAGGGACATCGTAGATTTTGTGGCTAAGTGCTCCAACTTCCAGCAAGTTAAGGCAGAACATCAAAAACCAGGAGGTGTGACTCAGGAGATTAGCATTTCTACATGGAAGAGGGAAGTGATAAACATGAATTTCATTACGGGTTTACCTCGTACTCGCAAACAACGTGACTCCATTTGGGTGATAGTTGACAGAGTCACTAAGTCAGCTCACTTCTTGGTTGTCAAGACTATAGATTCAGCGAAGGTTATGCTAGACTCTACATCAGTGAGATAGTCAGGTTGCATGGGGTTCCTTTGTCTATCATTTTTGATAGAGGTCTTAAGTTTACATCTCATTTTTGGAGATCGTTTTAGAAAGGTCTTGGTACTCTGGTAAATCTCACTACAACATTTCATCCGCAAATAGATGGACAGACAGAGCGTACTATTCAGACCTTAGAGGACATGTTGAGAGCTTGCGTGATCAATTTCAATAGTAGTTGGGGTGATCACCTACCTCTCATAGAGTTCACCTATAATAACAACTTCCATTCCAGTATTCAGATGGCCCTTTATGAGGCACTGTATTGGCGTAGATGCAGGTCTCCATTTGGGTAGTTCGAAGTAGGTGAAGTAGCCTTGTTTGGGCCAGATTCAGTTCATGAGGCTATGAAGAAAGTTCAACTCATCAGAGATAGACTAAAGACGGCTCAGAGTCGTTAGAAGTCCTATACAGATGTGAGGAGAAGGGACTTAGAGTTCAAAATTAATGATTGGGTTTTCCTAAAGGTGTCACCCATGAAAGGGGTGATGAGATTTGGAAAGAAAGGGAAGCTCATTCCCAGGTATGTAGGTCCTTACAAAATCCTATAAAGGGTTGGTAATGTGTCTTATGACTTAGAGTTTCCAGCAGAACTAGCAGCAGTTCATCCAGTCTTTCAAATTTCCTTGTTGAAGAAGTGTGTGGGTGATCCGGCATTGATAGTACCTTTAGAGAGTGTGGCTATGAAGCATAGCCTCACCTATGAGGAGATTCCAGTTGAAATTCTTGACCGTCGATTTGTAGGTTGAGAAATACGAGCGTTGCTTCAGTAAAGGTTTTGTGGAGGAATCAGTCCCTAGAGAGAGCTACTTGGGAAGCAGAAGCAACCATTATGGACAAGTACTCTCACCTTTTCTCCTCCGATTCAGTTCTAGCTTGAGGTAATAGTTCCTCTCCAGTTTCTCAGTTTACTCTTGTGTAATTTAGTCTTAGTATCTTGTCCCCTCAGTTATCCTTGTATTTCAGCATATTTGCATGTTCATGAAACTCAGTTCAGATAGATATCAATTTCTAGTACTCAGTTGGTAGGGATTACAACTCTTTCCCTCCAAATTCAGCTTGCTTAGTCTTCATTCGAGAATGAATGATCCCAAGGGGGAGATATTGTAACACCTGAAAAATCTGAAATAGAATTGAACAAGAGAGAAAGGCAAATCATTGAGGGATCCATGGGTCGTAAAGAGGACCACGACCCGTCACCCTACTCGTGGTGTTGCATCCAGCCACTATAGATGACCACGGGTACCTAGACGGTCCGTGAAGCGTCACACAAATTGTGAGGTCATCTGTGAAAAGAGGCCAGAACCCCCCAAGGCCACTGTAAAGGACACAAATGCTTAGACAGTCCATGAGGCTTCACACGGGCCGTGAATTCATCCGTTAAAGAGACTTATCAGACTTTGAGTTTTGGGTCAACTTCAAACGATCATATCTCTCAGCACAAAATGAATTAGGTAGCCTACAATATATCAAACTAAAGATCTTTGAATTCTCTTTCCAATGCCACTAAGTTTGCTCCATTTGAAATTTGGAGTAAAGTGTTATGCCTGTTTTATTGAAGAATTGTCAGGTTGATGAAGCATCACGACCTCCTAGACGGGCCATCATGCCTTAGATGACCCGTGAAGCCTCTCTTGACAGCCAACTCGTCAGTTTTAAGTGAGGGTCGTATTGATCTTTTCCCCAATGCATTGGGTACTTAAACTACATCGTTTGGTACTTAAACTACATCGTTTTACTTCATCTAAGCCTAATTAACTAGTCAGAAACTACCTAAAACCTTCATTCTCCTAAAATCATCTAACTTAGAAAGAAAACAAGAGAAAGAGGCGATGGTTTTCGCTTAAGAACAAGCAGAGCTCTCCTTCAAGTTCAGCCCTGAAATCCAAAGGATTTCTTCGTAGTTTTTTTCACTAGGTATGTGGGATTTCACTAGTGGGTTCCTTTCACCTATTAGGTCCGTAGAATTTAGTCAATTCTTCAGTTTCTCCATAAATTGTTCAGACCTAGGATTCCTAAATCTTAGGGATCCATTGCAATTTAGCTGTTATAGTCTCTATAATGTTAATTACATATGTCTTGGAGAATTAGTGTAGTCCCATTTATAGAACTCAGAAACCCTAGATTGTGTTAATTATCCGTATTTCACGAATTATACTTGCTAGGCAGAGTAGTCAGACAAACATGCTTCGGAATTCAAATGACATATCTTTCAGTATATGTATGTTGTATTCTCAGATAATTATTAGTATTTTGAGTTACTTAATATTACAGTTGCATTTTAGCTTTATATTTAGTTGGGAGTAGACTTAGCACCTAGTTGGACTAGGGTTCAGTGTACCCTCAAGTCCCAGAACTACATGCCATCATAGGTTTATAAGTCTCCTCTATTGGGCATCAGTTTTAGTGATCACGCCACAGTAATGCTTTTATACCTCGCAAGGTATATAGGGTCCTCTCGATGGGGCGTATACATCGAACCCCACATTTAGCTCACGTGGTGTATGTCGATTAATAGTATCTCCCACAGTCAGATTCATGTTGCATTGACCATGTATTAAGTATTTATTTAGTATTCAGTTCAGCATGTTATATCGTCATGATTAGTACTTGTCATTGCATCCAGCTTAGATTTCAGTTATGTTTCAGTATATCTATTTTCATGTTCAACTTTGCATATATCCCACATACTGAGTACATTCAAAGTACTGGTGCATACTTTTGCGCTACATCATTGTATGATTTAGGTTCATTCTCTCAGCATCCAGACCGCACTTAGCTCGACTTCCAGTTCGTACTAAGCAGCTTCAGTGGTGAGTCCTCATAGTTTGAGGATGATAGACATGCTTTACTTTTCATCCTTTACTTTTCAGTTTCGGCCTTGTTAGAGTTAGCTTGGAGAATGTCCCAACAACTCAGATCACTTAGAGGCTTTCAGACATAGATTAGATTCAACTTGAGTTGTTAGTGTTGTTTCTCGATCATCACTATACTCTTTAGATATTTTATATATTCAGACATGTTGGGTTTTTCCCCATTTTAGATATTAAACTATTTTTAGCTTCCGCATAATGCATGTTTTAAATGAACATGTATAGATATGTCAGACCATGGGTTACCTTAGAGTCACTTGTGACACTAAGCACCGTGTTGCGGATGGGGGGTAGCCTTGGGGCGTGACAATAACCTTACCATTCTGCATTAATAAACAATCAAGACCAACTCTGGACGCATCACAATAAACAACAAAATCCTCTGTACCCTCTGGTAGGGTTAACACCAGAGCAGTAGTCAACCAAGTTTTCAAATCCTGAAAGCTTTTCTCACAAGCCTCAGACCATTGAAACTTAACTATTTTCTGAGTCAACCTGGTCAACGAGATTGAAATGGATTAAAACCCCTCGATGAACCTTCTATAGTAATTAGCCAAACCCAAGAAACTCCTTATGTTCGTCGGGGAGGTGGGTTTGGGCAAATTCTGCATTGCCTCAATTTTCTTAGTGTTGACTCAAATTCCTTCACCAGAAATTATGTAGCCTAAGAATTCCACAAATTTAAGCCAAAATTCACACTTTGAAAACTTGGCATATAATCCTGATCCTTGATAGTTTGAAGGATTATTCTAAGATGACTGACATGATCCTTCTCATTCCTTGAGTAGACCAGGATGTCATCGATGAACACAATAATAAACATGTCGAGACACTACTTAAATACTCTATTTATGAGATCCATGAATGCAATAGGAATGTTAGTCAAACGAAAAGACATGACAAGGAACTTATAATGATCGTGACGGGTCCTGAAAGATTTCTTCGGGATGTTACTTTCTCTCACATTCAACTGATGATAGCCAGATTTGAGGTCTATATTAGAGAAGCAAGTAGCACCCTGAAGTTAGTCGAACAGATCATCAATTTCAGGAAGGGGATACCTGTTCTTTATGGTGACCTTGTTCAACTAACGGTAATCAATACACATCCTAAGGGAACCATCCTTCTTTCACACGAATAAGACCAGACTACCGCAAGGTGAGATACTTCATCGAATGAAACCCTTATCAAGGAGATCTTTCAATAGCTCTTTTAACTCAGCTGGATCCATTCTATATGGCATAATAAATATGGGTTGAGTATCTAGAAGGACGTCAATTCTAAAGTCTATCTCTCTTTCAGAAGGGACTCTTGGAAGATCATTGGGAAAGACTTATAGAAACTCGTTCACGATTGGAACTGACTGAAGAGATGGTGTCTCAACACTAGAGTCATTGACTCGGATTATGTGATAGATGCACCCCTTGGAGATTAACTTTTTGGCCTTAAGGTATGAGATGAAACAACCCTTGGGCACTACTAAATTACTCTTCCACTCTAAGACTGAGTCATTTGGAAACTAAAACTTTACTACTCGAGTCCTACAATTGACCGAGGTATAACAAGCATAAAGCCAGTCCATGCTTAGAATGACATCAAAATCCATCATGTCTAATTCAACTAAATCTGTCATGGTGTCTTTATGATAGATAGAGGTGGTACAGTTTCGATAGACTCTTTCTACTAGAATAGACT
Organism: Solanum appendiculatum; assembly: GCA_018342035.1. Lineage (NCBI taxonomy): Eukaryota > Viridiplantae > Streptophyta > Magnoliopsida > Solanales > Solanaceae > Solanum > Solanum appendiculatum. Next base: position 554,532 of record JAGDQO010000469.1, read on the forward strand.
CCATGACAGGCGTAGAAATACTAAAAGGTTCAAAAAGATATTCGGGACATGTTCAAAACTCCATGGCTATATAGGGAGTTAAAAAAGATAAACTCACACCAGGATCAAGTAAGCCAATACATCAAGAGAAACGACTTTAAGCATACCACTAACAACATCTAGTGATTTCTCCTGATCCTAAAGACTGAACATAGCATACAAATGGTTTGAACCTCCACCTGCTCCTGAAGTGATACCCTTTGGTGCAGTCCTACTTGGTAGGGGTGCCTAAGAAGCTTGGGCCCAGCTGTCCCCATTACCTTGGTTGCACATCAGGCATTCCTTGGAAAAGTGACCCGCTCGTCCACACTTGTAACAAGCATCAGTACCAACATGGCATTCCCCCAAATAAAGCTTACCACACTTACCACAGAGTAGGTTGCGAGTGAACCCTTGTGCCACACTGCCCTGTGACTGAGAACCTTGAGTTCTGAAATTTTGGGAGGTTTGGTTCCTTTGATCATTCTTATTCCTTGGTGCAGGCGTATTAGCTGATGATGGAGCAGGTTTAGATGACCTTTGCTGGAAGGATGACCAATTTCCATTCCCTGTCTTCTACTGCCCAGACTCATAATTTGTTGTCTTGGCCCTCTTATTTTGAAACTCCTCCCTATCCTTCAACTTATCCTCTTGCAACTATTGCATATGAATCATAAGCCTAGCTATGTCCATGTCCTTTATTAGAATAGCCGCCTTACCCTCTTTATTTGCATAGCGAGAGAGTCCTAACACGTACAAACTCATTCGACTCCCTCACCTTTGTTTCTCTTAACTCTCGGGGAAAGAAGCACCCCAAAAAAGCATTCTCAAACACAGTCCTTCGTAAGAGTCATGCACCTTCTCCTCTATTCTTTTTATGCTGGTCATATCATATCCTTGCAACACCCTTAAGCTTGAATGTATCCAACTCCACATGCTTAGAATCAGTAACATGCATGACCTCAAACACCTTTTGAAGCTCATCAACGAAGTTTTCTGGATCGTCATTGAGCTTTGACCCTATGAACTTCAAGGGATTCATCCTCAAAAACTCTTTAACACAGGAAGTGTCAGCCCTATCATGAAAGCTTTCTCCATGGTGACAAACCTGTGTAGTCACAGCTTGTGCCAACATCTGGATGGCATTCCTGAACTCTGCAGTAGTGATATCATGGGGTTGCACAATGGGTGTATTGGGACCCTCTTGTCTACTTTAGATTGGTGGTTCCTGAGGATTCACATTCCTCCTATAAGGACTCCCTCTGACATTTCTTCGTGGAGGCATGATCTAAAAAAAGTACGCATACGCACGAATTGGAAGAAACCTTGGTAGAGTTAAACCCTATCGCACGAACTAGAGAATGAAGAAAAGAGACAATTCCAAATGTCATGTAGCTTCACTATTATAGATGTGGCACCCTTCACACTAATAAGAAGGACTCTACTAGACATGGCTTCATGGACACCCTAGGACACTTGAACTCGGTGCTCTGATACCAAGATTGTCACACCCTAAGCCTACACCCTAGGAGTGGCTGGCACTTAGAGACCATTGTTTGCATGAAGCAAACCCTTGGCCTGGCAAACTATGATTCACACGACACTATGGGATACATGGAATCTTTAATAGATGAGCATTTAAATCATATAAAGAAAACTCTAAAACATTGTCCGAAAATACTTGACATAAATGATAAGTTTCAATAAAACATCTGAGAAAAATACTGGACAATGTTTAACTATGTCTATCCATGAAGCCTCTATTGTCTAAGAAAGGTGTCGGGGCAAGACCGTGACACCTTAAATACCACTAAAACATAATATAGAAATGGGTTCCTCCGTAACCAAGGAGGCCTCACCAAAAGCTATCTAGAAGTGTGGAGTTATCTCAACGGAGCGCCTGTTGATGATCCTGAATATCTGTACTCACATCATAAAAAGATGTAGGTTGAATGACATCAGTATTTTGAATATATAAGTATGTAATATGGCTGAGTAATACAATAACCGAACTAATGACTAGATATATATCAACCAAAACAATGTATAAACAAGTAGTGAAGTATTTGTACTTTACAATAAGGTATGAAATATAAGCAATATAAAAGTAGAAAACTTTATTTTGTGGGGATTTTCTCTAACCGACAACCATCACTATGAGACTAGCGATGATATTATGTTTCACCCACATTGCAAGGGCAAATTTATAATTTGCCGCGGTATAGGATGCTAACTACAACTATGGATCCATCCAATAAGCCTCCTTGAGGCAGTGAGGAATCGCCCGAAAGTCCGTACGATCCTATTCTACACTGGCAACGTAATTTTATAGGGCTTTTAGTTAAAAATAGATTCATACCCAATTCAGTGCTCGATACTATTCCCAAAATAATCAATATGCTCAATAGTCCTCTAAGAGAATTTTCTTTTCTTTTCTTTCACTTTGCTTTACTAAAGTACCTTTCAGAAAGTCAATTATACTCTTCCACTTTCTCATCTGTCCACTAGTACATATGAAACAATTTTATTCATTCTTTAAAAACTCCTTTCAAGACATGCATTTAAAACGTATACTTATGGGCTCACCGTTCAAGTCTGAAATCAATGTATAAGAAATCTCATATAGTAATCTCTATAAACATGACTTTTATAAGCAATTGGGTTCATGTGATATGAAGCATGAATAACAAATTTTAGAATTTAATATGCATAATAAAAATCAAAATCTCAACGGTTAAGGAATTGGAACTCAGAATAAGAAACAACACTAAATTCAGATTTCAAGAGACTAAAGATAAAACTCCGAACATAACCTTTTAATGTCTGAATTTAGATGTAGGGAGTGAGGACGAACATAGTCCATCACTATGAGTAGTCTTACATATCTGGAAGAACAAAGCTATTGACAAAACTAGAAGAACGCTTGAAAACCCTAGCTTTCTCTTCTTGGATCCTTGCTCTAAGACTTGGAAGCGTTAATGGGAGTAATAGGGTCGATTAATGCTATTTAGAACCTTATTTAGGAGTAAAACTTTTGGAGTTTAGGCTTAGAAGGAGTGGGAAAAGACAAAACTACTCCTCTTAAAAAGCTGTCGAAAACCTTCCACGGGGTCATCTACGATTTATGGTTTGATCTATGGACCGTAGATCCCATTCGTAGAATTTATATTGAAATTTTAAGGCTCAAAATTCAATCTATGGCTCCAAACTACGACCTGTAGAAGTTTCTACGGACCGTAGATCCAATCCGTAGAATTCATATTGAAACTTTAAGATTCAAAAGTTCATTCTATGGGTCAAAACTGTGATTGTAGAAATTTCTACGGACCGTAGATCCAATCCATAAGAATTAAATCCAAAATATTGACTCCTAGTACTTTTTCCATGAGTGAACAGTACGGGTAGTAGAAACTTCTACTGCCCGTAGAGTGATTCATAGGTCACACACTCAGAAAACTCTGTTGTAGTAGTTTCTGGTAAAATGATTATAACTTTTTACAACGAACTCGAATTGAGGCAAACTTGGTGGAGTTGGAAAGAGGGCTCATATACCTTTAATTTGATAGGTCATCAGTCACCTAATCCATTATGTACTAAGAGATATGATCATTTGAAGTTGACCTAAGTAGAATCTCATATAAAAACTTAATTGGTAAGGAAGCTTTCAACTCAACTTTGTGCTAGGGGATTCTAGTGACCTTAACTCATATCCAAATCCATTCCCACACTAAAGAATTGACCTTAAAACCTAAGAACAATTTAAGAATCACCCAATACAACCTCATACACAATGAAGAATGATTTGGGCCTTAGCTTAGAAACTTTCAGGGTGTTATAGATATAGAGAGAGAGGGCGAAAGAGAGGAGAGAGAAAGAGAGAGGGGGGCGAGGCAAGGGAGATAGGGAAAGGGTTTGCTATAAAAATAGCATATTGCTCTTTTTTATAATATTTTTAAACTATAGCTATTTTCCATAAATAAGTTGCTTATTTTGACTAGTTCCATAATTTTTCCTTTATAAAAATCTTCTAGTTTAAAGAGTAGTGAAAGTATTGTTTGAAATAATACCCAATCGAAAATCAAGTTTTAAATTAAAATAGTTGTTTCTTTAAAGAGAGAGAGAGAGAGAAACAGACAGAAACAAAAGAGAAGAAGGAGACAGAGAGAGATTGTTAAAAGTGTTATGCTATCTATAGATAGTAAAATATATTGTGCTACTATAAATGGTAATGATGAGGCTAATTTACATTGCTTATGTAAAATTAGGCCAAATTAATCCTTTCGCACCAAAGAGGTAGGAATAGAGAAGAGTGTGTCATGGGATTGGCAAAGAAAATAGCTGCACAACATTATATGGCCCTGCAATTTAAATAGGGTCAATTTTTGGAAGTCCATAGGGTCTCTCACTATTCGTACATTTTGTTTAGATATTCACTTGGATTCTTTAAGATGTATTTTTTCTTATAAATATGAAAAATTCACAAGTAGTAAAAACAATTAAAATATTCGCAATTCTTATAAAACATTGCAAAATTTTCAAAAAATGATTATTGATGATAGTTATAGAAAAATATTACTCCTAAAAGAAGAAAGATGCATCTTCTTCATGACAAAATTCCTCGTCCCTTCTTTTGTCAATCTCTTCTCTTCTTCCGCATCACCAATACCATCAGAAAACTAATCTCAATTCATTTCATGTGCACTTTATCGTCACAAACAAGTCGTCACCAATCGAACACAAGTTTGTAAAAAAATATAAACACTACCACAATGCCAATTAAAAAATAACAACATTAATTGATCGATCTCTGGTACAATAAAATAGAAAAATTGAACAAGAGTTATAGTATACAACTCCTAAATAAAGTCATTTAGCATAGCACAGACAACTTCTTCAAGTTGTACACGCATTTCCCGATCAGATGGACAAGAAGATGATATATCTATCAGATTATGAATTATTTTTTTATATACAAAGCATACTTTTACATTAAAAAGATATTGATACCATGATTTGGAATCCCCAATCATACTTTCTGGAGAATTTGAAATATGAAATCATGATTTGAAATTACATGTTCAAGTGCTGATTTTAAATTATAATGTTAAATCATAATATAAAAATTGCATGTCCTAATGTAGGCTAACTATGATGGTAATGGGTGGAATGTCTAGAAGTGGAGTTAGATTTAAAGTTTATAGGTTCAAGATTTTAATTTTTGTACAGTTATTTGATTTTAAACGTATTCAATGGACTTTTGAGACAATTGTAATTTTTTGATCAAATCTACAGTATTTGACCGAACATGTAAGTTATAATCTAATTCCACCTTTTATAGTGACATAGACGGATTTAAGATTTTACCTATGATTTCAATAGTAAAAATGTAAGAATAATATATATTTTAGAGACATTTAATGTGGTTCACATATTATGTAATAAATTGTTTACCTTATTTTTCAAATATAAATAATATATATTGTAGATAATATATTTTTATTATGTATATGTGAAAGTTTTCTTGATGGATATAAATTATTTATTATGAGTCCCTAGGGCAATCGTATTTTTTGGAGAAGTCCCTATAGTTAAACTTTTACCTTAACAGTTCCTATCCTATCTATAAATTTGCTTGCGACTCGATTATTCTAACATCTTTCGGCGATAGGAATATGTAAGAAGACTCTAGGATTTTTGTTATTCAGATTTACAAGTCGGTTCTAGATCAAAGGCGAATCGTACGACACTTGAACAACTATGGTTGAAGGTATGCTCCAATTTGTTTTTCCACTACATTTTGGCTCTTTCCGTGTGCTAAATTTATGCTTCAAAATTACACGATTCATGTGAACACAGTACCACAATTATATTTGTCAGAGTTTAATAAGTATTTTTTCATCTTTAATTAGAGATTTTAGATCCGGATCGCTTTATCTCATTTACTTGATATAATCAATTATCTTGGTCTTCCGTGTGTATATTTATTAATTTGAAATGTCTATCAATATATTTTTCAGTATCGTGATTATACATTGAACTTAAGAAGAAGATGAATCGAACCTATCGTTAAACTGATTTTAGAGCTTATCAATCAAATTCATTGGCATACTTTTTTTTCATATCCTTGAATGATTTGCGTGGATGAAGATATAGAAACAAGCTACTTCAATTGGGTCCTTATATGAAGATGAAAAAATTCAAAAAAACTCTTGTGAATATTTTATTAGAGAAAAGAGAAAAGCTAAACTTGTTATTAGAGCAGTCTGATTACATTTTAAGTATTTGATTAAAGATTCACTCAATCTTTTTTGTCAGCAATTCTTTGTTTGATAAGTCCTCCTCAGCCATAGAACACCTGAAAATGAGATGGACTTCATACGAGATGAAGAATTTGATAGCAAATCAAGTTCTGATATTATGGAGGCCCCTAATCCTGGTGATGATCAAGCAGATCCAAATCAACATCCAAATAAGGAGTGATACCACCACTATACTCAACCAAATGGAATTGTAAGTAATTAAAATAGTTTGACTTATATACACTGACAATATGTAGCCCTCAATTTTGTAAAAGGTAAATTCATTTCATATATAACAATTGTCCCATGTTTGTCATTGTATAGATTTTACAAAGAATGCATTAACTTTGATGATAAAAAAAGAAAAGAGTTGGGAAGAAGGCTTGGACAGGGGCCTGTGAAAGTGAAATTTTGGTTCCAAAACGGGCGCACTCAGATGTCAACGCTGATCATTCCATCATTGATGAATTGCTCGCTAAGTATGTCACTCATCCTATGTTCGCTAAGTTGTGTTGTTTTCATCTGTTAATTGTGATTTGTTAATGATCAGAGATTTTACCATTTTATTGTTGGTCATGATATCATGTGATGAAGAACATAATATTTTATGACTTTATTAGGTTGTTAGTTGTTGGCAAGTGCGGCTTGATCAAGTGATTGAACATCTTTATCATTGAACTGTAGGTTTAGGGAGAGAACACTAATTTTTCTGGGGTGGTTGGAAAAAAAATGTTGTTCATTTTTCACTAGTACTATCAGTTATTTGCTGTGTAATTATTGAATAATATTGTCTAAAACTGATGAAAAAATAGAGACCAAAGTCATTAAGTATTGAAATTTTGTTCTTATCGTCAAAGTTCAAAACTGAGATGAGTAAAATATTAATGACGAACTATTAACGCCGTAACAATTGAAGCATGTGCAAGATTGAGTGCAAGAAAAAACACAAAAATACATATAGATACTTGCATATTCCTCAAAAGACAAGTGTTATGCATTTACGCACAATACAACTTTTCTGATCATCTTCTGACTAATCACCGTTTGACTCTTTTTTCTCATGCGTTCTGAAATAATATTGTTGTTAGACTATCTCTATAACCTTGTAATTTGGCTTCACTTAGTTTAGTTTGATCAATATTATACCTAAAATGACAGTGAAATGCTATTTTTGCAGATACTCAAAGCTTGCATTAGTAATGCTTGTATTAGTTATGCTTGCATTAGTTATGATGAGATTTTTTTTATGCAGTGTTTGATTTGGTGTACTAAAAATATTATGCATTGTATAACTTTTTTAAAAGAAATAGTTTTTTTCAAAAATACCCTCCAAAAATATAGTGGAAAAGATGTGAAAAAGTTTTTGAAGGACAATTTTATCTTTAATGATGCTAATGCATGCATTAAAATACATTGCATTACTAATGCATACAAATCTGTGGTATTAGTAATACACTCTTCAATACACAATAAAGTGTATTACTAATACAAGCATTAGTTATGCATAGGTTAGAAAAATATACCAAACAAAGTATTAGTAATACATCTAGTTAATGCAAGCATTATTTTCTCTAATACACTCCACCAAACGACCCCTTAGTGTAGCCCGTGACTGTTAGGAATGGGATAGGGGCACAAATCTTACTTAAACTCTCAAGCAAATTTTTCATGGGCGGCAAAATTTACTAGTGAAAAAGAATTGTTGTTTTTGTTGCTATCGTGAGAATTTTTGAACAATCGAAAAGAACAGATATCCCTTATGGTGTCATTGTTCGAAAAAAACATTGGCAATTTAATGTAAGAATTTTAGAATCAAGTTAATTTGAAAGTTAATGATTTGAAGAACATCCAGATGTTGCAGTCCGCTTGGTTAGACGACTCATCTTAAATGGAGATTTTCTATGATCTATATGCTTAGTGATGAATCAAGAGGCCACTATTTCTGATTGTAGAACAAGGAATAGATGGAACCTAGAGTTCAAAAGTATTTTCTTTACTTGGAGATTGAGAGAGTGGCTAACTAAGATTTTCCCGATAATAGAATGATAGACTGATATGAAATGTAGCGAACAATGGGTTCTTTACATTTAAATAGAATATTGAACAACATAAATAGAAGCAACAAAATCACCATGAGAAAACCGTTTGGAGCAGTTAAACATCATTGGAAGTAGTATTTCTTGAATTGCCTTACACAAAGCTTCCCTAACTCTAGCAAATTTACAAGGGGAATAAGCATGTATGCTAGATGCTTTTCTGTTTAGATGCATAGGAAGATTCACAAATTTTTTTAGCTTATATATTAATCAACTTAATAATAATAAGGAAAAGAGAAATGGAAATTCATTTTTAGCTCACGAATATGGTTGCTTTTAATCCCTCTAAGCGATTATAATTTAAATGTAACCTCCATAAAGACCAAGATATTGTGTGGATACAGGTATCGAAATTAATGTGTATTCTTACAATAATTTAGCTTGAGAAAGAGGAACACATTACAATGCCTTCTTTTAGAGATAAATCAATTTTTGTCCTAGTTATGCATAATAACTATGTTTAATTGCTCTTTTTTAATTTATTGAAGTATAAAAATTGAAAGCAAAGAAGACATCATATTTAAAGAAAAAATTAAAGACAAAAAGGTGTTTTATCTAGTCGTAGTACATAGTTCTTAACCCTTTCTAGTAGATTCTAGCAAGCTTCTCTTTGTAGGAAGGACAATCTTTATTTCAACATACATCCATATGTAGCCATATTTCCCCATGGAGCAATGACAATGCTTTTGAAACTAAGGCGCATCCTTTCCTGATTTAAAACATCAATATATAATCATGGCCCATGTTGATTTCATTTTGGAGAATGAATTGATCTTGTTATTATTCTATATTATCAAAGTACTAAGAACAAAAGTTTCAGAAAATTTCTTAAGAAACATTAAGGTCTAAAGAGTATTTTCAAAATCAGAAAACTCAAAAATAGTGAACAGAAAAGAATCTGAAAATATTTTTCTCAAGGAAGAAAATTGAGTGTACTGCATGCACAATGTTTTCTTAAGAAAATTATTCTCCTCAAATATTCGAGGTTAATGAAATATATCCTTCCAGGATAGAATGATCTTACTTATTGTAGTATCGGTACCTAAAACAACGGTGTGAGTGAACCACTCATCAATATTAAAAACACTAAAATTTATTTGTACATAAGAAGAAGAAGTTCAGAATATCCGTTGTTGAAAAATGAGAGAAAATCCCTCTATTTATAGATAAGAAATAATAGTATGAACATGTGATTATTGTGTCTTATTGAAAAAGTCACAACTCTTTGAAAAAGTCACATCCTTAGAAAAAGTCACAACCCTTCAAAAAAATCACAACTCTTCGAAAAAGTCATCACTCTTCAGAAAAGTCACAACCCTTCATTTTCTATTCACACCTTTTAAAACCCAATAATCTCCCGCATGAATGAGGAATGATTCTAAGAAAAAGAAATAGACAAGTGTGTATTTTACAAGCAAGGATTAATTGTATCTAGATAAGTAGGTTTCCCTTTAAACTTTTTATAGTGAATATATTTTGGTCATACTCAGTCAATCGATATATTTGATATCTTTGAACCACTGAGCATTGTTGTATACCTAGAAAATAAAATATCACACACTTAATCCTTTACCATCCATGGTTCTTACGTACGGTTATGTTTTTTATGCCATGAACGCCTCCTGGTTTTATGATTGTATAGAGAATGGACTTTTGCAATCATTTTCTTTGAAGCGGTTTATACTTCACACTCACATAGGTGATTCCGAACTGTGTTATCACGTATATACTATTTGATCAAATCTTTCCATCCTAGAAACCATTAAAAAACTTTAAGTTTTATTAACTCGTTAAAAAGCCTTAATTTTTTTTTTATCTTTTTCCCTAAACATTGTCTTCATCATGAGAATGGATTTAGTTATTTAACAATGTCAAATCGTCAATCACAACTTTGTTTGATTTCCTTGAACCTAGATCTTGGGATATCTAGTCCGCTAGGTAGAATTACCACCATGATAACTTTTCCTTAGCCTTCAACTCATTTCCTTAGATGATCTTTCAACTGATCTCTAGCTAGGCCTTTTGTAAGTTGATCTAAAACATTATCTCTAGATTTTACATAGTCAATAGTGATAATTCTAGTAGAAAATAGTTATCTAACATGTGGCAAGATTTACCTTTGTACATAACAATCCTTGCCCTACTTATTGCTACTTGACTATAACAATGTATGAGTATAGGTCCAGAGGTTTAGGCCTGAACGTAATGTCTTCTAAGAAATTTCAAAGTCATTCAACTTCTTAATCGGCTTTATATAAAACAATAAATTCATCAGTTTGGATGATTTTCAAGAGACTGGTCTTCCACCAAGGGTATATGCATACCGTTTATGGATTTTATTTCATTGGACTTGATGAACCAATTTGCATCACTATATTCCTCAATAACGATGGAAAATTTTCAATGATTGAAAACATAGTCTTATGTATGTTTTAGATACCCAAAACTCATTTCACTGCCATCTAGTGAGTTTAGTTTGGATTACTTGTGGACCGACTCAATTTGCTAATAGCACATGTTATATCTGATTGCGTAAAACTCATGATATACATCAAAGTTTTCAACTCTCTAGGATATTCTTTTTGTGAGTCACTTTCACTTTTATTTTTCTGAAATGTAAAGCTCACGTCAATTGGAGTCTTGGCAACATTGAAATTCAAATATTTGAACTTGTCAAGACTCTTTCAATATAATGAGACAATGATAATGCTAGACCTTGTGAAGTTTTGTGAACCAGCTGATTCCTAAGATCAAATCGACAACTCCTAAGTCTTTCATCATATCGAATTTCTAGCCAACATGCCTTTAGTAACATTTATATATATATATCCTTACTCGTTATCAACATGCCATCAATATATAAGCAAATAATGACTTCATGATTTGGAGCATTTTTAATGTAGACACATTTATCACACTCATTGATCTTAAATTTATTTGCCAACATTGTTTGATCATTTTTATCATACCATTGTTTGGGTGCTTGTTTAAATCCATAAAGTGACTTAACAAGTTTGCATAGTTACCAACTTAGTAAAGCACATAATACACAATTACAACATAAATGTAACATAGCCTGGACTCCCTGTCCTTACCCTGAATTAATATACATAACATCATGAATAATCACAAGACAACAAACATTCCAGTTTTCTCATGAAACCCACACATACAAACTATTAGTGTACTGATGTAGTACCCGTTCCTAAGTTAGTGTACTTGCATGGTACCCATCCCAGATATTAATGTATCCAAGTGGTACCCGTTTCAGATGTTAGTGTATTGGTGGGGTATCCGCTTCAGATGTTAGTGTACAGGCATGGTACCCGATCCCAATCATCAACACACAACACAATCACAACCACAATGAATCACAATCAAACATGTTTATTTATGTAACACATTCATTGCATGCGATTGACAACATCTTTAATTTCACATTATATCTTTCCAATTTTCCTAATCAATATCATGCATGAATTACTAATGACATTGTTAACAAGAACATATATCATAAACGGGAAACAACAATCGTCACCTACCTCGAAACAAGCTTGAATGCTCTAAAGAACATGACCATTCCCCTTGTTATGGATTCCATCTTGCTATTGGTCTAAAAAAATGAAATATACAATAATAAACTAACAATGACCTAATTAAACTCGGATTATAACCAAGTCCTAAACCCCATGCAATCCCCATGAACATTCTACCCAATAAGGGTCCTTTCCCCAATTAATTCAAGTTAAAATCATTCACCAAAGGTAACACTCGAGATTCTAAGGCTTAATAATCATAATATATGTTAAGAAAGTAATTAACTAAACTTTACCGAATAGATTGGTTGAAACACCGAATAAAACTTCCCTAAATCACCCTTCTCATTTCTAAGAACAAAGTTGCAGAAAATACTCGATTTTTGGGAATTTGCTATAGAAAACCTTGACTAACCATGCTATAGTGGCCCGACCTGCTATAGTGGCATTGCCATAGCGGCCCACCCACTATAGCGGGAATTAATTCATACCTCTATAGCAATGTAAGACCCGTTATAGTGACTTTCACGGATATAAACACTCATAAATCCTTCCCAAATCCCTCATTTCACAAGACACCTTCAAACTTTGACATTCTATACTAAACCCTTCATGCTAAATCCTATACCGGGAGTTTTATTTACTCGAATTCAATTCCGAGAGGCCTTATAGATTCCTTAATGTCTTTGCTACTAGGAATTACGATCCAAGGTTAGACATACCACCCATCCATTCCCATATTTTCCTAGACTTATCTCATTCAAATTCCATCTGAGATTGTTCTAGCTCAAAAAGTTTTCTAACCCAATTCTTTCACCATGTGTCTATCCATAACGATTGAAAAGGGTCATTACAATAGATACCAAATTGGATCCTCAAACTGCTTAGCCTTGATCTCCTCTATGAAAGTGGGTTTGACCTCAATACTGGCTAACAACCCACCTTTTTATGAGATACCCAATTGCTTGAACTTAGACTCTAGAGCCTGAATCTCTCTAGCTAAGGGTCACTTAGACACCCAAGCAAGCCAAATTGTCCATGCTAACTGTCTTTCGACATAATGGGTCTTCTACCACATTGACTTTACCCAGATGCTACTAGATGGCCATATCATATTCATTTAACAACTCCATCCATCTTCTCTATCTCAGGTTTAGATCCTTCTGAGTGAACACATTCTGCAAGTTGCAAGCTACGATGTTAGGTGAACACCTCACACTTGACCCCAAAAAGATAATGCCACCAGATCTTAAGAGCAAACACTACCGCTACCAACTCTAACATGGTAGGGTAGTTCGTCTCATGGATCTTCAACTGCCTTAAAGCATAGGCTATGACATTTCTATTCTGGATAAACACAACACCTAAATCCTAATGTAAAGCATCACAGTAAATAATGAAGTCCTTACCTTTCACCTACAATGTCAGGATAGGAGTCGTAGTGAAAAGTGTCTGGAGTTTTTGGAAACTCTCTTCACGCTGGTTTGACCACACAAAAGGCATCTCTTTCTGAGTCAGTCTAGTCAGATGACTAGCAATAGAAGCAAAGTTCTTGACGAATCATCAGTAGTATCCAGAAAGACCCACAAAGCTCCTAACTTCTATCACACAACTAGATCGGACCCAATTTTTATATGCCTCAATCTTTTGGGGATCTACCATCCCTCCTACCTTCAACACTACATGTTCCAAGAAGGCCACCGAAGTCAGTCAGGATTCACACTTTGAGAACTTGCATACAATTTATGCTTCTAGGATACCAAAAACAATACGAAGGTGCTTTGCATATTCTTTTTTTACTTTTGGAATAGTGTCACGACCCGAGCCTACACCCTGGACGTGACCGGCACTCGAGAGCCATTGTTGGCCTCCAAGCGAACCCTCATCCTGGCTGACTACAAGCAGAAGACTAACTCAAGTATACACAAGCATCAAACTAAAAGAAGTGCTACATCAACAATGTATTAAATTTCAAAACTCTCTGAATATACTGAGTATTAAATATAAATTTTAAAGAAATCTCTGAGACTGAAAGACTCTCCAAAACTGTCTATTTATGAAGCCTCTACTATATATAGACGAGTGTCAGGACAAGACCCATGACTACTCAAAGTGCTACTAATACCAACAACTCATAAAACTAGAGTCCTCCGGAAGAAAGGAGACCTCACTCGAAAGATGACGAGCGGATAAAGTTATCTCAACGGACACTTATTGAGGATCCTAAGTACTTATATCTGCATCATAAAAGATGCAGACTAAATAGCATCAGTACATTGTATACACGAGTATGTAATATAGCTGAATAAAATAATAACTAAACTGAAAAGGCTGGGAGAATACTCACCTCAACTCAACTTAATACAAAGCAATAATAAGAGATGAAATATATAAAGCTTCATAAATAAAAGATACTAACCCAAGGATGTAAATGAAAATATAATAAATTACTCTTTACTCTTATTTGGGAGATTATCTAACCGACGACTATCACTATGAGCTATATGAGGATACAACATCTTGCTCACGCTGCCAGAACTGTCATATACGTTGTCGGGGTATAGAACACCTCAACTAAGTGGATCCACTATGATCTGTCCGAAGGCACGAAGGATTCTGTCACGACCCAGGGTAGCCCCTAGATGTAACACGGCGTACAAGACTCCGAGAGGCCTCACACAAGCCCTTAGCATACATAACATACAAGATAATAGAGAAAAGAATTAAAAAGAGCATTATATAACAAAACAGCGGAAGTCTACAACTTATGTCTCAAGCCATCTAACATAACAGAATAGAAATGAAGGTTTGGGACGCAGACCAGTACAATATCCAAAAGCAGAACGGAAAGCATGAAAATGTAACAAGGTAGGTCCTCGGACATCTACTAACCAGAGTTTGGGGTGCACTGTTGGCACATCATGCCAGGCCCCAAACTAGTGACCAGTAGTTCTTGCAGCGCCGCTCCAGCCCCCTACCCAGAAATCTGACAAATTTTCTTGCTCAATTTCAGGTCCTAACTCATCTAGAATCGATTGGTTTCTTCCAAACTCTCTTTGATTCACAAACCCAATATGAAATTATCGAAATCCCACTCAAATTTTATCAAGAAACACCACTCATTCGAAAAACCCTCATCTCAAGAACTCCAAACCTCCATTATTAAAGAATGAAGCTTAAAACTCAAGAACTCTTTAAGAATATTTACATAAATGATTATATTGGAGAATTAACGAAAGAATTACATGTTTTGCGTGAGGATGATCAAGTCCATCACTATGAGAAGCCTCACATACCTGGAAAGAATGATTGTTTTTGGCGAAATTCCTCAACCCTTGAATGAATGCTTGAAACCCCACTTTTCCTCTTCTTGAAACTTCGCCCTAAAATTCTAAGTATTTAGGAATATGAAAAATAACTTAGCGTCTGATTAGACCCCGAAATTGGGTGAGTAAAAAGTGGGTAGGACTATTGGGGTAGGGAAAAGACAAAAATACCCTTTCCTTAAACGGATGAAAAGTGTTAACTAGAGAGGCTTTACTCAAATAGCAAGAACTTTTCACTCCTAGCTTGAAATTTAGCAAACTTTGCGGTGTTGGAAAGAGGACTCAAAGGCCTTCGATTTGATATTTTACGGGCCACCTAACTCTTTATGTGCTAAAACATATGGTCATTGGAAGTTGACCCAAAACTACAAATTGATCGTAGTCTGAGGTGTTACACCTCCACACTGGGATTCTCTTAAAATATCCAAACAATCTCATTTTCACTTTTGGCATCTTGTCGTCCTCCCAAGTCACTCCTACGTTGTCCTAATATCTTCATTTCTAATTATCTCTCTCCTTATGGAACATCCTCATTTCTACAACTTTCAAGTTTTGAACGTGACTTTTTGACTCGTCAATACTTTGCCCCATATAACATAGTTAGTCTAACCACCACTCTAAAAAACTTGTCTACCAATCTACCAACAAAAGTGAGCCACTCAAATATAAAGATGAGCAGCAAATATGTTCAGCACAGAGCACACTTGAATGAAAAGTAACTATGTGAAGTAGACATGTATATTACATAATTTAGTTAACCACAAATGCCCTTTGTTGAAGTGGTTAAACAATAATTCTTTTTACCAAATGCGATTATGAAGAATAATGTAAGCATTTGTGACAACAATTACTGACTGGAACTCTCAAGGTTTCACACCATTAATAGTCGGCGTGACACCTCTGCTATTCTTCACATAGGCCACATATTCACCATAGTGCATAGTAAATAATGTTTTGTGGTAACAAGTTAGATGGATTCGCTTCCTCAGTGATTCAGTTATAATTCCATCGTAACCGGCTTTTCTTACCAGAGAGTCAACTGCTTCAATCTTTGTCCAACCTGTGGACAAAATTTGCCAAGTTCATCTTAGGAATAAGTCAACTTCAGAAGTGCTAGAAAACCATAGCGGAAAAAAACAGATGCACAACATTCTGGTCTGTGGAAAGGCAGAGCGACAAAAATCACCTTCATGAGCAGCAATCTCAGGCAGGTATGTGGCACTTCTCCTTGCTTTATAATCAGGGTCAGTAAATTCAATAATCATTCCATGCCTTCCCAGCTGAAGGAACCCACTACATTCTTCAGAATAACAACTAGTACATTCAATGAAGGAATAAAATATAGTGGGAGAAAGAAATGCTGGTAGACGACATTTTTATGTATTGTGTAAAAAGGCATTAAGGAGAATCTTTGCAGTGGCATAATCACCTTCCCATGAACAAAAATGTAAGATGTAATATGTTCTGATCATTTAGCACATAAGAGTATCATATATGACATAGGAAAGCCATCCGACAATAAATTTCACAATCTGGATTGTGGGCAAGAAAAGACAACTTCTGTTTGAGCTTCGATTCACATTATTTTGGAAGATCTATGAGTCCATGGGCAACTGATCAACATGTTCCAAATACAAATTTTAAAGGGTACCTAAATCCTAACAGAAATAGACAATAGTATCTAATCCATGTTCATAGGATCTCCTAGGGATTACATAATGAATGTAATGTTTCAAAAGAAAATAAGATTTTGTGTCATTTTTGCCCGTCCAATCTATGAGTGTTGATTAGGGAAGCATTTCTTCTTATTTCAAATCTCTTTCTGCTCATGAATTTGATAGACTATGCGATGATGCAATGTAATAACAGAAAGATATGTCAAGCATACAAGCATGTATATCAAGAAAAGGTAGTTGGCTTTAGTTTCATAATTAGTATGGATGGAAACTGTACATTCTAGAAAAGGTAATTCTTTAGCTTGTATTGGGGGGAAACGGTGGTCCCTGAGAGCACTGCAAATGAATTTTGATTTCAGTCGATATCATAGGACAAGATAAGTTTCAGTATAGGCAGTAATAGACCTAAAAAGGAACAAAACACAAGCAAACACTTACCTAAGAACCTTATAAAGGAAAGACTAACAATGAGGCATCAATTTGGTTAGCTTACAAAAAGGACAACAAGAAAACCTCACCTAGTCAAAACTGATAAATAGATGCACTTATCCAACTTAGTAAAGCCTAGACTCCTAAGCTCATTAGAAGAACAGACTGTAAAAAAAATGGGCTTTATGCCTAATGCAATCCTAGAAGTTAGCTCATAAGGTACGTAATGCCCGAGAATTTATAAGGAGATAACATTCAACTTCCTCAACTAATGTGGACACTTAAAAACTTCCAACACACTAGGATTTGACAGTTGATGCAAGGACAATAAAACATTGGGGGTTTTGACATTGGAAAACCAAGACCATATGTGTAGACAATAGCTTATTCCCTACAAATGTGAAACTCTTAACTAACACAACATTATACAGAAAAAATAGTTGCAAAGAGAAAAATTAATAATGAAGGGAAAGATCCCAATATGTTTAAAGAAGTGACCTATATAAAATCCTACGCCCAGAATGTTTGATGTAAAGTGAAATATCATTTTCGCACGGCTATAATAAATCAACACTAAAAAATTGTTAGACAAGTGATGCCATTAAAATTAAGGAAAGTTTTCGATCGGTTTTTCTTATAAATATATAAGACAAGCTAAAAAGCATAGGTTGAAAGCATATAATTTCCGGTAGCACTATAATCAAATTAAAAGGAACATTTTTCAAATAAAAAAAGGCAACGGAATAGAAACTGCTTTGGACCTTCACAATGCCGCAACGCCATTCAACCAGCTCACGAAGAAAGTAATTTGTTCCCCTGAGAAAACACTTAAGTAATGTGTATAACAAAATCTAATTGCTTCAATTCAAAGAGTTGCATGTCATCCTCCAGTTAAATGACACTAGTACACTAACCAATTACTAAAGTTAATGAACACTTGTTTACATGTAGCTTGCATATACACAATCAAAGCCACCTAAAGGTAACACAATAGGGGGAGATTTGTCTTTTTTGATGTAGTTTCAGAGTCAGATTAGCTCAAATTGATTTACCTACAACTCACAAGCACATGTGCCATGTAAAAAGGCGAAACCTTTTCATGGCCATTGACATGGGTATCTCAAATTTTACACCAAAAAAACTAGTTCACTTTGCTGCAACCAAAAGCATATATGCAGAGTGTAAAACAATTAAACCAACCTCTACAGCCCACAACCACATACAACAACAACATACCAAGTGTAGTCCTAAAACTGCAGTCTTGGGAAGGCAGGATGTACACAAATGCTATACATCTTTTGTGGGGTGGAGAGATCGTTTTTAATACACCCTCGACACACAACCCACAAGCACATAATTTAGCTCAAATTGGTCCACCGACAACTCACAAAAGCACATACGTAATATAAAAAAGGGAATCTTTTTGAAGTACATAGACATGGGTATCTCAATTTTTACACCAAAACAACCACAAGCACATATCCAAGAGTGTAAAACAATTAACCCAATCTCTGTAACCCAATAAGCACATAGAACAACATACAAGTATAGTCCCACAAGTGGGGTATCGCAAAAAAGAGATTGTTTTTGATAGACCCTCGAACAAACAGGATGTGGGTGTTTCAATTTTTAAGGCAAAAGAGGAAGTATCTTACTGTTGACCCTCATCGAAAGTAGGAGGAGGAGCTTGTTGGCTGTTGTAGTGAGCCACCAAAGTATCAAAGTAGTAGACAACCATTTCCTTATTCGCCGACATTATTTTCCAATCTATTTATACCCAAAAAAAGAACAAAATCAGCTAAATCACAGTCTTTCGACGATCAATTTTAGTCAAATTAAGAAATTCGATCAAGAAAAAAATTACCTGTGACGAGATTGTTGTAGGAATGATGGTGATTCCATTTTTCAAGACGTTTGAGTACATTCTCCAATATTTGACTTTGGACATGGCAAAGTTTGGAGAACGGGTGCGGGGTGTGTGTTGACATATGGGATGTAACTGAGGAGAATGTCCCTAAGAAGCCTCAAATGTCTTAGGCAAGAATTTACATCACCAGCCTTGTATACCTTTAATGAGATTAGGTGTTTAACATAAGGATTTTCTTTACTGGATAGACTAGGACAAAATTTTCATCCGAATGGAGATGTTGATCGTAATGGATGGTCATTGCTCTTGGCTCGTAGCACTGTTAATGTATATACTTTATCTATCCAAAAGCACTTAATGAATTTCAGATTCATAGTTTCTCTTAGAATCTGCTCATTGTAAATAAGCGAGAAATCATCAACTTCTGAACTAGTAATTGTGAATAGAGTGTTGTATTTTGACATGATTGAATAGTGGAATGTGATTTCTAAATTCATTAAATCAACTGCTCGAATCCTTGCACTTATTGTCAAAGAAATTTGTTTCCATATATTACAAGTTTCATGATTTGCGGTAACTTAAGAATGCAGCTTCAACACAGAGAGTCACAAGCATTCAGTCCTAGTGCTTTGTAACTGCTGCTTGGAGGGGCTCTTTCTTTCTCCTCGGGAGGACTATCTTTCTATATTAGATGGCGGTGTTTTAGAGGAAAATCTTCCCCTGTAAGACGGAGAATCTCAATTTTTGGCTCGGAGGAAGAACAACAAGTCATTGCAGAGAAACAGAGCAAAACAGAGTAAATAAAGTAGAGAAAGAGGGGTTTTTAAGAGGAAATCTAATTTATAGTTAAATATAAGTTGAACACAAATTTTTGGTCAAATACCAATTAAGACCACAAGATTTAAAAATTTTCTTTACCCTCTTCAATTTCGTACTAAGTCAAAATACAAACAAATTAAAACGAATAGAAAAATAAAAAAATTGAATGTTACTCTAACCATCAATTTCATACCAAAAGTAATAATTTTTTCCGTTTCCCTCTCAAAGTAGGAAAAGAAATTAAAACCTAATTTCTTTAGAGTTTAGTCTTATAAATTGAAGCCTCGTGCCTCTCTCTTTTTTAGTGTAATAATTTTTGGGGAATTGTGTGGTTTCTTCAATGTCTGATCAAAAACCTTTGCTTAGCCTTAAGAAGACCTTCTTTTAAAATTTCTTTCCATCAAAAGCAGAAGAAGAAGCTTGCAAACTTAACAACACTCAACATGTAGTGACTCGAGAACTAATTGATATAAGGGATATATGCCCTCCCCTGAAAATCGCTCTGAAAAATCCAAGGCAAATCAAGATAAAGATTACCAATTACGAGGTTGAGGCAGGAGTGCTGATGATTCCATATATCGAGACATTTGAGTACATTCTTCAATACTGGACATTGGACATGGCCAAAATTTTGGTGAACGGTCGCGAGGTGTGTGTTCAAGTGTGGGATGTAACCGAGGATAATTCTTCTTTGAAGTATGAAGGTGAGAGTGTTTACTTATGGAAGTTATACAATGGTGACTATGTTCTTCGTGCATTGAATTGCTCAACACTAGTAGATTGGACGTTGGTGATGAAATTGGATTTTTTTGGGATCCTAAATCTTCAAATTTTATATTTAAATTACTTTCTCAAGTTCGCACTTAGGAAAAGGTCCTAGAATTTAGGACCAAAAACAACCTACCATAGTCTTTTCGTTAGTGTTACTCTTTCATATAATTGTAATAGTTGAAGATTTGATTATGAAATTGGAATATTTGCAATATGATGATTCTTAAAGTTCCCAATTTAGTCTGTGTGATCCCCTTCATGTATTTGTATTATTATAGTGCCCTCTAATATGAGAGCAATGTAGTTTCGTGATCACCCAATTGTTTAGGCATTAAATCATCGCAAAGCGATGATAGTTGAGGGGAATTTTGATACAAGCCCTCATTGTTGTTAGTATGTAAAATAAGCATCATCTAATAGATGACCAGTTGCTAGTTTCATGTTCTTTTGTAACGGAAGATTACTAACCAAACTCACTGGTGGAAGATTACCCCATAATATTCTTTAAAAATCAAGGCTGAATCTTTAAGTTGGTGGATTCAGTACAATGTGATTAATTTTAATGAATCAATATCCCCAAAAATGTTTGGGATCTCCATAAGCTGATCACTCCATGATATTAATAATTTGGCAAGCACGAGCAAATATTCCTCTGGGTCTTCCAAACAGAAAAGGTTGTGCTAATATAATATTCTCAATATCTCTAACTTTGTGTCCTCTTATGACACATTTAGTTAAAAAATAGAATAATTATTCATTCTCACGTGTCGTAGATTTGCAAGACTCCAAATACTAGGTGATAGCACACTATTAGGTATGTTATGCACCACGAGAGTTTTTCAGCAAGTCTAGAGTTGAAAAGTTTGTTCCTGGTAGTTTTCTCCACTGGTTGATTTCTCCCTGGTAAGTGATCCAACATGTACCAAAAGAATGATCAATTTGTCATCAGTGAGAATAATCAATTATTTCATGCTCAATGCAACAATTTATGTTGAGTCAGTGATGGGAAAATAAATTAAGCAAATAATAAAAATTCATGAGGAGAGCATGCCAACTTTGGACATTTTTCAAGAGTCGAGGAGAGACATGATCCGTTGATTTAAGCAGCATTTCATTTCTGTTCTGATGAAAAAGTGACTGAACCAGATTAGAACCTGTCAAATGGGATCCTTGAGCTGTTTGATCACAGTTTTGAATGTCTTGTGATAACTCAAGCTGTTTGATCATAGTTTCTCCAAAACATCTTGTAGTATTGTTCTTGAAAGGTCTTACATTAAGCACATTCTTTTGATAGAAGCTCTTCTGCTTTTCTTTACTTGAATTTGCTGATATCATTGTCTTCGTACCTGGATTCTGCTTATCTTAATTTAAAATTGTGTTTGTCCAATGAATTTTAAATCCATATAAGGAAAATTCTTGCATTTATCCAAATAGAATACGTTTACAACATAAGCGATACTAGATTTTTAGGAAAACTATAGGCACCTCTACTAGACAAAAAAGAAAAAAGAAAAAAGAAAGAAAGAAACTAAAACAGAAACAGTTGGAAGAAGAGACACATAAGTCTGAGGATTGGTTCATCATTTGAAGCCTCAACTGGTTGATGTGCTGGCAAAAGTAATCGTATGTCAACCTTTATATGCATTCTGTAGTCCAAAGTAGTTTTGGTACTGAATGTCAAAATGATAAAAAACTAACGTATCATTAAATTAGTTTTTCCAGGCCCTGGTATGCCAACTATGGAAATTACATCAACCTCAACTAGTCCACTGGTGAGCTTCCTAATTATCCATTCTGTCTCTGTTTCACATGCCAAACCTATAGCACGAGAATTTTGAGTACACTCTTCCATACTAGAAGTTTATCGGAGCATCAGAAGTCAGTTCAGACAGTAATTAGTAGTTAAGTAGGTATTAGTGTTTCATAGTCCTTGCTTATTTAGGAATCTGCATTAGCTATATTAGCAGATAGTATTTATGTAGTTCAGTTAGTTTAGGAGTCTTATTATTTTCTTTGTAACTCTGTTTAATACCCTTCTGCCTTCATTAATAAAGTATCATTTTCCAGAACCTATTAAGTCTTTACATGGTATCAGGGCTCTTCATGTTCTAAGGAGAACGATCCATTTTTTTCCTTCCTTCTCCTCACGTAGATCAGCAAAAATGACCTATCACAGTGGAAACAACAATGGCAACATTCCTAGAGTTGTCAATGCTGATAACACAATGGGTACCAACATTATCATTCGGTTCAATCCTGCGTCCCAATTACCCCTAAAAATAAGCGGTGGTCACAACTTCGCCACCTAGAAAGCCCAATTCTCCATGCTAATTTATGGCTGCAACCTTTTGACCATCTCGATGGGACCACACCGGTCACCAGTAGCACGATTACCCTCGACACGAACACATCTCCTAATACTACTTTCTTAACTTGGTTCTATAATGACAAACTCATGCAGAATGCCCTCATGGCTTCTATTGAACCCCTCATTGCTTCTATTGTTATTGTTGTTGACTCAGCTAAATAAGCTTGGAATGCTTTGCATACCACTTGTGCAAATAGATATCAAACTCGTGTCTTTAGTTTGCGTGATTAGCTTGCCCGTGTCACTAAAGAATCTCGCTCAATTACTGATTATCTTCACACTATTCGATCTCTTTCGGATGAGTTAGCCACTGCTGGTGCTCCTGTGTCCAATCTTGAACTTATTGCCAAAATACTCAGTGGTCTAGGTCCTGAGTTTTGTGAGATCTCTGCTGCCATTTGTGCACATGATACGGCTATCTACTATGAGGAATTTTTTGAAAAAATACTGGACTATGAACTTTTCCTTCGCCATGAGGATGCTAAGAAACTGTCTAGTGCTATCACTACTGCAGTCACTACTCCCACAAAATCCAACACAAATAATTGCAACAGTCGCAGGCAAACCAACAATTTTCAACAATGGCGTCAGAACTCACATCCAAATACTCCAAAACAATGGCAGTCTAACTCAAATTCAAACGGTGTTACTCGATATCAGCTATGTAACAGGATTGGCCACGCCGCCAATGTCTGCTGCAACTAACCCCTGGATAGTTGATTCGGGAGCCACCCATCACATCACAATATAGTCACACAATCTACAACCGTACCATGGTAATGAGGATGTATCCATGGGTGATGGTAGAAGAATTCCCATCTCTCACACTGGTTCTACTCAATTAAATGCATCAAATAATGTTTTTAACTTTACCCACACTTTGTGTGCCCCTTCCATTAAATGCAAACTTCTCTCTGTTTCTAAATTTTGTCAAAACAATCTAAAATCTATTGAATTTTTTCCCTTTGAATTTGTAGTGAAGGATTTGAAAACGCGAAAACCATTGGTGCACGGCCGGACCAAAAATGGACTGTATGAGTGGCTTGTCTCAGATCCTCAAGCTCACATGACTGCACCTTCCATTCCTCTCACTACTTTATATCAACGTCTTGGTCATCCTCACTCTAGAGTTCTTAGGTTTATTCTAAATAAACTCTCTCTACCATTTCATGAGCGAGACAAACTCTATCATTGAAATTCTTGTTTATCTAATAAAGCCCATAGGCATCCTTTTACTCGATTATCATTGTGTAGCTCTAAACCGCTTCAAATTATTTTTAGTTATTTATGGGAGCCATCACCGATTTTATCTCTTGACAAGAGGTTGTATTATTGTATCTTTGTTAACCAATATACGAAATACACTTGGCTCTACACATTAACCAAAATAAGTGAAGTTAAAGACATTTTTAAAAAATTTCATCCTTTGATGGAAAAACATTTTGACACAAAACTTTTATCACTGTATACAGATGGTGGAGGAGAGTATAAAAGTCTTGACTCCTATCTTTAACTTCACGGCATTGAAACCTCTCCACCCCACCCTATACGCCTCAACGAGTGCACTTGCAGAATGACGACATTGTCATATCGTTGAAACTACAAGAATACTCTTACATGAAGCATCCCTCCCACCCTAATTTTTGTCTTTTGCGTGTCATCATAGTGTCTACCTCATCAATATTCTGCCAACCTCCCACCTAGATAATCAATCTTCATTTCAACGATTACTTGGTAAATCACCCGATTATAACTTTCTACAGATTTTTGGTTGTTTATGCTATCCATGACTTAAACCATACTACAAAAATAAACTTGAACCAAAATCTACTCGTGTGTTTATCTCGGATTCTCCTTATGTCATCACTGTCACAAATGTTTTGATCTAATTTCTGCAAAGATGTATTTATCCCGAGATGTGCAATTTATTGAGCATACTTTTCAATTTAATACTTTGTTCTCCAATACTACTATTATATCAGCTCACCTGGAATGGGCAGAAACCTCAATGCCAAATTCTTCAGACCCCACAACCAAAATTCCCATAGTTACAGATCTTTTCCCTCCATTAGAAATAGAAGAACGCATAATAACAGATTTTCCATCATCATCTTCCCCTTCTCTAGGTAAATTTCCATCTCCCTCATGTTTTATAATTCCCGTTACCAAAAACCCATCTGCTATACCTACTACCTAGTGTCTCCCACCACCATGCTTCCTAAAAAATTCACAAACACCATTCTATCACGACCCAAAGTATGCCCTAGGCGTAACATGACGTATAGAACCCTAAGAGGCCTCACACAAGCCACTTAGCATACATCATACATGATAATAGAATTTAAAGAGTTCAAAGAAAGAATTTAATTTAAAAGATTTCTTAGAACAACGGAAATCTAATCATAAGTCTCAAAGCTATCTAATACATCATAAGGAAAGTGATTGGGACGTACCCCATACATCACACAGAAAATCTGAAATGAAAAGACATAAAACTATAAAGTCTCTCGGTCCTTGGAACATGAGGACTCACAAATCACTTGAAGCACCAAAATAGATGTCTAGCCACGAGTGTGCGACGTAGGAACGTTGGACCATTCATTCATGAGATGTACTCACCAGTATGGATTAGTGCATGGAATGTACTAAGTATGAGGCAATATGCATAAACATGAACATGATAGTAAAATTGACCAAATTCTTTTAGGCATGATCAAAATGAAATATTTAAAAGCTTTATAGAGAAGAAATGACATGAAGTTCATAATACATAATCAAATACATTAGTATAGAGGACATAAGAAATTTTTGAAGAAAACATAATTATTTCATGGGATATTAGTTGTAACCGACAATAAGACCATGAGAGCTATATCATGGAATCTAGTGCATCCCTCATACCGAAAGAAGGAGAAACTACTTACCAAGGTAAAATATGTATGTATCATCATTTGCTAAAGTGGATCCACTAGCTAGGTCATTTAAGAAAATGCTACGGAGACACGTAGTTTGGGATTATATGTTGCTACTAGAGACTACTCTATTTGAACCTCCACCTCAAAGCCCTCTCGGTGCTAAGTATAAATCAAAACAGAATAGATAACAAATTCAAATAGCAATTTAACATTTAAAAAGGCAATAATCAATACCAATCCACACTTTTGAAGATCAAAAACATAGAATAGATCCTTAAACATAATTTAAAATAGATGAGAAAACCTTTCACCCATGTAAAATCATTTGTGAGAAACACCTTTCACAATCATGATCATCATTGTAAGTGAGAAATCCTTTCACCATATCATCAATACTTTATTTTCTAAGCATCATTTAGTCACTTACAATTGCTTCATGAAAACATGCATATCCTCATAAATTCATGATTCATACTTCATGGGTTTATCATAGGATCATAGTTAAAAATTATAATTTAGGAATGGATCAATGAAATTTTAACTAAATATCATATATTAACATCAATTTCATGCATTAGAATACTTAATTAATCATAATAAATCATAATTGAAGAAACTCACATTCATTGGATTGAAACTCTAATTTGATCAATTTGAAATTAAGTTGGAAAATTGAAATCTTTGGGGAACCCATGGAGGAAAGGACTCCATGGGTGAATACACACATACCTTGATGCTAGATTCCCCTCAAAGAGCATACGTTACAAGGAATGCGGGTGAGAATGTGGGACGAGAATCTCCTCAAAAAGCTCCCCAAGTTTCGGTCGACAATTTGGCCGAACAAGTGACTAATGTAGAGTTTAGGGCTTCTTTTCAAGTGTTGGCCCAAGCCATGATGGCTCAAGCCAATAGGGAGGTTGTGGTCCCCATGAACCCAAATATCGGTACAAAGGCAACTAGAGTGAGGGACTTCACTAGGATTAATCCTCTAGAGTTTCATGGTTCGAAGGTTTAGGAAGATCCTCAAGAGTTCATTGATCAGGTATACAACGTTTTGATGATCATGGGTGTGACGTAGGGGGAAAAGGTGGAATTGGACACTTATCAACTTAAGTGTGTTGCTCAAGTTTGGTTCAACCAATGGAAGGAAGAGAGGGCGGTTGTTGCCAGTCCTCTTGATTGGGAAACGTTTATGGTTGCTTTCTTTGATAGGTTCTTTTCCCTTAAGATGTGGGACGCAAAGGTTCTTTAATTAATTAACCTTCATGAAATAAACATGAGTATGAAGGAGTATGCTTAAAATTCACACAATAGACTAGATATGCTCCTGCTATGGTTGCTGATCATAGGGCAAAGCTGAGAAAGTCCATTTCAAGGGTGTCTGAAATGGTGGTTAAGGAATATTGTACCGCCATACTCATTAAGGAAATGGATATTTCTCTCCTAATGATACATGATCAACAAATTGAAGAGGAGAAACATAAGGAGAAGTCTAGGGAGGCAAAGAGGGCAAAGATCGGTGATGGTGACTTTTTACATTCAAGGTTCGATGGACATAGTCGTTCTAAGTTTCGATAAAGGTTATCCGGTCAAGGTTCCTCCAATGCTCCGGATCCTAAGCTCAACAAGGAAAGAATGTCTAACCCCAAGCCTCAAGGAGGAAATGGTGGTGGAAATGGATCATTGGTTCCCACATGCCAAAAGTGTGGCTAGAGTCATCCAAGAAAATGCTTGATGGCTTTTGATAATTGCTTTGGTTGTGGCTAGAGTGATCACCGCTTGAAGGATTGTCCGTCTAGACTTGACAAGGGAAAGGATAGTAGGCAAGCTCCGCCTAGTGGTTCGGGTTCAAGTGCTCCTAAGCAAAACGGGTTCTATGCACTCTGAAACGACCCCAAAAAAAAAAATGCCCGAAAATGTGCTTCGGAAACACCTATAATTGTAATTTCCATATATCTCAAAATCCGTGCATGATTTCGGAAATTCGACTTCATATTCTTATTTGTGGGGTCAAATTGAGTGGGAAATGGGTCTAACCCAAATTTTAGAGCAACCGTATCAAAATTCGAAAATCGCAAAAATTGCGATTTGGAGGGTCAACTTTAAAGGGGCATATCTCTTAGCACACAAGGAACTGGAAGGGCTGCAACCTATCAAATTAAAGCTCTTTGAGTTAGCTTTCCAACGCACTTGGTTTCACCTTAGTCCGAGTTAGGATGAGGGAGTTATGACCATTTTCGTAAAACCTGTCTGTGCAGATTTGCAATTTCCAGTGAGCTTTTTTTTTAGGCGGGTTGGAGACGTTTTTTATAAAAAGGGGATATGTCCCATACTTAGTCATTTTTCTTAACTCCAAAAACACTCTCTAAGCCCTCTCCAAAAATTCCACCAAGATCTTCAACCAAATTCAAACATCTCAAGCTCTAATTCCGGATTCAAGACTCAATCTCAAGCTTCGATTCTCCATTCCAATCTTCATCAAGGATTCTCCAAAGTTGAGGTATGTGGGTTTGATTGTGGAAACCTTCCTTTCCACAAGTCCAACCATTTATCCTCTATTTCTACTTCAAGTTTATGGGTCCTTATGATTATTTATGAATTCTTGAATTATGGAATTACTACTACACACCCTATTATGGTCCATTTTGCATATTATCATGAAATGGAATTATTATGTGATGTTTATGGTTTACATGCTTCCATGATCAAATTATGAAGGTTGATATATATATGTATGTTGTTGGTGGGCTGATTTATATGGATTTTGGAATTGGTTGGACTTAGTATTCTTGAAATACATGATTTCATTTACATGAACAATTGCCCACCTTGTGTTTGATAAAATGCCCATTTATAGAATTCTTAGGAAAGGGAAGGTCCAAGGTACGTCCTATGAGTCGGATGGTTATGTAATTACTGAAATGATGATGAAATGGACACATGTATATGATTTTCTCTATATAAGTGTTGTGAGTCGACCAAGCCTAGTACGGGGGGTAGTAGGCCCGTATAACCGTATCGAGGGGTTGGTACCTTGGTTGCCTAGTACGGGGGGTAGTAGGCCCGTATAACCGTATCGAGGGGTTGGTACCTTGGTTGCCTAGTACGGGGGGTAGTAGGCCCGTATAACCGTATCGAGGGGTTGGTACCTTGGTTGCCTAGTACGGGGGGTAGTAGGCCCGTATAACCGTATCGAGGGGTTGGTACCTTGGTTGCCTAGTACGGGGGGTAGTAGGCCCGTATAACCGTATCGAGGGGTTGGTACCTTGGTTGCCTAGTACGGGGGGTAGTAGGCCCGTATAACCATATCGAGGGGTTTGTACCTTGGTCCCTAGCTCGGGGGGTGGTAGGCCCGTGTAACCATATTGAGGGGTTTGTACCTCTTTCGCCTCTCCAAGGGGGTGGTAGGCCTTGGAAATACTATATTGATGGTCACTCGCCACACATGTACTACGTCCCACTAAATATGATTTTTATGTAAGCATCATTATACATATCATTTCATTAATATGCTATCTATTGGGTATGATTACGCATTTTTCCTATGATGTCCATCTAATGTAGCATTGCATTGCATCCCATATACTTAGTACATTCAAATGTACTAACGCATACTCTATGCCTACATGATGTCACCATGTAGGGACCGGAGCACCGCTTGACCATCCTCCTCCGCGTGGCTAGTACGATTTTCTATAGTGGTTATTGGTGAGTCCTCCATTTCGGGGACGTTGCTCATGATCTTTTGCTATGTATAAAACTTTTCCTTTCTAGTTATGTTTTGACTATGAGGGTGAGCCCGGTAGTTTGTCTTGGCCCCCGCTAAGTACTCATGTTTAGAGGTGGTGTTGGACAAGTTGTGTATTATGCTTGAGCTTGACTCATCTATGGTATTTGTGTATCATTTCTTTTTTTTTTCTTGCTCCCTTAGTCCCGATTTCCCCCTTGATTATGCTTATCGCTTATGGTCATTTAATTGCTTCCGCGACCAAGGATGTGTAATGATACGCTATGAGGCTTGTTTGGGGTTCCTTCGGGTTCCCCATTCGCCGGTCACATCTAGGCCCTAGGCTTGGGTCGTGACACACTCCAAACTCGACATGATTAAGAGGGTTCTCCCAATGTTGTTATCGGTATGTTGAAAGTTTTTCGTCTTGATGTTTATGGTTTGCTTGATCCCGGTGCTATCGTGTTTTTTGCGACGCCTTATGTGGCTATGAGGTTTGCTATTTTTTCGGATGTGTTGACAGACCCTTTTTCTGTCTCTACACCTATTGGTGAATCTATTGCGGCTAAGAGAGTCTATAGAAGTTGTCCCGTCTCCTTATCCCATAGAGTCACTCATGTTGATCTTGTAGAGCTTTATATGATAGACTTTGATGTTATTCTTTGCATGGATTGTCTCCATTCTTGTTATGCTTCAATTGATTATAGAACCCGAGTGGTCTAGTTTAAATTTCAAAATGAGCCTGTCCTAGAGTTGAAAGGTGGAAATTCTATGCCTAAAGGTCAATTTGTTTCTTGTCTTAAAGCTAAAAGATTATTTCTAAGGGTTGCATATACCATCTTGTTTGGGTGAGGGATATGGATTATGAAACTCCTATCTTTGAGCCGGTCCCCGTTGTTAATGAGTTTCTGGAGGTAATTCCCGATGAATTACCCAGTGTTCCTCTTGAAAGGGAAACAGACTTTGGTATTGACCTTCTCCCCGATACGCAACCTATCTCTATTCCCCCTTACCAAATGGCTCCGGAAAAACTTAAGGAACTAAAGGAGCAATTGAAAGATTTGTTAGATAAGGATTTTATCCAATCGAGTATCTCTTCCTGAGGTGCTCTAGTTTTATTTGTTCGAAAGAAAGAAGGTTCACTTCGTATGTGTATTGACTATAAGAAATTGAACAAGGTTACCATTAAGAATAATTATCCTCTTCCAAGGATAGATGATTTGTTTGATCAACTCCAAGGAGCGAGTTAATTCTCAAAGATTGACCTCCGATTGGGTTATCACCAATTGAGGGTGACGGAAGCTGACATTTTGAAGACGGCTTTTCGAACTCGGTATGGTCACTATGAGTTCTTGGTAATGTCTTTTGGCTTGACTAATGCTCCACCCACATTTATGGAATTGATGCATAGAGTGTTTAGAAAATACCTTGACATTTTTGTGATTGTTTTTATCGATGATATTTTGATTTACTCAAGGAGTGAGGATGAGCACACCAATCATTTGAGAATTGTGTTGCAAGTTCGCAAGGACCAACAACTCTTTGATAAGTTTAGTAAATGTGAGTTTTGGTTAAGATCCATGGCTTTTCTTGGTCACATTGCTTCCAGTAAGGGTGTTGAGGTAGATCCTAAGAAGACAGATGTGGTTAAGAGTTGGCCTAAACCTCTATCCCCTTCAGATATTCAAAGTTTCTTAGGTTTTGCTGGTTATTATAGAAGTTTTGTGGAAAGTTTTTCTTTGATTGCCTCTCCATTGATGGTATTGACCCAAAATAAAGTTAAGTTCATATCATTTGAAGCATGTTAAAATGGGAAGGTTATTGCTTATGCTTCACAGCAACATAAAATCCATGAAAGTACTATCCTACCCATGATTTGGAACTAGCGGCGGTTGTGTTCACTTTAAACATTTGGAGGCATTACTTATATGGTATCCATGTTGATGTATTTAACGACCACAAAATTTTTCAATATGTATTCAAGCAAAAGGATTTAAATCATCACCAAAGGAGGTGGCTTGAGTTTTCTAAAGGATTACGACACGAGTGTCCTCTATCACCCAGGTAAGGCGAATGTGGTGGCGGATGCTCTTAGTTGGCTATCCATGGGTAGTGTGGTTCATGTTGAGGATGATAAGAAGGAGTTGGTTTGAGATGTTGATAGATTTGCCCGATTGGGTTATCAATGAGTTTATTCTAATAAAGGTGGTGTTATTGTTCATAATGGTTCACAATCGTCCTTTATGTCAGATGTGAAAGCCAAGGAAGGGCTTGATCCGATTTTTGTTGATTTGAAGGAAGCGGTGCTTAAGAAGTCCATTGAGGATTTCACCCAAGGGGGAGATAGTGTGCTTCGGTATCAAGGTCGTTTGTGTGTTCCCAATGTCGATGATTTGAGGGTGAGTGTGACATGTGTACCAATACAATAGGTACCCAGTAGGCATCATAAGCCGACTGAGCTTGAAAGATAAAAAAAGACTGAAAGGATAGAATATACAATCACAGAGGTCAAGCGAATAAGAAAAGAAACACACGAGCGCACCAAAAGTAAATCTAAGTACATATAAACTAAACCTAACTGCACCCCGATAAGCCTAGAAGGTACACTCGTAAACAAGTTTAATAAAATCCGATCAGACCCCCATAAGACCGACAGGTACACAGAAAAGCTAAATGTACGAGATCGAAGGAAATTCCAACTACAAACCGAAACCACCAACCAACTCAACCGAAACAATCAGCCAACACTAACCTAGTCAAATGTCTGACTTCCAAATCGGGCTGCCCAGCCTGGTAGCAACTCCTGGGGGCCCTGCCCTAGCCAATAGAGTGCCCATGGGGCATAACGACTCCTCCAAGGCCCTAATATCAAAACACCCAATTAGCTAACACTCTAGGGCCCTACCTTAGCAAGACAAGTAAGCCAGCTAACACTCCGGGGGCCCTGCCCTAGCCAGACGAGTGCATGGGGCATGTCAACTCCGAAGAGGACCTCAATAACTCATATCCAATTACCCAGCCGGCTAACACTCTGGGGACCCTGCCTTGGATAGACGAGTGCGCCAGCTAACACTCTAGGTGCCCTGCACTAGCGAGACGAGTGCGCAAGGCATATCAACTCCACAGAGGATCTCAAATACCAAACCAATATGGAGCACCGTCCACCACCGACCACATCACCACAGAACCGATCGAGAAGCATCCAAAACCAAGAAAACACAACACCTCAGACAATGAAATGGAACCATGGAAATGGGGAGAGAATCCAGAAATCATAAGCAATACAAAAGCCCAAACTAGGCTCATACTACGAGACTCAAGTCTACTATTCCGGTCTACAAGGACCTAGTCCATCCGAATCACCATCGGATACATACCAAAGCCAAACAGGTGCATGGGTCTAAGACAATGCTAGCATAACCTAGTCTAAGGCCGAAAATATACACCAACACAATAAAACATCCGACAGATTGTCCGTAAGAAACACACATAAAAAATCACTTCCATAACATTGTACTACCCCAAAACAGCTCGAAAGTCAATCCTAAAGCATGGTTTGTGAGAAGAAGAGAAGAAATACTAGTTCCCCACCCCGATTCACACAAATCAGCATGCATTCACGCAATCCAGCTCAATCAAAAAAGAAGGGAAGTCGTAACCTACCATAAGGCTAACTGCCAGAGCTTTTCCCTTCTGAACGGCCTTAGATTGTTGCCACGTTATCAAAAATAGAATCGCAGCATCAATATAGTCGTTTAGACACTAAAAATAACAAAATCGGAGATGGACCAACTTCGGAGTCAAAATCAAGAAACTTGGGACTCGCACCATAAATCTCGGAACCGACTCCATGAAAAGGTCCTAAACCCTGCCCCAAACCTATATTAAAAAATAGAACATAATTCGGGGCTTGAAACAGTCGACAAATCAAGAAACCAAAACATGCAAAACTTTACACAATTTAAGCTTGAGGCAGCCACTTACAATGCAAATTCACCAAAATCGGAGGCCACCCAACGCTATCCAAACAATAAACCACGAAGCCTACGCAACTCCGAACACATGGGACTTCGAATCACCGAAAACCGACTTAAGACAGAGAAGATATCAACCTTTGAAAATTATAACAACAACAGTTGCGACTGCCCCTTTTAAATAAAGGGCCAGTACCGTAAGACCTCAGCGAACGAGGAGGAAAAACAAACAGAACGCCGCGAATGAGGTGAATAGCCCGCGAACGCAGAGTAGATGGATATACAACTACACTGTAATAGCCCGGATTCGAAAGGGTGGAAAATTTCTTATTTTCTAGGTTGGTGCAAGTAACGATGGAGGCCACCTACGGACCATAGGTTGACTTACGGACCGTAGATGGGAACCGTGGGTTGCAGGTTTGTGATCCAAAAATGTCAAGTTTCAGGATCCCAACAACGGATTGCCAAGACGGGCCGTCGTTCTTTGTACGAGCCGTAGATGGGAGGCGTCGTTGCAGGGTCCAAGGTTGCAGTCTCTGAACCCAACGAAGAAGCCATGCGCGTGTCCTGGTATTCATGACTGCTCTAGAAATCTGTCACAATTTCATAGAAGCGGCACCACTTCACACTCATATAGGTCCAATCATTAAGTGTATTTTGTAGAGAAATACACCACCTAAAAAGGATATGAATTGGATTATGAAACTCAGTCTCACTTTGCCTTGCAGATTATTGCACTATATTCACACATCATAAGAGGGAAATACTTTTACAGTGCTTACTTGATCAGCTCATGACTTGTTATTACTCATATGAACCTAATTCATGGGATCTCCAATCACATAGGTTGGGTTACCATCATTTTTTATCTTCTCAAATGACAAAAAGTCTTACTCCCCTCAATGTTTCATTTAGTCTGTGAATTGACCAGATTCACCCTGACTACACATAATAATTTCATCTCACAACAGTTGTTTTATCACATTATGTCTCAGACACATGTCTTATCAATTGGAATACATACTAAGAGTTGTCTTAACTACTTAGTCTCATCACCAATCAATTTTACAACAACTAACTTTATTTAGTTGATTTTTATATTATGGCACCGCCACCAACAATAATTCATAATTACTAGTGAATTTTGAGATTCACATTGCATCATTTTATCCTTTAGTAAAGTACAAAGTTCATACCATCACCAAACAAAACTATAGAACATTGTTTAACATAGTCAACACCATTTAATTTTTCAACTATAAACGTTGCATTTAAACACATTACTATTGATTATCATATGTCTTTATATATGCAATATTACAACGACATATATATAATAAAAAGAGAAACTTAGATTGTTTCATAGAGTCAGATAGCACAACCTAAGCAAGAAACCCCTATACTTTCAAATATTTCATAATAGAGATATAATATTCATAACCTAAGCAAGAAACCCTTGCACTTTCAAATATTTTATAAAGTTTCTATTTTATTACAGCATAACAATTTATACATCAAAAAAAGTCTACATATGACAAATTAGCCAATTCAATAAATTGTTAGTTAATAGAAGCATTCGGTCAAACAAGCAAGCATAAAAAAATTACTATATCATCCCAAAGCATAAAACTCGTGTCTATTAATATGTACAAACATAAAGTGCTTCAAGTCAAATCTAAAAAGGTAATTCACTAACATTAAGGCAATGTGTCAGTTGCAAACATGAAACAAAATATAATTCTGGGCAATTTTTTTTTATTCCCTTAGAATTATCAAATGGAATATAATAGCAAATTAAACATTAAAAACACATACCACCGCAGTTGACATTTTATCAAATTCAAATAAACATTCATTCATTTTCTAATAGTCACACAAGAATCAGATTGACTTGAATACTACA
Source organism: Solanum appendiculatum (assembly GCA_018342035.1). Classification (NCBI taxonomy): domain Eukaryota; kingdom Viridiplantae; phylum Streptophyta; class Magnoliopsida; order Solanales; family Solanaceae; genus Solanum; species Solanum appendiculatum. The sequence continues at coordinate 590,256 of JAGDQO010000469.1, forward strand.
ATCATGTACCACCTCATCAAATGATGTCATTATTTTTAGCATAAAAATGCTTAGTAGCACCAAAAACTAACACCCAATTTTTCCTCATATTAGCCACAAGATACGCTGGAGAAATGATCACAATAATATATATCATCCTCTTAATCAAATTTAATTTTACTTAGCGAGATTTTCATTTCTCCAAATTTTCTACTACACCGAGGGATATATTGGCTCAATTTTGCCACACAAGAATTTATTAAAATTTAAAGAAGTGTGGTACGTACCTTATTGGCACAATGAAAACTTACCTAATATGTTTTCCTCTGTCATCAACTTTTGTACTCTACTGTTCTCACAATTTTCTATTGGAAGAAATATTATCTCCATTTATCTCAAGTCTCTAATCTCAATGCCTCCACATAATTAACCACTGAAAGCGGAAAGTTTTTATATGTGCCACTGCTTTGATAACAACTAATAAACCATTGCTTTGATAACAACTAGGGATCTCCTCGGCTGGAAACAATTTTTCTTCATATACCAGTCCCTATATTTTACGCTCTTTTTCTTCCAAATAATATATGTCTATTTATTTTATTCTTCTCCTTTTTTCAGAATAGAATTGCACCAATTGTGTAACGTATTTTCCATAAGAATAAAGGGAAAATATCCTTAAGATTATTGGAAATCTTACGGAAAATACCTTCTCCACAACAATTTTATGTGTATCCCCTAGGATTCAATAAGCTCTTCTAGTATAAAACTAGGAGCCAGAAACTAACAAAGATTCTTTTCATATCAAACCCAGCATATATATATATATATGCTAGAAAGATCTCTTCAAATCGTTAGACTTTAAGTTGCAATAGTAAAGTCCAATTGAGAGTAATTGATAGGAGCAATTAAAAGGTCAAAGAAACGGTCTTCTCATTAGTTACCCATTCAAGAATGATTAATTGGATGGAAACTAACATTATATTTAGATTAGGAGTAATTAATATTCTCTTTCAAGTATAATATAGGAGATAAAATAATTTCGTTAATTTTGAGATACTAGAATTATTTTTCCAACAAATCTATGTCCATCTTGTTGCAATAGGAATGAACAAAAAAAATTAGTTTTGACTAATGTGAAAAAGATACCAACTAGTGTTCCAAAGACTTTACCCCTAATGTTCTTAAACTATATTATGAGTAGCTAGATAATTTTCTTGGATTTTGATGAAACCTTTTGTAGGATGAATTCTTGTTACATTTTTATATAGTTGATCGTCGTTCTTTTATCTCTATCAATTGACTGGCCAACGTTTAATGTTGCTTTTATATCTTGTTGTTCCAGAGAGAGATTATGAGATTAGGTATTAGTTGAACAACGTCACTTCAAAGTATTAAGAGATTAATGCCTGAGATTTAAAAGTGGAGGTTAGAGATAACAAAGTCTTGACGCAATCTAAGTCATGAATAGATTAATCGGCTCACTAGGGTTCATTCGAGAGAATAACGCTCGAAAATTATTACTACACTTGGTCGAATGATATTTGTAGAAAGAGAAGATTCATGATTTATAGAGATTAGTTCGGTGATATCATAGCAAACGTAGCTAGAATGAATTTGACAATTAGGGAAATCATAACTCTAGGCCTCCTTAATCTTGAAGTCAACACAATCTTTTTAGTTGATAATTTTTATTGCTTTAATATCTGTTATAAATAAGAATCTTATTTAAAATTAAATAATTGCTCAAACATATTTTTTTAGTGATATTTAATAGTTATAACTAAATCTTAGTTCTCTGTGAAATTCGATTCCTGACTTAAAAACCGAATTATATTTGCAGCGACCGCTTATCCTTTTTAGGACGAGTTTTGGGTGTGATGAGTGCTCACTTTTGATCTCAAGCTGGTGTTTGCAGCTCATGCTCTTCCTCGACATATATGTCGACCTTAGCCTCTACCCTAGCTAGGGCTCCACCAGTAGACGAACTCATCCTAGTGATCTGAGAAAGAATGGAATAAATGAAGTTTGGAAGTTGCTACCGTCCAAAAACGCACAATAAGGAACAAGAAAAATAAAGTATTCCTGAGAATATACTATAGCCTCTCGAAGATAAGTTACGGACGTCATCGTACCAATCCGAGAGACTCTTATAAGCAATTGCTCCTGTATATAGGTAGAAAAGCTATATTGGTGCCCAAATTTTTATTTGGATAAGAGACACATGCATGTCATAAATTTAAATCAATAGTTGAGATTTAATAAATTAAAAAAAGTCTTAATCATGATTAAGATAATAAATTATTTTCATATGTTTATTTTTTAAAAAAAATTTATCCCACCATTTAAAGATTGTGATGAAGGCTTTGGAATTAATTAAAGATTTAATAAATTAATGATAATAGATAAAACAAAATAAAGATAAGCTTTGGAAAATAATTGCAATATTTAAAGAGAAGATAAATTTGAATACTTCTACTTTAAAAGAATAAATTACTACTAGAGTTTTGAAACTTATTTTTAGTTGATCAAGTAAATTATGTAGCAATCAAATATTTGAATAATTGACAAAATTAATGTTAATGTAACAAAAAATAATTAAAGATACATACCTTAAGCGTCTGAAGTCCTATAATTGAGTTGCTTTAAAAATATAAAAGGATAAAGGAAAAAAGAAAGAATAAATATCGTTGCTAGAATTTTGGAATTGTCTTATATTTGAAGTATAAATATATAAAATATTTATATTTTAATCATGGTTAGATCGTGTTTGGCCTTGATTCTAAAAACGGCTTAGTTTTAGAATTTTTTTAAAAAAATAGCTTTTTAGAAAAGTGCTTTTGAAAAAATAATAATTTGGGTTTGGCTAATTCATTGCAAGAGTACTTTTGATTACATTGTGTTTGACTTATATTTTTTAAAAGTGCTTTTGAGAGTCAAATTATTAAGAGGCAAGTATCAATGTACTTTAATTATTAAGATTATTTTATAAAAGAATTTTGAATATCTATTATAAAAGTTTTGATTAAACTAAAATGTACATGTTCAACTTTTCAATCAATATTAATTTTAATCTTATCCTGTAAAATAATATGTAAAATAATATAAAAAACGTAAAATTAAAAAGAATTTTTTAATTAAAAATAAAAAATAAAATCTTAATCAAATTTAACCAAACATATGAGATATGATAATTAATTAATAAGTGATACATTGGTAAATATATATGAAAGATATATTTTGGTCTTTAAAAAATAATTTTTTACTTCAATTTCTTCTATTTTTTTAAAAAGTTGAAACTTTAGATTCCTCCAAATAAGAGATACATTGTTTCTACTTCCATTTAAAAATATTTTTTACTGATTTGCCAAACCTCTTAGTTTTTCAAAATAAATATTTGTTTCAAAATAAACTTTTTGGAGCTCCAACATCAATATCTAATAGACAGTAAGACTTATCAAAAGCTGATGTGGAAGTCCACAAGCAGAAGGAGCAAGGTAGGACCTAAAAAGTGAAGAATATTGTGACATGTCAAATCCTCCAACTTACGTGTCTGCACAAAAGTAACACCCCATCTTCCACGACACATCCTCAATTCACACACGAGTAATTTGTGTTCACGCACATGCTTCAATTCTGTCACTCTAAAATTCATTACCGCGTAATCTGAACACGTTATTTTGACCCACAATTTTCTACCAGACATATATAACAGCCGCAACTATTAATTTTATTATCATCAAGCATCCATCATTTCTCCCAAAACAACAATTAACTATCACTAAATTTATCAAATTGATAACTGAATGGTGAAACCTACAAAATCATCTTCTTTTTCATTATCTTCGTCTAATTCATCGTCACCAAAGTACAAAGGAGTTCGTAAGAGAAAATGGGGAAAGTGGGTTACTGAAGTTAGATTACCCAACAGTAGAGAAAGGATTTGGTTGGGTTCTTATGATACACCTGAGAAAGCTGCCAGGGCATTCGACGCAGCACAATTTTGCTTGCGTCGCGACGCTACCAAATTCATGAATTTTCCAGATAACCCCCCTGAAATTATTAACGGAAGGTCTATGAGTGCTGCCGAAATACAGGTGGCCGCTGCCCGGTTTGCCAACTCGGATCCGGAGCTCCGAGAAAGCAATTCGGGTCAAATAGATAATTCGGATCTTTCATTCATATCGTTACATGTGGAGTCGCCATCTACTTCAGTTTCTGATGTGGTGGTCCAAGCAAAGGATGAGATGACTGAAATGACCCTTGATTCTGGATTTGTAGACATGTTTCTCTCGTTAGATAATGTCAATAACAATGAGTACGATTTTGGGATGTTTTCGGGATTTGATGATCTCGCCGGTGACTTTTTTATACCACCGTTGCTCAATATCGACTCTGTTGAAGACAACTATGATGGGTTCTCTTCACAAGGATCATTTCTTTGGAACTTCTGAAATTTTTTCAAGAATTTTTTGGCAAAGGTGTAACAATTCTAGAATTTTTTTTTGCTCTAGAAATGTTGCCTCTTTTGTCCTTTAAAAATTTAAGAATATTCTTTTATTTCATTTTTAGTTCTATATGTGGCCAACAAGAATTTTGTATTGTAGGCTCCATGGGTTCATTTTGTGGTATCTAATCAAAATCAACATCAATATACTATTAAAGTTATAAGCAAATGAGATTTCCTACGTCTTTTGTGAATCATGCAATTTGTTTTGTTTCTTACCATGTAAATGAAATTACATCTTGTATCATGTCACATATATATTATTGATTTTTTTCCAGTATTGCTACATAGTATAATTCAATATCTGCTAACTGTTTCATGTCTGCAATAAAATTGGTAACTTAATTATATTGTTGTAGTTTTATTTCTTCTTGTTACTACTGGTACTTAAATGTGAATATACTTTTCTTTAGGACAGTCCAGTACTAATCAAAAAGTAACAAATCATATTGTAGTTATCACCCATTTGAATATCATTGTAGTTACTGTATTTTTAATATTAGAATCTATGGTCAGATGATCTCCTCTCTGCCTATATATAATACTATCTTTACTCAGTTTAAATATGGATAATATCTTCTATATACTTTGCTATATACGTCTAACGATACTCATGGTTGTTTTATGATTTTTGTGTTCATTTTTTTCCTACTTTATCATTTTCTCGTAGCTTCTGTATGATATTTGTGGTGGTTAGACGGGTTTTGAAAAAGAGTTTTTCAATTTGAAAAGTTAAACAATTTTGACCAAAGTCAACATTTGAGCAAGATGTGTTTGAAATAGAATTTTGACAGTTCTATTACGTCCCAAAGGTGATTTTTGAGTTGGTTGGATAGTTGGTTCGGGTTTCGAGGCATTCAAATGCGATTTATGTCATTTTTAGTTGGAATTTTAAAAATTTAGGAGCTAAGAGTTAACTTCAAACATTTCGTCAAGATGACCCAGTATGAACGATTTGATTATTTTACTAGGTCCGAAATATGATTTTTAGTTGAGTTAGATGTTTGGTTTGTTTTCACGGGTTTCCGAAGGAATCTCAAAGGTCCATTCGGAAAATTTTGAGAGTTGGAAGATATGTAATTGGTTTTCTAATTTATGGTGCCAGATATTTCATTCTTCGCATTTGTGAAGATGGGGCAATGTCCGCGTAGAAGGATGGCTAGTAGGCTTAGCAATCGCGAGCCTGGCATCACGTTTGTAACAGATAATCAAGGGTCAGGTCAACTTTGGTCTTTGTGATCGCAGGACTTGGGTGATTGGCCCGAGTTCTTACATATTTGATCAAATTGGGATCGTTCAAAGGCTTTAAGGAAGGTCAACATCATAACTTCACTTTTCAGACACCGATTAAGGGAAGTTGGGATATCATTTGACTCTTATAAAGTGTTCGTGTAATTGATTGAATAAAGTGTTAATGGGTGTTGAAAATTTCGTATAAGTGAGATGATGAGCATTTATGCGGATATCGATGCTATGCTATGGATAATTGACTTTCTTTCCGATTTGTTGAATTATGTGAGCATGTGATCTTGATTTCTAGCTGTAGCATTGATTAAATACTTGTGTTGCTCTCTTAATATCATCAATATGATTGATATCTGAAAGGTTGCATGTGAAAAGATTGTTTAATTTCTTTTCCATCAACTTATTCTCGTTGTTGGTTATTTTGGACTTAATTATGATTATCTATGTTGAGGGTTGAATCTGATGTTGGATTTTTTGTATTTGGCATTGTATTCCAAGCACATTGACTTTGAAGAAGTTAAAAGATAAATTCTAATATAGATTTACCTAGGTATATAAAATTTATTCGGTACAAGATGTTGCATTTACGACATTCCATTAAATTTATCGGGTACAAAATATGTATATGAACTTCGTGAGTCCCCATGGATATCGATTATTCACACTTTGAAAGCAGGTTAATACATATTTTAGCCAGGTCATATAAATTTCATTTCATCATCATCAAATTCCGTATGAATTATGAGTGTTGAATTGATAAAATGAAGTTGAAAGTGGTTTATGTCCTTCCTGTTATTTGTTAGCTGGCACAAACTGGTTTGGAAGAAAATTGTAGTTTTTTCATCAGGTCTCAGGGTTGATTTTATATATTGACCCACTTTTTTATTCTAATTTTTATATTGTGATATGTGTATCGATAGACTCATATTTTCATCTTCATTATAATTTTGATAGATTGGGAATATTATGAGGTTCTGCACAAACGAAAAGTGGTGGTATGAGGAGTTGTGGCGCGTTTGCTCGTCATTTGAGATAAATTATGGCTTACTCTTCATAGACTTAGCTTGGATAGTAACTTGTTGTATAAAGCATGTTATGGATTGGGAAAAATATTAGGTTCGGAGGATTGGATGAATTGAATCAATGTTGTGGAATTTGAGAATGAAATTTACCTAATAGATGGCTTATGACTTGAAATTCTATCGTTGTCGAGTTTTACTAAATTTCATGAATCTTATCGTATATGAGAGGTTGTTCTATCAAGATGGACATTGTTTTAAAAGTAAAATGCTTAAAAAGTGATGAAATTAGGCCTAAAGACACTACTTTGAAAGTAAATTTGTTATTCGAGAAGGCTTGAAGTCTACGGTTGTCACGATCCAAAAATTGAGTGTGATGAAACCTGCCTTATCTCAGCAAGACATGTCAGCCTAAACAACCCTCAACAAGGTTAAAAATGCAGAAGTAAGAAAGAAATAAGGAACTAAACATAATATATATATACTAGCATGAAATTCTGAGGATTACATCGGTCAAAACTTCAAGTTTTTATACAGTAGAATTCTGACGATTCCATTGCCTCTAGAACGTCAAGTTTGGTCTAGAGGGACCTTTGGTTCAGGCCTCAAGGCTTCTAGATTTTTTTAGCAACCTTGTGGCTTATGGCTAAAATGGATCCTTGGGTATGGGACACACTTTTCATCAAGACGATCTCCGATGGAAGTTTTGACATTTCCATTGAGTCTGGAATGTTAAAGTTTATTGGGTAGCATAGTTTGTTTGTCTGCATGGATTTTTGAATCAATCTCGAGCACCTGAGCAGAGTACATTGGGATTTAGCAAGTTTGGATTGGTGCATGTTCTTGTATAGCAGCCTTGGACCACTTTAGTGTCTGGCACTTTAGTTGCCTTGGCTCACTTTAGTGATGGTTATAGCAGCCAAGGGACCTCTTTAATAGGGCTTGCAAGTAAGGAGCCTAGCCGCTTTAGTGGCCACTTCTTAAATGAACAAGTGACTGCTTTAGCGGTCATCGCTGGCAGTTTATATCTATTTTCAGCTCTTATTTCATTTTATGTTCTTCAGTTGTGAAGCTTTGTGAGTTCAATTTCTATGTTCCATTGCTTGTTATTGTAGGAAAGTGCATTGGGTCATTCATAGGGTTGTTGACTATGTGTTTAACCTGTAAGTCTCCTTCAATTTCCTCCATTTAAGTCTTTAATAGTGAATTCTTGATCTTGTGGCACATGATCTATTTTAGCCCATTTTAAAGCTCGGATTGTGCTTGTTTTTGTGGAAAAGGTTCCTTGAGTTGAATGGGACCTATTGATGGTATCAATTTTAGGATTCCTCACCTAAGTCCCATAAAGCCGTTTTAACTAATTTTTAGTCCCGTTTTAAATTATTGCGAATTGGGTGTCAAAATGTCCATATTAACACTATGATAATTGATTTGATAGTGTTGAAGCGATCGAAGGAAATTCAGAAAGCTAAATATCTTGTTTATTGGACTTTGGAGCGCACATAACCGGCCTTGAGATAGGCTACGACTTAACGATCTTAGACTGTGCTTGTGTTAGTATTTACATGGTGTTTAGCTAGTTTTGGGAGGGTTATTGGCATGATTCCTTTTTAGTTGATAAAATTCTTTCCTTAGCTTCATTTTCAGATATTTCGGGGGAAGATAAGTATGTTAACTTACTTTCAATGTCTATCATGCCATGTTGAGCTCTATGCCTATTGTTTTGTTATTTGTGACTTATTTATGGCCTTAGCCTAGGTGTAGGCTTGTGATTGATGTAGAATTGCTATTTGGAGCTGTAATGCCTCAGGAAATCCTCTGACGTTGGTTCAAACGGTCTTAGCTCCCTATAGACTAATAAGTATACTTGGGTCTGAAAGTGTGCAGCCTTGGCTCGCTGTTAACTCCGCCTGATTAAATTTCTATCTCCAATCTTCCTAGATGGTGGCCCCGATGTTTTTACTTGGTGATTTTGTGCCTTTTTTTTGAAGTTTTTGATTTAGGTAAAGATTGAGTTGTTATGGATTATGGTTGGGAGTCGACCCATGGAATCCCATTAATATAGGTTTCTGGTGGAGATGAGATGATCTGGAGTGTTGTAGCCACGGTTGAGTTCAGGCATAAACTGTAGCCATGGTCGAGTCAGTGCATATCTCTTACTCAGGTTTGAGTACTGACATTATGGTTTTATCAGGTTCTTTGGGGTGCTTTCACTGCGGTTCGAGTCCGAGTTCGGTTATCTCAATTTGAAATGTATTTAGTCTTTCCTTGGGTATCATTTGCTCTTTTGTGTACTCTTTGGTATTATGAAGGTTCGTTTAGGTTCTTTTCCTTTCAATTATGCACGTGTGTACCTTCTGGGCCTATGGGGCTCTAGTTAGGTTATGGTTAGCTGCTTTACTTTATCATTTCATTTCTTGTTAGATTATTGAGGCGCATGATCAGGCTTTTCGCTATTGTTCCTTTCTTATGCCTCTTTGATGCCCTTTTACTTGTCACTTTACTTTATCTATTTACTTTCCAAGCTGAGTCAGCCTTTGATGCCTAGTAGGTACCCGTTGTTTTGGTACTCATGCTACGCTCTGCATCTGTTTTCCTGATGCAGATCTGAGTGCAAGCCGACAACGTTGATCTTGTGCATAGCAGCTGGTATATTCGAAGATCAAGGGTGAGCTGATGGCGTTCTAATTCGATTCATCTCCATTTGTATATATTTTTTGACTAGTCTTTTGTATTCATGCCAAGTTTGTACCAACTTTTTTTATTTTCGATCTTGTACTCATTTTGGCGACTTTGTTCCATCGTTCACCAGGTCGTGGGATTGGATCATGTATTGTTGTGTATAGTTATGTCATTTCTTCCGAACTGCTGTTTATTTCCTTATTATATTGTTATTTCCATTGATTTAAGGTTTCTATTCATTAGGCTCATTACTTGTCATTCTGGGATATGGGTTGGCTTACCTAATGGTGGGTGTTGATAGGTGCCATCATTACTCGAGTTTTCAGGCCGTGACAGTCTCTAAATACAAAAGACTAGTCATAAATATACAAAAGGATTTTGTTCAACCACAATCATTTTAATTTTTTTATATTTAATAATAAGATATTGTCACAACCTGATTTCTCTGGTCATGACGACACCTACTATAACCCACAAATAGGTAAGCCAACCCGTAATCCAGAACAACAAGTAATGAGTATAAGGGTAGAACTAAACATAAATATCACTAGCCAATAAAATAAGACAGAAATGGAAGAAAACCAAAATCTATATAGAGTACAATCCCTCCCAGAAATTAGAAGTCACGAGTATAGAGCTGTCTAACATGAAAAATACAAGTCTCAAAACTGGAAAACAACAAGCCGTCTCAAAGGCAAAAAACTAGCTAAACATATGTATAGAAGGAGACAGGCTGGTCCAGGAACCCAAGTGCTCACCCTCGTCTCCGGTCTCCAAAAGCTGCAAAAGATTTTATGAACGATCAACACTAGTAGCTGGTACTAGGGCTTGCATCACAACAAGATGCAGAGTGTAGCATGAGTACCAAAACAAAGGTACTCAGTACGCATCACAGACTGAGTGAGCAAGAAAGGTAAAAAGACTACGAAAAGATAGAATCTAGACACAAAGAGAGGTCAAAGAGGATATGAAAGAAAGTACACGAACATATCGAAATTATATCTAAGTACAATCAAACTAAACCTAACTGGACCCCCATAAGCCAAGAAGGTACACTCATTCTAAAGTTTAAATAAAATCCGAACGGACCCCCATAAGCACGACACGTACGTAGAATAGCTAAAACGACAAGAGAGAAGAGTACCACGAATAAAAAGCCGGGCTCTCGGCCTAAGTAACCATATTATCCAGTCAACTCCCAGCCCAGCTAGCAAGAGTGACAATCAATCCAGGCTGCCCAGATAACCAGTCCACTCCTAGCCAGCTAGCAAGAGTGACCCAGGGGTGTGTCGACTCTGAAAAGGATCTCAGATATCAAGGTCGCCCAGCTTTCCAGTCCACTCTGAGGGTTGTAAGCCGCCCAGCTAGCCAGAGTGACCCGGGGGTGTGTCGACTCTAATAAGGATCTCAGATATCAATGTCGCCCAGCCAGCCAGTCCATTCCCAGGGGCGTAAGCTGCCCAACTAGAAAGAGTGACCTGGGGGTGTGTTGACTCTGAAGAGGATCTCAAGTAGGCTCCAAGCCTGAAATAGTCCAATCCCGAGAAAGCGCAAAACCTCTGGTAACGTATCGGAGCCGCTGAAATAGGGAGAGAAGAAAGAAAGTACACAAAGCTGTGAAAACGCCTAAGCTAAGGCTCATACTATCAGACCTAAGTCTGCTATTCCAGTCTATAAGGATCTAGTTCGTTCGTAATGACGTCGGAGACGTAAACAAAGTTACGAGGCTTGCGAGTCTAAGACAACACTAGTCTATCCTAGGCTAAGGATGAACATGCTTCATATAACAAGTAGCCAATGCAAGTAGTTCACAACAGTATGCAAGAACACACATTAACCTTAACTAGCATGGTACTACACCCAAAATAATACCGATCAATCCTAAAACATGGCATCTAAGAAAAAAACTAAGAATAACTAGGTACCTGCCCCCAATTCACTCTAATCAACATGTATTTACACAATCCAGCTCAATCTATAGGGAAAGGAAGTTGTAGCCTACCAGTAGGCTGACCACGCGCGCTCTAAATCACAAGGCCGGAGCTTTTTCTTTTCGAACGGCCTCTGAACCCTTCCACACTATAAAAAATAGGATCACAACGTTAGTACGGTTGTTTAGACACCAAAAACATATAAAATAGAGACGGACCAATATCGGAGTCAAACAGGAATTGCTGGACTCGCGCCAAAATTTTCGGAATTGACTCTATCAAGAGGTCCTAATAAATGTCCGAAATTTGTGTTCCAAAATTCAACACCATTCGGGGCTCAGAACAACAAATTCAATATTCATGCAAAAACAACAACAAATAAGCCAAGGCAGCCTATAAATTCGGGAATTCACCTAACACTCCCGGATCACCCAACGAGGAAGACACCACTTTCAAGATCACTCAGGTCTTTGAATCACTGAAAACGGAGCTCAAACGGAGGAGAAATTACCAAATCAATGACCAACTAAGGCTGAAAATTACGTCCACCGTTTTAAATAAAACACTGCCCGACCTTCTCTTAAGCAGCCACTAATGTCGGATAAGTGACAGGCCTCAATGTGGCGGGCCTCACTTTTGTGAAATCCTAGCCAAAAAGCGAGCCTCACTTCAATGAACCAAGCCGCAAAAGCGAATCCAGGGTCGCTTTAGAGACAACCGCCTGATTGGCTGGCCTCACTTTTATGGAGCCCTGATGACAAAAGTGGTGTTCTCTTAAGCGAACCCAGGGGCACAAAAGCGGCTGCACTAGAATTTAGGCAACTGAATTTTAAGTAATGTCCCCTGAGGGCTCGAGATTAGTTCAGAACCCCACGCACACAAATGAAATATGCAAACCACTCAAATTTGACATTCTGGACTCAATAGAGCAGTCAAAACTTCCATACGAGGTCATCTCGACATAATATGGGTCCCCACCCAACTCCATTTTGAAGTCAAACTCCATAAGAGGGATTAGAATTGGCCCAGAGACCTCAAGATCCAAACGAAGGGTCGTTCTAGACCAAACGCAACATCACAGAGCTAACGGCGCTGACGGAATTCTCATCTGAGCTCGTTTACTCAGAATGTTGACCAAAGTTAAACTTAGGCCTTAACTTGAAAGTTAAAACGCCTAATTACACAGACTCTCACTGAAAGCCTCGAAAGTGATGCCGACCATGATACTAGTCTAAAATAACCCTTTTACAGGAGATGGAATCATGCGAATTTGATTTTGAGGTTATCATCTTGAACTTTTGATCAAAACTGGCCGTTTAAGGTTTAAAAGCTCCAAATCACTAAAACTCACACAAAAACAAAAACGAACAACCTGGTGGCCGAACTGTCAGTCCCAACAAGTCTTAAATGACTTGCAGTCTCTATAGGAATGCTCTAAAGGATGAATAGGAGGCAGAAACACAGAAATGATCTGGAGGTCATTACAACATCAACTACTAAAAAGGACTTCCGTCCATGAAAGTAAGAGTCAAGAAGTACCTGAAGGCTCAAACAAGCCAGGAAACTGCTCCCACATATCATGCTCGATCTCCTAGGTAGCCTCTTTAATTGAATGATGCTTCCAATGGACCTTAACCATAGGAACGGCTATCTAGCACAACCACGGCACATCTCTGGCTAGAATGGCAATTGGCTCCTCTACAAAGGTCAAGTGGTCATCCAACTCTACTGCATCATACTAAAGCATACGTGACTCATCTGGAACATACCAGCGCAGCATCGAAACATGGAAAATTGGGTGGATAGCTGAGAACACTAGAGGTAAAGCTAACTCCCTTGCAACCTCTCCAATCGTCCGGAGGATCTCAAAAGGCCCAATATACCTGGGGCTAAGCTTGCCTCGTTTCCCAAATCTCATCACACCCTTAATGGGTGACACATGGAGAAAGACTCTATCACCAACTAAAAACCTCAAAGGATGCCGCCTATTATCAACATAACTCTTGGCGTACTCTGAGTTGTCCAAAATTTATCCTGAATAAGCCACCTGGTCCAAAGCCACTTGAATCAAGTCCATACCACACAGTCTAGGATCTTTGGACTCAAAGCAACCAACCAAATAGCGACAACGCGTACCATATAAGGCCTCGAACGGGGCCATCTAAATGCTAGAGTGGTAGTTGTTGTTGTGCGCAAACTCAGCCATAGGCAAGAATTGGTTCGACTGACCTCCAAACTCCAAAACACAAGAACGCAATATATTCTCAAGAATCTAAATAGTATGCTTCGACTGACCATTAGTCTGCTGGTGGAAGGCTGTGGTAAGTCAACGCGAGTGCCCAACTTTTCTCGAAAGGTCCTCCAAAATCTAGAAGTGAACTGAGCACCCTGATCTGATATAATAGAGAGCGACACACCATGAAGATAGACTACCTCTTGAATCTAGATATGAGCAAGCCTCTCAGTCCTGAATGAAGAATGAACATGGAAGAAGTATGGTGACTTGGTCAATCGATTAACGATGACCCAAATGCTGTCAACACCTCTAGAGGTCTGATGAAAACTTGCCATAAAGTCCATAGTGATGCGATCCCACTTCCACTCCGGAATGGGTAATCCCTGGAACTCACCACCAGGTTTCAAATGTTCGGCCTTCACCTACCGGTAACTCAGGCAATGGGTAACATAGTCTGCAATATCTCTCCTCATGCTACATCACCAGTTGTGCTGCCTCAAATCATGATACATCTTCACGGTGCCCAGATAGATAGAGTATTTAGAATCATGGGCCTCATGAAATATCAGTTGGATCAAACCTCTAACTCTCGGAACACAAATATGGCCTACAAATCTCAAAACCTCATCTGAATCTAAGATAGCCTGACCAACATCACCCACGAACACCAGATCTTAAAGTTTTACCAAGGTCTCATCCTCAAATTGATGGCTACGGATCTGATCAAGCAAAGAGGATTGAACTCCCACATAGGATAAGACATGCCTAGAATCTAAAACATCCAACCAAATCATCTGATTAGCTAAGGATTGAAATGTCTAAAGCTAAAGGTCGTTCCACGGTAGACATGAAGGCTAGACTACCCATACTCACTTTTCTCCTTCTTAAGGCGTCTTCTACCACATTCACCTTGCCCAGATGATAGAGAATAGAGTTGTCATAGTCCTTTAGAAGCTCAATCCAGCGATGCTGCCTCGAATTAAGGTCCCTCTGTCTAATAATGTACTAAAGAATCTTGTGATTAGTGTAGATCTCACAACGAACTCCATACATGTAGTGCCTCCAAATCTTAAGCACAAAAACTACTGCTGCTAACTCTAAGTCATGGGTGGGGTAGTTGCCCTCATGTAGCCTAAACTGCCTCGATGCATAAGAAATAACCCAGCCCGGCATATCAATATACAAGCCAAAAAAATGTCGGATGCATCACAATAGACTGTGAAGCCCTCACCTTCAACTAGAAGAGTCAATATGGGAGCAGTAGTCAAGAACTCCTTGAGCTTCCAGAAGTTCAACACACACTCCCCAGACCACTGAAAGGGAATATCAAGGTGAGTCAACTGAGTCAGAGGTGCTGCAATATAGAAGAAGCCCTCCACAAATTGTCTATAGTAGCCTGATAATCTGATGAAACTTCAAACCTAAGCAACCAAAGTGGGCCTAGTCCAATCACGAATAGCCTCAATCATAGCCAGATCTATCATGATGCCATCCTTGTACACAACGTGTCCTAAGAATGTTGTAGACTCAAGAAAAAACTTGCACTTTGAGAACTTGGTTTAAAGTTTCTACTCTTTTAAAGTCCGAAGCACAATTATCAGATGTTGCTCATGATCACTCCTGCTCCGTGAGGATACCAAAATGTCATCTATGAACACAATGATGAACTAATCAAGATACAACTGAAACACCCGTGTCATCAAGTCAATAAAGGCGGCAAGGGCATTAATCATCCCAAAAGACATCACGAGGAACTCATAGTGGCCATATCGAGTCTTAAATGTGGTCTTAGGGATATACGGTGCTCTAATCCTCATGTGATGGTAACCGGACCTCAGATCAATCTTTGAAAATACTACGGTACCCTGAAGCTAGTCGAACATGTCATCAATCCTAGGCATGTGGTAGTGGTTCTTCACCGTCACCTTATTCAGCTGCCTATAGTCAAAACATATACGTATCGTACCGTCTTTATTTTTCACAAAGAGAATGGGAGCACACCAAGGTGATACACTAGGCATGATGAACCCCTTACCCAAGAGGTCCTGAAGCTGAACACTACGCTTCTTGAACTCTGCAGGAGCCATTCGATATGGTAGAACATAAATAGGCGGAGTACTCGACTCAAGCTGAGTAGGAAAATCAATATCATGCTCTAGGGGTAGACCAAGTAGGTCTGTAGGAAACATATCTAAGAAATCACAAACAACTGGAACTGACTCAATTAGAGGTACCTCTTTACTCACATTACGCACATAGGCCAAATAAGATAAACACCCTCTAGCCACCAGCCTCTGAGCTCGAACAAAAGAGATAACTCTAACCAGTGTGCTACTAAAGGAGCCCTGCCACACCACTGGGGAATACCAAGCATGTAACAACTTAGAATTTGGTGAATTGGGTTTGGATGGTGTAAGGAAGGTTAAGGGTTATGTTCACAACCCCTAGCCTAATTGTGAATCCTTTATGGTAGCCTAAACAGCTCGTGAAGGGTCCACGACCCGTACAGGGAGTTGGAGGTTGCCCGTTCAAAGTGGCCCCAATCCTCACAACCCCCTTCATGGATCGTGAATGGCTAAAAGGTCCACGAAGGCTTCCATATAAGTCACCCATCATCTTTTTAAGTCAGAGCTATTTTAGTCTTTCCCTATGTGTTTAATACAAAAGCTGTGTCGTTTTAACCCCTATTCTAAGCCCCATATATGAGATTTATGTCCTAGAGCTACCCATACTAAGATCATTCTCCTAAAACCCAAATTCCCTCCAAGTTCTTTCCAAAATTTCTCTCACTAAAGCTTAGGAAGAAGAAGCTAGAGTTTCAATCAAAGATCTCTAAATCACCATAGGTTTTGGGTTTTGATCATTGAGGTATCTTAGTATTCACCTATGGAGTCCTTTCCTCCATAGGGTTCCCAAGATCTTCAAATTTTACAAGTTAAATTCTCAATTCAAAGTTAGGGTTTTATTCAATCTTCATGAGTTCTCTTCAATTATGATTTTATAGACTAATTTCTATCTTTTAATGCCTGAATTGAAGTAACTACATGATTTTGATTTGAATTCACATGAACCCATGCATGATCCATGATTTTAAACTATGAACATATGATGAAGCTTATGAATTATGAAATATGAATTTATGAAGATATGCATGCTTTCATGGAATTGATGTAAATAACTTGAGGATGCTTTGAGATGAAAGTATCAATGTTATTGTGAAATATTTTCTCACATGCTACTATGATCATGATTGTGAAAGGTATTTCTCACGTATGGATTCACATTGGTGAAAGGTTTTCTCGCCTATGATTGAATTGTGTTTTAAGTAGCTATTCTATGTTTTTTGTTTCAAGATGTGTATTAGAATTGATCATTGCCTTTCCTATGTTATAATGATATTTGATTTTTATCTATTTCATTAGGATTTTGACTTAGCACCAAGGGGGCTTTGAGGTGGAGGCTCAAATAGGGTAGTCTCTAGTAGCAACCTCTAGTCCTAAACTACATGCCCCCATAGGATTTGTCTTAAATGACCTAGCTAAGATCCACTTGAGAAAAATATGATATGTACAGGTTCTACCTTGGCAAGTAGAATCTCCTTCTTTCGGTATGAGAGATGTATCGAATTTCATGATATAGCTCTCATGGTCTTATTATTGGTTAAAGCTAATATCCCACAAAATGAATATGTTTCTTCAAAGCTTTCTTATGTCTCTTCTTTTAAACATATTGACCATATCTTATGATTTATATGTTGTTGCTTCTTTAAGCTTTCAAATGTACAAATGGTAGTCATGCATTACATAATTAAGCTATCCATGATATCATGTCTATCTACGCATTGCTATAATACTTAGTACATTCCATGTACTAATGCATACTTGTGCCTATATTGTTTCACTAATGTAAGGTCCGAAAGCTCCTACTTCACATACTCATGACTACTTGCTCCCTCTCTTGGTACTTAAAGATTGGTGAGTTCTCAGGTTTCGAGGACCATGACATTTTTATTGCTTTCTTTATTTTAGTTTTTAGACATTGTATGTGGTGTATCGATTATGTCCCAACTAGTTCTATTGATGTATTAGACTTTCCTTTTGTCAAACTCTTTTATGATATGAGATTGCTACTCTTGAAATCTTTTTTTCTATTATCTTGTATGATGTATGCTAAGTGGCTTGTATAGGACCTTTTGGAGTTCTATACTACTCCTAGAGTATACTTTGGATCGTGACAAACTTGGTATTCAGAGCACAAGGTTTAGAAAGGTCTTAGAATGTCTCATAAGCCACGTCGAGTAGAGTCTTGTTCATAAGTGTGAAGCGCACCACATTTATGAATAGGAAGCTATAAGATGTTTAAGAAACTCCACTTCTTTCATCATTCTATAGTCGTGCGATAGAGTATAAATCTTTATGTCTCTCTCCTAATCTTTATCTGATGCTTTTTAGGATATGGCCCCTTGAAAAATATATGTTAGAAGGAATGTGGGTGTGAATGTAGAACAAAAACCCCTTAAGTCACAACCAACGTTTTGGCCAAACAAGTGACTAATGCGGAGTTCTGAGCCGCTTTCCAAGTATTGGCTCAAGCCATGACTACCCAAGCCAACAGAGAGGCTAGTGTTCCCGTGAACCCAAATGTGGGTACTTCAGCAACTAGAGTAATGGGACTTCACTAGAATAAATCCCCTAGAGTTTCATAGTTCCAAGGTTGAGAAAGATCCTCAAGAGCTCATTGATGAGGTGTATAAGATTTTGATGATCATAGGAGTGATGCCGGTGGAAAAGGTAGAATTGGCCGCTTATCAACTCAAGGGTGTTCCTCAAGTGTGGTTCGAATAATGGAAAAGTGAGAGGGTGGTTGATGCGAGTTCTCTTGATTGAGAGAAATTCAAAAGACTTTTTCTTGATTATTTATTTCCTCTTGAAATGAGAGAAGTGAAAGTTCTTGAGTACATTAACCTTCATCAAGGAAATATGAATGTGAAGGAGTGTGCTTTGAAGTTCACTCAATTGTCTAGATATGCTCCAACTGTGGTTGTCGATCCTAGGGCAAAGATAAGCAAGTTTGTTTTGGGAGTGTTCGAAATTGTGGTTAAGGAATGTCATATTGCCATGCTTATTAAGGAAATGGACATTTCTCGTTTAATGGTTCATGCTCAACAAATTGAAGAGGAAAAGCTTAAGGAAAGGCCAAGGGAGGCAAAGAGGGCAAAGATCGGTGTTGGTGACTTTTCACATTCAAGGTTCGATGGACAAGGTCGTTCGAGCTTCCGACAAATGTTTTCCGATCAAGGTTCCTCCATTGCTCTGTCTCGTAAGTTCAACAATGAAAGGGTTTATAACTCTAAACCTCAAGGAGGAAGTGGTGGTGGAAATGGATCTTTATTTCCCACATGCCAAAAGTGTGGCAAGAGTCATTTGGGAAAATACTTGATGGGTACGGATAATGTTTTGGTTGTGGTAAGAGTGATCACCGCTTAAGAGATTGCCCATCTAGAATCAACAAGGGAAAATATGGTAGGCAAGCTCCGCCTAGTGGTTGGAATTTGAGTGCTCCTAAACAAAAGTGATTCTATGCACTAAAAGCTTGACATGATCAAGAGGGGTCTCTCGATGTGGTTACCGGTATGTTGAAAGTCTTTCATCATGATGTTTATGATTTTCTTGATCCCAGTGCTACTTTATCATTTGTGACGTCATATGCGGCTATGAGATTTGAAGTTCTTTCGAATGTGTTGTCAGACCCTTTTTCTGTCTTTACTCTTATTGGTGAATCTATTGTGGCTAAGAGAGTCTATAGAAAGTGTCCCATCTCCTTATCCCATAGAGTCACTTATGTTGATCTTATAGAGCTTGATATGTTGGATTTCAATATTATTCTTGGTATTGATTGGCTTTATTCTTTCTATGCTTCTGTTGATTGTAGAACTCGAGTGGTTAAGTTTCAGTTTCCAAATGAGCCCGTCTTAGACTAGAAATGGGGAAATTCTACTCCTAAGGGTAAGTTTGTTTCTTGTCTTAAATCTAGAAAAATGATTTCTAAAGGTTAAATATATCATCTTGTTCAGGTTAGGAATACGGATTCTGAAACCTTTATTCTTGAGTTGGTCCCCATTGTAAATGAGTTTTTGGAAGTGTTTCTCGACGATCTACCCGATGTTTCTCCTGAGAGGGAAATAGACTTTGGTATTGACCTTCTCCTAGATACACAACCTATCTCTAATCCTCCTTACCATATGGCTCTGACAGAGCTTAAGGAATTAAAGGAGCAATTGAAAGAGTTTTTAGATAAGGATGGTTCACTTCGCAAGTGTATTGATTATCGGCAATTGAACAAGGTTACCATTAACAATAAGTATCCTCTCCCAAAGATTGATGATTTGTTTGATCAACTCCAAGGAGTGAGTTACTTCTCTAAGATTGAGCTCCGATCAGGTTATCACCCATTGAGGGTGAAAGAAAGTGACATTTTGAGGATGACATTTTGAACTCAGTATGGTCATTATGAGTTTTTGGTGATTTCGTTGGGGATGACTAATGCTCCGGCGACGTTTATGGATTTGATGAATAGGGTCTTCAAGCAATACCTTGATATATTTGTGATTATGTTTATGATGATATTTTGATTTACTCACAGAGTGAGGATGAGCATGTTGAGCATTTGAGGATTGTTTTGCAAATTCTCAACGATCAAGAGGTGTATGCTAAGCTTAACAAGTGTGAGTTTTGATTGAGGATTGTTGTCTTCCTTGGCCATATTGTCTCTGGTGAAGGTATTCAACTCGATCCTAAGAAAACCGAGGCAGTTAAGAATTGGCCTAGACCTCTATCCCCTTCGGATATTTGAAGTTTCTTAGGTTTGGCCGGTTATTATAGAAGGTTTGTGGAAGGATTTTCCTCTATTGCTTCGCCTTTGATGACATTGACTCAAAAGAAGGTTAAGTTTCTATGGTCAAAAGCATGTGAAAGGAGGTTTCAAGAATGGAAGGATAGACTCACTTTGACTCCTATTTTGACACTACCAGAAGGATCAGATGGTTTTGTGGTGTATTGTGATCCTTCACCGGTTGGTCTATATTGTGTTTTGATATAACATGGGAAAGTCATTGCTTATGATTTGAGATAGTTGGAAGTGAATGAAAAGAATTATCCGACTCATGATCTGGAGTTAGCGACAGTGGTCTTTTCTCTAAAACTTTGGAAACATTACTTGAATGGTGTGCATATAGATGTGTTCACGGACCACAAGAGTTTGAAATACTTGTTGACTCAAAAGGATTTGAATCTTCACCAACAGAGGTGGCTTGAGTTGCTAAAAGATTATGATATGAGTGTCCTCTATCATCCCGGTAAGGCAAATGTAGTGGCAGATGCTCTAAGTTGGTTGTCAATGAGTAGTGTTGCACATGTAGAAAATGGTAAGAACGAATTGGTTCGTGATGTTCATAGATTGGCCCGATTGGATGTTCGCTTGGTTGATTCTAATGGAAGTGGTGTAGTTGTTCATTATGGTTTGGAATCAGGTTTTGTAGCAGATGTGAAAGGCTAAGCAAGATCTTGATCCGGTATTAGTTGACTTAAAGAAGTCAGTTTCGGCAAACGCCATTGAGGCTTTCTCCCAAGGGGGAGATGGTGTCCTTTGATATCAAGGTCGGTTATGTGTTCCCAATGTTGATGATTTGAGGGAACAAATTTTATCAAAAGCCTATAGTTCTCGATATTCTATTCACCCGGGAGCCACCAAAATGTATAGTGACTTGCGGGAGGTCTATTGGTAGAATGGGATGAAAAAGGATATTGTGGAATTCGTGGCTAAGTGTCCTAAATGTCAACAAGTGAAAGTGGAGCATCAAAAGCCCGGAGATTTGTCCCAAGATATTAGTATTCCTACTTGGAAGTGGGAAGATTTGAATATGAACTTTATTGTTTGTTTACCCCGCACCTGGAGGCAACATGACTCGATTTGGGTTATTGTAGATCGTATGACAAAGTCAGCTCATTTCATTCCCATCAAGAATTCTTATTCGATGGAAGATTATTCTAAGTTCTATCTAAAGGAAATGGTTAGGTTGTATGGCGTGCCACTATCCATTATCTCCGATCATGGAACCTAATTTACTTCTCAACTTTTGAAGTCTTTCCAAAAGGATCTTGGTACTCGTGTCAAGCTTAGTACAACCTTTCATCCTCAAACCTATGGGCAAGTGGAGAACTATTCAAATTTTGGAAGATATATTGAGAGCTTGTGTGATTGACTTCAAGGGTAATTGGGATGATCATTTGCCTTTGATTGACTTTGCATATAATAATAGCTATCATTCAAATATTGGTATAGCTCCATTTCAGGCTCTTTATGGTAGGAGGTGTAGATCTCCTAGAGTTTGGTTTGAAGTTGGTGAGGTTGCTTTGATAGAGCCCGAGTTGGTCCATGAGGCTATGGAAAAGGTTCGACTTATTAAAGAAAGGTTAAAAATAGCTCAAAGTCTAAAACAGTCCTATGCCGATGTTAGAAGAAGAGATCTAGTGTTTTATATCGATGATTAGGTTTACTTGAAGATTTCCCCTATGAAGTGTATCATGAGGTTTGGTAAGAAAGGGAAGCTTAGTACCCGTTATGTTGGTCCTTATCAAGTGTTGAGGCGTATTGGCAAGGTTTCTTATGAACTTAAGTTACCAAATTGATACATCCGGTATTCCATGTCTCTTTGTTGAAGAAGTGTGTTGGAGATCGAACATCTATTGCACCATTAGAGAATCTTGGTATAAAGGAAAGCCTTTCTTATGAAGAATTTTTTATTGAGATTTTGGACCGGCAATTTCGAAAGTTGAGGAACAAGGAAGTTAGATCCATAAAAGTGTTGTGGAGGAATCGAATGGTTGAGGGTGCTACTTGGTTGAGGTATTAAGCTATGATGTCTCAATTTCTTCATCTCTTTCCCTCCATTCCTACTCTAGCTTGAGGTATTTAGCTTCTCATGGTTCTTTCTTTTGGATTCATGTGTCTTATTCATTCTCATGTCTCCATATGAATGCACGTATGTTCTATGAAATGATGTTTTGAGTATGTTTTAGCTTGGAGTCGATTTTCTTCCTTGTATGTGCAATTGATGCAAATTTGAATTCATGTTGGGTTGTTAGTTTCTCTCCTAATCTTTTCATGCTTGCTTGAGTCCCATTCGAGGACGAATGTTCCCAAGGGAGATATATTGTAACACCTTAGAATTTTGTGAGTTGGGTTTGGATGGTTTAAGGGAGGTTGAGGGGCAGGTTCATGGCCCTTAGCCCAATTGTGAACCCTCCACGATTTCCTAAATGACTCGTGATTGGTCCACAACCCGTACAGGGAATGAGAGGTTGGCTGTTCAAAGTGGCCCCTATCTTCATGACCCCTTTCACTGACCGTGAAGGGCTAAACGGTCCGTGAAGGCTTCCATATAAGTCACCTGTCAGTTTTTTAAGTCAGGGCTATTTTAGTCTTTCCCTATTTGTTTAATACCTAAGCTATGTCGTTTTAACCCTATAATAAGCCCTATATAAGTGAGTTAAGTCCTAAAACTATCCATTCTAAAATCATACTCCTAAAACCCAAAGTCCCTCCAAGTTCTTCCCCAAAATTCTCTCTCTAAAGCTAAGAAAGAAGAAACTAGGGTTCCAACCAAAGATCTTCAATTCACCATGGATTTTGGGCTTTGATCATTGAGGTATGTTAGTATTCACCTATGGAGTCCTTTCCTCCATAGGGTTCCCAAGATCTTCCAATTTTACAAGTTATATTCTCAACTCAAAGTTAGGGTTTTATTCAATCTTCTTGAGTTCTCTTCAATTATGATTTTATAGACTAATTTCTATCTTTTAATGCATGAATTGAAGTAACTACATAATTTTGAGTTGAATTCACATAAACCCATGCATAATCTATGATTTTAAAATATGAACACATGATGAAGCTTATGAACTATGAAATATGAATTTATAAAGATATGCATGCTTTTATAAAATTGATTTAAATGATTTGAGGATGCCTTGAGATGAAAGTATCAACGTTATTGTGAAAGGTTACATGCCACTATGATCATGATTGTGAAAGGTTTTTCTCACATATGGATTCACATTGGTGAAAGGTTTTCTCACCTATGTTTTGATTGTGTTTTAAGGAGCAATTCTATGTTTTTGATTTCAAGATGTGGATCGGTATTGATCATTGCCTTTCCTATGTTTTAATGATTTTTGATTTATATCTATTCCGTTGGAATTTTGACTTAGCACCGAGTGGTCATTGAGGTGGAGGCTCAAATAAGATAGTTTCTAGTAGCAACCTCTAGTCCTAAACTACGTGCCCCCGCAGGATTTGTCTTAAATGACCTAGTTACTGGATCCACTTTAGCAAAAGATGATGTGTACGGGTTCTATTGTGGCATGTATATTCCCCTTCTTTCGATATGAGGGATATACTAGATTCCATGATATAGCTCTCATGGTTTTATTTTCAATTAAAGCTAATATCCCACAAAACGAATATCTTTCTCCAAAGCTTTCTTATGTCTCTTATTTTAAACGTGTTGGCCATATCTTATGATTTATATGTTGTTGTTTCTTTAAGCTTTCATATATTCAAATGTTTGTCATGCATTACATAATTAAGCTATCCATGATATCATGTCTATCTATGCATTGCTATCATACTTAGTACATTTTATGTACTAATGCATACTTGTGCCTACATTGTTTCACTAATGTAGGGTCTGATGCTCCTACTTCACATACTCATGGATAGTTGATCCCTCTCTTGGCACTAGAAGATTAGTCAGTCCTTAGGTTTTGAGGACCGTGACACTTTTATTGCTTTCTTTACTTCAGTTTGCAGACATTGTACGTGGTGTATGAGTTATGTCCCAACCACTTTATTGATGTATTATAGGGCTTGTTGAGACTATGTTAGACTTCCGCTTTGTTTAACTCTTTTATGATATGAGATTGCTTCTCTTAAAATCTTTATTTCTATTATCTTATATGGTGTATACTAAGTGACTCTTGTAGGAACTTTCGGGGTTCTGTACGCCATGTTATGCCTAGGGTATACTTTGGGTCATGACACATGGCTAAGGTAACAGTCTTAGAGAAGCAATATAAGACTGCACAATATGGGGATATCCATTTCATGCCTAAAATCATGTCGAAGTCAAGCATATCAAGCAATATAAGGTCATCCTGGGTGTCACACCCTTTGGTAGTAACTAAGCAAGATTGAAACACCTGATTCACAACCAAAGACTCACCCACAGGGGTCGACACACACAATGGTGCTACCATAGGCTCAGAGCTCATACCTATACGAGAAGCATAATATACATACATATAAGAATAGATAGAGCTCGGGTCAAATAAAGTCGAGGCGGGCTCATGGCATAAAAAAAATATACCTATGATCTCATCATCCAATGCCTCAGCCTCCGCCCTCGCTGGAGCTGCATAGAAATGACCCTATATGTCTCTACCCTGGCCATATGTCCTACCACCTGACCAGCCTCCCCGGGGACCCCTGAATACCCTACTGTCCACTGCGATAGTCTGGACCCTGACCTCGATCCCTAGCTAAAGGTGCTACTGGGGGAGCTGGGGAGCTGTGTGTGTAGCAGGAGCAATCCTCCTATGCAAAGGGCAATATCTAGCCCAGTGATCCAAATCTCCACAATCAAAGAAACCTAAAGATGATTTGCTCCTAGAAGAACGACCACCATGACCTGAAGCAGCAAACAGGGACCCATGACTTTGACTAGAACCAACATCACTCTGGCTACACCAGTCACCTCCTGAAGACTATAATGAGGCCTGAACCAGCTGACTGGGCTGGCCCTACTAAAGCGCTATAAAGGTCCTATCATAAGTATTTCTTGACCTAGAATGGGACCCACTGTAGCTACCCTCATAACTGTCACTGCCCCCTTGGGCCTCACGACAGAGCTATTCAATAGTGCGGGCGTGGTCGATAACATCCAAAGAGGAACAACCCACGGAGATCATAGACTGAGTCTCAATCCGCAACTATAGTCTCAACCCATGAACAAAGCTTCAGACTCTCTCCTTCTCATTGGGTAGAATCATAGTGGCATAGCAGGAGAGATCGTGGAACCTCACTTTATACTTTGATAAGGTCATGAAACCCAGCTCCAACATGGAGAACTAATCCCAGAGATGATCTCTGATGCTGTGAGAGATGAACTTGGCCAAGAAGACCTCAGAAAGCTCGGTCCAAGTTACCAGAGGAGACCAGCTGGCCTGGTTTCGATTAAGGTATGCCACCATTGTTTGGCTTGCCTGTCTAACTAATACGCAGTAAAGTTGACTCCTCTCAATTTCGGTAGCCCAAAGTATAAAGTCGATCCCGATAAGTAGTTAGAAACTCATGGACATCCTCACCCACAGCCCTAAAAAACCTTGGAGGTGAAAGCCTTATGAACCTTTCGAGCATCTTCAGCTCCTCTAGAGGCATAGCTCTGGCTGCAATCATGGGCTGGGCACCCCAGGTGGTACTTGGGCCTGAAGGGCCTCTTCTGCTGGCT
The DNA here is from genome assembly GCA_018342035.1 of Solanum appendiculatum. Lineage (NCBI taxonomy): Eukaryota > Viridiplantae > Streptophyta > Magnoliopsida > Solanales > Solanaceae > Solanum > Solanum appendiculatum. Next base: position 616,417 of record JAGDQO010000469.1, read on the forward strand.
GATCCTGCTAACCTGGTGCTGGAGCTTACTGCATGCCACCAAGCATAGTCAGAAGCTGGATAAAGGATGCCTGAAAATCTAGAGCCATAGCCGGTCTGGGTGGTGGCTCGACTGGTCCTAGCCTTACTAGCTGGTTTGGAACCCGCGCTGCTAAAGGGTCCGTTGTGGGTTCCAGACCCTGCTCTCTATCAAGGGGTGGTGCTGCACCTCTACCAGGCATGGGAGGTTGAACCCTACCTCGAGCTGCCACGCTGCGCGTACGAGCCATCCTGTGAAAAGAGTGAAGGAAGTGAGGTTTCAAGGAAACAATAACACACACATTGCACGAAATCAATAAAAAAGAGAAGAGTTTCTAAAGACACCATGTAGCCTCCCAAGGATAAGATACGGACGTCTCCATACTAATTTGTAGGATTCTACTAGTTATTAGGTTTGTACAAGTCAGACCAGTGAACCTGAGGCTCTGCTACCAACTTGTCACGACCCAGTTCCTTGAGTCACGATAATACCTACTATAACCCACCAGTAGGTAAGAAAATCCGTAACCCAGAATGATAAGTAATGAGTCTAAGAGTAGAACGAAATAGAAATAACACTAAACAATAAAATAACACAGAAACATAAGCAAACCAAAATCTATATATAGTAGAATCCCTCTCAGAACTTGGAAGTCACTAGTACAGAGCTGTCAAACATGAAAAATAAAAGTCCTAAAAGTAGACCACAACGAGTCGTATCAAAGGAAAAAGACTAGCTAAACATATGTACAGAAAGAGACAGGCTGGTGCAGGACTCCAAGTGCTCACCCTCGTGTCCGGTCTCCAAAATATGTAAAAGATGGCACGAACGATCACCACTGGTGGCTAGTACTAGGACTTGCATCACGAAAAAGATGCAGAGTGTAGTATGACTACCAAAACAAAGGTCTTCAGTAGGCATGACAGGCCGATTGAGCAAGAAAGGTAAAACACTATGAAAAGATAGAATCTAGACACTAACAAAGGTCAAAGCAGTTATGACGGAAAGCACGCGAGCATACTAAAAGTAAATCTAAATACAACTAAACTAAACCTAACTGGACCCCATAAGCCCAGAAGGTACACTCATGCACAGGTTTAAATAAAACCCAAACAAACCCCCACAAGACCAACAGGTACATTTAATAGCTAAGACTACAAGAGAGAAGAGTACAACTATTAAAAAGCCAAGTAGCCATCATATCCAATCAACTCCCAGCCCAGCTAGCAAGAGTGACAATCAATCTAGGCCGCCCAGCCAGCCAATCCACTCCCAGCCCAGCTAGCAAGAGTGACTGGGGGCGTGTCAACTCTGAAGAGAATCTCAGATACCAAGGCTGCGTAGCCAGCCAGTTTACTCCCAGGGGCGTAGTTTCCAAGCTATCAAGAGTGACCACGGGGCGTGTATACACTGAAGAAGATCTTAGATATCAAGGCTGCCCAGCCAGCTAGTCCACTCCTAGGGGCGTAAGCTACCCAGCTAGCAAGAGTGACCTGGGCGCGTGTCGACTTCAAAGAGGATCTCAAGTAGGCTCTGAGCCACCATGGATCGAAGTCCACTTACAAAGAATCACAAAAGCCTCCTAGCCTGAAATACTCCAATCCTGAGAAAGCGCAAAACCTCCGGTAACGCATTAGAGCCACAAAAATAGGGAGAGAAGATAGAAAGTTCACAAAGCTGCTAAAACACCTAATCTAAGGCTCATACTATCAAACCCAAGTCTCCTATTCTAGTCTACAAGGATCTAGTCCATCCAAAACAACGTTAGAGATGAAAAACAAGCTACAAGGCTCGCGAGTTTAAGGCAACACTTGTCTATCCTAGTCTAAGGCCGAACATGCTTCAGATAACAAGTAACCAAGACAAGTAGTTCCCAACAACATGCAACAACACACATAAACCCCAACTAGCATGGTACTACATCTGAAACAATGCCGATCAATCCTAAAACATGGTATCAAATAAGAAAAGTAAAAATAACTAGGTACCCACCACCATTTCACTCTAATCAACATATATTTACCCAATCCATCTGATCTATAGGGAAAGGAAGTCGAAGCCTACCTGTAGGCCAACCGCGCGTGATCCAAATCACAAGGCCCAAGCTTTTCCTTTCCGAATAGCCTCTGAACGCTGCCACACTATCAAAAATATGATCACAATGTTCATACGGTTATTTAGACAATAAAACACATAAAACAGAGGCTGACCAATTTTAGAGGCAGACAAGAATTGTGGGACCCACACTATAATTCCATAATTGAGTCTGTCAAGAGGTCATAATCAATCCCCCAAACTTGTGTTCTAACATTGAACACCATTCGAGCATCGGAACAGCCAATTCAAGAGTCTTGCAAAAAAAACAACAATTAAGCCAAGGCAGCCTATAAATTCAGAAATTTACCTCAAACAGAGGTTTCCCAACCCTCCCCGATCACCCCACGAGGAAGCCACCACCTTCACGGTCAGTAGGGACTTCAAAACACTGAAAATGGAGCTCAAATGAAGGAGAAATTACCAAATCAATGACCAACTAAGGCTGAAAACCGCGTCCAACACATTAAATAAAACATTGCCCGACCTTCGCTTAAGCGGCCAGTAATGTCTCTTAAGTGACAGGCCTCAAAGAGGCGGTCCTCGCTTTTGCGAGATCTTGGTTGCAAAAGCAAGCCTCGCATCAGCGAACCCGAGCCGCAAAAGTGAAGCCAGGGCCACTTTAGCGACAACCGCATGACTAGTTGACCTCGATTTTTGGAGCCTTGGTCCAAAAGCAGCTGCACCAGAACTCAGGCATCAGAATTTTTAGTAAAGTCCCCTGGGCTCCACCCAGGAGCTCGGATTGGTTCAGAACCCCATGCACATAAATGGGATATGCCAATCATTCAAATTTGACATTCCCGACTCAAAAAAGTAGCCAAAACTTCCATACGAGGTCGTCTCGATAGAATATCGGTCCCACACCCAACTGTATTTTAAAGCCAAAATACACAAGTGTGATTGAAATTAGCCCGGAGGCTTGGGGATATAAGCGAAGTGTTGTTCTAGACTAATTTCAACATCTCGGAGCTAACCGCACTGATAAAATTCTCATCCGAGCTCGTTTACTCAGAATGTTGAATAAACTCAAACTTAGGCCCTAAGTTGAAAGTTAAAATGCCTAATTGCACTAACCACACTAAAAGCCTCGAGAGTCATACCGACCATGCTACTAGCCTAAAATGACCCGTCTAGAGCTGATGGAATTGTCAGATTTGGATTCTGAGGTTATCTTCTTAAACTTTTGATCAAAACTATCTGTTCAAGGTTCAAAAACTTCAAAACACTAAAATTCACACAAAAATCAAATGAACGACCAGGGGACCGAGCTGTTAATCCTAGCAAGTCATAAATGACTAGGGGTCACTATAAGAATGCTCTAAACGATGAACATGAGGTATAAACAGAGAAATGACCTAGAGGTCATTACATACATTTAGAAAATTATATTTCGTAACCACAATGAAATAGTTTAGACTGCGCAAAATTACTATTTTCATATATATGGTATGTGTGAGAGAAATGATATATCTAATAAAATTTTATACATTTATGGAAATAAAATAAAAATACACAAATTCTTCTAAACGAGCAATCAACCTTCTGATGGTAATTATATTACATCAATAAAAAAGATAATGTTATTGGAATAAGATATAGTGAAAAATTAATCAAAGATTACTATTTCTAGCCTTTTTTCCCGAGATATATCATCTTGTTATTCTTTTTATACTTTGTTTTAGGAGGTGTTCTAATTAGATTATAACATTATTATTTTTTACAAAACCTACTTTTTTTGTTTTTTTCTTTAATAATCAATAAATAAGAAAAGCTTGTATCGTAAATTCAATGAAATCATAGATCATATGATATAGGCAAAAATGTGTTTATAGTGTGGGTGTTGGGGGGGGGGGGGTTAGGAGATAATAACTTAGAAGGTCATTAACTGTTGGTAATTATCTAAAAAAATCAAGTTCTTTTTTTTGGAGGGGGGGGAGGGACAAAAAGGTCACCCAAGTTTGTTTATCTATCTTCGAAAGTCACTCTATTAATATTTTATCAAAGAAATATGACATATATTTTATTTAGTTCGCATAACTTTTTTTTCTTTTTTCAATCCACATAACAATAAACCATAGTTTGATTGAATCCTAGCCATAACCCAAATAAATAAAAATTTGCAATAACTTGTACATTTTATTTGGAGTAGTATTTATTTTAATTAATAAAAATTAATTAAAAGTTATATTAAAGAGAGAAAATATTGATTCATATAAGTGATCTGTAGAATAGAATTTATTGTGTTCTATGAAATGAAGATTCTACGTAGAAAGAAAGAAAAGCAATTAAAAAGTGATACATGTGGTAAAAGTATCCACCGATATTTACATTAAACAAGTATATGTATGCCATAAGTTTTTGTGGGAGCAAAAATTAAAGTTTTCCTCATGATTTTTTCCCGAGAGAATATGGATAATTTAATTTACGAGTTAGGGTTAGGTCGAGTTATTGAATATTGCAATGTAAATTGAAAAAAAAGGAAAATAAAAGATCGTAGGGACTAAATAAAATTTCATATCATATTCGGCTTGTTCAAATATTAATAGGGTGACTTCTGAAGAGATATAAACAAAGTTGAGTAAACTTCTTATTTCAAAAGGGAAAAATATAACTTTATTTGATAATTATGTATAGTTGAGTGACTATCATATCTTTGAATTGAGATAATATACTAATTTAGATAATCTATTAAATTTCATCACTTTTCTAGTTGGCAAATTTACTTCCCAAGTCTCCCACCACACCCCGAAGCCTTAATATATTTTCCTCTTATTTCAAAACCATCCTACATGTGAAAAGCCTGTGCAAAACTCCATAGTGAAAACATAACCATTCAACTCATTCTCTAAAATATCCTAATTCCTTCAAAGTTTAAATCTCTATAAAGAAAGACAATTATTTTCTTGATTTCATCTCCAAAGAATAAATATCGATTTGTATCTGTTATTTTTCTCATTATTTCAAAGAATACCCTTTTCTTTAAAATCCTAACAGAATCATTCTTTACATTTTAATTTAGTTAAATTTTCATAAAGTTTAATCTACAAAAAACCCTTCATAAATCATGATTTCTCATACCTCTTTTTTTTAGGTAATTAAATTTGTGCTCATGACTCGTTTTATACAATGAAACTCAAAAACTGCAAGACTAAAAATTGGGCCAGCGTTGCCCGAATCTAAAAAATGTTTGAATAGCCCAAAATCGACTGATCCACTTTCAATATCAAACCCTACCCTAGATATTTCTTTCCTTGAGAAAATGTTTCATAATTTCACATCTCTAGTTTCTCATACCTCCCTTCTTGATTTCTCTCTATTTTTTGTTACTTTTTACATCTCAATGGAGAAAAGTATTGAGGAGAATCCAATAGCTTCACCTGATCAAGAAAATCCAAAAACAGAGGAATTTGAAAATAAGAATGTTGATTTTTCATCAATAAAAACTGAAGTTGAAGAAGAACATAAAGAAAAGGATTCGAATTTGGATGAAACAGTTCGGGTTGAACTCGATTCATTGATCTCTAGTGTTGATTCTGATTCAATGGGTTTTATTGCTTCTTTTGAATTGGGGGAGATTACAGCAGATGAGCCTCCTAGAAATTCATCAACCCCACAAAGAATTGCACATACTCAAGTCAACCCTGGAGCTCTTCCTGAGTTCTCCTACCATCACGTTATGAATCTTCCAGACAGGTGGCAAGTGGTATCCCCATCATGACGATTTGACCTACCCATCGACCTAACGATTCCATCCCCATATGAACTTGTGATTGACCCAGACTGTAATACCTCAGACTGGAAAGGGTGGTAAAATTTCAAATTTTCTGGATTAGTGCCAGTGACGACGGAAGCCACCTACGGATCGTCGGTTGACTTACGGCCCGTAGGTGGGAACCGTAGGTGGCAATCCCAAGTTTTCAAATATTACAAGTTTCAGAACCCCAACGACGGCCTTCCAGGATGGCCCGTCATCTAGTGTACGAATCCTAGATGGGTCTCGTAGGTCTCCTTCAGACTTGGTGAAATTCTTAAGCCCTGAGTTCAGACCTACGGTTGCCATGTACGATCCGTCGTGTGACCCACAAGCCGTACATGGGACCTATCGTTGCAGGGTCCATGTTTTCTATTTTTGAACCTAAGGACGGTTGACCATTACAATCCGTGGTTAGACCTATGGACCGTAGGTCAGACCGTCAATGGGATCTGGCAGTTATTTTTAAAGGGGACGTTTGGTCTTTTCACCTATTGGTCTATTTAATAATCAAGGTCGGTTCCCTTCATATCCTAGCACTATATAAACCTTTCTAATCCTAAAAACTACCCTTTCCCATTACTTTACAAGATTTCCCTGAATTCTCCTCTCTCAAATATTTCTCTCTAAGAAAGCTTGAAGAAGAAGAAGCAAGAGCTAGGGTTTTCAAGTCAAGCCTCCTAATCCTTCATTGATTTCAAGGTTCTTGCATTGAGGTATGATATTGTTCATCCATGGAGCCCTTTCCTCCATGGAATCCCTAAATTCTCCAATTTTAAAGTTAGAAGTTCTCAATTGAATTAGGGGTTTTCTTCCATGTCATGGGTTCCTTGCAATATTGATTTGATTGATTGATTTATGAACTATGAAGCATGAATCGAGTTGAATTTAGATGAATCCCCATGAACCCATTCCAATTCCCCCAATTTAGTAATTATGTTTTGTTGGTGGGTTGAATTATGAACTGATGAATTATGATTTCTAAATTATGTTTTTCATGATGAGATTATGAATGACCTAAGAAGGGTTTTATGAAAGTAAGCATGTTCAATCAAAAACTATGATTTTCCTCTAACATGTGGGTTCCCTCAATTAAGGTCAAATTCCCTTATTTATGGTTTTCTAAGCATGAGATTGCATTGAATTGCATGATTTAAGATGAATCCTTATGAACCCATGTGAAATCTATGATTGGTAAGTTATGAGTATGATGAACTATGTAAAGATGAAGTTTATGAAATCATGCATGTCTCTTATGAAGCTAAGGATAAATTAAGGGTGCTTTGAGATTGAAGCATCAAAGTTTATGCTATGTTGATGTTTTTTTTTGAGTTGTAAAAGGAATTCTTATATATTACTCAACCTATGAATGTGAAAGGTTTTCTCACATTTAATGATTCATAACTTGTTGAAAGGCTTGCTCAATTAAAATTGAATCTATGTTTAAGGAGCTATTCTAATGAAGGGACAAGAGGCGATCACCCATGTTCCCTAAAGATAGACAAGAGGCGACTACCCATGTCTACTTACGATAATTGAACTATGCCTAAATCCGTGGGAGTTATGCTTAGCACCGATTGGACAAGTGGAGATTACCTATGTCCCATAAACTATGTGCCACCATAGGATGGTGATTTTTTATAGACACTAGCTAGTGGATCCACGTAAGCTATATGTTAAGTAAAGGGTCCTACCTTTGCAAGTAGGATGGCCCTATCAGTGTGGGGTTATACACCGGATTCCATGTTGATAGCTCACATGGTCTTACATGTCGGTTAGGGCTACTTCCCACAAATAATGAATCTAAGTGTAATTATGATATTCCTCAAGTAAAGTAAAGATGTTTAGTTTGCTTTTGCCATGGTTTATGACTTATGTTTCTAACTCTTATCATGTAATAGCTTGGTCATTGCATGTCATGAAAATGTCCCGTTTTAAGCATGTTTTAAATGATTTTATGCATTGCTATCATACTTGGTACTTGATTGTACTAACGAATACTCTTGCCAACATTGACTTTTTAATCTAGGGTCCGGCGATTCTCCATCCATTTGTGGCTAGAGCTTAGTAGAAGGTTGTTGAAGACTTGGTGAGTCCTCATCCATTCGAGGACATAGCCTAGTTGTTATTACTTTCATGTTTTGATCACTTTTGCATTGTATTGGGTCACGTCCCAAACTTTATTTCTTTTCTTAGAATTGGTTGGCTTTAAGACATGAGATGTAGACTTCCGCTATTTTTCTTAAAAGCTTTGATATTACATTGTCTTTTTAACTCTTAAATCTCTATGATCTTGTAATTATGTATGCTAAGTGGCTTGTATGAGGCCTTTCGGGGTCTTGTGCGCCATGTCACGTCTAGGGGGTACCTTGGGTCATGACAAACTTGGTATTCAGAGCGCAAGGTTTTAGAAAGATCCTAGGATGTCTCATAAGCCGTGTCGAGTAGAGTCTTGTTCTTGAGTGTGAAGCGCGCCACATTTATGAATAAGAGGCTATAAGACGTTTAAGAAACGTTTCTTCTTTCATTACTCTTAAGTCATGCCATATAGTCTAACTCTATATGTCTCTCTCCTATTCTCTATCCTATGCGTTTCAGGATATGGCTACCTGAAGAGCTTATGCTAGAAGAAATGCAGGAGAGAATGCGGATCAACAAGCTCGTCCTCAAGCTCCTCAAGTTCCAGTCGACCCTTTGGCTGAACAAGTGTCTAATGAGGAGTTTAGGGTTGAGTTTCAAGTTTTTGCTCAAGCGGCGATGGCTTAAGCCAATAGAGAGGTTGTGGCTCCCGTGAACCCAAATGTGGGTACAGCGGCATCTAGGGTGAGGAACTTCACAAGGATGAACCCTCCAGAGTTTTATGGATCTAAGGTTGAGGAAGATCCTCAAGAGTTCATCGATGAGGTATACAAAGTACTAATGATCATGGGGGTAACGTTGGAGGAAAAGGCGGAGTTAGTCGCTTATCAACTTAAAGGTGTTGCTCAAGTTTGGTTCAACCAATGGAAGGAAGGGAGGGCGATTAATGAGGGTCCTCTTGATTGGGAGAAATATAAGGTTGCTTTCCTTGATAGGTTCTTTTCCCTTGAAATGAGGGAAGCAAGGGTGCTTGAGTTCATTAACCTTCGCCAATGAAACATGAGTGTGAAAGAGTATGCATTGAAATTCACTCAATTGTGTTGATATGCTCTTTCTATGGTTGCCGATCCCAGGGCAAGAATGAGTAAGTTTGTTTCGGGAGTTTCCGAAATGGTGGTTAAAGAGTGCCGCACCGCTATGCTTGTCAATGACATGGATATTTCTCATCTCATGGTGTACGCTCAACAAATAGAAGAGGAAAAGCTTTAGGAAAGGTCTAGAGAGGCAAAGAGGGCCAAGACGGTGATGGTAATTTCTCACACTCAAGGTCCGATGGACATGGTCATTCTAGATTTCGACAAAGGTTTTCCGGTCAAGGTTCCTCCAATGCTCCCCTAAGTTCAACAAAGATAGGGTGCCTAACCCTAAGCCTCAAGGAGAAAATGGTGGTGGATCCTCTTTAGCTACTTGTGCTAAGTGTGGAAAAAGGCATGAGGGTAAATGTTTAGCCGGTTCTAATGCATGCTTTGGTTGTGGCAAGATGGATCACAAGATAAGGTATTGTCCCTTAGAGGCTAAGAGTGAAGGGGATAATCATCGACGAACTCAACCTCAAAATCCGTCAGGTTCTAGTGGGAATCAGAAGAAAAACCAATTCTACACACTTCAAGCTCGCCATGAGGAAAAGGGTTCTCCCGATGTGGTTACCAGTATGTTGAAAGTCTTTCACTTTGATGTTTATGCTTTGCTTGATCCCGGTGCTACTTTGTCTGTTGTGACGCCATATGTGGCTATGAGGTTTGATGTTGTTCCGGATGTGTTGTTAGATCATTTCCATGTTTCTACCCCGATTGGTGAATCCATTATGGCTAAGAGAGTCTATAGAAATTACCTCGTCTCTTTAACTCATAGAGTCACTCATGTTGATCTTGTAGGGCTTGAGATTTTAGATTTTGATGTCATTCTTGAGATGGACTAGTTGCATTCTAGTTATGCTTCTATTGATTGTAAGACCCGAATGGTCAAGTTTCAATTTCCGAATGAGCCTATCCTAGAGTTGAAGGGGGGAAATTCTATGTTTAGAGGTCAATTTATTTCTTGTCTTAAAGCTAGAAAGATGATTTCTGAGGGTTGCATATACCATCTTGTTAGGGTGAGGGATGCGGATTTCGAAACCCCTACTCTTGAGTCGGTCCCCATCGTTAATGAGTTTCCGAAAGTGTTTTTTGATGATTTACTCGGTATTCCTCCCGAAAGGGAAATAGACTTCGGTATTGACCTTCTCCCAGAGACGCAACCTATCTCTATTTTTGTTTATAGAATGGCTCCGGTAGAACTTAAGGAACTAAAAGAACAATTGAAGGATTTGTTGGATAAGGGTTTCATCCGACCAAGTATTTCTTCATGTGGTGCTTCGGCCTTGTTTGTGAGGAAGAAAGATGGTTCACTTCATATTTGCATTGACTACCGCCAATTGAATAAGGTTACCATTAAGAATAAGTATCCTCTTCCAAGAATAGATGACTTGTTTGATCAACTTCAAGGGGCTAGTCACTTCTCTAAGATCGACCTTCGTTCGGGTTATCACCAATTGAGGGTGAAAGAAGATGATATTCTAAAAATGGCTTTCCGGACTAGATACGGTCATTATGAATGCCTAGTGATGTCGTTTGGATTGATGAATGCTCTGGCCGCGTTTATGGATTTGATGAATAGGGTGTTTAGGCAATATCTTGACATATTTGTGATTGTGTTCATATATGATATCTTGATTTACTCAAGTAGTGAAAGTGAGAATGCCGATCATTTGGGGATTGTATTGCAAGTCCTCAAGGGCCAACAACTTTTTGTGAAGTTTAGTAAATGTGAGTTTTGGTTGAGATCATTTTTTTTCTTGGTCACATTGTCTCTGATAAGGATATAGAGGTAGATCCTAAGAAGACGGATGCGGTTAAGAATTGGCCTAGACCTCTATCACCTTTGGATATTCGAAGTTTCTTGGGTTTGGCTGGTTACTATTTTAGGTTTGTTAAAGGGTTTTTTTCGATTGCTTCTCCATTAACGGCTTTGACTCAAAAGAAGGTTAAGTTCACTTGGTTCGACGCATGTGAGAAGAGTTTCAAAGAGTTGAAAGATAGACTTACTTCGGCTCCGGTGTTAACCTTACCGGAAGGGTCCGATGGGTTTGTGGTCTATTGTGATGCTTCAAGGATTGGGCTAGGATGTGTTCTTATGCAAAATTGAAAGGCTATTGCTTATGCTTCAAGGCAACTTAAAGTTCATGAGAAAAACTATCCTACTCGTGACATAGAATTAGCGGCGGTTGTGTTTGCTTTAAAGATTTGGAGGCACTATTTGTATGGTGTGCATGTTGACATTTTCACCGACCATAAGAGTTTGCAATACGTGTTCAAATAGAAAGATCTAAATCTTCACCAAAGAAGGTGGCTTCAATTGTTAAAGGACTATGACATGAGTGTCCTCTATAACCCCGACAAGGCTAATGTGGTAGCGGATGCTCTTAGTTGGCTATCTATGGGAAGTGTTGCTCATGTTGAGGATGGTAAGAAAGAATTGGTCTGTGATGTTCATAGACTGGCCTGATTGGGTGTTCGATTGGTTGATTCCACCAAAGGTGGTGTTGTGGTTCACAATGGTTCCGAATCATCCTTTGTGCATGATGTGAAGGCTAAACATGATCTTGATCCTAATTTGGGCGAGGTGAAGGAAGTAGTGCTCAAAAAGTCCGTTGAGGCTTTCTCCCAAGGGGGATATGGTGTGCTTCGATATCAAGGTCGTTAGTGTGTTCCCGATGTAGATGAATTAAGAGGACAAATTTCATCGGAAGCCCATAATTCTCGATATTCCATTCACCCGGGAGCTACCAAGATGTACCGTGATTTGTGGGAGGTCTATTGGTTGAATGGAATGAAGAAGGATATTGTGAAATTTTTGGCCAAGTGTCCTAATTGTCAACAAGTGAAATTTGAGCATCAAAAGCCGGGAGGTTTGTCCCAAGACATTAGTATTCCTACTTTGAAGTGGGAAGATTTGAATATGGACTTCGTGGTTGGTTTACCACGCACCCGGCGGCAATATGATTCGATTTGGGTTATTGTAGATCGAATGATGAAATCAGCCCATTTCATTCCCATCAAAGTTTCTTATTCGGCGGAGGATTATGCGAAGTTGTATTTGAAGGAAATGGTTAGATTGCATGGAGTGCCTTTATCCATTATCTCTGATCGTGGTGCACAATTTAACTCTCAATTTTGGAAATCTTTCCAAAAGGGTCTTGGTACTCGTGTCAAGCTTAGTACGACCTTTCATCCTCAAACTGATGGGCAAGCGTAGAGTAGTACCCAAACTTTGGAAGATATGTTGAGAGCTTGTGTGATTGACTTCAAGGGTAATTGGGACGATCATTTACCTTTAATTGAATTTTCTTATAACAATAGCTACCATTCTAAAATTGGTATGGCTTCGTTTGAAGCTCTCTATGGAAGGAGGTGTAGATCTCTTATAGGTTGGTTCAAAGTTGGTGAAGTCGCTTTGATAGGTCCCGAATTGGTGCATGAGGCTATAGAGAAAGTTTGGCTTATTAGAGAAAAGTTGAAAATGGCTCAAAGTCGATAAAAGTCCTATGCCGATGTAAGAAAGAGAGATTTAGAATTTAATGTTGATGATTGGGTTTACTTGAAAATTTCAACCATGAAGGGTGTAATGAGATTTGGGAAGAAAGGGAAGTTTAGTCCCCGTTTTGTACGCCCATATCAAATTTTGAGACGTGTTGGTAAGGTTGATTATGAACTAGATTTGCCCAATGATTTGGCATCGGTGCATCCGATTTTCCATGTCTCATTGCTGAAGAAATGTGTTGGTGATCCGACATCTATTGTGCCATTAGAGAATCTTGGCATAAAGGATAATCTTTCCTATGAAGAAGTTCCGGTTGAGATCTTAGACCAGCAAGTCCGAAAGTTAAGAAATAATGAAGTTGCTTCCGTAAAGGTTCTTTGGAGGAATTAATTAGTTGAGGGTGCTACTTGGGAGGCCGAGGCCGATATGATGTCCCGATATCCTCATCTCTTCCCCTCCGATCCTACTGTAGCTTGAGGTATCTAGTTCTTCATGGTTCATTCTTTGGTTTCATGTGTATTAGTCATTTCCATGATTCCTTGTTTATGCATGTTCATGAAGAGTCTAACTTTGAGAAAATGAGCTAGCTTGATTGATTTATCTATGATTATGCACATCGAGTATGAGTTGCATAAAGTTTTCATGAAATAATGTGTTGAACATGCTTTAGCTTGGAGTTGATGTTTTTCTTCTCGGATATGTGTGATTATGTGATTGCATTCTAGGTTGGGTTGTTAGTTCTTGTTTCTTACCATCCTTATGATATCTTGATTCTCATTCGAGTATGAATATTCCCAAGGGGGAGATAATGTAATACCCCAGACTCAAAAGGGTGGGAAAATATCAGATTTTCTGGGTTAGTGCCAGTGACGACGATAGCCACCTACGGATTGTAGGTTGACTTACGACCCGTAGGTGGGAACCGTAGGTGGCAATCCCAAGTTTTAAAAAATGACAAGTTTCAGAACCCCAACGTCAGCCTGCCAGGATGGACCGTCGTCCAGTGTACGAATCATAGATGGGTCTCGTAGGTCTCCTCCAGACTTGGTGAAATTCTTAAGCCCCAAGTTTAGACCTACGGGTGCGATGTACGGTCCGTCGTGTGACCCACGAGCTATACATGGGACCCGCCGTTGCAGGGTCCAAGTTTTACGTTTCTGAACCTAATGACGGTTGACCATTCACGGTCCATGGTTAGACCTACGGACCGTAGGTCAGACTTTCAATGGTGTCTGGCACTTATTTTTAAAGGGGTCATTTGGTCTTTTCACCTATTGGCCTATTTAATAATCAAGGTCGGTTCCTTTCATGTCCTAGCATTATATAAACCTTTCTAATCCTAAAAACTACCCTTTCCCATTACTTTGCAAGATTTCCCCGAATTCTCCTCTCTCAAATATTTCTCTCTAAGAAAGCTTGAAGAAGAAGAAGCAAGAGCTAGGGTTTTCAAATCAAGTCTCCTAATCCTTCATTGATTTCCAGGTTCTTGCATTAAGGTATGATAGTGTTCATCCATGGAGCCCTTTCCTCCATGGAATCCCTAAATTCTCCAATTTTAAAGTTAGAAGTTCTCAATTGAAGTAGGGGTTTTCTTCCATGTCATGGGTTCCTTGCAATATTGATTTAATTGATTGATTTATGAACTATGAAGCATGAATCGAGTTGAATTTCATGAATTTAGATGAATCCCCATGAACCCATGCCAATTCCCCCAATTTCGTAATTATGCTTTGTTGGTGGGTTGAATTATGAAGTGATGAATTATGATTTCTAAATTATGCTTTTCATGATGAGATTATGAATGACCTAAGAAGGGTTTTATGAAAGTAAGCATGTTCAATCAAAAACTATGATTTTCCTCTAACATGTGGGTTCCCTCAATTAAGGTCAAATTCCCTTATTTATGGTTTTCTAAGCATGAGATTGCATTGAATTGCATGATTTAAGATGAATCCTTATGAGCCCATGTGAAATCTATGACTGGTAAGTTATGAGTATGATGAACTATGTAAAGATGAAGTTTATGAAATCATGCATGTCTCTTATGAAGCTAAGGATAAATTAAGGGTGCTTTGAGATTGAAGCATCAAAGTTTATGCTATGTTGATGTTTTTCTTTGAGTTGTAAAAGGAATTCTTATATATTACTCAACCTATGAATGTGAAAGGTTTTCTCACATTTAATGATTCATAACTTGTTGAAAGGCTTGCTCAATTAAAATTGAATCTATGTTTAAGGAGCTATTCTAATGAAGGGACAAGAGGCGATCACCCATGTTCCCTAAAGATAGACAAGAGGCGACTACCCATGTCTACTTACGATAATTGAACTATGCCTAAATCCGTGGGAGTTATGCTTAGCACCGATTGGACAAGTGGAGATTACCTATGTCCCATAAACTATGTGCCACCATAGGATGGTGATTTTTTATAGACACTAGCTAGTGGATCCACGTAAGCTATATGTTAAGTAAAGGGTCCTACCTTTGCAAGTAGGATGGCCCTATCAGTGTGGGGTTATACACCGGATTCCATGTTGATAGCTCACATGGTCTTACATGTCGGTTAGGGCTACTTCCCACAAATAATGAATCTAAGTGTAATTATGATATTCCTCAAGTAAAGTAAAGATGTTTATCTTGCTTTGGCCATAGTTTATGACTTATGTTTCTAACTCTTATCATGTAATAGCTTGGTCATTGCATGTCATGAAAATGTCCCATTTTAAGCATGTTTTAAATGATTTTATGCAATGCTATCATACTTGGTGCTTGATTTTACTAACGTATACTCTTGCCTACATTGACTTGTTAATGTAGGGTCCGGCGATTCTCCATCCATTCGTGGCTAGAGCTTTGTAGAAGGTTGTTGAAGACTCTGTGAGTCCTCATCCATTCGAGGACATAACCTAGTTGTTATTACTCTCATGTTTTGTTCACTTTTGCATTGTATTGGGTTACGTCCTAAACTTTATTTTTTTTCTTAGAATAGATTGGCTTTAAGGCATGAGATGTAGACTTCCGCTATTTTTCTTAGAAGCTCTGATATTACATTGTCTTTTTAACTCTTAAATCTCTATGAACTTGTGTGTATGTATGCTAAGTGGCTTATATGAGGCCTTTCGAGGTCTTGTATGCCATGTCACGTCTAGGGGGTACCTTGGGTCGTGACACAGATCATGCTTACATTCCCCCGAGATAGCCACCACGCATATAGGTTCAATGGAGTGCTTCTATATTTCTCATCAAGAATTAGGGACATTATTTGATTTCTTATTTGGGTGGTTTTGTTTATTAATGTATGATGAGATTTAGTTTTAAGCTCGTGCCGAGCTAAACTTGTATAATGGTTTGAATGTGTCCTGACCCAATCTCTCCAGTCATGATGATACCTACTATAACCCACCAGTAGGTAAGCCAACCAGTAACCTGGAGTGATAAGTAATGGGTACAAGGGTAGAACTAAAGAAAATAATACTAACAACAGGAAATGACAAAAATAGGAACAACCCAAAACTATAAACAATAGAAACCCTCCCAGAACCTGGAAGTCACAAGTACAAACCTATCTAGTATAAACAAAATATAAGTCCCAATAGCGGACTGCCACAAGCCATATCAAAGGCAAAAGACTAGCTAATATAAGTATAGAAGGAGACATGCTGATCTAGGATGCCAAGTGCTCACCCTCGCCTCCGAACTCTAGCAGCTGCAAAAGATGGCACGAATGATCACCGCTAGTAACTGGTACTAGGACCTGCATCATGAAAAAGATGCAGAGTGCATCATAAGTACCAAAACAAAGGTACTCAGTAGGCATTAAAGGCCGACTGAGCAAGAAAGGTAAAAATAAGCTGAAAAGAGAGAATCTAAACACACAGAGGTCAAAGCAGGAAAAAGAAAGAAACCACACGAGCATACTGAAAGTAAATCTAAGTTTAGCTAAACTAAACCTAACTGGACCCCCATAAACCCAGAAGGTACATTCATGCGCAAGTTTAAATAAAACCCGAACGGACCCCCATAAGCCCGACATGTACATAGAATAGCTAAGGCTACAAGAATAAGATACTCAAACCCAAGTCCAAAAGAAGTCAACCGGGCCTTGAACCCAAAGTGATAGGATTTGGGCCTCGAAACCAAAGTTGTAGAAGTTGAGCCTCGAACCCAAAATGAGAGAATTTGGGCCTCGAATCCAAAGCATCTGTCTCAAGCTTGAAATAACGCTCTCAAGTCGTAAAACGTCAGCCTCAAACTAGAAATAATGGCCTCGAACCATAAATAATCATTGCAACCAACCAACTCATAACCTAACTAACAAGAGTGCCAAGGGTGTGTCAATTACAAAGAGAATCCCATGTCAAGTCAAGTCACCATAGGACACCGCCCACCCAAAGGTATCAACAGAAGGCTCCCTGCCTACTACAACTAAATCTCCAATCGTCTCGATAGCATAAACCTCCGATAATACCTCAAAATAGTAGAAATAAGGAGAAAGAGGATAGAAGATCTAAAAGGCAATGAATTCACCTAAACTAAGGCTCATACTATCAGACTCAAGTCTGCTATTCCAGTCTACAAGGATCTAGTCTGTCAAAAATGACATCGGAGATAAACCAAAGCAATAAATTTCGAGAGTCTACGGCAACTGTAACTCCTCGGATTTCAAACGAAGGAAAAATTACAGGTTTTCATCTGGTGCAAGTTCCTTTGGGAGCCATCTACGAATCGTAGGTGACCTACGGACTGTAGGTGGGAACAATAGGTGGCAGGCCCAAGTTTTCAAAATGTTAAGTTTCAGAACCTTAATGACGGTTCGCCAAGACGGCACGTCGATCCTTCGATGAGTCATAGATGGGTCTTGTAGGTCTTCTCCAAACTTAGTTAAACTTTTAAGCCATAAGACCAGACCTACGGTTGCCATGTCCGGTCCGTCGATTAACCCACAAGCCGTACATAGGATCCGTCATTGCAGGGTCCAAGGTTGGCAGTCTCTGAATCTATCTACGGTAGAACATGGCGGTCCGTAGGTTGCTTACGGACCGTAGGTTCAACCGTAGATAGTGCCCGACAGTTATTTTTAAAGGGCTTTTTGATCTTTTCCCTAAATGTTTAAATCCTAATCTAAGTCGGTTTGGACCTTAACCTAGACCATATATAAACCTTTTAAGCCTAATTTTACCCATTCCTAATCATTCCAAAAACGCTCATCTCCCAAATATTTCTCTCTCTAGAAAGCTTGAAGAAGAAGAAGCAAGAGCTAGGGTTTTCAAGTCAAGTCTCCTAATCCTCCGTTGATTACAAGGTTCTTGCATTGAGGTATGATAGTTTTCATCCATGGAGCCCTTTCCTCCATGGAATCCCTAAAATCTCCAATTTACAAGTTAGAAATTCTCAATTTAAGATAGGGATTTTCTTCTATGAAGTGGGTTCTTTTAATTATGATCAAATTTCTTTCAATTATGGTTTTCTAAGTATGAATTGAGTTGAATTACATGAAATTAGATGAATCCCCATGAACCCATGCCAAATCCCTCAATTTCGAAATCTATGCTTTAATGTTGGGTTGAATTATGAAGAAGATGAATTATTGAAGTTTATATGAACTCATGCATGTTTAAATGGTTTCTAAGGCTATGATTCATGATGAATTGATAATTGATAAAAATATGAAATGAAGTTTATGAAAGTATGCATGTTCAATTATGAAGTTTATGATGAATTATGAATTGCTTGAGATTGAATCATGAAGGTTGATAGTTGTTTCATAGTGAAAGGTTTTCTCACTTGATTGCTCAATTGATAAATGTGAAAGGATTTTCTCACATAATGGATTCATAACTTGTTGAAAGGTCTTTCTCAACTAAAGTTGAATCAAAAAGGTTTAAGGAGCTATTCTAAGAACTTTAGCTTGGATTGGTAACTCTAGTTGTACCCTTCCATGGATAATAAGATGAATACAAATTTTGACTATTCCGTGGGAATTATGCTTTGCACCGAGAGGATATGGAGATGGAAGCTCTCCCATTTGTAAAGGCTGAGTTTCTAGTAGCAATCTCCTTATCCCTTACGTATGTGCCCCCATAGGATGATGGTCTATGATAGACACTAGCTAGTGGATCCACGTAAGCTATATGTTAAGTAAAGGATCCTACCTTGGAAAGTAGGATGGCCCTATCGGTGTGGAGTTAGATACCAAATTCCATGTTGATAGCTCACATGGTCTTACATGTCGCCTAAGACTACTTCCCACAACAATGAACTAAAAGTGTTTCTTAAGATATTTCTCAAAGTAATGTAAAGATGTTTAGCTTTCTTGACCATGGTTTATGACTTATGTTTCTAACTTTTATCATGTTTTAGCTTGATCATTATTTGTCATGCAAATGCTCCTTTTTAGCATGTTTTAAATGATTTATGCGCATTGCTATCATACTTGGTACTTGATTGTACTAACGCATACTCTTGCCTACATTGACTTGTTAATGTAGGGCTTGGCGATTCTCCATCTATTCATGGCTAGAGCTCAGTAGAAGAATTTATTGAATACTTGGTGAGTCCTCATCCATTCGAGGACATAGCCTAGTTGTTCTTACTTTTATGTTCTTTCATTTTGGTATTGTATTGGGTTACATCCCAAACTTTATTTGTCATTCTTATGTTAGATTGGCTTTGAGACATTTGATGTAGACTTCCGTTACTTTCTTAAAAGCTTTGATACAATATTATCTTTTAAACTCTTAAATCTCTATGATCTTGTAGGTATGTATGCTAAGTGACTTGTATGAGGCTTTTCGGGGTCTTGTACGCCATGTCACGTCTAGGGGGTACCTTGGGTCGTGACAAACTTGGTATTCAGAGCACAAGGTTTTAGAAAGATCCTAGGATGACTCATAAACCACGTCGAGTAGAGTCTCGTTCATGAGTGTGAAGCGCGCCACATTTATGAATGAGAGGCTATAAGACATTTAAGAAACTTTACTTCTTTCATTACTCTTAAGTCATTCCATAGAGTTTAACTCTATATGTCTCTCTCATAATCCCTATCCTATGCATTTCAGGATATGGTTACTCGAAGAACTTATGCTAGAAGGAATGTAAGAGAGAATGTGGAACAAGAAGCTCCTCCTTAAGCTCCTAAAGTTCCGGCTGACCCTTTGGCTGAAAAAGTGAGCAATGCGGAGTTTAGGGCTGCTTTTCAAGTGTTGGCTTAAGCCATGACGGGTCAAGCCAATAGGGAGGTTGTGGCTCCCGTGAAACCAAATATGGATACGAAGGCATCAAGAGTGAGGGACTTCACTAGAATGAATCCTCCGGAATTTCACGATTCTAAGGTTGAGGAAGATCCTCAAGAGTTTATCGATGAAGCGTACAAGGTGCTAATGATCATGGGTGTGACGCTGTTGGAAAAGACAGAGTTGGCCGCTTATCAACTTAAGGGTGTTGCTCAAGTTTGGTGCAACCAATGGAAGAGTGAGAGGGCAGATGATGCGGGTCCTGTTGATTGGGAAAAGTTCAAGGTTGCTTTTCTTGATAGGTTCTTTCCCCTTGAGATGAGGGAGACAAGGGTGCTTGAGTTCATCAACCTTCGTAAAGGAAACATGTGTGTGAAAGAGTATGTTTTGAATTTCACACAATTGTCTCGATATGCTCCTTCTATGGTTGCCGATCCTAGGGCAAGAATGAGTAAGTTTGTTTCGGGAGTGTCAAAAATGGTGGTCAAGGAATGTCGTACTGCTATGCTTGTTCATGACATGGATATTTCTCGTCTCATGGTTCATGCTCAACAAATAGAAGAGGAGAAACTTAAGGAAAGATCTAGAGAGGCAAAGAGGGCTAAGACCGGTGACGGTAATTTCTCACATTCAAGGTCCGATGGACATGGTCGTTCGAGGTTTCGACAAAGGTTTTCCGGTCAAGGTTCCTCCAATTCTCTTCCTAAGTCCAACAAAGATAGGGTGCCTAACCCTAAGCCTCAAGGAGGAATTAGTGGTGGTTTCTCATTGACTACTTGTGCTAGGTGTGGGAAAACGCATGAGGGTAAATTCTTAGCCGGTATGGAAGGTTGCTTCGGTTGTGGTAAAAGTGGTCATAAGATAAGGGATTTTCCATCTCTCATGGCTAAGGGAAGAGAAGGTAAGAAAGCTCCACCTAGTGGTGCGGGTTCAAACGCTGCCAAGCAAAACCGATTCTATACACTTTAAGCTCGTCATGAGCAAGAGGGTTCTCCCGATGTGGTTAATGGTATGTTGAAAGTCTTTCACTTTGATGTTTATGCTTTGCTTGATCCCGGTGCTACTTTGTCTTTTGTGACACCATATGTGGCTATGCGGTTTGATGTTCTTCCGGATGTGTTATTAGATCCCTTTTGTGTCTCTACTCCTAGTGGTTAATCTATTGTGGCTAAGAGAGTTTATAGAAATTGTCCCGTCTCCTTATCCCACAGAGTCACTCATGTTGATCTTGTAGAGCTCGATATGTTAGACTTTGATGTTATTCTTGGGATGGATTGGTTGCATTCTTGTTATGCCTCTATTAATTGTAGGACCCGAGTGGTCAAGATCCAATTCCCAAATGAGCCTATCCTAGAGTGGAAGGGGGGAAATTCTATGCCTAAGGGTCAATTTGTTTCTTGTCTAAAAGCTAGAAAGATGATTTCTAAGGGGTGCATATACCATCCTTTTAGGGTGAGGGATATGGATTCCGAAACCCCTACTCTTGAGTCGGTCCCTGTTGTAAATGAGTTTCTGAAAGTGTTTCCCGATGATTTACGCGGTGTCCCTCCTTAAAGGGAAATAGACTTCGGTTTTTGCCTTCTCCCCGATACGCAACCTATTTGTATTCCTAGTTATTGAATGGCTCTGGCAGAACTTAAAGAGTTAAAGGAGCAATTGAAAGATTTGTTGGATAAGGGTTTCATCCAACCAAGTATCTCTCCATGGGGTGCTCAAGTTTTGTTTGCTCGAAAGAAGGATGGTTCACTCCATATGTGTATTGATTACCGTCAATTGAGCAAGGTTACCATTAAGAATAAGTATCCTCTTCCAAGGATAGATGACTTGTTTGATCAGCTTCAAGGGGCTAGTTACTTCTCTAAGATCGACCTTCGTTCGGGTTATCACCAATTGAGGGTGAAGGAATATGATATTCCGAAAATGGCTTTCTGGACTAGATACGGCCATTATGAATTCCTAGTGATGTCGTTTGGGTTGACAAATGCTTCGACCGCATTTATGGATTTGATTAATAGAATGTTTAGGCAATATCTTGACATGTTTGTGATGTGTTCATAGATGATATTTTGATTTACTTAAGGAGTGAGGGTGAACATGCCGATCATTTGAGGATTGTATTGCAAGTCCTCAAGGACCATCAACTCTTTGCGAAGTTTAGTAAATGTGAGTTTTGGCTAAGATATGTGGCTTTTCTTGGTCACATTGTCTCCGATAAGGGTATTGAGGTAGATCCTAAGAAGACGGATGCGGTTAAAAATTGGCCTAGACCTCTATCACCTTCGGATATTTGAAGTTTCTTGGGTTTGGCTTGTTACTATAGGAGGTTTGTTGAAGGATTTACTTCGATTGCTTCTCCATTGACAGTTTTGACTCAGGTTAAGTGCACTTGGTCCGAAGCGTGTGAAAAGAGTTGAAATAGTTGAAAGAGAAACTTACCTCGGTTTCTATATTGACTTTACCGGAAGGGTCCGATGGGTTTGTGGTTTATGCGATGCCTCGAGAATTAGGCTAGGATGTGTTCTTACACAAAATGGAAAAGTTATTTCTTATGCTTTAAGGCAACTCAAGATTCATGAAAAGAACTATCCTACTCATGACTTAGAATTAGAGCGGTTTGGTTTGCTTTAAAGATTTGGAGGCATTACTTGTATGGTGTGCATGTTGACATTTTTACCGATCATAAGAGTTTGCAATATGTGTTTAAACAAAAAGATCTTAATCTTCGCCAAAGGAGGTGGCTTGAGTTGTTAAAAGACTATGACATGAGGTCCTCTATCACCCCGGCAAGGCTAATGTGGTGGCTGATGCTCTTAGTCGGTTATCTATGGGTAGTGTTGCTCATGTTGAAGATGGTAAGAAAGAGCTGGTTCATGATGTTCATAGATTGGCCCGATTGGGTGTTCGGTTGATTGATTCTAGTGAGGGTGGTGTTATGGTTCACAATGGTTCCGAATCATCCTTTGTGCATGATGTGAAGGCTAAACAAGATCTTGATCCTAATTTGGTTGAGTTGAAGGAAGCGGTGCTCAAAAGGTCCGTTGAGGCTTTCTCCCAAGGGGGAGATGGTGTGCTTCGATATCAAGGTCGTTTGTGTGTTCCCGATGTAGATGACTTAAGAGGATAAATTTTCTCTATAGCCCATAGTTCTCGATATTCCATTCACCCGGGAGATACCAAGATGTACCGTGATTTGCGGGAGGTCTATTGGTGGAATGGGATGAAGAAGGATATTGCGGAATTTGTGGCTAAGTGTCCTAATTGTCAACAAGTGAAAGTTGAGCATCAAAAGCCGGGAGGTTTGTCCCAAGACATTAGTATTCCTACTTGGAAGTGGGAAGATTTGAATATGGACTTTATTGTTTGCTTACCACGCACCAGGTGGCAATATGATTCGATTTGGGTTATTGTGGATAGAATGACGAAATCGGCCCATTTCATTCCCATCAAGGTTTCTTACTCGGTGGAGGATTATGCTAAGTTGTACTTAAGAGAAATGGTTAGGTTGCATGGGGTGACTTTATTCATTATCTCCTATTGTGCTGCGCAATTTTGAAAGTCTTTCCAAAAGGGTCTTGGTACTCGTGTTAAGCTTAGTACAGCCTTTCATCCGCAAACCGATGGGCAAGCAGAACATACTATCCAAATTTTGGAATATATGTTGAGAGCTTGTGTGATTGACTTCAAGGGTAATTGGGATGATCATTTGCCTTTAATTGAATTTTCTTATAATAATAGCTACCATTCTTGTATTGATATGGCTCTATTTGAGGCTCTTTATGGTAGGAGGTGTAGATCTCCTATAGGTTGGTTTGAAGTTGGTGAAGTTGCTTTGAGAGGTCCCGAGTTGGTACATGAGGCTATGGAGAAAGTTTGGCTTATTAGAGAAAGGTTGAAAATGGCTCAAAGTCGACAAAAGTCCTACGCCGATGTTAGAAGGAGAGAATAAGAAATTGATGTTGATGATTGGGTTTACTTGAAAATTTCACCCATGAAGGGTGTAATGAGATTCGGGAAGAAAGGGAAGATTAGTCCCCATTATGTAGGCCCATATCAAATTTTGAGGCGTGTTGGGAAGGTTGCTTATGAACTCGATTTGCCTAATGATTTGGCATCGGTGCATCCGGTTTTCCATGTCTCATTGTTGAAGAAATGTGTTGGTAATCAGATATCTATCGTGACATTGGAGAGTCTTGGCATAAAGGATAGCCTTTCCTATGAAGAAGTTCTGGTTGAGATTTTAGATCGGATAGTCTGAAAGTTAAGAAATAAAGAAGTTGCTTCCGTAAAGGTTCTTTGGAGGAATCAATTAGTTGAGGGTGCAACTTGGGAGGCCGAGGCCGATATGATGTCCCGATATCCTTATCTCTTTCCCTCCAATCCTACTCTAGCTTGAGGTATTTAGTCCCTCATGGTCCATTCTTTTGGTCTCATGTGTCTTAGATATTCCCATGATTCCTCATTTATACATGTTCATGAAGGGATTAAATTTTGAGAAAATGAGTTGACTTGATTGATTTCTCTATGATTATGTGCATTTGAGTATGAGTTGCGCTTGGCCTTCATGAAATGATGTTTTGAACATGCTTTAGCTTGGAGTTGAAGTTTCCTCCTCGGATATTTGCATATATGTGATTGCATTCCTGTTGAGCTGTTAGATCTTGAGTTCTTACTTTTCTTAGGATAGCTTGATTCCCATAATGTTCCCAAGGGGGAGATATTGTAACATCTCGGATTTCAAAAGAAGGAAAAACTTTAGGTTTTCATCATGTGTGAGTTCCTACGGGAGCCATCTACGGATCGTAGGTGGGAACCGTAGGTGGCAGGCCCTAGTTTTCAGAATGTCAAGTTTCAGAACCTTAATGACGGTTTGCCAGGACGGCCCGTCGATCCTTCGACGAGTCATAGATGGGTCTCATAGGTCTCCTCCAGACTTAGTTAAATTCTTAAGCAATAAGATCAGACCTACGGTTGCCATGTACGGTTCGTTGATTAACCCACGAGCCGTACATAGGATCTGTCATTGCAGGGTCCAAGGTTTGCAGTCTCTAAATCTATCTACGATAGGACACGACAGTCCATAGGTTGACTTACAGATAGTAGGTCCAACCGTGGATAGTGCCCAACAGTTATTTTTAAAGGGCTTTTTGGTCTTTTCCCTAAATGTTTAACTCCTAATCTAAGTCGGTTTGGCCCTTAGCCTAGACCCTATATAAACCTTTTAAGCCAAATTTTACCCATTCCTAATCATTCCCAAAACACTCCTCTCCCAAATATTTCTCTCTCTAGACAGCTTGAAGAAGAAGAAGCAAGAGCTAGGGTTTTCAAGTCAAGTCTCCTAATCCTCCATTGATTTCAAGGTTCTTGCATTGAGGTATGATAGTTTTCATCCATGGAGCCCTTTCCTCCATGGAATCCCTAAAATCTCCAATTTACTAGTTAGAAATTCTCAATTTAAGATAGGGCTTTTCTTCTATGATGTGGGTTTTGTTAATTATGATCAAATTACATTCAATTATGGTTTTCTAAGTATGAATTGAGTTGAATTACATGAAATTAGATGAATCCCCATGAACCCATGCCAAATCCCCCAATTTCAAAATCTATGCTTTAATGTTGGGTTGAATTATGGAGATGATGGATTATTGAAGTTTATATGAACTCATGCATGTTTTAATGGTTTCTAACGCTATGATTCATGATGAATTGATAAATGATCAAAATATGAAATGAAGTTTACGAAAGTATGCATGTTCAATTATGAAGGTTATGATGAATTATGAATTGCTTGAGATTGAAGCATGAAGGTTGATAATTGTTGCATAGTGAAAGGTTTTCTCACTTGATTGCTCAATTGATGAATGTGAAAGGATTTTCTCACATAATGGATTCATAACTCTTTGAAAGGTCTTTCTCAACTAAAGTTGAATCAAAAATATTTAAGTAGCTATTCTATGAACTTTAGCTTGGATTGGTAACTCTAGTTGTACCCTTCCATCGATAATAAGATGAATACAAATTTTGACTATTCCGTGGGAATTATGCTTAGCCCATAAAGGGCGTGATGAGATTCGGGAAGCGGGGCAAGATTAGCCCCAGGTATATTGGGCCTTTTGAGATTTTGAGGGCAGTTGGTGAGGTGGCCTATGAGTTAGCTTTACCTCCAGCATTCTAACCTATTCATCCAGTCTTCCATGTTTCGATGTTGCGTCGGTATGTTCTAGATGAGTCTTATGTGCTCCAGTATGATGCCGTTGAGTTGGATGATCGCCTGATCAATATTGAAGAGCCAGTTGTTATTTTGGCCAGAGATGTGAGGTTGCTGAGGTCGAGAGCCATTCCTGTAGTTAAGGTCCATTGGAGGCATCATCCAGTTGAGGAGGCTACCTGGGAGACCGACCAGGAGATGCGGGAGCAGTTCCCCAGCTTATTTGAGCCCTCAGGTACTTCTTGACTCTTACTTTCGTGGACTAAGGTCCTTTTAGTAGTGGATGTTGTAATGACCCTTCAGGTCATTTGCGTGTTTGTGCCTCTTTTCTATTGTTAGAACATTCTTGTAACGACCCTAAGTCATTTCTGACTTGCTGGCACTGTAGGTTCGATTGCCTGGTTATTCGTTTGGTTTTTATGCATGTTTTCCTGTTTTGGAACTTTTAAACCTTGAAAAGTTGAATTCGGTTATAACTTCAAGTAAATGACCTCATATGGGAATTCTGATGGTTCCATCAGCTCCGGAGTGGCCAAATTAAGCTAGAAGCATAGTTGGCCTGAGTCCCTGGGCTTTCGGTGTGATTTTGGGGCAAGTTAGCTCTTTAGCCTTCAAAATTTGGCTTAAAGTTGACTTTGGTCAACATTCTTGATAAATGCGCTTGGATGAGAATTATGTCAGCGTGGTTAGTTCTGGAATGCCGAGTTTTGTCTGGAATAACCCTTCGAGAACTTTCAGGAGCTTTCGATCGAATTTACAGGACTCCGGTAGAATTTGGCTAAAATGGCCCATTGGGTGTGGGACCCACTTTTAATCGAAACGACCTCGTATGGAAATTTTGACTGCGCTATTGCGTCCAGAACATAAAATTTTATGGGTAGCGTATCACGTTTGCGAGCATGGGGTTGCGAACGAATCTCGAGCACCCCGTCGGAGTTTTGGG
This sequence comes from Solanum appendiculatum, assembly GCA_018342035.1. Classification (NCBI taxonomy): domain Eukaryota; kingdom Viridiplantae; phylum Streptophyta; class Magnoliopsida; order Solanales; family Solanaceae; genus Solanum; species Solanum appendiculatum. The sequence goes on from JAGDQO010000469.1 coordinate 643,381, forward strand.
AAAGCCCAAAACTCAGCTGGTGCAGCTAATATCTGCAGACCCATTCCTTCTCCGTGTTCGCGGAAGTGGCTCCGCATTCGCGGGCTAGGCTCCACTTTCATAGAGGTCCGAGGTATCCTTCTCCATGTTCGCGGATAGGGCTCCTTCTTCACGGAGGTCTGGGAAGGCTGGGGGAGTCTTCTCTCCACATTCGCGGATAGGGTTCCACATTCACAGAGATCTGAGTCCCTTCTCTCCATGTTCCTGGTGTAGTGTTTGTGTTCCCTCTGCGTTCATGGAGGTTAGCAGGTTGCAGTGATTATAAAGGTGAGGTCGAGGGTCATTTGGAGAAAAGTTTGGAAATTCATATCTCCCTCATCTTTTATCAGTTTTTGGTGATTCGAAGTCCCGGGTGGTTGGATTTGCGTTGGCTTGGTGGGTTTGTGGTCGATTCGCGTTGTGTGTTCATCGATTTCCATAAATTCGATGCAAAAGTTGCTATCTTAGGCTTATAGTTATAAAGTTTTGCATTTCTTGTTGTTGGCTGTTGGGAGCTGATTCGAGCCCTGATGGGTGTTTCGTTTTGTAATACAAGTTCGGGGGAGGATTTGGGACCTCTTCATATAGTCAATTCTGGAAAAAGAAAGACAATTATTTTCTTGATTTCATCTCCAAAGAATAAATATCTTTTTGTATTTGTTGTTTTTCTCATTATTTCAAAGATTACCCTTTTCTTAAAAATCCAAAAAAAAATCATTCTTTACATTTTAATCTAGTTAAATTTTCAGAAAGTTTAATCTACCAAAAACCCTTCATAAACAAATGATTTCCCATACCTCATTTTTTTTGGTAAATTAAATTTGAACTCGTGGCTCGTTTTATACATTTAAACTCAAAAACTGCAAGACTGAAAATTGGGCCAACATAGCCCAAATCTAAAAAATATTTGGATAGCCCAAAATCGGTTGATCCACTTTCAATATCAAACTCTACCCTGGATATTTCTTTCCCTGAGCAAATGTTTCATAATTCTTCCTCTCTAGTTTCTCATACCTCCCTTCTTCATTTCTCTTTGGCTTTTGTTACTTTTTACATCTCAATGGAGAAAAGTATTGAGGAGAATCCAATAGCTTGACCAGATCAAGAAACTCCAAAAACCGAGGAATTTGGAAATAAGAATGTTGATTTTTCATCAGTAAAAATAGAAGTTGAAGAAGAACATAAAGAAAAGGATTCGAATTTGGATGAACCAGTTCGGGTTGAACCCAATTCATTGATCACTAGTGTTGATTCAGATTCAATGGGCTTTATTATTTCTTTTGAATTGGGGCAGAGTAGAGCACATGAGCCTCTTAGAAATTCAGCAACCCCACAAAGAATTGTACCAACTCAAGTCAACCCTATTGGAGCTCTTTCCAATTTCTCCTACCATCACGCTATGACTCTTCCAGACAGGTGGAATGTGGTATCCCCATCAGACCGACTTGACCTACCCATCGACCCAACGATTCCATCCCCATATGAACTTGTGATTGACCCAGATCATGCTTACATTCCCCCGAGACAGGCACTGCGAATGTAGGTTCAAGGGAGTGCTTCTATCCTTCTCATCAAGAATTAGGGACATTACTTGTTTTCTTATTTGGGTGGTTTTGTTTATTGATGTATAATGAGATTTACGTGGACAAAGGGTAAGAAAGTGCAGTTCGTGAAGTGCCAGATTTGATAAATAGCAAAAGTAAGCATCTGAGTTAGTTAGCGAATTGTAATTTCAATTTGGTTATCTGATCTCTCCATTTCTTTGTTTTCTCATCTCCTTCCTTCTTTCTTGGTTACTGTTACGTTGATATTTCCTTTTTGATCTTGTATTTTAGTTAATGTTATGATACAAGCCACCTTTATTTGCATATTGTTGTTCAGTTTATTGCACAATGTTTTTTAAAGAAATTGATTTTTTCAATTTTGTGATCTTAATTAAAGATGTGCATAGAAATTTAAATTTTGTGGTTTTAAACTTGTGATGTGAAGTAATGAAATCGAATAACTTACTAAATTTAGAAAGAGACATTCTTGAACAAACCAAAAAGAAGAAGAAGTAAAACAGTTAAAATAAGTAGGAAAAATGGTAAATTATTGATTTTCAAGTACAACATTTTTTATCTCTAAATGCCTACTAAGTTACTTTCTAGTGAGATTTATTTGACTCACACAATGTTTTTGCAAAAAGATGCTATCTTTTAAAGTCTAAGTCTTCTATCTATAGATCATTGAATACAGTAACGATCCACCCCAATCATTATGAGTAGGCCAATATAAAAAGAATTTGGGTCAAAAAACTTTTCGAATAGTGGCTTAAAAATTTTAGGCTAGGCCAGCCTCAGAGGGAATCTGGGCTAAGTGCGGTGTTGGGCCATCCGGGAATGGGTAAGGTGTAATTTCTAGGCTTGGTTGATATTTACTTGCAACCAAGACATTATGGAATCCACAGGGCTTTACAGATATAAAAACCCCTTAGGTCATTTTGAGTAATAGAATCCTTTCTTTAATAAAACAGCCTTCCCATAAAGTTTTAAATGAAAGTTTTAAACTGTTTGTTTATGTATGATTATTTAGTTGTCGGATATTTATTAAACGATTAATTAGTTGATAATAAAGGGTCATGTCTGAAATTATTTAATACCCTATACCACTTGACCCATATATATTAAAATAAGTTAGTGAGATTTGTCACTTTTAATGCATAATTATTTTAGAGAAAAAAAGAAGAAAGATAGACAGGGACTTACCTTGGCGGACGAATGTAGAGGACAACACCACACTTCAGATTCAGGTAAACAAAGAGATAGTGCTTCGTGTTAAATTTTCTATAGCTAATTATACACATGGATTAGATGGCATTATATATGATTATTTAAATTAGTTGGATAAGGAATTTGGAAGTTGTAGGTTGATTTTAGTGTAGCGTTAAGGGTTTGGGGGAGACAAGCTCTTAATGGACTAATGATTTCCAATTATTAGGTCTAGTGATTGGGTAAGGCTAATGAATGGGTAATAATGACTTGGGAGTAAATAGGGTGAGTTTTTGGTTTTAGACTAGACATATAGTAATATGGGTGTCTACGGACTCGTTTACTTACGAATAATACATACTTGTTAGATTGAGAACCTTCTGAAGCCTTACAAAAGGGAAAGGCTAAATCGTGTGGATTCATGGCACGTGTTTGACATATGAGGTATGTTAAGACTTTCAGACTTTGTTCAATGACGTTTTTCTAATTAAAGATTAAAAATAGAATAGGCAATGGTTAAGGGCGAAAGATGTAGGTCTCGTACCAATGGTGTGACGGACAATAGTACGAGTACTGGTATTATAAAGGGAAAGTTTATTACAATAGAGTAATGGATTGTATTTTGAAAATGCCAAAGCATATGGACATTAGTTGACATATTGTTGACTTAGTTTATTTTGTGTGGTTGTGTTTCTCTATTGAACCCGTATATATGTGATAGTTGAGGTGATATATGTCATAGCGACGTTTGATTGATTGAGATGCATCATCATCCCTTTTTATTGATATTATATTGTGCACATGCAATGACATGATATTGAGTATGAGTAAGGGTCTAACACGTGGAGATCGTCCGTGTTGAGATCAATATGTGATTATAAGTTGAACACGAGGAGATCATCCATGATAGGGATTGTTTGATTTTATGATAGTGCATTGAGATCATCCGCACAGACACATGGAGATCATCTGTGTCGGTATATGAACCGCGCAAGTCCTCCATGGATCACGAACTCTCAATGTATTTTCGAGAAGTATGATGTATATACAGCTGAGAGAGTACTTGGCATTTGAGGTTTATCATTTCATGGTGTTGCATTGCATCTTATTACATCCTTCACTCTTATTTGATTATGTGTTTATGTGGTGGTTGGACATTACGTGACATTTGATTATCCCTATTTGATGAAACTTGACTGATAAGTATAATGTAGACTTGTTAAATTAAAAAAAATGATTTTCTTATATATTTCCGTCACTACTTTTTTGTTGTCGGTCTATGAGACATACTTGGTACACATGGATTCGCACTCATACTACACTTGTTGCACTCTTTTGTGGTGCATATCTGATTTTGAATACAAATGCATCTCATGGAGCTTGCCGTGTCCGAGCTTGGATTATCATGGAGTTGTAGTGAGCTGCTTGGTTTCCGCGACCCATACCTCCCTGTATCACATTATTTATTTTGATGGTTTAGTATTCAGACCGGTTATTTATTATGTTTAGACTTGTCATTTTAGTTTCATACTTACACTGTATTTTAGAAACTCTTGTATTTATGACATCAAATCTTGGGTGGTATTCAAATTTTCCCATTCATTTTAGAAGATTTGTTGATGAGATATATTACTTGTCACTTACCTTTCTCTTAATATATTAAATTAAATTTGTAAGATTATTGGGTTGGCTTACCTATCGGTTGAGAACATAGGTTCCATAACGACTTGTGAATTTGGGTTGTAATAATTTGATATCAGAACCCTAGGTTAATCGGTCTCACGAGTACAAGAGAAATTTCTAGTAGAGTCTTGTGGATCAGTATAATTACGTCCATACTTAACTTTGAGAGGCTATTGAACATCTAGGAAACCTCTATTCTTCAATTCCTTATCGTGCATACTTGACTCTATTTGAATTTTAATCTTGTTGTCTGATTATCTCACAGATGCTGAGGAATCGTACATTTGCGAGTGATGATCAGGAGCCTATTCATGCGGCTGCTTTTGGGTCACTACCTGAGGTGTACACAGGGGCGAGGTTGAAGTCGAGGTCAAGGTAGAGGCCGTGTTGCTGCACATATGAGAGGCCAAGTACAGAAAGCTACCCAGTTCCATGCTAGGCAGTATCTCCACATGTAAATGTGGGTTACGAGGATGTGGAGAATTATGTTGAGGGGTATGGACCAACCTAATTTTATTTCCACACAAGTTCTTCAAGATAGTTTGGTTCATATGCTAGGACTCCTAGAGGGGATGGCTCAAGTGGGAACATTGCATGTAACCTTTGATGTGTCATGACCCGATCTCTCGAGTCATGATGTCACCTACTACAATCCACCAGCAGGTAAGCCAACCCGTAACCCAGAATGACAAGTAATTAGTATAAGGGTAGAAAGAAGTAGAAGTAAGAATTTAAACTACAAACATAATAAGAGTGGAACAAGCCAAAACTATATTTACATAAAAGAAATCTACCAGAACCTGGAAGTCATGAATACAGAGATGTGCTAATAGTAGAGTACAAGTCCTAAAAGTGGACCAAAATGAAGCTGCCTCAAAATAGAAAAGACTAGCTACATAATATACAAAAGGAGACAAGCAAGTCCAGGATGCCATCTCGGATCCAAAAACTGTTGGTGCCAGGAACGATTAGCACTAGTACCAAAACAAAGGTACTCGATAGGCATCATATGCTGACTGAGCAAGAAGGGTAAAGACAATATGAAATGATAGAATCTAGACACAAACACAAGACAAAGTGGATTTAAAGAAAACCACATGAGCGTACCAAAAGTAAATCTAAGTATAGGTGAACTTAACCTAATTGGACCCCATAGACTCAGAAGGTACACTCACGTGCTAGTTTAAATAAAACTTGAACGGCCTTATAAGCCCGGCAGGTACACAAAATAGCTAACTATAAGAACGGAGCAAAGAGAATCTAGGACCAAGAATCATAATATGGGTCTCAATCAAAAGTAACAACCTTGAACCATAGCACCCAGTAATGGGCCTGCTCAGCCTGACAATAAACTCCCAGGGCACCAGCCCACCTATCAAGAGTGATCCCGAGGCCTCCCAGCCAGAAAGTCACTCCAAGGGGCACCAACCTAGCTAGTAAGAGTACCCTGGGGCACAAATAAGACCATCGCCCAGCCAACCAATAAACTTCCAAGGGTACCAGCCCAGTTAGCAAGAGTAAATCTGGGGGCTCCAACAAGACCATCGCTTAGCCAACCAGTAAAATCCCAAGGGCACCAGCCCAGCTAGCAAGAGTAAACTTGGGGGCACCAATAAGAACCTTGAAGTACCACAAATCATCTGTCATCAATACCACCGTGGAACCACGTCCAAACTCAAGAAATCAACCAAAAGGCTCCCAGCCTGCGCCACTCCAATTCTGAACCACCCAACGAAGCACGAAACCTCCAGTATCGCAATGGGGCTACATAAATAGGGAGAGTGGATAGAAGCTTGACAAAACTGAAACAACATCTAAACAAAGGCTCATTCTATCATACTTCAGTCTGCTACTCAGTCTATAGGAAGCTAATCCATCCAAAATGTCGTCGAAAAAGAAACAAGGCCTAAAAGCCACAAGAGTCACACGTCTAAGATAAAACTAGCCTATTCCTATACTAAGGCCACACATGATCCAACATAACAATTTGCAAGTCAATTCACAAGATAGAACTAAAAACATAATCCCCGACTAGCATCGTACTACACCTGATTTACTCTAATAAGCATGAATTTACACATTCAACATCAGTCTAAGAGAGGGGAAAGTCGTAGCCTACCATTAGGCTGACCGCGCATACGCTAAATCACAATGCCAGAGCATTTCCCTTCTGAACAGCCTCATAATACTGCCACACAATAAATTTAGGATCACAATGTCAATATGGTCATTTAAACACCAAAAACACATAAAAAGAAATAGATCAATTTTGGAGTCAATAACGAGTTGTGGGACTTGTGTAAAAATTTCTAGAATTGACTCCTTCAACATGCCCTAAATAGTACCCCAAACTTGTGTTCCAAAATAAAACACAATCTCGGGTTCAGAGCAGTCAAAAACAAGCAACATGCTAACTACAACAATTAAGAACAAAATAATGACTAAGAAACCCTACAATAATGCAAATTCACCTCAAACGAAGGATGATCACCAACCTTTGATCACTCCAAAGCGTAGTACCAATCATTACAAACACACCACACATTGAATCACTCAAAACAGACCTCTGGAGAGGGAGAAATCACCAAATTAAGATTGCCATAATGGCTGAATTTGTGACCAAGTCTTGAGTTAAAAAACTAGTCGAGGGTCTCTTAAGCAGCTGCTTAAGCTCTTAAGCGACCGGTCTCAAAGAGATGGGACTCACTTCTATGGACCCCTAGTATCTTAAGTGATCCTCGCTAAAGCGACACCATGGTAACAAAAGCGGACCACCCCAGCTGTCTACGCTCGCATAGGCAAGCCCATGGTAGCTAAATTGATCGCCGCTTAAGCGAGGTTAGGGTCGCTAATACGAGGGCCACTTGGCTATTCTGGTTTGCTCATACGGAGCCCTGGCCGCTAAAGAGAATGTCGCTTAAGCGAGCCAAGGGTTGAAAATGCAGCCTGCACCAGAATCAGGCACCAACAATTTTCACTAAAGTCCCCCAGGTTGCCCGGGGGACTAGGGATTAATTCAAAACCTTGTGCAAATAAACGAGATATACTACCTAATCTAATTCAATATTCTGTACTTAACGGAGATGTCAAAACATTCATACGAGGTCATCTTGACAAAAAGTGAGTCCCACATCCAACTCCATTTCAAGTCAAAATCTACATGGATGTTTGCAATTAGCTCAGAAGCCTCGGAATTAATACAAAGGGTCGTTCTAGACCAACTCAACATTCCAATGCTAACCGTACTAATGGAATTCTCATTCAAGTGTGTTTACCAAGAATGTTAACCAACGTCAAACTTTAGGTCTTATATTAAAAGTCAAAATGCCTAATCGTATAAACTCACACTGAAAGCCTCAAGAGTCTTTTCGACCATGCTGCTAGCCATAATTAACACTTTTGAAACTGATAGAATCCTCAAAATTAGATTTTGAGGTCATCTTTCTGAACTTTTAATCAAAACTGACCGTTTAAGATTTAAAAGCTCCAAAACACATAAATTAACATAAAACATAAATGAATGACCAAGTGATCGAACTGTTAGTCCCACCAAGTCATAAATGACTTGGGGTTGCTATAGTAATGCTCAAAATGAAAAATAGAAGGCATAATCACAAAAATTATAAGAAAGGGTCATTACATGATGGCTCACAGATGTTGGAGGTCAGACTCCAGAACAGATGATTGTCCTAGGCTCTCTGACTCAAAGGACTTAGCCAGTTGCTGTTGTAGCTCCCTATTTAGATAGTATAGTATTGCCAAGTATTGCATTGCATTTGGCTAACCGGCCTTCAATGACCATTGATGAGAAAAAGATGTTCAGAAGGTTCAGAGTGATGAATTCTCCAACCTATATTGGTGACTTGATTGAGGATGTGTATGAATTTATCGTTAGCTGTCATGAGAGGTTGCATAACCTAGGATTAGTGGAGTCTCATGGAGTTGAGTACACATCGTTTCAGATGACTGGCCCTACAAAGCAATGGTGGAAGGATTATATTAGTAGTAGGCAATTGGATCACCTTAACTATCATGGACTCAGTTTACTCAGGTGTTCCTAGATAAGTTTGTTCCATACCGTGAGAGGGAGAACACGAGGGCCAAGCTCGAGGGGTTGCAGCAAGATGGGATGTCAGTCATAGAGTATGAGGTTAAATTTCATGCCTTGGTTAGGCATTCTTTGATGATAATTCCCACTGAGGTTGGGAAAGTGAGGAGGTTTTTTAAGGGGCTGATTATTCCGATTCATATAGGAATTTCTCAAGTTGCCACTTCAAGTGTTCCATTTCAGAAATTGGTAGATGCTGCCAAAGAGTTACAGATGATTCGACGTGAGGGATTTGAGCAATATGAGGGCAAGATGGCCCATCATTCAGGTAATTTTGGTAGTACTCCACCTAGGAGTCAAGGTTACTTAGGGAGAGGTTATCTCTCTCAGTCTAGCAGATCTATTCATGCTGCGATACCAGCATCTGAGGCGGATTATGCTAGGCATTGTTCTTCGAGTTCCATGCATACTTCATAGGGTTCATCTTCTAGACTTATATGTCATGGAGGGCATTATGGTCATTTGGGTTCTTCTTATCAGCCTACATCTCATAGGGGTTATTTTGAGTGTGGTTATATGGGACATTTTTTGAGAGATATCCCTAGGATCAGATGTTGTGGCTCACATCAGGGTTCTCAGGCTTCAACTTTTAGGGCTACACAACCTTCGACTAGGGGAGGTGTACACAGTGGTAGAGGTGGCTCTCATTCAGGTGGAGGTGGTTCCATTTTGGTCGAGGTAATGGTCATGGAGGTTCACAGTCTGAGGGCGGTCATGCTAGGTGTTAATCTTTTCTGGGTATGCTAGAGGCAGAGGCTTCAAATGTTATTATCACAGATATTATTCTGGTTTTTCAATGATCAGCTACATTATTATTTGATCTAAGATGTACTTATTCTTTTGTGTCGACATATTTTGTGTCGAGTTTGGATACATTATATAAGTCTCTTAATTTACCGGTACATGTTTCTGCTCCATTTAGGGATTCCATAGTGGTAGATCGGGTGTATCAACTATTTGTAATTACTTTGATGGGATATGATACTCATGTGTATTTTAAGGTCTTAAATATTGTAGATTTTGATGTTATTCTTAGGATAGATTGATTATCTCCTTATCACACAATTCTGATATGTCATGCCAAGACTATTACATTAGCTATGCCTGGAATTCCTATAGTAGAATGGAAGAGGTTCTCTTAGTCATTCACCAAAGAGGGTTATATCTTTTCTTAGGGCTCGTCGCTTGGTGGAGAGAGGATGTTTGGCTTCCTTGGTGCATATTCACGATACTAGTGTGGAAACTCATATGCTTGAGTCTATTCTGCTGGTGAGTGAGTTTTCTGAGGTTTTTCTGATGGACCTACCAGGTCTTCCACCTAATTGTGATATTGATTTTAGTATTGACTTAGAACTAGGTACTCAGCCCATTTCCATTCCTCCTTATCGTATGGCACCAGCTGAATTGAAAGAGTTGAAGGAGCAGTTGAAGGATTTGTTAAGCAATGGGCTTATTAGACCGAGTATATCTCCTTGGGGTGCTCCATTATTATTTGTGAAGAAGAAAGATGCATCTATGCGTATGTGGATTGACTATTGGCAGTTGAAAAAGGTTACCATTATAAATAAGTACCTGATACCTCGTATTGATGATATATTTGATCAGCTTCAGGATGCTTCAGTTTTCTCCATGATTGACTTGAGATTCGGCTATCATCAGTTGAAGGTTAGGGTGGAGGATATTCCTAAGAAAGCCTTTGGGAGACATTATGACCATTATGAGTTTTTGGTGATGTCCTTTGGTTTGACTAATGCCCCAACAACTTTTATGGACTTGATGAATGGGCTATTTAGACCGTACTTTGATTCCTTTGTTATTGTGCTCATAGATGATATATTTATATACTCTTGTAGTAACGAGGAGCACGAGCATCATTTGAGGATTGTGATTGGAATTTTGAAGGAGAAGAAACTTTATGCAAAGTTTTCAAAGTGTGGGTTTTGGATTAGTTCGGTAGCATTCTTGGGACATGTAGTGTCCAAAGAGGGTATTATGGTGGATCCTCAGAAGATTGAGGCAGTTTGATATTGGGTTAGACTTGCTTTAGTTATTAAGATTCAGATTTTAGTAGGCCTTGCAGGTTATTATCGATGATTTGTAGAGGTTTTCTCATCCACTGCATCCCCATTGACTAGATTAACCTAGAAGAAAGTGGCATTCCAGTTGTCTGATGAGTGTGAGGTGTGTTTTTAAAAGCTCAAGACTTTATTGACTACTACTCCAATTTTGACTCTACTTGTAGAGGGAGAGGATTTTATTGTATATTGTGATGCTTCTCAGAGTGGTCTTGGTTCTGTATTGATGCAGAAGGGGAAGGTAGCTTATGCTTCAAGGCAGTTGAAGGGTCATGAGAAGAACTACTCTACTCATGAATTAGAGTTGGCAGCTATAGTATTCACGTTGAAGATTTGGAGTCATTATCTTTATGGCGTGTATTGAGAGGTGTTCACGGATCGTCGTAGGCTGCAGTGTATATTCAATTAGAGGGATCTCAATTTGAGGCAACAGAGATGTTTGGAGTTGATCAAGGACTACGACATGACTATTCTTTATCATCCAGGTAAGGTAAATGTGGTAGCAGATGACTTGAGTTGAAACATGGTGAGTATGGGTAGTCTAGCCTAGTTACAGATTGGAGAGCGTCCTTTAGTTATGGACGTCTAATCCTTAGCCAATAGCTTTGTGAGGCTGGATATTTGAGAATCTGGTAGGGTTTTTACTTACATGGAGGTTAGGTCATCTTTGTTGGAGCAGATTCACACAACAATTTCATGATATTGATTTATGTAGGATTCAAGACAAGGTGTTAAAACAAGAAGTTAAAGAGGAAATTCTCGATGGTGAGGAATTTTTGAGGATAAAAGGCCATATTTGTGTTCCTCAGACAGGTTATTTTACTAGATTGATCATGGAGGAGGCTCATAGTTTGAGGTACTCTATTCATCCGAGGGCTACTAAGATGTATTGTACCTTGAAGAAACATTATTGGTGGTATCGTATGAAGAGAGACATAGTAGATTTTGTATCTCGGTGTTTGAATTGTAAGCAAGTGAAGTATGAACACGGAAATTCAGGAGGTGTGACTCAAAGGATGCCCATACCTGAGTGGAAGTGGGAGCGTATTGCTATGGACATTGTGGTAGGGTCTCCAAGACTAAGTCTACGCACTTCCTACAAATTCAAACCACCTATAATTTAGAGAAGTTAGCCAAGATCTACATTCGAGAGGTAGTTCACTTGTAGGGGTGCCTATTTCTATCATTTCAGATCGTGGCACAAAATTTACATCTCATTTTTGGCGTTCTATGCAGAAAAGGTTTGGCACTCGGGTGGATCTTAGTATAACATTTCACCTTCAGACTAATGGTTAGTCTGAATGGACTATTCAGGTTCTTGGGGATATATTGCGGGTGTTTGTGATCAACTTTGGTGGTCATTGGGATTAATTTTTGCCTTTAGCGTAGTTTGCATACAACAATAATTATCATTCGAGCATTGAGATTGCACCAGTTGAGGCTTATTGTAGTAGGAGATGTCAATCTCCAATTGGTTGGTTTGATGCATTTGAGGTTGGGCCGTGGGGTACATATTTGTTGAGGGAGTCCTTGGACAAGGTCAAGTTGATCTAGGATAGGCTTCTCATGGCTCAGAGTAGGTAAAAGAGTTATGCAAATTGAAAGGTTCTGACACGTGTTAGGCATTCGAGGTATGTTAAGACTTTCAAACTTCATTGACAGATATTTTTCTAATTAATATTTAAAAATGGAATAGACAATGGGTAACGGAGAAAGATGGGGATCTTGTACCAATAGTGTGATTGGCATTGGTACGAGTACCGATGTTATAAAGTAAAAGTTTATTACTATAGATTGATGGATTGCAATATGAGAATGTCAAAGCATATGGGCATTAGATAATGTATTGTTGACTTGGTTTATTTTTTGTGGTTGTGTTTCTTTATTGAACCCATATATTAGTGATAGTTGAGGTGATTATATGTCATACCGACATTTGATTGATTGAGATGCATCATCATCCCTTTTTATTAATAGTATATTATGCAAATGCATTGACATGAGATTGAGTATGAGTAAAGGTCTAACACGTAGAGATCGTCCATGTTGAGATCGATTTGTGATTGTTAGTTGGGCACGTAGAGACCATCCATGCTGAGGATTGTTTGATTTTATGATAGTGCATTAAGATTGTCTGCACATACACGTGGAGATCGTCCGTATCAGTATGTAGACTCGCGAGTCCCCCATGGTCACGAACTCTCAATGTATTTCCAAGAAGTTTTGTGTATACATGGTTGAGAGAGTACTTGACATTTGAGGCATATCATTTCATGATGTTGCATTGCATCTCATTACATTCTTCATTCTTGTTTGATTATGTGCTTATTTGGTGGTTGGGAATTACGTGGCATTTGATTATCTCTATCGGATGAATCTTTACTGATAAGTATAATATAGAATTGTAAAACTAAAGAATGATTTTCTTATGTATTCTCATCACAACATTTTTATTGTAGATCTGTGAGACATACTGGGTACATGTGGTTTTGTACGCATACTACACTTGTTGCACTCTTTTGTGGTGCAGATCTTATTCTGAATATGAGTGCATCTTACGGAGCTTTTTAAGTCCAAGCATAGATTATCATGGAGTTGTGGTGAGCTGCTTGGTTATTCAGCAGCCCACACCTCCCTCTATCTCGTTGTTTATTCTGTTATTTTAGTATTCAAAAAAGATATTTCTTAAGATTAGACTTGTCATTTTAGTTTCAGACTTACACCATATTTTAGAATCTCTTGTACTTATGAAAACAAATCTTCGGTGGTATTCAGTTTTCCGCATTTATTTTAGAAGATTTATTGATGGGATATTTTACTTGTCACTTACCTTCCTCTTCTTATATTAAATTAAATTGGTAAGATTACTGGGCTAACTTACCTATCAGTTAGGAACATAGGTGTCATTACAACTTGTGAATTTGGGTTATGACAATAGAATTGAATTCGGATAAGTAGAACTCTTGAAACTAGTCTTGGCGTGAAAAGGATAAGCCTGGACGTAAAGAGAAGAATGTGTGTTGTGAAAAAAGGTACTTTTCAGGAATTTCTGAAGTTGTAATACTTTCACCTATTCCGCTATCACGGGCGGCTCTTGCTATAGTGGACGTGTGCAGACGCTCTATCAATATAAGTTCTGCTATAGCTGGGTCTCTATAGAGGGGGAAATGGGATTTATGAAAAACTAGCCCCCAAACCTCCTAATTTTTGCACTTTGTTGTTGGGATTTGAGAGGGGCAATTTAGGTAAGATTCTACTCATCTTCGACAAAATTAATCAGTAAAGGTAAGTTTGTTGCTTCCCAACCTTGTACAATGATTATTAAGCCTTAGAGTTTGAGATATCACTCTAGGGAAAGGGTTTTGGTATGATTACATGGTGGAATAAGGCCTAAGTTGGGCAGGATGATCATGAATTGGCCTGGGATTAGAATTTGGTTATAATTCAGATATAATTAGGCCATTTGTGATTGATTATTGTATTTATTTATTGTTTTAGACCAAGAACGGGTCGAGACACTTCAAAATGGGAAAGCTCATGTTCTTTAGAGTTTCCAAGAGGCTTTATTCGAGGTAGGTGATGGTTGTATGTTTTATATTTTATCTATGTATGCATGTCTATTGCTTAATAGTATCATCTGTGCAATGCATGTTAGGGAAAACATAGGGAAGCATATGAAATGACATCATGTTGATAATCTCATGTAATGAACATGTTTATGTGACTTGTAGCTTTCAAGAGTTGTTATTCATTGTGATTGTGGTTGTGCATGATTGTTTATGACTGCTAATTACTGGTTCGGGTATACGAAAATACTAATGGTTGGCTTGGATACCACACTTGGTATGAATACTAACGGTTGGCCCGGGTGCCATGCCTGGTATGATTATTAACATTGGTTAGCTTGGGTATTATGCCTGGTACGATTACTAAATCTGGTTGTCCCAGGCACCACACTATTACACTAACAATTTGTGTGTGAGTTCTATGAGAGGACCAAGTATGTGTATTATTGGTTCCATGAGAGGAATAGGCATTTGCATGTGTGATCATGTGGCAAGTATTCTAGGTATTGGCTGATTTCATGATATTGTGACTGAGAGTCTACATATATATTGGTGAATTTTATTATATGTGTTGACCTATGTTACTACATTGTAGTTAATTTTGTACATTCATATCTTGGAGTGGCCATGTGATCCTACCAGTACACTGTGGTTTGCGAACTGATGTTGCACCTATTCTTTCCTTGAGGAATATAGGGCATCTTCCAGCGACTAATCCAAAACCTCAGTTAAGGGATGTCTGACTTCGAATTCAAGGGTGACCTATTCATCCAAGTTGTCGTGGGTTCCTCTATTTTTCTGGTCCATCTTTTCGGATTAAGACATTCTTAGACTATTGGTTTATTGCTTTTAAGTTTCGGAGTTATATCCCATTTATTTTAGAAATTTAAATTTTCTTACCACAACTTTCAGTTCTTAGGGGTTATTATTTCCGCAAATGTTTTGATTATTGAGTTGAGTTTATTGGGACTCAATTCTTTAGTTGTTTCTAAATTGTTTTCTTAAGTTTTATGTGATGAACTGCTTTTAATAAATGGTGTTTTGGGCTTAGTTTGGGTTGGTTGTTTGTTCTCCCACTAGGTGTTTTAGTGTGATTGTCACTCATAATGGTCTGGATTGTGACAAATACACTAATAACAACATATTCAGTATTATTTATAAATGGATCTGAGAAGGGTAGAATATACACATGCCTTATTCCAACTCAAGGGTAGAATATACATATATATTAGTTTTTGGACACATATATTTCACATATTTTCCATATCTATTAGTGCAAACATTTAAAAATAATATAAATAATATTAAAACGTGGGTGTGAACTGTGAGAGTCACATGAAATTTGAATGTCAAAATAATTAGATATTATGTAAACCAGGGTAGTTTAAAACGTATATTTAGAAGCGCAAGAACAATGAATTAAATTAATTTGATTTTATTTGGTATAATACAAGTAATATGATTGTATCTCATAATATATTTTAGACGATGTTTTTAGTATATATTCTATTATAACATAATTTCAATTGCTTGGTCATGACCAAAACTTTGAGGAATCTATGTAATTTCTGATTCACTATGTGCATGTGCAATGAACATATTATTATCTAGTAAGTCGAAAGAAAGTTAATATGAGGTTCATTGTTTAAAAAGAGGGAAGATTGATATTTCCTGACACTACAATTATATTTATGGAGGGTATAGAACAGGTAGAACTTTTTTAATAGCAACAAAAGTAGCAACAACAACAACAACAATAATAATAAAGCTTAAACTGGTTTGAGAAGTATTAGAAACTTAGGCAAAATAATTAAGAAAATAAGATTGGGATAAGGTTACAGAAGAGTGGAAGCCTCGTGGTTCCTGGATTTTCCTTGAAGTGATTGAGGAGATTGATAAGCTAAATCTTCTCTTAATCTCAGTGAAACAAATTTGGTATGAAGCGCAGCTGAAGGAGGATGCTCATCTCAATCAGCGAGCTTCTTCTTCGAAATGTATTTGGAGGAAATTGGTGAAGGAAGTTGTGCATGATAATACCAAGTTAACAATCAAGAATATTCTTTCTGAAGTGAACTCGTCACAATCTTTGGATAGGGAGGTCAATTGCTTGAATTTTCAGAACTTGCCTTTGAAGCTGGAATGAACTTTGAGACATATTTTGATAACTTGATTGCACCCTTTATTGAAGCCGCTTATACGTTAGATAGTGGTGGCACACTGCCTATGGATCAGGATGTTTCCTATCTTCAACTGCCTATGGACCAGGATACTTTCCATCTTCAACTGCCTATGGATCAGGATGTTTCTCATCTTTAACTGCCTATGGATGACGATGTTTCCCATCATCAACTGCTTATTAATCTGGATGTTTCCCATATTGACTGTATATTGATCAGGATGTTTCCCAACCTATTGAAAACCAATTTTTTTTAGAGGAATTTGCACCTGCCACTGAAGTTCTTCAATTGTGTGGTAATTAATGATGATTGTGAGTCAATTCCTCTGAGCCAAAAAGAATATTCATCTGTATCACCACATGATTTCTCTGTTTTACCTCCTCGTAGTGATGACATTGCTGGTATTTTGTCTATTACCAATAGTGAACCAACAACTTTCATGAATTCTAAGCCTCGCAGGGGAAGACCTCCTACAAAGAAGAAGAAATTCAAGGGGAAGACCCTGGTCGGTGAACCTAATTCTTGCCGAAAAGCAAACTTGACAAAAACATCTAAAAAGAAGCAATTAGAGGATGTTTCCCATCTTCAACTACCTATGGATTAGGTTATTTCCCATCTTTCAACAGTATGTGGATCAGGATGTTTCCCATCTTCAACTGCCTATGGATTAGGATGTTTCCCATCTTCAACTGCCTATAGATCAAGATATTTCTCATCTTTCAATAGCTTATGGATAGGACGTTTCCCATCTTCATCTGCCTATGGATTAGGATATTTCCCATCTTTCAACAGCATGGGGATCATGATGTTTCTCATCTTCAGCTGCCTATGGATTATGATGTTTCCCATCTTCAACTGCCTGTGGATCAGGATATTTCCCATCTTTCAACAGCCTATGGATCAGGATGTTTCCCATCTTTAACTGCCTATGGATCAGGACATTTCCCATCTTTCAACAGCCTATGGATTAGCATGTTTCCCATCTTCAATTGCCTCATCTGACACATGTCTCATCTACAACTTTCCAAGAACAACAATAGTGTTATACCCTACTCGAGTTCTCACAGGTTACCAATCCAAAATAAGTGTCTTTGGAGTTAATTAGCACAATAGCTATAATATCATGTCTTGCTAACTTAAACGCTCAAGATAAGCAACAACATGTGAAATCATTCAGATATTCAATGACAGAACAAACACAATTACCTCTTTCTTACAGTTGTAGCATAAAAGGAAATTGACACACCAGCTCACACACATGCATAGAGATTACAAACATAATCTGGAAGAAGAAAATACACTTTTTATGTTGGTGAATGATATATGTATATGTTTTCCATGGTGAAGCTGACAGACATGTAAAAAATGTTGATTCTTTGAGGCATATCATCAAATATCGTAACTACATAGGTGTGCAGCGAAATAAAAATTCACAAGTAAATCACGTTAACAATATCTTTCACGAGATATCATGTCCATCTTAACTCCTTCTCATTTCTATATGTGCTTTTTCTTTGATTCTTTTACTTTAAATTTCAAAAATTAATATTAATTGATTTGATTTTCTAATAAATAACAACCAAATCAAGCCGCACTAAGAACACTTTTCTGAAATAATCCCTAGAATCTTAGCATAGAAGAAGAAAACAAGTATAACAAGGGGATATTCAGCGATGTACGAAAGCTTGTAGAGTTAAGAAAAAGAATTAGGTTATGTTTTAGGGTGGCAGTGACAGAAACCTGTTCCAAGCTTCAACACAATGAATTCAATCTTATATTCCTTTTCCAAATTGAGTAGTTGCAGGAGAGAGTGTGAATGTAGAAAAAGGGGAAGAAGAAAAGTTAGGTTATCATCTGTTTTGGAAAAACAAAAGTTGGGGTATCTATGGACAAGTTAGAAATATACTTAAATAAAAGGGATTATTTTAGCACCAAGTCAACCTAATTTATTTTCTATGTAGAAGCTACAAATATGTCAAGCAAAAGTTAAAGTTGAATAACCTAAAATGCCCTTGTAGTAGCTGGTTAAGATTAAGGACAAATTTGATACCTTTTAAGGAGGACTGGTGTTTTTGGAAATTTTAATAAAGTGCCATCTAAAAACATGAATGTACAATTAACCATATGCAACACATAAATGAAAAACAAAAACTACCCCTAAATTTAGTTTAAAAAGGAGCTCAACTCTCTGGAATAAATAAGTAGTAAAGTAATACTTGTTGAAAATGTATGTCATTTTATCAGAACTATGGAATCTCCTTCTTTCCAATAATGAATTTGTCTTTTGGAATTTTATAACAGAACATAAAGAAAATAAAAAGTAATAAATATTAAATGTGAACTTTAATGGAGAGAAATTTTACTTATATACAATAGGTAATTTACTTTATAAGGTTATTCATATAATTGACTCTTAAATTGAGGGTTTTCCACTTACAAAATAAGTATGATGATTACATTATATATATATATATATATATATATATATATATATATATATACTGGACAGTTCGATTAGTCTTTCACCCCTATACCTAAGTCAGACGAACGATTTGCACGTCAGTATCGCTGCGGGCCTCCACAAGAATTTCCTCTGGCTTCGCCCAGCTAAGGCATAGTTCACCATCTTTCGGGTCCCAACAGGTATGCTCACACTCGAACCCTTCTCAGAAGATCAAGGTCGGTCGGCAATGCATCCCTCAGGGGGATCCCACCAATGAGCTTTCTTACGCCTTACGGGTTTACTCGCCCATTGACTTGCACACATGACAGACTCCTTGGTCCGTGTTTCAAGACGGGTCGGATGGGGAGCCCACAGGCTAGAGTCCGGAGCGCGCAGATGTCGAAGCACGCCAGAGGCGCGCACTGCCTGCCACAATCAAGGAGACGGTGTTTCACGGGCATATTGAGAGCCGGGCTTTGGCCGCCCCCCCAATCCTTGTTGTTCCACGCCCCGAGTCGATCGGCAGACCGGCTCGTCACTGTTCCACATCCGACCGGAGCGCATCGCTGGCCCCCATCCGCTTCCCTCCTGACAATTTCAAGCACTCTTTGACTCTCTTTTCAAAGTCCTTTTCATCTTTCCCTTGCGGTACTTGTTCGCTATTGGTCTCTCGCCCGTGTTTAGCCTTGGATGGAATTCACCGCCCGATTTGGGCTGCATTCCTAAACAACCCGACTCGTAGACAGCGCCTTGTGGTGCGACAGGGTTCGGGTACAATGGGGCTCTCATCCTCTCTGGTGCTCCCTTCCAGGGGACTTGGGCCCGGTCCGCCGCTGAGGACACTTCTCCAGACTACAATTTGGATGACAGAGCTGCCCGATTCTAAGGTTGGGTTGTTCTCGGTTCGCTCGCCGTTACTAAGGGAATCCTTGTAAGTTTCTTTTCCTCCTCTTATTGATATGCTTAAACTCAGCAGGTAATCCTACCTAACCTGAGGTTGCGATCGGAGCGCCTCAGTTAGCACAAAGAGGTTCTGGGAGTCCAGACGCACGACGGGCTGTAGCCGCGACAACAAAGAGAGTTGAGTTTCAACCACCACTTTTCGCGACGTCCGTCGACGTGGACTCGCATTTAGGCCAGCCGTACGCTCAGGGCGTACGGGAGGCCAGATTCCGTCCCGTGTGACGCCTTGCGACATGCGGGGGGTGACGCGATGCATGACGCCCAGGCAGACGTGCCCTAGGCCTAATGGTTTCAGGCGTAACTTACGTTTAAAGACTCGATGGTTCATGGGATTCTGCAATTCACACCAAGTATCACATTTTGCTACGTTTTTCATCGATGCGAGAGCCGAGATATCTGTTGCCGAGAGTCATTTGTGTTTCAAGAGCAGCACCCCACGGGCGCTTTCCGCATCGGGGTTCGTTGGTAACCTGACGAGCGCGCGGGCGCGCACGCCGGGGACGGGAGGGAGGCGCGCAGGCGGAGGGCCTAAGCAGTGTTGAAACGTGTTCGCGGGTCATTCTGCTTTTCAGGTTTTGATAATGATCCTGCCG
Organism: Solanum appendiculatum; assembly: GCA_018342035.1. Lineage (NCBI taxonomy): Eukaryota > Viridiplantae > Streptophyta > Magnoliopsida > Solanales > Solanaceae > Solanum > Solanum appendiculatum. The sequence goes on from JAGDQO010000469.1 coordinate 663,757, forward strand.
CAGGTTCACCTACGAAAATCTTGTTACGACTTCTCCTTCCTCTAAATGATAAGGTTCAATGGACTTCTCGCGACGTCGCATATATATATATATAAATATTCATGTGAACCCGATACCAATACATTTCTTTGATTTTATATGTTTGTATGATATTAATATTATGACCCAGTAGAAGTACTGTGTTTCTATATGTTCATACATGACAATCATTCAAGCAGATGAAAAAAAGGCATGCCAACGAATTTTATTGATATGCTTTAAAATCAATTCAATGATAGGTTTGATTCATCTCCCTTTTATGTTCAATGTATAACGACGATATTGAAAAATATATAGATAGACATTTCTATTTAATAAATATACACATGAAAGAATAATACAATAGATAAAATAAAGTTAATGAGATAATAAAACTTTTTTTTCCTTTTTTAGTTTTTTTAAGTAGAGTTCCAATAAAAATGGAGAACTACTCAATTGAAAAGTTAATTTTATAGTATAGTCTGAATCTAAAAACTCTACTTAATGATGAAGGAATACTTATTACTCACTGACAAATGTAATGGTATCGGCTTCACATGAATCGTATAACTTTTTAACCATAAAGTTAACAAATGGGCAAAGCCAAAACGTAGTGGAAAAACAATTTGGAGCATACCTTCAACCATAGTTGTTCAAGTGTCGTAGTAATCGCCATTGATCTAAGATCGACTTGTAACTCTGAAGAGCAAAAATGCTAGAGTCTTCCAGCATATACCTATCACCAAAAACTGTTAGACTGAGGGAGTCACAAGCGTATTTATAGATACGTTACGTGAAAAAGGTAAAATTAACCAAATGAATAATATATGCACAAGTGATAGACCCAATAATGATTATATAGAAGAAATTTATTAATCTAGAAAGAAGAGGTTTTGTGATTCCTACTCTTGGTTTATTTCCTACAATAGGGACTCTTGGACAACATTTTAATTCTAGTACTTCTTCATAAAATATGATTGTTGTCGCACCCCATTTTTTTCTCAAAATGGGATCCAACGACTTGATAACTCTTTTAAGGAGTTTAAAAAGAGAAGAGTTTTCAACTAACAAATTAAAAGCGTGTTAAACTAATAAATATATTTAATTTAAAGGGTCCGCGAAATCATAAATCGGCTAAAGATTCAGCTTACCTTAAAAGGAAGGTGCTAGGAACCTTTCGAGATTCACAAAAGTGGGTCCCATAATGAGAAAGAAAGCTTATGATTATATAGAATAGAACTTGACCCAAATCATAATCTGATAAGGTAAGAAAATATTCCACTCCATCAATCAAGGAAAAAAATTTCCTTCTAAAAGACATGTTTACGCAATTATCAGCAATAATTAGGCCAAAACAAAGCAAGAAAGACTATCCTGTTAATTAACGGAAGAAAATCAAGTCTTGTAATGGAGGCAAGTAATAATCTATAATAGTAGTTAAGTGAATTAGCATCCAAGGAATAAGTTAATCATGCTAGAGTAGCCAAGAATATCCCAGTGCTTCACATCCTAATTTAAGGGAAACATGTAAAATAAACGTAAATCATGCAGTAGTCAAAATTTTCCTAAAACTATCCAATAGCTAAAGTTAACACCTTAACCATATAATTCCAAAATTCGAGTCATCAATTGATAAATCAGATTATACTATAATTAAGCTAAATACACAATTAATTATAATTTTGAAGAGCAGCAGAATCAATGAAAGAGAGAGAGATACGCTAGAATTGATGAATAATCCATTGCATATCCAAGTTACTTAAAACATCTTAATACCAAAAGCTCTAATAATGTCAAAATCACTGAAACACATATCCAAATTAACAAAATAATCAAACAGATACGAAGCCAATTTAGACAAAGATGGAGATTTTATTATCAACATGTCAAGCTTGAAAAAAAGGCAAGAATGTAGAATCAGTGAGCAAAAAATCTTGTCCCAGCAAGTCAAGCTAAAATAGAGCTCAACATCAAAAAAATGGGGATTTTCACATAGAGTAATATAAATCATATAGTGGTAAGTGTTAACAAGTATTGAACAAACTTAACATAAAACATGAAATAATTTTAAGATCACAGAACCATTTGATAAAGAAAACATGAGTCCAACCAGAACCAACAACCCATATAGATCATCTAAAATCTTAAGACGAAGAAGAAAGTGAATGAACCAGCTTCGTGTACCTCAAATCTAACAGTACCAACGAGTTGAAATAATATGCATATCAGTCAATTTTTATGAGAGCGGTAGTGGTTCGACGGTGGTTGTGTGGTGAGGCTAAGAGGAGATGGGGTGGCTTTTGGTCTTAGAGAGAGGAAATAGAGATGAAGGGAGAATAGAGGAAGAGGGGTCGGTGTTGTGATTTGGAGGAGAAGAGGTGTGAAAAGGTGAAGGTGGTTATCTCGCCGGTGAAGAGACAGTGGAGGAGAGAAGCTGAGGAAGAGAGGTGGATTAGATGAGATGGTGGATGGCGACTTTATGTTGGCTGGGTGGTGGAGAGACGAATGAGATGTGACTGATGTTGTTTCTCATCGAAGACAGAGGAAATGAGGTGAGGGTGATGAAGTGGAGCTGGCACAACGGTCTAGAGAGAGGAGGTGAGGAAAATGTTAGGGTTTTGGTGTGTATGCTATATGAAATTAGAAAGAAAAAGGGAATGAAGTCAGGGTCGTTTAATTGAGTGAGATGAAGGGTTGAGATTTTAATTGATAAGATGGGTTGAGTTTCAATTGGAATTGAGATTTATAATTGGGCCACATTTGGTTATAATTGGTTAGAATCGGGATAATTGGGGATTTTGAGTTGTTTGAACTCATCCTCATATCAATTTAATTGGGGATTGAGCACCGATATGGGGATGAGTTCAAACAACTCAAAATCCTCATAAACCATGTCTGAACTCATCTCCATATCGGTGCTCAATACTACTCCCAATAAATATATATACTCATGCTTAAATATATAAAACATACTCTTTCTCTGTTTTGAGATAATTACTCAAAATACCCTCTTAAAAGAGGTAATGCTCCGAAGTATCTCTAAAGTCATAAACTTATTTAGAAATCAAAGTTTCTCTTTCTCAATGTAACAAAATGATACATTTAGGACTACTTAGTTCCCTTATACTCTTTCTCAAATCATTTTTCAAACTCTTTCACAAGACTCCTCTTTCCCTTCTCAGAACTCAGTTTAAAACAATTATGTTTGTTTAGAAAATTCTCAATAAGAACTCAATGAATACTCAGGGATAAGGTTCATGCTGAAGATTAGACATGAACAATCAACTCAATAAATATCAATGCACAATATACAACAATTCAAAAATTAGGAATAGAAATTCAATATCAGGAACTCAAGAACTCAGAACTAAACATCAACTCATCTAAAAAATACTCAAATCTAAGGATAAAATCGTAGATTACTTTTTTACTGATTTGAAAGTAGATGTAGGGCATGAGGATGAACTAGTCCAACACTATGATAGACTTACATACCTGGAAGAACAAAGTTTTTGAAGAAATTGGAAGAACGCTTGAAAACGCTAGTTTTCTCATCTTGGATCCTTTCTCTAAGACTTGAAAGTGTTAATGAGAGTAATAAGGTCGATTAATATTGTTTAGGACTTTATTTAGGTGTAAAAACGTGAGGGTTTAGACTTAGAAGGGGGTGGGAAAAGACTAAACTACCTCTCTTAAAAATTGAGGAAAACCTTCTACGGGTCCATCTACGGTTCGTGCTTTGTTCTACGGACCGTAGATCCCATCCGTGGAATTTATATTGAATTTTTCAGCTCAAAATCTCACTCTGCGGGTCCAATCTACGACCCGTAGAAGTTCCTATGGCCCGTAGAACAGATATGTAGGAATTGAACCCCAAAATCTGACTTCTCTGAAGTTTTTGACGACTTGATAGTACGGGTCGTCGAAATTATGACGGCCAGTAGAAACAATCTTAGGAACTGACTTCAGGCAACTTTGATGTGAAAGTTTCTCGTAAATAATGGTCATAACTTTTTACTCCAAACTCAGATAAGGCAAACTTGGAGGCGTTGGAAACATGACTCATAGACCTTCAATTTTATAGGTTATGGGCCAGGAAACACTTCATATTCTAAGAGATATAGTCGGTTGAAGTTGACCCAAGTAGAATCTTACATCAAAACTTAATCGGTATAAAAGCTTTCAACTCAACTTTGAGCTAGGGAATTCTAGTGACCTTAATTCATATCCAAATTCATTTCTACACTAAAGAATTGACCTTTACACATATGAGCAATTTAAGAATCACCAAACACAACCTTATAAGTAAATGAAGAATAGTTCGGGTCTTAACTTAGAAATTTTTTGGGTGTTAAAAATATTGTGGCCGACACTTCAGTTTTAAGTCGCCAACATATCTCATGTTTTATGAGAATCAGGTCATTTGTAGTTCTAGATTTAGGAATGAACAAAATTCATAAAAATGAAATAACGGTGCAAGATTTGAATAGAAGTGATAATAGCTTGATAAGATTAGAGATGAGGCCTGTATCTCAGCCCTGGTAGGGGCATAGGGTGTTTAGACCACACGGGCACATCAAGCTACTGTAGCTCCTCGTTTAAGGGTTCAACTAGTCCTGACTTTACTCCACCTATGGCAGCTAGGCTAGCTATGTTTTCTGAGGAGCAGAGATGTTGGGTTGGTTCATCAGTTTGGGTCCTCCCAGGTTCACAGGTCCTACAGGCGAGGATGCCCATGAGTTTTTAATAAGTTGTCATGAGAGGTTGAATAACCTTAGGCTAGAAGAGTCCCACGGGGCTGATTACACTACTTTCTAGCTTGATGGATCAATAAAGCAGTGGTGGAGGTCGTATATTGAGTGTAGACCAATCGGGTCACCTTTGATGACTGTTATCTGAGGCTTTTCTTGAAAAGTATGTACCCCTTAGCATGAAGGAGTGGTTGCGTGATGAATTCACAGACTTGACTCAAGGATCCTTGTCAATTGCCGAGTATGACGTATGATTTCATGAGTTGGCTAGGCATGCGACTATGCTTATGCAGATAGAGCATAAGAGGGTGCTAGATTTGTTAGACGGTTGTCATTCCCACTTCGATTGTCTACAGAGAATATGGTGACGTCGTGTTATTCTTTTCTTCAGATAGTTGATCATACACGCACCACTAAGGGGATTCGTCATGAGGCCTATGGAGGCAGTGACAAGAGGGCTTATCGTCAGGGTTGGTTTTAGGAGGTCTCAGTCCTATGGTAAAGGGTTTTTGGAAAGAGGGTACCCACAGCAATTCCAGCCTAGTAGACCGGTTTAGGAAACCCTACAGCTTATAGATGGTGGCACTACAGTTGCTAGTGGTCAGATGGTTTAGACTTCATTTCAGACTTCACGGGATGCACATTTGGGGTATTTAGGTCGTGGTGGCCAATCAGGATCAGCCGAGTCGTCTCAACAGTTTGCGTCTAGTAAGGGTTGCTATGAGTGTGGTATATTGGATCATTTTTCCCGAGAGTGTCCTATAGTCACTCATTGCAGGAGACAAGGGTTGAGCTTAGTACAACTTTTTACCCTTAGACCAATAGTCAGTCTGAGAGGACTATTCAGGTTTTGGAGAATATTCTACGGGCTTGTGTTATAGATTTTGGTGGCTAATGGGATCAGTTTTTGGCTTTGGCAAAGTTTGCATGTAATAATGGTTACCATTCCAATATTCAGATGGCTCCATTTGAGGCATTATATGATAGGAGGTGTGGTTCTCCGATGGGCTGGTTTGATGCTTTTGAGGTTAGCCCATGGGACACCGACTTGTTGAGAGATTTTATGGATAGTGTTTGTGTGATCCAAGAGTGACTTTGTACTTCCCAGAGTAGGCAGAAGAGCTATGCTAATCGGAGGCTATGACCTTTAGAGTTCATGGTTGGTGATCGAGTATTTCTACAGGTGTCGCCAATGAAGGGCGTGATGAGATTCGGGAGGAGGGGAAAGCTTAGCCCTAGGTTCATCTTCCCATTTGAGATTCTAAGGCAGGTAGGAGAAGTGGCTTATGACATAGCCTTACCTCCATCTCTTTCCAGTGTTCATCCTGTGTTCCATGTCTGTATGCTGAGACGGTATGTTCCAGATGAGTCTCATGTGTTTTAGTGGGATTTTGTTCAGCTTATTGAGTCCGTGAGTTTTGAGGAAGAGCTTGTGGCTATTCTAGACAGGTAGGTTAGGAGATTACGGTGTAAGGAGATCCCTTTAGTGAAGATTCAATAGAAACACCATTCGGTCGATGAGGCTAGTTGGGAGCTCGAGCTCTACATGCGGACCTGATATCCTCACCTTTTCGAGCCTTCAATCATTTCCTTTGTTTTACTTTCAAGGATGAAAGTCCTTTTAGTAGTGAATATTGAAATGACCCTCGTGCTTATTTCTATGTTTTTTTATGTTTTTACTATTTTATCCCTTCCCGAAGCTTCTTTCTAGCTTTTGTATGGTGTTGGGTTGGGTGGCACACTTCCCGAGATGATCGATTGAGTTTTGTCTAGTTTTTGCCGTTTTGAAGGCTTAGGTATGAAAGTTGACTTTAGTCAACATCCAAAAATTATAATATCGAATAAGAATTCCGTCAGTTCCATTAGATTTAGAAGGGTCATTTTGGTCTAGTCTGATGGTTTGTTCGGGATTCGAGGCTTTATTTTTTATTTGGTGCTATTAAGCATTTTAATTTTTGAGTTTTGCCCAAAGTTTCACCTAGGTCAACTTTCTTGGTAAACACACTCAAAATTAAATTCCATCAGAGCTGTTAGCTCCAGAATATGGAGTTTGTTCTTGAATGACATTTGGTTCAATTCCCAAGGTAATTGGGATGAGTTTGTGGCATTTAGCATTTTGTTTGAAATTTATTTGTAAGTGTTGGTTTTGGTCAATATTTTAACGATATGACCTCTATTGGTTGTTTTGTCAATTTCATTGAGTCCGGAATGTCATTTCCACCTATATAGCATAGTTAGTTTGCATTGACGAAGTTCCGTGTAACGACCCGAAACCGGGTGTGATGACACTTGTCCTATCACACCAAGATAAGTCAGCCTAAACCCAACAAAACGGAAATAAAAGCAAAAAATAAGCAATATAAAGAACAACAATATAAGCGGAAGTTTTTCAAAACTTAAACAAACCTTTTCCAAGACTGATTGTCACATGTACAAGCCGCTAATGACAGAATTCAAAGGAAAATACAAGTCTCAAATATGTCTTTGATTCTCAAATAGAACAAAGCATAAAACAGGAATAAGAGAGTTCGCTGGATGATGATAGCTACCTCTCTCGATCTCCTAGAAAGCCTCAGATGGTAAAGAAAAGAGAACCTCACAATCCGAGCTCAGAACCTACACAGTTGTAGAAGCAAGGGTGAGTACCAAACAACGCGGTACTTAGCAAGTCAATTAACAAAACAAGGAAAATCTAATAAAATACACGAACTCCTTTCCTTCCAACCGAACCTCCATAACTACAACCTACATAGAAAATCAACCCAATCTAAACTACACAGTTCATATAGCACAAGGGTCAACAATAGCTCACCAATATCACCAAATAAGTCACAGCAGTATCATATATATATCAATCATAGAGGCACAAGGATCGTGTACACAACTTCACGGTAATAGATAAGATGCAATGCAATGCAATGATGTCATGTAAAGTGATGCATGTCTATCCTAATGATACACATCCACTAAATTTCAGACCGAAACCCATGGGGGACATACAAGGTTCATGTATCCGCCGGAACCATTTACCATCGGCATAATCATCAATCGCCGAAACCATTTCCCATCGGCATCGTTGGAACCATTTCCCATCAGCGTAATCATCACTCACCGAAAGCATTTCCCATCAGCATAATCAAACTGTCTCATCATAGTGTTCCAGAACCAATGCAAATAGGCATGTTCACAAACATAATGAGAAAATGATAGTGCTCACACTCACAACGCAATTCATATCAACACAATTCAAGGCATTCTATCAACAGTATATCAACACCAACCTTTACATCAATCACATCATTATAATCACCTAATCTCCATTTCACTACCCCTTCATCACAATAGGATCAATCGATAAGCAAGTATTTCAAGTCTACTCCCATAGTTCAACAAAGAGCGAAAGACATTTCATTAAGTTCACCGCATTTTACACTTAGCTCACACGTTAGCACATATCACCTTTTTATTAACCCGTCGATCAATATAGATTGGTTCATGCAATAATTCAACCCATACCTCAATCTCATTACTCCCCAACACAAGCAAGAAAGAAATTTGGGATTTTACAAGATTTACGAAATTTTAGAAGTTCACTTGCCTTAGCAAAAATCATGATCAATCAATAACCAGAGCCTTCCCCTTCTGTATATCATCCGAAACACCACAATCTATTCAAATAATGATTCACAATCAAATTCCAGAACTATCGATACCAACACAAATTTTAGGAAAAAGGGTCAAAATGGCTCAAAAATCCGATTTAAATCCAGAAATTTTTACATGGAAATGATCCTCAAAGCATTAGGAATCCATTGGTAAAAACAATTTCGAAAAACGAGTTCATAATCACCATTTGATCAAAATTCAGAATTCATGAAAATACCCCAAATTCCCACTTTAAAAACCTCAATTTCAAGTTAAAATCATGATAAAATTGATGGGTAATGAAGGTTTAAGGTTAAAATCACTTGCCCAATAGGTTTCCCACGAAAATCTCTGAGCATTCGATCTCCGAATGTTGATCAAAGTCGACTTTATGACCAAAAATTCACTAATTTCCAACCCAAGTCCTCAAATTCACGATATAACTCCAAATCATATTCTTTCAACTCTCATAAACCAAATTCCACATTTCGGAGCTGATGGAAATGACGGGATTCCATTCCGAGACCCAAAACTCTGAGTGACCTCAAATACTACTTTTTGACAACTTAAGCTTCTTAAACTCAAATTTTCCAAAAACCTTAACAAGAAACTTCACAAAACTAACTTCGGATACTGATCAAACATGACTCGGGGCAATTCTTGGGAGGGGTAAAATGCTCATTTTGTAAAAATTACCAAAAATGACCTTCAGGATCATTACATTATCCACCACTAAAAACTATGTTCGCCCTCAAACATAAAGAAAAAGAAAGTACCTGGAGCCTCGAAAAGCTTAGGATATCTGCACGCATGTCAGACTTGGACTCCCAAGTAGCCTCTCCAACTGAATGGTGTCCCCACTACACCTTCACTGAAGCACTCTCCTTGGTCCTAAGCCTACGACCTGCCTATTAAGAATAGATGTAGGCTCCTTCTTGTAAGTCAAATCTGGACCAAACTCCAGGGAATCGAGTGTAATCACATGAGACTCGTCTGGGATGTACTTCCGAAGCATAGAAACATGAAACACAGGGTGTACAACTGATAAGCTAGGTGGCAAGGCCAACTTATATGCAACCTCTTCCACTCGGTCAAAAATCTCAAAAGGACCAATGAATCTAGGACTAAGATTGCCCTTCTTTTCGAACCGCATAACCCCCTTTATGGGTGACACTCGAAGCCAAACGTGGTCCCCCACCATGAATACCAAGCCTCAGACTCTCCGATCGGCATAACTTTTCTATCAACCCTGAGCTGTCAGCAGCCTACTCTGAATCAAGTGAACCTGCTCCATGGCGACCCTAAGCAAGTCAGTGTCTAAAGAATCCATCTCCATCGAGTCAAACCATCCAATCAGTGATCTACACCGTCTGCCATACAATGCCTCAAATGGGGCTATCTGGATACTAGAATGATAGTTGTTTTTGTAGGCAAACTCCGCTAGGGGAAAATGCTGATCCCACCTAGCACTAAAATCAAACACACAAGCATAGAGCATGTCCTCGAGCACCTGAATCATCCGCTCAGACTGACCATCTGTCTGAGGGTGAAAGGTTGTACTCATATCTAACCGAGTACCCAAACAATGCTTCAAGGCCCTCCAGAAGTGTGAAGTGAATAAAGAACCTCGATCCGAGACTATAGATATCGGCACCCCATGAAGTCTAACAATCTGACTGATGTAGAGCTGGGATAACTTCTCCGTTGTATACTTCACCCGAAGTGGAATGAAATGAGTGGACTTGGTCAGCCTATCAACGACCACCCAAAGAGAATCATAAACACCCACAGTGGTAGGTAGACCCACAAACAAAGTCCATAGTAATCCACTCCCACTTCCTAGTAGGAATGGGCCTCCTCTGAGAAACACCTCCGAGCCGCTGGTGCTCACACTTGACCTGTTGACAGGTAAAACATCTAGGTACAAAGTCTGCATTATCCCTTTTCATACCACACCATCAGTAATACTGACTCAGATCATGATACAACTTCGCGGCTCCCGGATGGATAGAATATCTAGAACAATGGGCCTACTTTAGAATCAGACTAATAAGCTCGCCTACCTTGGGCACACAAATCCGACTTCCAATCCTCAAAACACCATTGGAATCAAGTACAACCTCTTTGGCTTCGCCTCTCATCACCTTGTCTCAATGAGACTCAACTTATCATCCTCAAAATGGCACTCGAATCTGCTTAACCAAGGAAGAACGGGCCTCAATGAATGCAATCAAATCACCGCTCTCCTCAGAGACCCGCAATCAAACAAAGCTATTGGCTTACCTCTAAAAATCTCTAGCCAAGGGTCTCATATCAACACTGATCGAGGCGAGACTCCCCATACTAGGAGTCTTCCTACTCAAGGCATCAGCCACCACATTGGCCTTCTCGGGATGGTACAAAATAGTCATATCATAGTCGTTCAGTAACTCAAGCCATCTATGGTATCTCAGGTTCAGATCACTCTGGCCAAAAATGTATTGAAGACTCCGATGATCGGTAAAAACCTCACAATGAACCCCATACAAGTAGTGCTGCCACAACTTAAGTACAAATACCACCTCCGCAAGCTATAGGTCGTGGGTAGGATAGTTCTTCTCATGTGCCTTCAACTGTCTAGAAGCATAGGCTATAACCTTCCCTTTTTGCATCAACACACCTCCCAAACCGACTCTGGAGGCATCACAATATACGGTGAAAACCACATCCTCCTCGAGCAAAGTCAATACGGGAGCCAAAGTCAACAAAGCCTTGAGCTTTTGAAAGCTCGCCTCACACTCATCGAACCAATGAAAATCCACGATCTTCTAAGTCAATCTAGTCAGTGGCACTGTAATAGTAGAGAAACCCTATACGAACCGCTTGTAGTAGTTTGCCAATCCCATGAAACTCTGAATCTCGATAGGAGAAGTAGGTCTCGTACAACCCTTAACTGCCTCAATCTTGGCTGAATCAACTCTAATGCCCTCCTTGGACAACACATATCCCAAGAATGCCACAGACTCGAGCCAAAACTCACACTTGGAGAACTTGGCATACAACTTTTGCTCCCTCCATCTCTGAAGCACCAAACTCAAGTGACGGACATGATCCTCCTTGGTCCTGGTGTATATCAAAATGTCATCAATGAACATAGTCACGAAGGAATCCAAGTATTGATGGAACACTCTGTTCATCAACTTCATAAATGTCGCAGGAGCGCTAGTCAGCCCAAAAAGAAATCTCTAAGAACACATAGTAGCCATAATGAGTCCGGAAAGCTGTCCTAGAAATATCTGATGGCCTAATCTTCAACTGATGATAGCCAGACCTCAAATCAATCGTAGAAAACAACGCCCCACACTGAAGTTGATTAAACAAATCATCAATGCCTGGAAGAGGATACTTTTTCTTGATAGTCACCTTGTTCAACTGCCTATAATCAGTACACATCCTCATCGAAACATCCTTTTTTTTTTACAAAAAGGACTGGTGCACCCTAAGGTGACACATTAGGGCGAATAAACCCTTTGCTCAACAAGTCTTGCAACTAATCCTTCAACTCAGCCGGAGCCATATGATACAAGGCAATAGAGATGGGCTTAGTACTTGATTCCAAGTCAATAACAAAGTCAATGTCCCTATTTAGTGGGATACCAAGAAGATTAGTAGGGAACACATCAGCAAACTCCTGAACCACAGGAATGTACTCCATAGAAGATGACTCAACACTAGTCTCCCGGATAAATGCCAAATAGGACAAACACCCTCTATCAATCAACCTCTGGGCTCGTATGTAGGAGATAACCTTACTAGGGTAAGAACTGGTAGTACCCCTCCACTCTACCCTCAGAACACCAGGCATCGCTAAGGTGACAGTCCTAGCATCACAATCAAGGATCACATGGTAGGGAGAGAGCCAATCCATACCCAATGTCACATTGAAATCTACCATCCCCAGAATAATCAAGTCTACCCAAGTGTTGTACCCATCCAAAGAAATAAGACATGATCGATACACTCGATCCACCACTAAGGGCTCACCCACGGGTGTAGAAACATGCACAGGTACAAGCATATGATCACATACCAAATCAAACACAGATGCAAAGTGGGTAGACACTTAGGAGAAAGTAGACCCCGTATCAAATAATACAGACGCAGAGTGATGGCAGACTGGGACGATACCTGTGATAACAGCATCAGAAGATTCAGCCTCGGGTCTCCTTGGAAAAGCATAACACTGGGCTCCTCTACCACCTCCTATCTGAGCCACACCTCTACCTCCATGCTGGGCCAGAACACCACTACCCGAAGCTCTGTCGCCTCTACCTGCTGCCTCACCCCTGCCTCAATCCCTAGCCGGAGGCGCTGAATCTCTCTCTGGAGCTGTTGAGTAGGTATGATGGGGCCCTGAATGAGTCTACAGAGGGTACTGTCGTATCAAATAACCCATATCCCCACAACTATAACAAGATCTCGGAATGGAGAGCTATTGTGATAAACCAGATGAAGTACCATGGCCACCTCGGCCAGAATTATAAGACCCCATAGGACACCTGTCCACTCTCATCCACTGGCATGGAAGCATGAACATGACTTTGACATTGAAATGAGCCACTGCCCCTCTGAGAACCTATACCTCAAGACGAGGCGCCAAAAAACTGACCGCTAGAATGAGCCCTTTTAGGGTCCCCAAACACCTCTCGAACCAACAACTCTACCTCCTTGGCGATGCTCACAATAGAATGGAAGAAAGCCCCCTCATGTGTTGATCTGAACACGTAGGATATCATGGAGAAAGTCAACCCTCACACAAATCTGTGAACCCTCTCCGCCTCATGTGTAATCAAAGACGTGGCACTATAAGACAGCTGACAGAAACATGACTCCTACTCAGGAATGGGCATGCCATCCTAAGTCAAACTCTCAAACCTCAACCTACTCTTCTCACGCACACTCCAAGGAATGAAGATATCCCGAAAAGCACTGGAGAAAGCATCCCACTTAACCGTAGGAGATCCCACTAGCCTAGACCCCACATATGACCTCGACCACTCCCTGTCTGGCCCACGGAGCTGGAGAGCAACAAAAAGAACACCCCTCGCGTCCACCATCCTCACAGCCTTAAGCATGTCATGGCACAAGGTCAGAAACTCTTAAGCATTCTCGCTCTTACCACCCTGAAATTGGGGTGGTTTCATCTTCTGAAATCTCTCATAACACTGTTGGTCCTCCACTGTCAGAACTACATCTGGAGCAACCTGTGTGCCGACAGCTGGTGCGTGAACCAATGGTGGCTGACCCACCTAATCCTGAACAACTGGACCTTGATGTTGCTCTGGGGTCTGCACCCCTACTATAGTTTGTGAACCCTATGGCATGCCTGCACCACCTTGAGTAAAGCTCTCCAGAACACCTAGCATCCTTAATAGGGTCTCCTGAAACAGTGATGCCGCGAAACCTATAGGAACCTGGTCCTCACCACCTGCAACCTGTGGCTCTAGGGAAGCCTCTCTACTACGGCATCTAGTCGATGCCGCTCTTCGGGCATGGCCTTCACCGCGTGCCTCTCCAAGAGCACAGCCTCTAACTCGGACCCTACCCCTACCTCTGACTGGGGCCTAAACAACTGCCTCCCCTGCATCGCTCAAAATAGAAGCTCTGGTTCTCAGCATATGCCAAAATAACACATGACACTCAGCACAAGCAATGGTAACCAAGCACGATAAGAAAGGATGAAATAAAGGAAGTTTCCTAATAGTCTTTATAGCCTCTTGAAGATAAGTACATACATCCCCGTACCGATCCTCGAGACTCTACTTAGACCTAGCTTGTACACGTGAGACCTATGATCCTGGGGACTGATACCATTTGTCACGATCCGAAACCAGGTGTGATGGCACTTGTCCTATCACACCAGGACAAGTCAGCCTAAACCCAACAAATAAGAAATAACAGCAGAAAATAAGCAATATAAAGAAGAACAATACAAGCAGAAGTCTTTCAAAACTTAAACAAATCCTTCCCAAGATTGGTTATCACATGTACAAGCCGCTAATGACATAATTCAAAGGAAAATACAAGTCTCAAATGTGTCTTTGCTTCTCAAATAGAACAAAGCATAAAACAGGAATAAGAGAGTTCGCTGGATGATGCTAGCTACCTCTCTCGATCTCCTAGAAAGCCTCAGATGGTAAAGAAAAGAGAACCTCACAATCCGAGCTCAGAACCTACACAGTTGTAGAAGCAACGGTGAGTACCAAACAACGCGGTACTTAGCAAGTCAATTAACAAAACAAGTAAAATCTAATAAAATACACGAACTCCTTTCCTTCCAACCGAACCTCCATAACTACAACCTACATAGAAAATCAACCCAATCTAAACTACACAGTTCATATAGCACAAGGGTCAACAATAGCTCACCAATATCACCAAATAAGTCACATCAGCATCAGATATATCAATCACAGAGGCCCAAGGGTCATATACACAACTTCACGGTAATAGATAAGATGTAATGCAATGCAATGCAATGATGTCACATAAAGTGATGCATGTCTGTCCTAATGACACACATCCGTTGAATCTCAGACCGAAACCCATAGGGGAAGCACAAGGTCCATGTATCTGCCGGAACCATTTCCCATCGGCATAATCATCAATCGTCGGAACCATTTCCCATCAGCATCGCCGGAACCATTTCCCATCAGCATCACCGGAACCATTTCCCATCAGCGTAATCATCACTCACCAGAACATTTCCCATCAGCATAATCAAACTGTCTCATCATAGTGTTCCATAACCAATGCAAATAGCCATGTTCACACAAATAATGAGAAAATGATAGTGCTCACAGTCACAACGTAATTCATATCAATACAATTCAAATCATTCTATCAACAGTATATCAACACCAACCTTTACATCAATCACATCATTATAATCACCTAGTCTCCATTCACTACTACAAAATGGGGTTTTGGTGGCAATTGTTTAGTGGCAATTAATGACTTGTCGCAAATTAATTCTTTAAGCTGAAATATTACTAGCATATGAACAATAGCGGTAAAAGGTATTTTTTTAGTGACAATAAAAATAATTAGCCAATAAAAGGTATTTTTTTGTGACAATAAAAATAATTAGCTAAGAAAAGGTAGTAATAAACTCAACTTTCATCCTTTTTAGTTTTCCCTCCAATTTTTCTAATGGAATTAGATATTCCCTCCAATTGTTAATAAGAAAAATAAAAAACAAAACCCTATTCCTGCTTCCTCGATAGTTCTCCCCTCTCTATCACCTCCACTCATCTGCTCAAAGCAAAGGATTCAGCTAAGCCTTCAAATTCTTCATCTTCACAAGTAATCTAGGGTTTCAATTCCATTCAATTTCAGATTCATGGTCTTACTGAAAAGACCCTTCATCACATAGAGACTCCTAAAATTTTGCACTAGTGGGTTATGATTTTCGATCAAGTCAGTTAACTAATTGAACAGGAGTTGATTATTCAAATCATTTGAAGTTTGAAGGTTTCTTAATTTTTTTTTCTTATTTTATGTTTTCTGGTAGGTTTTACAACATTCATCTTGTCCCTCACTTTTTGTCGGACAAAATCCTACTTCTAGGTACTCAAATAGTTAGGGCAATTTGTGATTTTGTAAAAGTAAGTTTCTTTTTTTGTATTTGTTAAGTGTGTTATTTGATTTCTGCATGCTATTAATTTGATGGGCAAATGATTGAATTGATTACTCTTTTTCTAAGGTTGATGTTAATATATTCAACTATTCGTGATTGTTCGAATGTTTTTCAATTGTATCGGATGAATATCTATATTTTTACTTGAGTTGAAATATTATGTTATCGGTATTTCTGATAGTTACTTGTTGAGCTACACTTCTATCCAGTTGCTATAACAAGTCTTAGCTAACTCTTGAGCTGTGTTCTTAAAAGCGAGCATTTTGTCACTTAAAGCGAGAAGCTGAGCTAACCTATAGCACTAATTTCTCTATTATGCTTTGCTTTTTTCATAAGCTAAGCTATAACAAGTTTTGGCTAACTCTTGAGCAGTGTTCTTAAAAGCGAGCATTTTTTCACTTAAAGCGAGAAGCTAAGCTAACCTATAGCACTAATTTCTCTGTAATGCTTTGTTTTTTTCATATTCTAAAATTTTCCTTTTGTTTTATAATATTTTCACAATCTGTTTCTGTTTTTCACTGTTCTATATCACTTTTTTCCTATTTCTCGCTCTCCAAAGTACTAATCTTGAGGAAGTTTTGTGTTGTAGTTGTTAGGTGTTTGACAAGTTTTGGTATTAATTTGAACTAAATCATCAAGTTGAGTGAGTAAATACCATTTTGGTGATGTTGTGCTAATCCAAAACTGATGTTGTGCTATTTTCACTTTTGTTTATCATTTTCCTTTATATTCATTTACTCATGAATTCCTCAGTTTGGTTTTTGATTGTTGAATTGCATTTTATAGGTTTTATCACAAATGACTTGTAGAAGGCAGATTAACTCTTCTTGTTTTGTTTCAAAATCACCACATGGTCCATAGTTTTGATATAAGAAACATGTAACTTAGCTTACTTACTTTTTGAAGTTATTGGTTTACCTTTTTGTGTGTGTTTTGATATTAATCATGGAAGAAACTATAAACATATACAGGTATAACAACAATTAAGTTCTCCCAGTTATAACCATGTGCTCTTCTGCATCATGCTTCTAGCTTCGGTCAAGCAAGCCCTTATTACTTTTTTTTTCATTTTTTCTCTGAGAAACACTACTCTTGAGAAAGTTTTGTTCTGTAGTTTTTAGGTGTTTGGAAAGTTCTATAGTAATTTGAATAAAACGATCATGTTGAGTGAGTAAATACCATTTCGGTGATGTTGTGCTACTCTAGAACACATTTATTATCAATCATCTTGTTCACTTAAATTTTGAGTTGAATAAAGTTATTTCATTGTCTAGCTAACATTATTCTATTTTCATCGTCAAGCTAACATTATTCAGAGAAATCAGAAGCTTTGTATACCTAAACTGTCAAAAGCTAAAATCTGTACATTGAAGATACAAAATTAGATTTAGTTTATGTAATTTCTCCTTCAACATGAATAACTTAAGGAACCATTCTTAGAATATTCTCAATTATGCAAGATTTGCCTTGAAATATTGGTTAGTTCCTCTCTAACTTATGTGGTAGATACAATCTCCTTGTAACATTCTAAAGATTTCAGCTTTACTAGAGCTACTTCAATCATTTTGTGTAGACCTAGCTAAACTCAACAAACCAGCCAATAGACATTTGACACTCCCTTAGCCATCTTAATTGTCTAGACCAAACAATATCAGTATATAGACACTTAAAGAAAAGGTGCTCAATTGTCTCCGATTCCTGCTACTTAACTTACAACCAGGGCTAGTTTGTACACCCAATTTAGTCGTCTATGTAACCCTTATGTGTGTATCTAACCTCAATATAAATAACTAGTTAGGACATTCAAAATTGTTACACACAAGTTTCCATCAGGTAACCTTTGGATGGATTCCTCTCATTCTCATGTAAATAGACACTCATGGACAATTAGATTTTATTATTCTACAAGAGACTACAATGAAGACAAACTCTCAATAGTTGGACATACCAAACAAGTTGTTGGCATTTCTTCTTTTCTAGGGAAGCCTAGATGTGGAAAGTTTGTCCGCCCATTTTTGCTTTCTTTCACCAATTTACATTTGATACACAGTCCAAATGAAGGGAAAGTTATTAGGTTACCTGCATTACCCATATGCAATCATCCTATAGGTCATGGAAGCCTACTTTCTGTAAAGTTTTGAATGTACACATTTTCTGTACAAAGACATGTTGAGGAAACTGCCTCCTATTGTTTGTTTACAACAATATCTTCCAAAGTAAGGCCATGTGTGTCTTGCAGTTGAGTGTGTCTTTGAAAGGAAATGTTTAATAAAGCGTTCTACCTTTTTTATCTGTTTTGAGATAATATAATATATGAATATCATTAGAATCAGATCTTTGTTTGGTATTTTGAATTATTAAAATGACATCTTTTATTTATGTAATTACATACTGATTAATTAATTTCACCATTTTTACTAACGTATCTTTAGTTTTTACAGTAATTGCTGAAAAAAGAATATCTTGATCTTTATGGACGGTCCTAGAGATAAAAAGTGGATGTATTGTGACAGAGTTAGTAAAGAATACTTGGATGGAGTAAATGACTTTATAAATCATGCCTTTTCTAAAATAACAAGATGGAGACAAAATTGCATGTCCTTATACAGAATGTGTGCTTTTCCATCAAGTAAATCGGGCCACAGCATATGACCATTTTGTGGTTAATGGCATTTTGTTATCATATGATACTTGGTTTTGTCACAGGGAGTCTCTAAATAGATCAAACAATTCTCAAGTAACTAATTGTAGCCAGTCAAATCTAAGGGGTGATGATATGCAAGGAATGATACATGATGCTTTTGGAGGTGATACACATATCATGGATAGTGATGCCAATGAAAGGGGCGAAATGGATCCAAACCTAGAGCCAAATACTAGTCATCCATCTAAAAATCAATCTCATCCAGAGATAGATAATTTTGAACCGCTCATGAAGGAGACAAATGAAGAACTATATCCTGGATGTAAGAAATTTAGCAAATTGTCCCTTTTGCTACATATCTATCGTACAAAATGCATGTTCAAATGGTCAAATGAATCTTTTGATTCTTTGCTTGGAATATTGAAGGATGTGCTGCCTGAAGGGGAAAAATTACCTCCTTTTTATGAGACCAAAAAGATAGTTGAAGGTCTGGGATTAAAGTATGAAAAGATCCATGCTTGTCCAAACGATTGCATACTCTTCAAAAAAGAGTTTGCCACTAAGGACGTCAATGAATGTAAAAATTGTGGGGCTTCTAGATGAAAAAATAAAGCTAAAAAAATTTCAGCCAAGGTCCTAAGGTATTTTCCTTTAAAACCAAGGTTTCAGAGATTATTTATGTGTTCAAAAACTTCTAAAGAAATGCGATGGCATTATGATGAACGCAACAAAGATGGAAATCTACGACATCCTGCAGATTCTGAAGCTTGGAAAAATTTTGATAGTAAATATCATGAATTCACTGGAGATCCTCGCAATGTACGCTTGGGATTAGCTTCTGATGGATTTAATCCATTTGGCACAATGCTAACTGTTCATAGTACATGGCCAGTGATTTTAATGTCATATAATCTTCCACCATGGATGTGCATGAAGGAAGAGTTCTTCATTCTGTCGTTACTTATTCCTAGACCAAAAGCGCCTGGAAATAATATTGATGTCTTTTTGCAACCATTAATAGAAGAGTTAAATGAATTGTGGGACACTGGGGTAGAAACATATGATGCCTCTACAAAGGAGAGATTTCTAATGCGAGCAGCTCTCATGTGGACTATAAATGATTTTCCAGCATATGGCACTCTCTCTGGATGGAGCACTAAAGGTCGGTTTGCATGCCCTTCTTGCAATATAAACACTTAGTATAAAAGGCTCAAACATGGTAAGAAATTTTGTTTCATGGGGCATCGGCGTTTCTTGAAGTATGATCACAAATATAGAAATGATGCAAAATCATTTGATGGGACTAAAGAAACAAGATATGCACCTTGCATAGTATCTGGGTCACAAGTGCTGGATCAAGTTAAAGATATTAAGTTTACTCTCGGCCAGTCAAGTGAAGAGGTAAGTGCAGTGATGAAAAACACATGGAAAAAGAAGAACACATTTTTTGATCTTCCTTATTGGGAGTATAACTTGGTGCGCCATAATCTTAATGTAATGCACAAAGAAAAGAATGTGTGTGATAACATAATGTATACACTATTGGGTGTTGGTAAAAAGTCAAAAGATAATCTAGAAGCACGATTCGACTTAAAGGAGATGAAAATAAGACCAAGCTTATGGCCTCAGTATCGAGCTAGTGGGAGGGCATATCTTCCTCCTGCTAATTTCACAATGTCTTCGAATGAAAAGGAGATGTTTTATGAAGTACTACAAAATGCCAAATTTGCACATGGCTATGCATCTAATATCTCACGTTTGATTCGCAAAGGAAAGATATCAGGGCTAAAAAATCATGATTGACACGTTATAATGCAAGAACTTCTTCCTCTTGCCTTGCAGAGATCAACAGATAAAAGAGTTAATCTGTTTTAATTGAACTATGTACATACTTTCGTGTTTTGTGTAGCAAAGTGCTGAAAGTAGAAGAGTTAAAATTACTTGAAGAAACAATTCCAGAAACGTTGTCTACTATGGAGAAATTCTTCCCCCGGGATTCTTTACGATTATGGTACACTTAGTTACTCACTTAGCAACTGAGGCTAAACTTGCGGGTCCAGTACATTATTGCTGGATGTACCCAATTGAGAGGTATGTAGAATATCATTGAATCTTTATTGTATATATCTTTAATTGTTAAATATTATAATATCAAACTAATAACATTACTATATTCCATAGGTATTTAGGTACTTTAAAATCATATGTTCGTAATCGTGCATGCCCAGAAGGTTCAATAGCAGAAGTATATATAGCAAATGAGTGTTTGGCATTTTGCTCACAATATTTGGAGGGTGGAGATTTAAGGTCTTATTGTTCAACAAAATGAAATGATGATATTGAGCATGAGACTAGTAAAGAAGAATGTCTTTTTCCTACTATTGGGGATTCTTATGGTGGAGTAGATGTATTTGAAATGGATGAAAAAATATTATTGCAAGCACATCGACATGTGCCTTCAATTGCGAGTCAGAGGTGGTTGAAAATTATAAAAAGTAAGTGTTAAATCTATGGTTGATTATGTGCATATTACTTTATTTGATAACAAAAATAATATATTTGAGTCACATAAATAGAGAACATATTGCTGAAATCAAGAGATCACATCGCAAGCGTCGTTTGACACAACATCAACTGGATCGTATGCACTTCGATACATTTAGTGAGTGGTTCAAGGAGAAATTGAGTAGTAGGGCTAAATCATAGTTTATCTTAAATTTTTGTACTCATAGTTATATCAACATTTATAGTTGTATCTTTTTATTTGATTAGGTAAACGAGTTGGAGGCCACATCTGACGTCTTAAAGAATGTTAAAGTCCTTGCAAAAGGGCCGAGTTACATTGCAAAAAGATTCAATGTGTATGATGTAAATAACGGGTATCGTTTCGAACAAAGCAAAGTGAAGAGTCCTTAGAGACACAAAATAGCAGTGTTATGGTCATTTCAAAGACCGAGAGTTATGCAAGTTCAAGTGACAATGCTCCTAAGTCTGCAAATGTCACATATTACGGAAGATTGAATGGCATTGTGGAGTTGAACTATTAAGAAGAATTTAAGGTTGTCTTATTTAATTGTGATTGGGTTGATGTAACCAAATGTAGAGGAGTTATGGAAGATGACACAAGTTTCACAGTTCTGAATTTTTCACGCCTGGCAGATATTGGTGATCGAGAACGTCATGAGCCCTTTATTTTTGTAGAACAAGTTCAACAAGTAATATATGTGCAAGATCCTAAAGATAATGAATGGTTTGTCCCTAGGTTAATTAAATCTCGAGACATTTTTGATATGGGAGAAGAAAATAGTGTACAGTTTGAGTCATCAATGCAGAGTGATTGCACTAACTTGACTATCTTAAAAAATTCTCATATTTCAGAATATGAGAATAATGATTAGGTAAGAAGTGGAGTCGATGGGATAGTAATTGATACGGAAGTCCATACTCAAGCTTTTCCAAATGATGGTGAAGCTAATCTTGAGGAAGGAAATTACATTGAAAATGAAAGCGATCTTGAATGATAAGTGGATATTATAATATATATCTTTTACATGTGTTATTAAAGAACCTTTAGGAATTTGTTATTCTTTATAGAGAAATTTGAATAAATTATATTTACAAATTTTCTTTCAATTTAAATCATTTTATAAAAGATGCATGTAACTCAGCTATAAATTTTCCATGTTTGTATTCCTTGATTATTGAATGTTTAGAGTGATTTTTTGGTGCTTGCTGAAACTTATATGTTTTTATTTTGTCCCTTGGATTGTGAAGTCTATAAGTGTTCTTATGAGTTGGATTTTTTTAAATCCTTGTGCATTAGTATGTGATTCAAAACTTGAGATGAGGATGACACTTCCTCTTGTATATGTGTCATGTTATTATGCTATCTGTGCAACTAAATGCAGCTAGATAGTTACTTCATTTTAGATAAGGAAGTATGCAAACTAGAGGTTGCAACAAATTGGACATTCAACTATGAAATGATGAAGATCTGCAACAATATGTTGAGCAGTTGCAGGATGAAAGGAACATTGATCGAGCCCAACCTTATATTGAGTAGTTGATAAATAGTCAGAATCACTCTGAAACTCAAGATCATGATGATCAATCTAATGAGTTGAATAGTTCTGCTGATGGCAAAGGGGAATCATGTAATACTTTTTCTCTACTTCTTATTAGTTTTACATGCTCGAAAAATATCTTAATTCTGAATAGTTTTTGTGTTTACATGCATCTTGAGTAGTAATAAATTATTATTACTGAAGAGCCATGTGAGTACAAGATGATGAGTAAGCAATAGACAACCTCATTCATACTAAGCTACAACCAAAGCAAAAAAACTCCTAACTCATTAGCTAAGTAGACTAGATAGTTCAATGCACTATTCAATTAAGTCTACATGCTTCCTCTAATGTGAACTTCCTGGATAATACTCTTGATAATTGTAGCATCTGGGCTTGTTATGCTCTGAAAGACATGAAGATTTTTCTCCTGCCACATAGCATAAACACTTGCTGACAAAGCCACTCTAAAAATTGGTGTTGTAGCATGTTTTCCCTTGAAAAGTTGTATAGCCCATATTACCCCTCCCTCTTTTCGGCAGAGTGCATATCTATATATCTATATGCATCCATTGCATTTTATTTTCTCATATTAGATACCCATTAGCATCTTAACCACTACTATTATGTCGGCCTTCTCACTATCATCAGTAGCTCCCATATGTGTTGATCTTTACCCATCCTTGTTGAGGTTTATTCCATATAACTTGAGTGAAGATATGTAGGCTGAAGTTCTTTTTATCCTTATATTTGCATTTCTCAGGATGCTTTTCATATTTCCCCACAAATACATCTTGTGCAGGGCTCAGTAGACTATGTTTTTAGTCTTTCATTCCACCAGGTATGAAGAATTCCTCTTATGTGAATTTTTTAATGTTTGATACCTGAGGTGCTCCGTAGAATTTCAGATCTCGTCAACAACTTGTCTGTCAAAAATTTCATGTTGAATAGATTCAGTGAGTAATACATCATTCACAAGAAGTCAATTGTAAGGCAGTGATACACAAGGCAGATAGTGCAGCTGTCTAACAAATTCTAGAATCAACAATTTATTTTGTATCTTGAATCCATTGATACTTTCTTTGCTACAAATTAAAAGGTTCAAAGCTAAATAAAAGTGAATAGTTGGTTGTCGATGAATAAGACTCTTCCTCTTATTTATGTCATGATACTACTATTAAACAAATTGTGAAGCATCTCTTAAATTGTTTGACAATATATTTTTTTATCATTTGATTGCCTTCAAATCTTTTCCCTTCTAGGTAATTCAGAGGCAAGAAATGTGTGTGGACTTACTTTAAAAAAAGATATTTGAAAACTTCCTTTGGGGAAGTCAGTTGACGTGCCATTTAATAATCGTAACCAATCTGTTGGAAAAGAAGGTCGAAAAGTTGCTAGCTTTCTAGGAATTATTGCAAGAACTCCAGAATTAACACCTTTACACGTATATGATTGGAGAAATTTTAACAATGAGGAAAAGAAGAAATTGTTGAATTTTGTGAGGGTATGGCGTAGTTACTATTATAAGGTGAACAAGATAAATTTGTTATACATGATGTTATTTCCTGGATGTTGGCTTTTATTTTTTTCAGAAGAAGTTATGTAACCCAAAATGTGGAGAAGACATTGTCTTAAGGTCACTAGGAAAGAAATGGAAAGATTACAAGTGCTCTTTAAAAGGTGACTATCTTCCAAAGTATAAGACTAACGATACTTTGTTGAAAAATAGACCAAGTCGTATACCGAGAGATCAATGGAGTGGTCTTGTCTCTTATTGGCTTTCTGATAAATCTAACGTATCAACAAATTTTAAAAAAAAACTCCTAGTTACTAATTTTCATAGTGTTTAGATATTCGTTATGGTCAATTATTATATATAATTCATAAGATATCGTTTTAATTTTTCAATAACAGAGACGTACCCAAGAAAATAGAAATAATAGGGCCAAGCAAAAGATGTCTCACACAGGAGGATCCAAAAGTATTGCTACCTTGATGAATGAGAAGGTAAACCTGTTGAGCTTACAAACTATAATAATTTAAATTTTCTTGTCAAGCATTGATGACATCGATTTTATTTTATTAGGCTTCAAATGGTATAGAGCCTACACGAGTAGAAATGTTTTTGCTAACTCATAAAAGCGTGTGGATGGTAGACCATTGGACGATGATTCTACAAAAGTAATTGTAAGATTTCTTCTTTCATTTAGTTTCTACATTAGGAACCAATAAGAAAAAAACATTAAAAGTGAATAAATGAATTTCAAATTTGATTTAATATGTATTCTTTGGCCATGACATGATCAATGAGAAGATGAGAAATAGTGAGGGATCTATTGACCAACCTCCTCACCGTGTTGCTTGGAAAGGCGATATGTATTCTCAAGTGTTGGGAAATGAAAAAACTGGGTATGTTCGTGGTTTAGGACTTGTGGGGTAGTAGATCTTCCTTAGGAAATATTGACGAAGAGGACTCATCTAATGAAGTTGTACAAAGGTTAGAACAAGAGATAACTGACTTAAAGGAAAAACAAAATGAAGAAATGAATCTGATGAAGCAAAAACAAGATAATATGCAATCAGAATTACTCCAAATGAGACAATCATGCGCAAATATGCTCCTAATGAATCCATGCCTCAAAATATCAATGGCACCTCAAGTGTACAGGTAACTCGATTCCATAAGTTTTAGGCATTTTATTTATGAAATTCAATACAATAATAGTATTATTAACTAATGTGGTAATATTTATCAGCTCCCTGATGCCGACAGTTGTCATGGACAAATACCACAAACAACAAGGATACCTAGTGCTGCTGAAAATACTCCAACTTCTCATGGTATTACCTCATGTTTATCCTTTTGTGCTATTGTTTATGTTACTATTCGAGTCTAAATTAATAATATTTCTTTGAATACCTCATCATATGCATCAGTTTACAAAAATTTATATGCATAAGTATAATCATAGACTAGTGTATGATAAAATATTAGCCTAAATTCAGTTATATGAGAGGGATTAACTACGTTTTGTCCCAAAGTCGCAGTAGTATAATTAGTGAATGGATGTGCTTTCTTGGAATATGGTGTATTATATCTATTTAGTAACATTGAACCTTTGAAATGATTCCAAGGTCTTGAAAAATTCAATACCTCTTTTTTACTCCATGTCACGCACTAGCCTTCTAAAAGTAATATATCTGTGTACTCATTTTGCTGATTCCAGATTAATGTCTAACATAGTGGTAATGCTAAAGAACATAGCTATCATAAAAAGAATCGTGTAGGGATCAATTAAATCTAACTTTGATAGAAGTAGAGTAGATGGAAAAACACACTTGATACAATACTAGGATACCCCTGAAGTGAAGTTAGTCTTATCTATAGACTCCATTTGTATAACAGAAAGCAACATTGCTGGTCTACTTATTGGAACTAGTCTTTATACACCTCATCCCCGGCTTAGTTTGCCTCATATGATCTGTATGTATACCATTTGTTATGTATTTTTCAATTGAGAGAACTCTTGTTGATTCCTTGCCAGCCCTTGATTTTATTCCAGAATCATTAGCATGGTTGTATTCTGATGTGTTAATTTAAATTGATACAAAGAATCAAGTAAGATGCAGAACATAGTTAAATCTTTCTCATTTTTTCAGATATAGTTATTTTCGTATTGAATTGCTTATTATCTAGTTTTTTCTACTCCTCCAAATAATATGCCACTTGTGATCTCAATCAGTTGTGATGGGAAGTTCTGCTATATTCACCTTTTCAACAATGCTCCTCCCTTCTATAAAATCTGACTGTGAGGAACCCACACCTTCACTCCGCAAGTAGTTAAAATCTACAAGCACCTTAGCTATCAGTTTGTAGATAGTAGTACAACAGGTGGGAACTTTGGGCACTAATGCCATTGTAATATAGTTTATTCTAGTTAAGACCAATCCATTTTCAAAGAATTGTAACATAACTTCCATCACCTCCCTAACTGTTCCCCGAAAAGTTTTGAAAAACACTGTTGGGAAGCCATCAATACCTGAAGGCCAGCATCACTTCCTCCCTAGTTACCTTCTATTCCAATTGTCATTGATAATTAGGTGTAAGTCAGGGGCCATCTCTTGTTATGGTTCAGTATTTTTCAATTCCTCTTTGATAATCAAGTGTAAGGCAGGGGCTTTCTTTTGTTATGGTTCAGTATTTTTCAATTGTCTTTGACAATCAGGTGTAAGGCAGGGGCCATCTCTTGTTATGGTTCTGTATTTTTCAATTGGTCTTTCATAATCAAGTGTAAGGCAAGGGCCATCTCTTGTTATGGTTCTGTATTTTCCAATTGGTCTTTGATAATCAGGTTTAAGGCAGGGGCCATCTCTGGTTATGGTTCTATATTTTTCAATTGAGCGAACTCTTGTTGATGCCTTGCCAGCCCTTGAATTTCATTCCAGAATCATTAGCATGGTTGCATTCTGATGTGTTAATTTAAATTTATACAAAGAGTCAAGTAAGATGCAGATCATAGTTAAATCCTTCTTCGCTTTTCAGAGATAGTTATTTTTATTTTGAATTGCTTATTATCTAGTTTTTTCTACTCCTCCAAATAATATGCCTCTTGTGATCTCAATTAGTTATGATGAGAAGTGCTGCTATATTTATATTTTTAAGAATCCCTTCTTTAAAATCTGACGATGAGGAACCCACACCAAGCAATCCACCACAAGTTCAAATCTAGAAGCACCTTCGCTATTAGTTTGTAGATAGTAGTACAACATGCAATGGGTCTGAACTCTTAGAAAGAAGTAGGATTGGGAACTTTGGGCACTAATGTCAATTAATAGAGTTTATTCTAGTTAAGACCATTCCATTTTCAAAGAATTTTTACACAACTTCCATCACCTCCCTAACTGTTCCCCGAAAAGTTTTGAAAAACACTGTTGGGAAGCCAGCAATACTTGAAGGCCAGCAACACTTCCTCCCTACTTACCTTCTATTCCAATTGTCTTTGATAATCAGGTGTAAGGCAGGGGCCATCTCTTGTTATGGTTTTGTATTTTTCAATTTCTCTTTGATAATTAGGTGTAAGGCAGCCGCCATCTCTTGTTATGGTTTTGTATTTTTCAATTGCTCTTTGATAATCGGGTGTTGCTATCCACATTTCAAAGAATGCTCCTCCCTACTTACACAGTTGGGAAGCCATCAGTACCTAAAGGCAGTAGCACTCCCTCCCTACTTACCTTCTATTCCAATTGTCTTTGATAATCAAGTGTAAGGCAGGGGCCATCTCTGGTTATTGTTATGTCAAAACTTTGCATTGGCACATTGTAGTTACATTTGTTCTCTAAAAGCCTTTGAAAAACTTCACGAATTTCTATTGTATCTGTAGTAGATCTGTAAACATGTCTCCAAGCTCACTGCTGATATTGGATACCTTGTTTTGGCCTGCCATGCTTTCATAAAAACATGAAAGAACATGGTGTTAGAATCTCCATAGGAGATCCAAGTGCCTTTGGATCGTTAAGATTTTTTGTAATCTTTATATGGTTCTGATATGTTATAAGTCCTAACTCATGATGTTTTTATTCATTACATTTCATTTTTTGACACATTTGTTTTATTGTTTCTGGTCATACAGTATGATGTTTGCAAACTTTGCCTATGACACATTTCAATATGACGAACAATTGTGGAAATTCTTTGAAGACATTATTTTATTGGATTGGTTATATCATTATACTAGTTATTTCGTTCAAATAATATAAGTTTATTTTTTAGTTGTGATAGTATAGTTTGGATTAGTACTTCCTTTTGCTTGTTTAGATTCGGTGAGATATATTATTATGTTCTATGAATTAACATTATATGTTATTTATCATTTAACAAACGTTGTCACCTCTAATAGCATCTCTTTTAATAGCAATTTTGTTGGATGTACTAGTTGTCAACAATTGGTCATTGAAGCTTATGGCTTTTAGCGTCTAACTAAGTGAATTTACTAGCCATAAAAATTGGACGCTAAAGGTGAAAATTAAGTTTTTTTCACCATGATATTTTGGCCTTTATAATTGCCACCAATTTATTGTTGTTAAAGATATGAATTGTGAATTACAATTTATTCAATTTACCGGCTATAAAAATGGACGCTAAATGAGCATGATTAGTCAATTCTTATTTGATTTAATAGCTATTTTAGCGGCAATTTAGTTGGATTTACTGGCTATATTAATGGTTGCTACATGAGCATAACTAACTATTTTGAATTGCATTTAGCAGCCATATTAATTGTTGCAACTAAATGCCGCTGAAACGAATTAGTTTTAGTGGCAATTTAATTGTATTTACCAGCTATAGAAATGGACGCTACATAAGCATAATTAACTGACTTGTATTGAATTTAGCAGCCATCTTTATTGCCACAACCAATTGACACTAAAATGAATGAGTTTTAGCAGCAATAGAGCTTAGCTTTACCACCTCTTGTCCGAAAGGCTGCAAAAGCCTTTGCCGAGCCCCGAAACAACGGCCAAAGTCCATTGGATGGAAAGGCTATAGAGGCCATTGTTATGGCCGCTAAAACCATTTTTAATTGCCACTAAACCCCTCTTTTGTTGTAGTGATTTCATTACCCCTTAATCATAAAGAGGATCAATCGGTAAGCTAGTATTTCAAGTCTACTCCCATATTTCCACAAAGAGCAAAAGACATTTCATCAAGTTCACGGCATTTTACACTTAGTTCACATGTTAGCACACATTGCCTTTTTATTAACCCGTCGATCAATATAGTTTGGTTCATGCAATAATTCAACCCATACCTCAATCCCATTACTCTCCAACACAAACAAGAAAGAAATTTGGGATTTTACAAGATTTACGAAGTTTTAAAACTTCACTTGCCTTAGCCAAAATCACGATCAATCAATAACCGGAGCCTTCCCTTCCAAATATCGTCCGGAACACCACAATCTATTCAAATAATGATTCATAATCAAATTCTGAAACTATCGACACCAAGAACACAAAATTCGGGAAAAAGGGTCAAAATGGCTCAAAAATCCAATTTCAAAAACGGGGTTTAAATCCAGAAATTTTTACATAGAAAAGATCCTCAAAGCATTAGGAATCCATTGGTGAAAACCATTTTGAAAAAGGACTTCAAACCAGTTCATAATCACCATTTGATCAAAATTCAGAGTTCATGAAAATCCCCAAAATTCCCACTTTAAAAACCTCAATTTCAAGTCAAAATCATGATAAAATTGATGGGTAACGAAGGCTTAAGGTTAAAATCACTTACCCAATAGGTTTCCCACGAAAATCGCCCAACCGAGCTTCTAAAGTTTAAAAATGGTGAAAATGGGTGTTTTCCCTACTTTACACTGTTCAGGCCATAAATGCTTTCGGCGAATGCAGACCATTACCCTCTGCGAACGCGGAGGCCAAACTTGCCTACTCTCCGCGAATGCGGAGACCAATCCTCAGGCACCAGACATCAGCAAAATCAGCAATGCTCTAAGTTTCTGAATGGACCCTCGGGATTCGTTCAGAACCCCGTGCACAAAAACCATATATGTTACCCTACAAAATTCGATGCTCCGGACTTAATGGAATCGTCAGAATTCAAATGCGAGGTCTCCTTGACCCAGAACCCGAGAAAGTGCATCTAAACAAACTTAAGCCTCAAAAATGCAAATCAAGCTCGGGACCTCTAAAAATTCAACCAAGGCCACTCCTAGGCCTAAAATCATCCCCCGAATCCAACATATTCGTCGAAATCCAATTCCGAACATCCGATCTCCGAATGTTGACCAAAGTCAAGTCTATGACCAAAAATTCACTAATTTCCAACTCAAGGCCTCAAATCCACGATATAACCCCAAATTTGATTCCATCAACTCTCCTAGTCCAAATTCCATTCCGAGACCCGAAACTCCGAATGACCTCAAATACAATTTTTTGACAACTTAAGCTTCTAAAACTCAAATTTTCTAAAAACCTTACTTAACAAGAAATTTCACAAAACTAACTTCGGATATTGATCAAACATGACTCGGGGCAACTCTCGGGAGGGGTAAAATGATCATTCTGTAAAAAATACCAAAAATGACCTTCAGGGTCATTACATTATCCACCACTAAAAACCATGTTCTTCCTCGAATATAAAGTAAAAGAAAGTACCTGGAGCCTCAAAAAGCTAATAATATCTGGCACACATGTCGGACTCGAACTCCCAAGTAGCCTCTCTAACTAAACGTGTCCCTACTGCACCTTCACTGAAGCAATCTCCTTGGTCCTAAGCCTACGGACCTGCCTATCACGAATAGTTGTAGGCTCCTCCTCATAAGTCAAATCTAGACCCAACTCCACGGAATCGAGTGTAATCACATGAGACTCGTCCGGGATATACTTTGAAGCATAGAAACATGAAACACAGGATGCACAGTTGATAAGCTAGGTGACAAGGCCAACTTATAGGCCACCTCTCCCAGTTGATCCAAAATCTCAAAAGGACCAACGAATCTAGGACTAAGCTTTCCCTTCTTTCCGAAACGCATAACCCCTTTCATGGGTGACACTCGGAGTCAAACGTGGTCGTCCACCATGAATACTAAGTCTTAGACTCTCCGATCGGCATAACTCTTTTGTTGACTCTGAGCTATCAACAACCTACTCTGAATCTGTTCCATGGCGTCGCTAAGCAAGTCAGAGTCTAAGGAATCCATCTCCGCCGAGTCAAACCATCCAATCGGTGATCTAGATCATCTGCCATACAATGCCTCAAGTGGGGCCATCTGGATACTGGAATGATAGTTGTTGTTGTAGGAAAACTCTGCTAGGGGCAATTGCCGATCCCACCTAGAACCAAAATCAATCACACAAGCACGGAGCATGTCCTCAAGCACCTGAATCATCCGCTCGGACTGACCATCTGTCTGAGGGTGAAAGGCTTCTAACTGAGTACCAAAACCATGCTGCAAGGCCCTCCAAAAGTGTGAAGTGAACAAAAAACCTCGATCCGAGACTACGGATATCGGCACCCCATGAAGTGTAACAAATTGACTGATGTAGAGCTGAGATAACTTCTCTGTCTTATACTTCACCCGAACTGGAATGAAATGAGCGGACTTGGTCACCCTATCAACGACCATCCAAAGAGAATTATAACCACCCACAGTGGTAGGTAGACCCACAACAAACTCCATAGTAATTCTCTCCCACTTCCAAGTAGGAATGGGCATCCTCTGCGACACACCTACAGGCCACTGGTGCTCGCACTTGACATGTTGACAGGTTAAACATCTAGATACAAAGTCTACAATATCCCTTTTCATACCACACCACCAGTAATGCTGACTCAGATCATGATACATCTTCGCCGCTCCTGGATGGATAGAATATCTAGAGCAATGGGCCTCCTCTAGAATCAGTCTAATAAGCTCACCCACCTTGGGCACACAAATCCGATCTCCAATCCTCAAAACACCATCAGAATAAAGTACAGCCTCCTTGGCTTTGCCTCTCATCACCTTGTCTCGAATGAGACACAACTTCTCATCCTCAAATTGGCGCTCTCGAGTCTACTCAACCAAGGAAGAATGGGCCTCAATGAATGCAATCAAACCATCGCTCTCCTCGGAGACCCGCGATCGAACAAAGCTATTAGCTAACCTCTGAACATCTCTAGCCAAGGGTCTCATATCAACACTGATCGCGGCGAGACTCTCCATACTAAGAGTGTTTCTACTCAAGGCATCGGCCACCACATTGGCCTTCCCAAAATGGTCATATCATAGTCCTTCAGTAACTCAAGCCATCTACGCTGTCTTAGGTTCAGATCTTCTTACTGAAAATGTACTGAAGACTCTGATGATCGATGAAAACCTCACAATGAACCCCATACAAGTAGTGCCGCCACAACTTAAGTACAAATACCACCGCCGCAAGCTCTAGGTCTTGGGTAGGATAGTTCTTCTCATGTGCCTTCAACTGTCTAGAAGCATAAGCTATAACCTTCCCTTTTTTCATCAACACACCTCCCAAACCGACTTCGGAGGCATCACAATATATGGTGAAACCCAACCCCTCCTCGGGCAAAGCCAATACAGGAGCCGAAGTTAATAAAGCCTTGAGCTTTTAAAAGGTCGCCTCACACTTATCGGACCAATGAAAATCCATGATCTTCTGAGTCAATCTAGTCAATGGCGCTGCAATAGTAGAGAAACCCTATACGAACCACCTGTAGTAGCCTACCAGTCCCATGAAACTACAAATCTCGATAGGAGAAATAGGTCTCATCCAGCCGTTAACTGCCTCAATCTTGGTCGGATCAACTCTAACACCCTCCTTAGACACCACATGTCCCAAGAATGCCACAGACTCGAGCCAAAACTCACACTTGGAGAACTTGGCATACAACTGCTGCTCCCTCAATCTCTGAAGCACCAACCTCAAGTGACGGACATGATCCTCCTCGGTCCTTGAATATATCAGAATGACATCAATGAAAAAAATCACGAAGGAATCCAAGTATTGACGGAACACTCCGTTTATCAACTCCATAAATGCCACATGAGTGTTAGTCAGCCCAAAAGACATCACTAAGAACTAATAGTGACAATAACGAGTCTGGAAAGCTGTCTTTGGAATATCCGATCACCTAATCTTCAACTGATGATAGCCGGACCTCAAATCAATCTTAAAAAACAACGCCGCACCTTGAAACTGATAAAACAAATCATCAATTCGAGGAAGAAGATACTTGTTCTTGATAGTCACCTTGTTCTTGCCTATAGTCAATTCACATCAGCAAACTTCTGAACCACAGGAATGGACTCCATAGAAGGCAACTCAGCACTAGTATCCCGGATAAAAGTCAAATAGGACACACACCCTCTATCAATCAACCTCTGGGCTCATATGTAGGAGATAACCTTACTAGGGTAAAAACCATTAGTACCCTTCCACTCTACCCTCGGAACACCAGGCATCGCTAATGTGACAGTCTTAACATAACAATCAAGGATCACATGGTAGGGAGAGAGCCAATCCATACCCAATATCACATCAAAATCTATCATCCCCAGAATAATCAAGTCTACCCAAGTGTCATACCCAGCCAAAGAAACAAGACAAGATCGATACACTCGATCCACCACTAAGGGCTCACCCACGGGTGTAGAAACATACACAGGCATAGGTATACGATCACATCCTAAATCAAACCCAGATGCAAAGTAGGTAGACACATAGGAGAAAGTAGACCCTGGATCAAGTAATACAGACATAGAGTGATGGCAGACTAAGACGATACCTGTGATGATAGCATCAGAAGACTTAGCCTCGGGTCTCCCCGGAAAAGCATGACACTAGGCTCCTCTACCACCTCCTGTCTCAGCCACACCTCTACCTCCATGCTGGGCCACAACACCACTACCCAAAGCTCTACCACCTCTACCTGTTGTCTGACCCCTGCCTCGACCTCTAGCCGGAGGCGCTGAATATCTCTCTAGAGCTGCTGAGTAGATACGATGGAGCTCTGAATGAGTCTGCGTGGGCACTGTAGTATGAAATGACCTGAATCCCCACAACAATAACAAGATATCGGAATGGAGAGCTTCTGTGATGAACCAGATGAAGTACCATGGCCATCTCAGCCAGAACTGTAAGACCCACGGGACATCTATCCACTCTCAGCCATTGGAATGTAAGCATGAACATGCCTCTGACACTGAAATGAGCCACTGCCCCTCTGAGAACCTCTGCCTCCAGAGGAGGCACCAGAAAATTGATAGCTAGAACGGGCCCTCTTGGGGTCCCCAAAATCCTCTCGAACCAACAACTCCACCTCTGTGGCGGTGCTCACAATGGACTTTAAGGAAGCCCCCTCACGGGTTGATCTATACACATAGGATCTAATGGAGAAAGTCAATCCTCTCACAAATTTGTGGACCCTCTCCGCCTCATCTAGAATTAAGGACGTGGCATGACGAGACAACTGATAGAAACGTGCCTCATACTTAGTAACGAACATGCCACCCTGAGCCAAATTGTCAAACCTCAACCTACTCTCCTCATGCACGCTCCAAGAATTGAAGCGATCTTGAAAAGTACAGGAAAAAGCATCCCACTCAACCAAATGAGATTCACTAGCCTGGACCCCACATAAGACCTCTACCACTCCCTAGCTGGCCCAAGGCCCTGGCTGTCCCACGGAGCTGGAGAGCAACAAAGTGAACACCGCTCGCATCCACCATCCTCACAGTCTCAAGCATCTTATGGCACAAGGTTAGAAACTCCTGAGCATCCTCGCTCTTACCACCCTGAAACTGGGGTGGTTTCATCTTCTGAAATCTCTCATAACACTGCTGGTCCTTTGCTATCAAAACTACATCTGGAGCAACCTGTGTGCCAACACCAGGTGTCGAAACCAATGGTGGCTAACCCACCTGATCCTGAACAACCAAAACCTGATGCTGCTCGGGGGTCTATGCCCCTACTCTAGTCTGTGAACCCTGTGTCGTGCCTGCAGCACCCTGAGTAAAGCTCTCTAGAACACCCAGCATTCTCAATAGGGTCTCCTAAAACAGTGGTGCCACAAAACCTGGAGGAACCTGGTCCTCACCAGTCGCAACCTATGACTCTGGGGAAGCCTCTCCACTATGGCCTCTAGCCGGTGCCACTTCTCGGGCACGACCTCCACCACGTGCCGCTCCACGAGCACGACCTCTAGCTCGGGCCCTACCCCTACCTCTGACTGGAGCCTCAACAACTGACTCGAGGACTGTTTTCCCTCCATTGCTCAAAATAGAAGCTCTAGTTCTCAGCATCTGCCAAAACAACACATGACACTCAGCACAAGCGATGGTAACCACACACGATAAGAAAGAATGAAATAAAGGAAGTTTCCTAATAGTCTTCATAGCCTCTTGAAGATAAGTATAGACATCTCTGTACCAATCCTCGAGACTCTACTTAGACCTGGCTTGTACACATGAGACCAATGAACCTGGAGCTCTGATACCATTTGTCACGACCCAAAATCGGGTGTGATTGTACTTGTCCCATCCTACCATGATAAGTCAGCCTAAACCCAACAAAATGAAAATTACAGCGGAAAATAAGCACTATAAAGAAGAACAATATAAGCGGAAGTCTTTCAAAACTTAAACAAATCATTACCAAGACTGGCTGTCACATGTACGAGCCGCTAATGATAGAATACAAAGGAAAATACAAGTCTCAAATATGTCTTTGCTTCTCAAATAGAACAAAGAATAATACAAGAATAAGAGAGTTCACCGGATGATGCTAGCTACCTCTCTCGATCTCCTAGAAAGCCTCAGATGGTAAAGAAAAGAGAAGCTCACAATCTGGGCTCGAAACATACACAGGTGTAGAAGCAAGAGTGAGTACCAAACAATGCAGTACTCAGCAAGTCAACTAACAAAACAAGGAAAATCTAATAAAATATACGAACTCCTTTCCTTCCAACCGAACCTCCATAACTACAACCTGCACAAAAAATCAACCCAATATAGACTACACAGTTCATATAGCACAAGGGTCAATAATAGCTCACCAATATCACCGAATAAATCACATCAGTATCAGATATATCAATCACAGAGGCACAAGGATCACATACACAACTTCACGGTAATAGATAAGATGTAATGCAATGCAATGCAATGATGTCACGTAAAGTGATGCATTTCTATCCTAATGATACACATCCACTGAATCTCAAACCGAAACCCATAGGGGACGCACAAGGTCCATGTATCTGCCAGAACCATTTCCCATCGGCATAATCATCAATCGCCAGAACCATTTCCCATCGGCGTAATCATCACTCGCCGAAACCATTTCCCATCGGCATAATCAAACTGTCTCATCATAGTGTTCCAGAACCAATGCAAATAGGCATGTTCACACAAATAATGAGAAAATGATAGTGCTCACAGTCACAACGCAATTCATATCAATACAGTTCAAGTCATTCTATCAACAGTATATCAACACAAACCTTTAAATCAATCACATCATTATAATCACCTAGTCTCCACTTCACTACCCCTTCATCACAAATAGGATCAATCAGTAAGTAAGTATTTCAAGTCTACTCCCATAATTTCACAAAGAGCAACAGACATTTCATCAAGTTCACGACATTTTACACTTAGTTCACACGTTAGCACACATCGCCTTTTTATTAACCCGTCGATCAATATAGATTTTTTCATTCAAGAATTCAACCCATACCTGAACCCCATTACTCCCCAACACAAACAAGAAAGAAATTTGGGATTTTACAAGATTTACGAAGTTTTAGAAGTTCACTACCTTAGCCAAAATCATGATCAATCAATAACCAGAGCCTTCCCTTTTTGAATATCGTCCAGAACACCATAATCTATTCAAATAATGATTCACAATCAAATTTCGAAACTATCGACACCAAGAACACAAAATTTAGGAAAAAGGGTCAAAATGGCTCAAAATCACTCAAAAATCCAATTTTGAAAACGGGGTTTAAATCCAGAAAGTTTTACATGGAAAGGATCCTCAAAGCATTTGGAATCCATTAGTGAAATTCATTTCGAAAAAGGAATTCAAACTAGTTCATAATCACCATTTGATCAAAATTCGGAGTTTACAAAAATCCCCCAAATTCCAACTTTAAAAACCTCAATTTCAAGTCAAACTCATGATAAAATCGATGGGTAATGAAGGTTTAAGGTTAAAATTACTTACCCAATAGGTTTCCCATGAAAATCTCCTTCCAAAATCGTCCAACCGAGCTTCTAAAGTTTAAAAATGGTGAAAATGGGTGTTGTCACGACTTTACACTGTTCAGGCCAAAAATGCTATCCACGAACGTGGAGGCCAAACTTGCCTACTCTCCATGAATGCGCCCAAGTACTCTCCGCGAACGCGGAGACCAATCCTCAGGCACTAGACATTAGCAAAATCAGCAATGCACTAAGTCTCCGAATGGACCCTCGGGATTCGTTTGGAACCCCGCACATACAAAGCATATATTCTACCCTACTAAATTTCATGCTCCGGACTCAATGGAATCGTCAGAATTCAAATTCGAGGTCTCCTTGACCCAGAACCCGATAAAGCGCAACTAAACTAACTTAAGCCTCAAAAACTCAAATCAAGCTCGAGACCTCTAAAAATTCAACCAAGGTCACTCCTAGGCCTAAAATCATCCCCTGAATCTAACGGATTCATCGGAATTCAATTTTGAGCATCCGATCTCCGAATGTTGATCAAAGTCAAATCTATGACCAAAAAATCACTAATTTCCAACTCAAGGCCTCAAATCCACGATATAACCCCAAATCTGATTCTATCAACTCTCTTAGACCAGATTCCACATTCCGGAGTTAATGAAATTGACAGAATTCCATTCCGAGACCCCAAACTCCGAATGACCTCAAATACCACTTTTTGACAACTTTAGCTTCTAAAACTCAAATTTTCCAAAAACCTTAACGTAACAAGAAACTTCACAAAACCAACTTCGAATACTGATTAAACATGACTTGGAGAAACTCTCGGGAGAGATAAAACAGTCATTTTGCAAAAATTATAAAAAATGACCTTCAGGATCATTACATTCTGAATCAATTCGGGACCCCCAAAAGAGATTTTTGCATCCTTGTGAAATTCTTGATGAAGTGCTTCTCCCATCCGTTTGCGATCATGGCTCCCTGGCCGGTTTCACGGAGATGACAATCCAAACCATGGACGCGTTCGTGAAGGGTTGGCATTCCTAGGCTCTGCGTTCACCAGCCTCGCGCCGCAATTGCGGAGGGTCATCTTGTCTGACCTCCGCAATCGTGTGGGGCCTCCGCGTTTACTGACAGTTCGTCTTTTAAAAGACCCATTGGCAGCATGCATTTCATCTTTCATCACTAAAAGTTCGTGGGCACGTTTCGGGTTGGTTGAATCTTCCGGCTTCTTTTGTAATTCCCCTGAATTTTCCTCTCTCACTATTTTTTATTCTTGTTGAGCTAAATTAATGGTGGGTTATTTTGGCTCGACGGTAGCTCAGATTGTATCCATTTTGGGGCATAACTTCCTTGAGCAGTTTAGAGCCTCGTGACGGAATCGTTTTGTGACTCCATGTATGGGTCCCACATTTGCATTTTCGGTTTTATTTCCAATTTCGATTTCCTTTATTAATTTTAGTATTGTTGTGCTTGTTTTGGCATTCCCATGGTGTTATTGATAGCTTGGCATCACTCAGAGGCTCTCCGAAAGTGAAAAGCGCCCGAATAAAGGTTCGAGTTTTGTTTCAGCCTTGAGGTAGGTTACGATTTCTCTGTTCTTAGACTTGGCTCATTAGATTTATGCTATTTTGAGTATTATTGTATGATTAGGTTGAAATTTAGGATTAGTTTAGGTTTGCCTACTCGGGGGTTATAGTAGGCACCATCATAGCCCGATTTCGGGTCGTGACAGGAAAAAAGTTTTTTAAAGAAATTGGAGAAGAAATCTGAAATTAGGATTCTAAATGGAGAAGAAGGCATCAATTTAAAGGGAGGGTGTTTTAGCCAGCCATGCAGGAGATTTTTTGACACGTCTAATGCCAAGAAGGATCTAGCGGCAGTTCGTTAAAAGGAATGATATTTGTGGTCCTTTAGTTAGACGGGAGGGGTATTTTTTATACCAAAATTAAGCAAAGGGTATATGTGCTCCATTTCAAATAGTTCAAGGGTAATTTTGACCCTACTTCCATAGAAAATTTAAAACTTTTGAAATTTCATTGAGAAATGATGATAGTTAATAATCAATCAATCAATCAATTATATATATATAGAGAGAGAGAGAGAGAGAGGAAACATAGAAATTGTGATGTAGCGCTCTCTAAGGCCTGGAATCCTATTTATCTTTTTTGTGATTTTTTTGAGCTTTTTCTCATTTTAAAAGACAAAATGTTACAAAATATGGGGAATCATTATAGCTCAGTTGGTTGGCTACTTGAACTTGCACCTTGTATGTGAGGGTCTGATTCCCCACATTGTAATCCCCTACCCTCAATTTTTTTTCAAAAATAAATAAATAAAAAATATTACAAAATATTACTTGAAGATTTTACAAAATATTAAAGGATAGTATAATTCTCTTCTCA
This sequence comes from Solanum appendiculatum, assembly GCA_018342035.1. Taxonomy (NCBI): domain Eukaryota; kingdom Viridiplantae; phylum Streptophyta; class Magnoliopsida; order Solanales; family Solanaceae; genus Solanum; species Solanum appendiculatum. The sequence goes on from JAGDQO010000469.1 coordinate 703,697, forward strand.
TTTTAAAGCACAAATATAAAACTTTCCTTATCAATTCTTTACAACAAAACAAAATACTTTTTCATCTAAAAAAAAATTCATTTACATTTTGTCTCTTCTCCTTCCCCATAACTAACATTTATTAATATGTATTAATGTTGTATTAACTAATATGCATTAGTGTTGTACGAATTGCTTGCCTGGAAAACTCATTTCAATAATCCCTTCTCCTTTCGAATAATTAACATTTATTTATAGATATTAAATACTCCCTCCGTCCATCTTTACTTATTCACTATACTAAAAATAGTTGTTCAATAAGATTTGTCGAGTTTAAAAAATCAAGAGATAATTTATCTTTTCTGTCTATTTTACCCTTGCTATTAAATATTATCCAATACGTAATATATTTTTCAAAGCATTAAATTTAATATATTCAAAGGGTACTTTAGTAATATTATCTCTATTATTTATTGTTTCTTAAGATGTGTCAAGTCAATAGTGGATAACTATTGTTAGAAGGGAGAGTATTGCACTTCTTCAAATTTTGGCACTCAATAAAATGATAGAGACTTAGGAACAAAACTCCAACAGCTTTTTCACTATGCTTCATGGAAACTCGTGATATTACATTTCTTCAGGTAATACTAATTGTTATTTTTTCGATAATTATATTGACTAATTCTCTTATATGAATCAAAGCAATGTGATTTACTTAAGAACACTTATTTGTGGTTATAAATAATTCTAGAGGGTCCTAGGATCACAAATTGTTTTTATGTATGGAACTGTTATACCTCATGTATGCACATTTATTCAATAGTTCTATGTATGATTTAAGTTTTCTTTCTTTATGTTCTTATTTATTTTTTATTTTGTATTTTCTGTTTTAAAGGTTATTTGTGCTGACATTTTGGAGATGATATGAAACCTACAACCGTAACTTAGACCATGCTATATTATTCTTAAACTTAAATATAAATAAGATATATATTTATAATATATGAAGCCTCTTTTTTTCTTTTTTACAAAAGCATATACAAATGAATACCTATACAAATAATAATGGTATTGGCAAGATATTTAGTTTATTACTATCGAATTTTTACTATAACTTTTGTTTGAATTCTTTTAATCTTTCATGTTTTATGTCATATTGTAATAAATAATAGTAATAGGAACAAGATTGTGTATTTGTGAACAATAGCCAAAGATTTATCATTTTGTATCTGTGAACAATAGCGAATGATTTATCAATGATATCTTTGTTGAGAAGTTACTCCGAATCGAACTTTGAATCTCAAGGAACAAAGTATAATGCCACAAACTGAGTATCCTTTTGGGTTGTTTGAAGTTAGTGTAGAGAAAAATTAAGGGTATGTATTTTTTCTTTTTCTTACTTCTTTCGTTTTTTATTTCTTATCTCATTCTCAAGGATGGGGAATCATTTTAAAGGGAGTGGTGATACGGCTGTAACTGTTCTCACTCTTTTCAAAATAGTATTTATCATTATCTTCTTTTTTAGAAACTATATTAAGTTGGTTCGGGTCCACCTAGGCAACCCACGACCCATGACTCAAAAATAACTTACATCTCCCAATTAGTACATGGTGGACAAGACCAAGCCAATTCGACATCAACTAGACACCCAATTTCATACGATAAACAGTTAGTGCGATAGGTGAGCAACAAAAGCTTACCTGTTAGGTTTTACATGCTCCATATAGAAATTCTATCACATGTGGAAAGAATTCACTATTAATATGAGGATACACTCACAATAATCCAGACTTCTTTCACTACATCAGTAGTTACTTATTCGATCCCTCATCCTCTTAAGAGATGAACTCGAGTTCATATCTATCTTCATACACACACAATTATACTCTAGTGTAATAGACAGGTTGTGTATACAAGTTATATTATGCATTTTAATCATCTTCCCTTTCTAATAGAATATATCTGTATCAAACCAACTACTTTCCTAGACATGCACTGCATTGCCGAATCACTCATAGATATTAGTAACATGCTAGAGTAGCAACACCAATCGAAACTTCAAGAAACAGTAAAATGTCAAAGTGTATTCCAATGGAAAAGTTAACTTAACTTTTCGAGGTCTCACACAATGAAGAAGCAAGGAACAATTCTTCCATTAACTCATTGATCGCTTAACGCGGTATGAAACACGTGCTACGATGTTATCACCTTATATTAGTGTGTGTGTCTCATTCTTTTAATCATTCAAACATCCTACAGATCTTGGTCTAGACACCTCTAGATGTCTAACTCGAGCTTCTCTCTTTAATGATCCTCAAATTCATCTTCTTAGGGAGACTCTTATCTGGCTAACAAAACAAGTCATAACATGGTGGTGAAACTCCTCTCTTCACTTTTCTCAACGTAAGAAGCGATTTCTTATGTGAGACAGCCAATCTCGTGACTTGTTCGACACACTTTATTTCTAAAATCATTATCACATGCATATGGAATATGAATATAAATTCAAAATATTCATATATTGATGAAAATATTATAACTACCAAGTTATTTTATAATACATAAATATTATCATATCCTACGAAAACCTAGAGCCTTAACATGTTTCTCAAACAAGTCTCTAGATATCGCTTTTGTAAAAGGATCATCTGTCATTTCACTAGTAGGAATGTATTGCAAAGTTATTTCTCCACTTGCTACTATGTCTCTTACAAAGTTATGCTTGATGTAGTGTGTTTGGTTTTACTGTGATACTTAGGATCCTTCGTGTATGCAATAGCCGCTTGACTGTCACAATATAGAATCATGGGACCCTTAGAATTCTTTGCAATATTCAAATGCTCAAAGAATATCTATAACCAAACAGCTTCTTGTACTGTAGATGCACAAGCCACGAATTAAGATTCCATGGTTCAAAGAGTTGTGCAAGTTTGTTTCATACTTTTCCATGAAATAGCACCACCATTAAGTAAGAAAGCATAACCAAAGGTTGATTTTCTATTACACCTATCACCAGCCCAATTAGCATCTGTATAACCTCTTATGAATAAATCAGATCCACTATAACATAATAAATGATCTGCAGTTCCCTTCAGTTATCGAAATATTCTCTTTACTGCTTTCCAATGATCTCTTCTAGGATTGGATTGGTACCTGCTAACCAGACTCATGGCATAACAAATTTCTAGGCGAGTACACATCATAGCATACATCAAACTCCCAGCAGCACTAGAATATGGAACTCGAAACATGTCTTCCATTTCTTTTTAAGTCTTTAGATACATTTCACGATCATGGTGAAATCTAATGACATCACATCCTTATGAAATCTTAGGTACCACTGCCTTGAAGATTGCTTTAGGCCATAAATTTATCTTTTCAATTTAAAACTTTTTTTTCTTAGCCTTTAACAACGAAACCTACTGTTGTTCCATGTAGATTTCCTCATTTAATTCTCCATTGAGAAAAGTGGTCTTCAAATCCATTTGATGTAATTCTAGATCTAAACGTTCAACAATAGCTAAAAGTAATCGTATGGAGGTAAACTTCACAATTGGAGAAAAAGTTTCCTCATAGTCTATTCCAACTTCTTGAGCAAAACCTTTTGCCACCAATCGTGCTTTGTGTCTTTCTATTGAACCATCCAATTTGCGTTTAACTTTGAGAATCTATTTAATTCCAATAACTTTATGTTCCTTAGGAAGGTCAACTAGATCCCAAACTTTGTTGGTTTTCATGGACTCTAATTCATCTTTCATCGCACTTAATCATTCAACCTTTTTAGGGCACGATAAAGCCTCAGTTACAGAATTAGGTTCATCCAATTCTATACGAGATACCAAGAAAATATAATCCTCAATCTCATAAGATCATTTAAGTACACCTTTTCTTGTACTCTTACGCAATTGAAGTTCAGATTCCTCTATAGGATTTTGGGATTCATAACTCCCACTTGGACCAGGAATCAATTTTTTATCCATTGAGTTATCAAGTATGCCTGACTACATTACCTGATCTTCTGGATTCAACATTCGTATAGAGGTTCACCTTCATCTATTTCATCCTTTTTAGGAAAATCATTTTCCATAAATTTGACATTCCATGATACAATTTCAGTAATACTTCCATCCTTCAATTCATCAATAAACACATGCCCTTTGGAGTGTTTTGAGTATCTTATAAATATACATTTCTTTCCATTCGAATTTAGCTTACCAAACTCACCAAAATGATCTTTAATATATGCAGCACAACCCCAAGGTCGTAGATCATTCAGGTTTATTTTATGACCAGTTCAAAGTTCATAAGGAGTCGAAGATTCTGATTTAGAAGGCACCTTGTTCAGCATGTAGGTCGTCGTCAATAATATATTTCCGCAGAAAGATATAGACAAATTTGCCTACGCCATCACGTCCAATAATGTTTTATTCCCTTTTTCAGCTACACCATTTTATTGAGGTGTATAAGGAGTAGTTAACTATCTGATAATACCCTTTTCAATACATAATTCTTCAAATTGTTTTGACAAATATTCACATCCTCGATCAGTTCTTAATGCCTTTATGCTTTTATTTAACTGACTTTCAACTTCATTCATATATCTTTTAAAGAAGTCGAGTGCTTCAGATTTATGAGAAATCAAATAGACATACCTTAAGCGCGTGAAATCATCAATAAATGTAATGAAATATGTAGCACCAAACCTTACCCTCACATTCAATTGACCACAAATATCATAATAGATTAATTGAAGTGAGAATTCAGCTCTTTTAGCCTTCCCAAATTATTTACGTGCAATCTTTCTAGCAAGACAGTTTCCACAAGTTGGCATATCAATTTTGGTAAAAGAACCTAAATGTCCTTCCTTTGCCAACCTATTCATTCGATCTTGCCCTATATGACCTAATCATGCATGCCATGTAATAACATCAACATCATTGTTCCTTAAATAACATGCCATTACACAATGGTCAATATAATAGTCATAAGTTGAAGGATTACTGCCACGCCCCGAAACTACCCCCTAGGCACAATACGGTGCTTAGGGTTACAAGTAACCCCAAGCTAACCCTGAATCTCACATATCACAAGCAAACTGAAATAATTCTACGTAAATGGAAGCATAACTGAAAGATGAGTAAATCTAAGAGAGTTCAACTGAAAATATACTGGGTTCAAATGAGGAACATCCCAAAACAACTGAGTTTGACTCTATGTCTGAAATCCTCTAATACTGATGAGCTGATGGAACAAGTCCCCACCTAACTCTAAAATGCTTAAAAGTAAATAATGAACTAACTGAGTCAAAAGCATAAAGAAACATCCTTGGGTGATGAGGACTCACCCCTGACTATCAGTGTTGTGGTGTCGTTATGATGAGGCTGAACCTGAAAATCTGAGCCTGCATCATAATAGGATGCAACATAGAATATGTGTCAGTACTTCAAATGTACTGTGCATGAGGCCTATGCAAAGCTGACTGAATATATATAAAAATGCTAAAAATGCTAGTCCATTATGTAAACTGATCTGAACTGAAGTACATAGGCCAAAGATACAATAATGCATAAAAACTAGAATGCAAGAGTAAACTGGAAATATGCTGAACAACTGAGTAAATACAACTACAGGCCTGAAGTGGAGTCTGATATATACGCCCCATTGAGAGGACCCAATATACCTTGCTAGGGTATAAAGGCATGGTTGTGGCATGATCACTAAAATTGATGCCCAACAGAGAGGACTTATAGACATACGCTGGCACGTAGTTCTGGGATTTGAGGGTGTGCTAAACCCTAGTCCAATTCAGTGCTAAACACACCTCCCAAACTGAACACTAGAGCTCATTTTAACCGTGGCCTTGAATTCATAAAAGAGAACTAAACTGATCTGAAGACAATTTCGGAGATAAACTGTGGACAAAAACTGAATAATTCGGTTTAAAACTAAATGCTAACACCCTAAGCTAAATTTTGGAGAAAGGCCAATTCATGTGAAAATATTACAATTTCATGCTATGTTCTTACCTTTCAAATCTCCATAAGAATTCATACAAACTCAGTTAAACAAGTATAGAATTTGAGTAGAAATCACAAGAATTAAAGGGGTAATGAATCTGCATAGTTGAGGAAAAACCCTAGTTTCATAAATCATATTAATTGAAAAAGGATTCTAAAGTTCTGGGCATAAGGGAAGACAAAACCTTACTGAATACCCACATACCTGGTGAAAAGTACTATGGAGAAATCCTTCAAATTTCGAGGCTGAACTTGAAAGAGAGCTCTGCTTGTAATTGAGAGGAAATTGTCGCCTCTTTCTCTTCTTTTCTTTCTAAGTCTGATGACTTTAGGAGAATGAAGGTTTTAGATAGTTTCTGACTAGATTATTAGGCTTAGACTAAGTAAAACGATGTAATTTAAGTACCAAACGACATAATTTAAGTACCCAACACATAGGAGAAAAGACCAATACGACCCTCACTTAAAATCGACGAGTTGGTTGTCAAGAGAGGGTTTACGAGCCATCTAAGGCATGATGGCCCATCTAGTGGGTCGTGAAGCTTCATCTGCCTGATAGTGCTTCACTAAAACGGGCATAACCTTTTACTCCAAACTTTAAATGGGGCAAACTTTGTAGCGTTGGAAAGAGGACTCAAATATATTTAATTTGATAGGTCAGGGACCACCTAATTCATTTTGTCCTGAAAGATATGATCATTTGAAATTGACCCAAAACTCAAAATTTATTGGGTGACTAGTACGGACCACTAAACGGACCGTACAAGTCACCACGGGCCGTTTAGTGGCTCGTCTAGGTGACTCCTACCCAGACAGTCCCTGGAGGGTGGTTCATGATGCCCTTAACGAGCCGTGAACCCCTAGACGAATTGTCTAGGTGACCCTACCAGGGCATTCCTGGATGGTCACTTCACGATGCCCTTAACGGGTCGTGGAGGCCCATCTAGGGTGCTGTGAAGGGTCCATGTTCCATTTTGATTTCGTGGTCTTGCTTGTTTGTCCTTTCTATCTCTTTCTCAAAGTCTGAGGTGTTACATATCTCTCCCTTGGGATCATTCGTCCTCAAATGAAGACTAAGGAAGCTGGATTTGGAGGGAAAGAGTTGCAATCCCTACCAATTGAGTACTAGAAACTGCTATCTAACTTAACTGAGTTTCATGAACATGCAAATATGTTGAAATGCAAGGATAGCTGAGAGGAAAAGATACTCAGACTAAATTACACAAGAGTAAACTGAGAGACTGGAGAGGAACTATTACCTCAAGCTGAAACTGAATTGGAGGGAAAAAGATAAGGATACTTGGCCAACATGGCTGCTTCTGCTTCCCAAGTAGCTCCCTCTACGGACTGATTCCTCCATAAAACCTTTACGAAAGTGACTTCCTTATTTCTCAACCTACAGACCTAATAGTCAAGAATCTCAACTGGAACCTCCTCATAGGTGAGGATATCCTTCACAGCCACACTCTCTAAAGGTACTATCGATGCCGAATCACCCACACACTTCTTCAACAAGGAAATGTGAAAGACTGGATGAAACGCTGCTAGTTCTACTGACAATTCTATCTCATAAGCCACATTACCAACCCTATTCAGGATTCTGTAAGGACCTACATACCTAGGACTGAGCTTCCCTTTTTTTCCAAATCTCATAATCCTCTTCATGGGTGACACCTTCAGGAAAACCCAATCATCGATTTCGAACTCTAAGTCCCTTCTCCTCACATCTGCATAGGACTTCTGACGACTCTGAGCTATCTTTAGTCTATCTCTGATGAGCTGAACTTTCTCCATAGCCTCATAAACCAAATTTGGCCTAATCAAAGATGCTTCACCAACTTTGAACCACCCAACTGGAGACCTGCATCTACGCCCATATAGTGCCTCATAAGGGGCCATCTGAATACTGGAATGAAAACTATTATTATAGGCAAATTCTATGAGAGGTAGGTGATCATCGCAACTACCCTTGAAATCAATCACACAAGCTCTCAACATTTCCTCTAAGGTCTGAATGCTATGCTCTTCCTGACCATCTGTCTGTAGATGAAATGTTGTACTGAGATTTACTTGAGTACCGAGACCTTTCTGAAATGATCTCTAGAAATGAGAGGTAAACTGAGGACCTCTATCTGAGATGATAGACAAAGGAACCTCGTGCAACCTGACTATCTTGTTGATGTAGAGTCTAGGGTAGTTCTGCGCTGAATCTGTAGTCTTTACTGCCAAGAAGTGAGCTGACTTAGTGACTCTGTCTTCTATCACCCAAATAGAGTCATGTTGTCTGCGAGTACGAGGTTAACCCGTTATGAAATCCATGTTTACCATTTCCCACTTCCAAGTAGGAATGCTAATCTCCTAGGTCACACCTTCTATTTTATGATGTTCTACTTTAACTTGCTGACAGTTGGGACACTTAACCACAAAATCTGTGATGTCCCTCTTCATATCATTCCACCAATAGACTTCCCGTAGATCACGATATATCTTGGTAGCACCCGGATGAATAGAATATCTAGAATTATGGGCTTCTGTAAGGATCTGCTGCCTCAACTCACCCACATTAGGGACACATAAGCGACCGAGGTAATGAAGCACACCATTTACCTCTTGGGAGAAAACCTCAACTCTCTACTGATGAACTGTACCTTTCAACTGAAGCAATATAGGATCACTATCCTATTTCTCCTTAAGCTCCACTACCAATGAATATTTTGATCTATTCTGGATTATCACACTACCATTTGACGTGTCCAAAAGGCAAACCCTTAAGCAAGCAAGCCAGTGAACGTCTCTAGCTAATTCTTTCTTCTCTTCCTCAACATGTGCCACACTACCCATGGATAGTCTGCTTAGGACTACAGCCACTACATTGGCCTTACCCGGATGGTAGAGCACAGTCATGTCATATTCTTTGAGGAATTCAAGTCATCTCCTCTAATGAAGATTCAACTCATTCTGGGTGAACACATACTTAAGTCTCTTATGATCTGTGAACACATCAACATGGACACCATACAAGTAGTGTCTCCAAATATTGAGGGAAAACATGATGGATGCAAGCTCGAGGTCATGAGTCAGGTAGTTCTTGTCATGGACCTTAAGTTTTCTGGAAGCATAAGCTATGACCTTACCCTGCTGCATCAAAACACAACCTGGGCCGACCCTGGAAGCATCACAATAAACTACATAACCACCTAAACCCTCTGTTAGAATCAAGACAAAAGCTGTAGTCAACTTGGTCTTCAGTTCTAAGAAGCTTTTCTCACACTCATTCACCACTGAAACTTGACCTTTTTCTGAGTCAACTTCGTCAATAGGGCAGCTATGGATAAAAATCATTCAACAAACCTCCTGTAGTAACTGGACAAACCCAAGAAACGTCTAATATCAGTCGGAGAGGTGGGTCTGAGCCAGTGCTTTACTGCCTCAATTTTCTAAGAATCCACTCGAATCCCTTCGCTGGATACCATATGACCAAGGAAAGCGATAGACTGTAACCAGAATTCACATTTGCTAAACTTAGCGAATAGCTGGCAATATTTGAGGGTTTGCAAAACAACTCTCAAATGAGTCGCATTCTCTTTCTCATTCCAAGAATAAATGAGGATACCATCAATAAAGATGATGACGAACAAGTCCAAATACTGTTTGAACACCCTGTTCATTAAATTCATGAAAGCTGCAAGAGCATTAGTTAGTCCAAAAGACATAACTACAAATTCATACTGACCATACCGAGTCCTAAAGGCTGTCTTCAAGATGTCATTATCTATGACTCTAATCTGATGATAATCGGATCTGAGGTCTATCTTAGAAAAGCAACTAGCCCCCTGAAGCTGGTCGAACAAGTCATCAATCCTAGGGATTGGATATTTATTCTTGATTATGACTTTATTCAACTAAAAATAGTCAATGCACATCCTGAGAGAACCGTCTTTCTTACGTACGAACAACACTGGAGCACCAAATGGAGAGATGATGGGTCTGATGAAGCCCTTATCTAGAAGGTCTTTCAACTGTTCTTTCAATTTCAGCTCTTTTAGCCTTCCCAAATTATTTACGTGTAATCTTTCTAGCAAGACAGTTTTCACAAGTTGGCATATCAATTTTGGTGAAAGAACCTAAATGTCCTTCCTTTGCCAACCTATTCATTCAATCTTGCCCTATATGACCTAATCATGCATGCCATGTAGTAACATCAACATCATTGTTCCTTGAATAACATGCCATTACACAATGGTCAACATAATGGCACAATACGGAGCTTATGGTTACAAGTAACCCCAAGCTAACCCTGAATCTGGCATATCACAAGCATACTGAAATAATTCTACGTAAGTGGAAGCATAACTGAAAGATGAGTAAATCTAAAAGATTTCAACTGAGAATATACTGGGTCAAATGAGGAACATCCCAAACAAACTGAGTTTGACTCTATGTCTGAAAACCTCTAATACTGATGAGCTGATGGGACAAGCCCCCAGATAACTCTAAAATGCTTAAAACTAAATAATGAACTAACTGAGTCAAAAGCATAAAGAGACATCCTTGGGTGATGAGGACTCACCCCTGACTATCGTTGTTGTGGTGCCAGTATGATGAGGCTGAACCTAAAAATCTAAGCCTGCATCATAATAGGATCCTACATAGAGTATGTGTCAGTACTTCAAATGTACTGAGCATGAGGCCTATGCAAAGCTGAGTATCAATTATGTAAACTGATCTGAACAGAACTACATAGGCCCAAGATACAATAATGCATAAACACTAGAATGCAAGAGTAAACTAGAAACATGCTGAACAACTGAGTAAATACAACTACGGGCCTGAAGTGGAGTCTGATATATATGCCCCATCGAGAGGATCCAATATACCTTGCTAGGGTATAAAGGCATGGTTGTGGCGTGATCACTAAAACTGATGCCCAACAGAGAGGACTTATAGACATACGCTGGCACGTAGTTCTTGGATATGAGGGTGTGCTAAACCCTAGTCCAATTCAGTGCTATACACACCTCCCATACTGAATACTAGAGCTCATTTTAACTGTGGTATTGAATTCATGAAAAAGAACTAAACTGATTTAAGACAATTTCTGAGATAAACTGTGGACAAAAACTGAATAAATTCAGTTTAAAACTAAATGCTAAGACCCTAAGCTAAATTCTGGAGACAGGCCAATTCATGTGAAAATATTACAATTTCATGCTATGTTCTTACCTTTCAAATATCCAAAAGAATTCATGCAAACTCATTTAAACAAGTATAGAATTTGAGTAGAAATCACAAGAATTAAAGGGGTAATGAATCTGCATAGTTGAGGAAAAACCCTAGTTTCATAAATCATATTAATCGAAAAAGGATTCTAAAGTTTTGGGCATAAGGGCAACCAAAACCTTACTGAATACCCACATACCTGGTGAAAATTACTATGGAGAAATCCTTCAAATTTCGAGGCTGAACTTGAAAGAGAGCTCTGCTTGTAATTGAGAGAAAATTGTCGCCTCTTTCTCTTCTTTTCTTTCTAAGTCTGATGATTTTAGGAGAATGAAAGTTTTAGGTAGGTTCTGACTATATTAGTTTTAGGTAGGTTCTGACTAGATTATTAGGCTTAGAGTAAGTAAAATGATGTTGCTTAAGTACCAAACGACATAATTTAAGTACCCAACACATAGGGGAATAGAACAATACGACCCTCACTTAAAATCAACGAGTTGGTTGTCAAGAGAGGGTTCACGATCCATCTAAGGCATGATGGCCCATCTAGTGGGTCGTGAAGCTTCATCTTCATGATAGTGCTTCACCAAAACGGGCATAACCTTTTACTCAAAATTTTAAATAGGGCAAACTTGGTGGCGTTGGAAAGAGGACTCAACTATATTTAATTTGATTGGTCATGGGCCACTTAATTCATTTTGTACTGAAAGATATGATCATTTGAAATTGACCCAAAACTCAAAATTTGTTAGGTGACTTGTACGGACCGTACAAGTCACCACGGGCCGTTTAGTGGCTCGTCTAGGTGACTCCTGCCCAAGCAGTCCCTGGAGGGTGGTTCATGATGCCCTTAACGAGCCGTGAACCCCTAGACGAATTGTCTAGGTGACCCCTACCAGGGCAGTCCTGGATGGTCACTTCACGATGCCCTTAACGGGTCGTGGACCCCTAAATGGCCCATCTAGGGTGCTGTGAAGGGTCCATGTTCCATTTTGATTTCGTGGTTTTGCTTGTTTGTCCTTTCTATCCCTTTCTCAAAGTCTGAAGTGTTACATACCTCTCCCTTAGGATCATTCGCCCTCAAATAAAGACTAAGGAAGCTGGATTTGGAGGGAAGGAGCTGCAATCCCTACCAACTGAGTACTAGAAATTGATATCTAACTTAACTGAGTTTCATTAACATTTAAATATGTTGAAATGCTAGGATAGTGGAGAGGAAAAGATACTGAGACTGAATTACGCAAGAGTAAACTGAGAGACTGGAGAGGAACTATTACCTCAAGCTTAAACTGAATTATAGGGAAAACGATAAGGATGCTTGGCCAACATGGCTTCTTCTGCTTCCCAAGTACCTCCCTCTACGGACTGATTACTCCGTTAAGCCTTTACGAAAGCGACTTCCTTATTTCCCAAACTACAGACCTGACAGTCAAGAATCTCAACTGGAACCTCCTCATAGGTGAGGTTATCCTTCACAGCCACACTCTCTAAAGGTACTATCGATGCCGAATCACCCACACACTTCTTCAACAAGGAAATGTGAAAGACTGGATGAACCGCTGCTAGTTTTGCTGGCAATTCTATCTCATAAGACACATTACCAACCCTTTTCAGGATTCTGTAAGGACCTACATACCTAGGACTGAGCTTCTCTTTTTTTCCAAATCTCGTCATCCTCTTGATGGGTGACACCTTTAGAAAAACCCAATCATCGATTTCGAACTCTAAGTCCCTTCTCCTCACATCTACATAGGACTTCTGACTACTCTGAGCTATCTTTAGTCTATCTCTTATGAGCTGAACTTTCTCCATAGCCTCATAATTCAAATTTGGCCTAATCAAGGCTGCTTCACCTACTTTGAACCAACCAACTGAAGACCTGCATCTATGCCCATATAGTTCCTCATAAGGGGCCATCTGAATACTGGAATGAAAACTGTTATTATAGACAAACTCTATGAGAGGTAGGTGATCATCCCAACTACCCTTGAAATCGATCACACAAGCTCTCAACATTTCCTCTAAGGTTTGAATGGTACGCTCCGCCTAACCATCCATCTGCAGATGAAATGTTGTACTGAGATTTACTTGAGTACCAAGACCTTTCTGAAATGATCTCCATAAATGAGAGGTAAACTAAGGACCTGTATCTGAGATGATAGACAAAGGAACCTCGTGCAACCTGACTATCTCGTTGATGTAAAGTCTAGGGTAGTTCTGTGCTGAATCTGTAGTCTTGACTGCCAAGAAGTGAGCTGACTTAGTGACACTGTCCACTATCACCCAAATAGAGTCATGTTGTCTACGAGTACGAGGTAAACCCGTAATGAAATCCATGTTTACCATTTCCTACTTCCAAGTAGGAATGCTAATCTCCTTGGTCACACCTTCTATTTTATGATGTTCTACTTCAACTTGCTGACAGTTGGGACACTTAACCACAAAATCTGTGATGTCCCTCTTCATGTCTTTCCACCAATAGACTTCCCGTAGATCACGATACATCTTGGTGGCACCCAAATGAATAGAATATCTAGAATTATGGGCTTTTGTAAGGATCTGCTGCCTCAACTCATCCACAATAGGGAAACATAAGAGACCCAAGTAGTGAAGCACACCATCTACCTCTTGGGAGAAAACATCAACTCTCTGCTGATGAACTATACCTTTCAACTGAAGCAATATAGGATCATTATCCTATTTCCCCTTAAGCTCTACTACCAATGAAGATTTTGATCCATTATGGACTATCACACAACCATTTGACGTGTCCATAAGGCAAACCCCTAAGCATGCAAGCCAGTGAACATCTCTAGCTAATTCTTTCTTCTCTTCCTCAACATGTGCCACACTACCCATGGATAGTCTGCTTAGGACTACAGCCACTACATTAGCCTTACCCGGATAGTAGAGCACATTCATGTCATATTCTTTGAGGAATTCAAGTCATCTCCTCTAACGAAGATTCAACTCATTCTGGGTGAACACATACTGGAGGCTCTTATGATCTGTGAACAATTCAACATGGACACCATACAAGTAGTGTCTCCAAATCTTGAGGGAAAACATGATGGATGCAAGCTCGAGGTCATGAGTCGGGTAGTTCTTTTCATGGACCTTAAGTTTTTTGGAAGCATAAGCTATGACCTTACCCTGCTGCATCAAAACACAACCTAGGCCGACCCTGGAAGCATCACAATAAACTACATAACCACCTAAACCCTCTGTTAGAATCAAGACAGAAGTTGTAGTCAACCTGGTCTTCAGTTCTACGAAGCTTTTCTCACACTCATCTCACCACTGAAACTTGACCTTTTTCTGAGTCAACTTCATCAATGGGGCAACTATGGATGAAAATCCTTCAACAAACCTCCTGCAGTAACTGGCCAAACCCAAGAAACTTCTAATATCAGTCGGAGAGGTGGGTCTAGACTAGTGCTTTACTACCTCAAGTTTCTAAGAATCCACTCAAATCCCTTCGCTGGATACCACATGACCAAGGAAAGTGACAGACTGTAACCAGAATTCACATTTACTGAACTTAGCGAATAGCTGGCAATATTGAGGGTTTACAGAACAACTCTCAGATGAGTCGCATTCTCTTTCTCTTTCCAAGAATAAATGAGTATACCATCAATAAAGATGATGACGAACAAGTCCAAATACTGTTTGAACAACCTGTTCATTAAATCCATGAAAGCTGCAAGAGCATTCGTTAGTCCAAAAGACATAACTACAAATTCATAGAGACTATACCGAGTCGTGAAGGCTATCTTCGAGATGTCACTATCTCTAACTCTAAGCTGATGATAATCGGATCGGAGGTCTATCTTAGAAAAGCAACTAGCCCCTTGAAGCTGGTCGAACAAGTCATCAATCCTGGGGATGGGATATTTATTCTTGATTATGACTTTGTTTAACTGACGATAGTCAATGCACATCCTGAGAGAACCGTCTTTCTTACCCACGAACAACACTGGAGCACCTAATGTAGAGATGATGGGCCTGATGAAGCCCTTATCTAGAAGGTCTTTCAACTGTTCTTTTAATTCCTTAAGCTCAGCTGGAGCCATTCTATAAGGAGGAATCTAAATGGTTGGGTATCTGGAAGGAGATCTATTCCGAAATCAATTTCCCTTTGGGAAGATCTTCTTGAAACACTTCCTGAAACTCATTCACCACTGAGACTGACTCAAGAGTTGGGGTTTTGGATTTTGAGTCCTTAACCCGAACAAGATGATAGATATACCCTTTGGAAATCATTTTCCTAGCCTTAAGGTAAGAGATAAATCGACCTACAAGCACTTAGTTACTACCCTTCCACTCTAAGACTGGCTCATTTGGAAACTGAAACCGAATGATCCTAGTTCTATAGGAATGTAACCAATACATGCCTAGAATGATATCAAAATCTATCATTTCTAACTCAACAAGGTCTGCTGAGGTGACTTTATGGGAAACTGTAACAGGGCAATTTCTATATACCTGTCTAGTTATAACAGGGTCGCCCACTAGAGTAGAGACTAAGAAAGGTTCTGGGAGAGTTTCTGGACTAATAATGCATAAGCATCTAAATGGAAGACTTGTAACGTACCCGTGACCACATCAGGAGAATACTCTTGGTCCTGTCGAGCTTGAACAACATATAACCTATTTTAGCGCTACCCACCACCCGTACCAGATCAGGCACCCTGCTGAGTGAGGTGACCTGTTGGAGCTGTTGAGGTTGTAGACTGAGCTTTGTTACCTCCCTGACCCTTCCTGGAAGAAGGACAATCCTTCCAACTATGACCAAGCTGACTCCACCCAAAACACCCCTCTCTGCCAGCAAGACACTCTCCCGGACGGTTCTTACCACACTTTGGGCAAGATGGAAAAGTGTGATTACCTGAGGCACTCCCCTAAGACTTACAGCCTGATGCCCTCCCATTTTGATCCTGTCGAAACAAGGGGGGACGGAGCGCTAACTGATGAAGGCGTTGGGGCTGTAGACCTCTGCTGAAATAGTGAACTATTTCCACCGCCCGACCTCTGCTAAGAATAGTCATAGTTGCCTGTTCTAGCCTTTTTTTATCCTTTGCCATTTCTTTGGGCTTATCTCCCTCAACCTGTTGAGCATGGGTCATTAGTCTGGAGATATCCATATCCCCTAATAGCATAGCATTCTTGCACTCGGTCTTTACCAGATCGGATACACTAAACAAGAACTTGCTCATTTGTGCTCTCGGATCAGCCACCATATGTGGAGCATACCTGGAGAGCTGAGTGAACTTTAGCCCATATTCCTGGACTGACATCGACCCCTGCCTCAAATTCATAAATTCTTGGGTCTTAGCCTCCCTCAACTCTCTCGGGAAGAACATATCTAGAAAAGCTCCATTAAAATAGTCCCACATCACAGGAGCTGCCTTTGCACCCCTATTGTCTTTTCACTACGTGAACCAGATATGAGCCACATCCTTGGGTTGATAGGATGCTAGTTCAACACTATCAGTACCAGTAACTTGCATTACCTCAAGAATCTTCTTGATCTCATCAATGAAATTTTGTGGGTCCTCACCAATCTTCAACCATAGAAACTTTGGCAGATTCATACGAATAAAATCTCAAACCCTGGCTGCAGCTGATCCACTAGTGGGGTTTGAAGGAACTGGGGCCTGTAGGTTGGCCTAGTTGGCTACGGTCTCGGCCAATATTTGGATCACAATACGGAACTCTGCATTCGTAACCTCATGGTCCGGGACTAGAGGAACTACGTTAACAATGCATGTGTTAGCTCTGCGAGGAGGCATGATCTGAAATGCATAATGATGGATTAGGAGGGAGAAGTTGATTCACACTTCATCATATGATAAAGATAGAAAAAAGAGTGAAGTTTTTCTTAGAACACATCGCAGCCTCCCCCTCATAGATGTGGTGCGCTTCACACCCATGAAAGAGACTCTACTTAGTGCGGCTTTCAGACGCCCTAGGACTCTTGAACCTGATTCTCTGATACCAAGTTTGTCATGCCCTGAGGCTTCCCCCTAGGCGCAACACGGTGCTTAGGGTCACAAGTAACTCCAAGCTAACCCTGAATCTGGCATATCACAAGCATACTGAAATAATTCTATGTAAGCGGAAGCATAACTAAAGATGAGTAAATCTAAAAGAGTTCAACTGAGAATATACTGAATTCAAATGAGGAACATCCCAAAACAGTTGAGTTTAACTCTATGTCTGAAAGCCTCTAATACTGATGAGCTGCTGGGACAAGTCCCCGACTAACTCTAAAATGCTGAAAACTAAATAATGAACTAACTGAGTCAAAACCATAAAGAAACGTCCTCGGGTGATAAGGACTCACCCCTGACTATCGCTGATGTGGCGCCGGTATGAGCTAATCACGAGGCTGAACCTGAGAACCTGAGCCTGCATCATAATAGGATGCAGCATCGAGTATGTTTCAGTACTTCGAATGTACTGAGCATGAGGCATATGCAAAGCTGAATGAATATATATAAACATGCTAAAAATACTGGTCAATTATGTAAACTGATATGAACTAAAGTTCATATGCCCAAGATACAATAATGCATAAAAACTAGAATGCAAGAGTAAACTGGAAATATGCTGAAAACTGAGTAAATACACCTACAGGTCTGAAGTACCTTACTAAAGCTAATACTGTGGGATAGTCTATTAATCGACATAAACCAAATGAGCTAAACGTGGAGTTTGATGTATACGCCCCATCGAGAGGACCCAATATACCTTGCCAGGGTATAAAGGCATGGTTGTGGCGTGATTACTAAAATTGATACCCAATGAAGGGAACTTATAGACCTATGCTGGCACGTAGTTCTAGAACTTAAGGGTGCGCTGAACCCTAGTCCAACTCGGTGCTAAACACTACTATCAAACTAAATACTAGAGCACATTTTAACTGTGGTCCTGGATTCATGAAACAGAACTAAACTGATCTGAAGACAATTACTGAGATAAACTGTGCACAGAAACTGGCTAAATTTTGTTTAAAACTTGATGCTAACATCCTAAGCTAAATTCTGGAGAAAATCCAATTCATGTGAAAATACTACAATTTCATGCTAAGTTCTTTCCTTTCAAATCTCCCTAAGAATTCGTGCAAACTCATTTTAAAAGGTATAGAATTTGAGTAGAAATCACAAGAATTAAATGGGGTAATGAATCTATATCATTGGGCAAAAACCCTAGTTTCATAAATCATATTAATCGAAAAAGGAGTCTGAAGTTTTGGGCATAAGGGCGAACAAAACCCTTACTGAATACTCACATACCTAGTGAAGAAAACTACGGTTGAACTTGAAAGAGAGCTCTGCTTGTTCTTAAGAGAGAACTGTCACCTCTTTCTCTTCTTTTCTTTCTAAGTTTGATGATTTTAGGAGAATGAAGGTTTTAGGTAGTTTCTAACTAGATTATTAGGCTTAGACTAAGTAAAATGACGTAGTTTAAGTACCAAACGACGTAGTTTAACTACCCAATGAATAGGGAAAAATACCAATACGACCCTCACTTAAAATCGATGAGTTGGTTGTCAAGAGAGGCTTCACGGGCCATCTAAGGCATGATGGCCCTCAAGTGGGTCGTGAAGCTTCATTTGTCTGATTGTGTTTCACTAAAATGGACATAACTTTTTACTCCAAACTTCACATGGGGCAAACTTGGTAGTGTTGGTAAGAGGACTCAAAGACCTTTAATTTGACAGGCCATGGGCTACCTAATTCATTTTGTACTGATAGATTTGATCATTTGAAGTTGACCCAAACATCAAATCTATTGGGTGACTTGTACGGACCACTAAACGGACCGTACAAGTCACCACGGGCTGTTTAGTGGCTCATCTAGGTGACTCGCGCCCAGGCAGTCCCTGGAGGGTGGTTCATGACGTCCTTAACAAGTTGTGAACCCCTGGAAGAACCATCTAGGGTGTTGTCTCGGTGATCCCTGCTAGGGAAGTCTTGGATGGTCACTTCACGATTCCCTTGACCTATCGTGGACCCCTAAACGGCCTGTCAAGGGTGTCGTGAAGGGTCCATGGTCCATTTTGGATTAGTGGACTTGCACGTTTGTCCTTTCTAGCCCTTTCTCAAAGTCCGAGGTGTTACAATTACAATTTAAGATGATAAAATGATCATAACAAAGTCCAAAACCATATAAAATATTATCTAGAGTTATTCTAACACCATTACGACTAAAAACAAATGAAAACCAGCGTTTAAAAAAATAGACATAGATACTAAGTTTCGTCGAATCTCTAAAGCATATAGGACGTCATGCAACATCAAAGAACGATCACCACGCAAGTCCACTTTGCAAGTGTTTATCCCTTTGACCTCTAGTTTAGCATTATTTCCTACGTAGATCCACCTAGATTTAGATGAAACTCTACAAATGCTTCTTGATCTTGACTCACGTGGTCTGTGGATCCCGAGTCTACAATTCACATAAGATAAGATTCAGTTAGTAAAAAAGTGCTAGATACATATGTAACACTTAGAGATGCGCTTGGAAGTGCTATCTTTTTTGGCTCGGTATATTCACAAGCAAAATGCCCCAGCACTTGGCAATTGTAGAACTTTATTTTACTCTTGTCTCCCTTCTTGAAAACCTGTGTTCCTTTCTTGGAATTTGGCTTCTTCTTTTTATTAGAGGGTCCTTCTCTTGTCTCTTTTCTTTCCTATTTCCTTTCCAATTCTTCTTGCGCTTGAAGCTTGAAGATTTTATACCACTTGACTCTACCATAAAGGCATTAGAAGTAGCTTTAGCAGCACCGAGCCTCTCATCTTCAAGTTCCACATGACGGGCAACATCAGAAAAAGTTTTGATGTTATCATTATTGGTCAAGTTAACCTTAAAATATTTCCAATTATTGGGAAGAGACCGAATCACTGCCTGAACTTGTTGCTCATCTGAAAGAACATGGCCATCACTATTGAGTTGAGCTATCATGTTTGACATCACTTTAAGGTGTGTTTGACATTTTGATCATGACACTTCTTGTAAGTGGATGGGTCACAGACGTACCCTCATACATTTCTCACAGATATGCCCACATAGCATGAGTAGTTGGAAATTCCTCACATTCATGTATGAGGTCATTAACCACGGAACTAACTATTATTTCACGTGCAGTGGAATTAGCCTTTTTCCAAGCTTTATAAGCTTCAAGATCCGTTCTGTGTTGTGCAGTGTTACCCTCTTCTGGTTGATTCAAAACATGGTTTATACCTTCGAGAGCATTTGGCTCTTTCAGTTCATACTATATTTTATGACTTTAGATGTCGTATTTGTAACCGTTTAGTTTATCACCTTTGTTTAAGTCAGCAATAATATTATTTAATGTCATGTCTATTTTGAGTTATAATAAGGCAAGAAGTTTTAATCAATTATGCATGTGACATACACATTCAAGCAAATTAATTTTCATAAAGGTTTTATATTTAATGTAGAATCGAAAAGACACGTAAACATCCAATAATCATCTACAAACTAAATATTTAACCAAAATTTGAAACTAATTTCTTAATATGTATTCTAATATATTGAAGACTTTAATAACAAGGATTTTAAAGTTTAATCACATAAATTGAGAATAAACAAACTGCATAATTCACATATAGAAAAACGACTTTAACAATAAGAAATTACAAGTCATTTAAAGACTAAAATACTCCCATAAGTCTTCAAGGCAACAAATATACACCCTAAAAAGCTGACTAGGCCAAACGCCATGGTAAACATCAGTCAATCTACTGCTCCAAGGTTCATGGAGAGCGTCTGTTAAATAAGCTCAGGCTTTCTAATCCAAAATTTAAACAAAATCAGTCAGTTCAGCCCATTTCATTTCAAAGAGGTGAATAAAATTACGGGCTGAAATATTAGGGGATATCATCAAAGACTTAAACTCTTTAAAATTCTTTTCCCTTTTCCTTCGAATAGCCCTTTGATTCCTTATAAGATTTTGTGTCACCCATGAGACACCAATCCATATGATTTCACGCCCTCGGAAATATGTCCTACAACGATGTGCTCTTCTATATTGTGCTTTTGCTCAACTTCGAGAACTCCCACATGGAGTAATTTGAATTTGTTCCGGTTCAGCCATGTCTAAAATAGGAACAAGGAAACAATAAGAATGGTTGAACCATTCAATGTGACAACATATGTCACTTTCATTTGTAGAAGACAAAAAACTGTTTCAGGAACATAAGGACTAAGCAGATTTATCAAGATCAAATAAATTATTTAAATAAACCATAATGCATTTACACAAAAAATCAACATATGGCTATTAAAAAAAAAGTCAAATCTACAATTAATCTTGACCACATTCAAAGTTAATAAGATAAAAGGAAAAACTACAACTAAAAGTAGTCACATATTTTTGTCCTTAGTTACCTCAAAAGAGATTCTACTTCTGGCATATGATTCCAAAAAAAACTTAAAGATAGCCACCTCATATATATATATATATTTTAAAAGGACAATTACTGTACATATCACCAATTACCAATTAAAGGCAACAAATAAAAAAAGGGACTTACATCACTTTTAAATTTTTATTTCTTTAATAAAAAAATATATATGTGGCCCATCACTAGTACTACAATCTGTTAAAAATAAAAAAGGGGCTGCAACAAATAATAAAGGACTTACATCATTTTTTAACTTTTATTTCTTATTTTTTATATATATAAAAAAACACAGGCAGCCCATTCGTACTACACGTAATTTATAAAGAACACACTTCCTTGACAATTTCTTTTCACAAAGAAAATCAAGGGTACGGTCTCCAATTTTTTTCTAATTAATAACCACCATCTTTATAAAAAAACTATTCTTCATATTTTTTTCCTTTTTTAGAAAAAATAAAAACTCATATTTTCCCTCTATTCTCCTTAGGAGAAACATTAGATAAAATTAGATCTAGGAAATTTTCTTTTTATCGAAGAAATTTGACCAGAAGAATTTATAGATTAATAACATCTTCTTCTCATTCTTCTTTTTAAAAAATGAAGAAAGAAAAAAAAACAGATCTGAGGGGCTCAAACAACGAAGATTCTCTTCAAATCAGAAGATACGACACTATGTGCACGAATTTCGAATCCGTTTGTGATTCTCTATTCTTACTAACAAGTGAGTTCTTAATCTCTATTGTTTATTTCATGAACAACACATACATACATCATTCCAATTTATTTGATTTTTATGATGCAAGGTGGTTTGAAAAAAAAAATTAATCAGTGATTATCTCAGAAAATATTTTTAAACAAAGAATAATTAATCACGGCTCTGATACCAATGTGATAAATAATAGTGACAGGAACAAGATTGTGTACCTATTAATAGTAGCGGAAGATTTATCAATGATATCTTTGTTGAAGAGTTGCTCTGAATCGGACTTTGAATCTCAAGGAAACAAAATACAATGCCACAAAATGAGTATCTTTTTTGGTTTTTTGATGTCAATGTTGAGAAATATTAAGGGTATGTACTTTTTCTTTTTCTTACTTCTTTCGTTTCTAATTTCTTGTCTCATTCTCAAGGATGAAGAACTATTTGAAAAGAGTGGGAACGATAAAAAGATATTTGACCGGAAGAATTTATAGAATTATAAAATCTTCTTCTTCTTCTTTTCTAAAAAAATGAAGAAAGAAAAAAAAACAGATCTAAGGGACTCAAATAACGCAAATTCTCTCCAAATCAGAAGATACAACACTATGTGAACAAATTTTCAATACGTTTGTGATTCTCTATTCTTTCTAACAAGCGAGTTTTAATCTCTGTTATTTATTTCATGAACACCACATACATACATCATTCCAATTTATTTGACTTTTACGATGCAAGGTGGTTTAGAAAAATCAAATTAATTAGTGATTATCTCAGAAGATATTTTCAAACAAAGAGCAATTAACCACGGCTCTGATACCAATGTAATAAATAATAGTAACATGAGTAATATTGTGTATCTATTAACAGTAGCGGAAGATTTATCAATGATATCTTTGTTGAGAAGTTGCTGCTAATCGGGCTTTGAATCTCAAGGAAATAAAGTGCAATGCCACAAAATGAGTATCCTTTTGGATTGTTTGATATCAGAGTTGAGAAAAATTAAGGGTCTGTATATTTTCTTACTTCTTTCGTTTCTGATTTCTTGTCTCATTCTCAAGGATGAGGAACTATGTTAAAGGGAGTGGGTGATACGATTGTAACCGTTCCCACTCTTTTTTAAATAGTGTTTATCGTTATCTTCTTTTTCAGAAACTATATTGGGTCGGTTTGGGTTCACATGGCCATCTCATGACCCAAAAATAACTTACACATATTGATCATCTTATATTTTTATGAGTAGGATTTTGTGATAAGAGTGAGTGCCTTATGATTAATGCATGATGAATAGTTAAATCTAGATAGTAATAATTTGTACACGTTAATCAACACATTTTATCCATCAATTCATTTGAGGCTTTTGTGATGAAAATTTTTACTGCATAATTTATTTATTTATTGATAGAGTATCTATTATTTTCTTCATTGACTTATTTTTAAAATTCTAAAAAATTATATCAAATACTTAACTATTTATCTCCCAAATTGTATCTTGATTAATACAAAGAAGCAAACGAAAATATTGCAAAGAATTAATAGGGACAAAATGGAGAATTATGAGCATGAAGGAGGAATTTTTTTTTTCAGTTTTGCAATAATCTTAAGAAGAGTGAAAGAGGTTAAAAAATAAAAGAGAAGAAATAAAGATAAAGTAAAAGAAAAGTGGCAGTAGCAAGAGAAAAGTAATAATAATAGTAGAGAATATAAGAAAAAAAATTATTAGTTTTTATTGAATAAGATAATTAAGGGTAAATTAACTAAGGAAGGATAATATAAAATGAGAGAGAGAATAGAAACAATTGTAAGTAAAAAAAATGAAAATTAAGAATCAACAAGATAGAGACACCACAACTTGCAATAATGTCACAAGTTTCTCTTTCTTCTTCTTTTTTTTTTTTTTAGTTTCAACACTATTTTCATATTCTCTACTCCCTCCTTTCCTAGATTTTTATCTCTTTTTGTTTTTTTTTCAATTTGTTAATTTTTTTTATTCTCAAGTCATCAATTAACAAAATAATAACACTATCAATAATAATTAGGACAATAATAGTAATGTATGCTTAAATGTACTCAACATGTTGTTTAGATTCTCTAGAATTCAAAATGCATTTCTTTTAGAAGAAATGAGTCATCAACTTTCTACCTTTTCTAGGAAACTGTAATGACCCGATTTTGATCCCGAGTTATTCTTGTTTGAGTTTTGAAAGTTGGTTATCGAACCTTGAGTAAAAAGTTGAGAATTTGAGTAAGTTTGTGATTTTGAAAGACTAAATTGCTTAAAAGTAGTTTTCGAAGTCTTTTGGAGTTTTGAGTGTCAGAATGGAATTCCTCCAATTCCATTAGTTCCAGAATGCAAAAGTTGGTCAATGAGAGTTGTCGGTTTCAGATTCGGAGTCGTTTTTAGGTTTTGAGGTCCTTAATTAGAAATTTTTGCAGATTTACCCTTTGGATTGACTTTGGTCAATATTCAGGGTTCGGATACTCGGATCAAAATTTCAATAGTTCTGTTGTATTCGGGGAATGATTTTAGACCTAGATGAGGTTTTTGTTGAATTTTTAGAGGTCCTGAGCTTGTTTTGGCCATTTTAGGTGTTATGTTCATTTCTTGTGACCTTCACGAATTTCGGGTCAAGGAGACCTCAAATTCGAGTTTTGATGGTTTCATCGTGTCTGGAACGTCGAGTTTAGTCAATTTGCATACACGGTTTATGTGTGCGAGATTTAGAACGAATCCCGAAGGTCTTTTCAATGATTTTTTAGTTGGCTATTTTTTGTTGGTTTGGGTTTCTGGTGCCCAACCCTTAGCTTTCATGGAGCTGGTGATCGCGTTCGCGAAGGGCAAGTTTTGGGGACCCTGCATTCGTGGAGAATCGACTATGTTCGTGGAGGGTCGAGATGTTGACCTGCGCGTTCGCGGGAGATCTACCCCGATTGCAAAAGACCTGTTCATTAAATCCCACGTTCGTGGGCAGGGGTCCGCCATCACAGAGGACCCTGACAATGTTTTAATTAAATTTCAAAGATTTCTTTCCCATTTTCCATTGTTGAAGCTTTGAAAACTCGGTAGAGACGATTTCAAGTGGATTTTTCAAGGTAAAATAGTTTGGTAACATTTTTTTACTCAAATCTTCAATTACCCATTATTAATATTGGATTTATGTGTTTAAATCAAAATTTTTGATTGATAGATTGAAGGTTTTGCATGAACTTGAGTTTTTGAAGTAAAATTGGGATTGTGAATTGATTTCAAATCATTTTTCGAAATGGTTTTTACCAATGAGTTTCAAATGTCTTGGGTAAGTTTTTCAAGTATTGATTTTTGGATTCAAATTTCCTTTTCAAAATTGGGTTATGAGTTGATTGACCCATTTTTCAAATTAATTGATGTGGATATTGTTGTTTTCGAAAATTTATTGTGAATACTTGATAGTTATAGATTGTGTGGCTTCGGAAGTAATTTGGAAGGGAAAAACTCAAGCTTTGGATTGATTGATTGACTGTTTTAAGGCAAGTGATCTCTTAAACTTTATAATTTAGTAGAACCGTCTACTTCTCTTCATTGTATGTGTGTTGGGGAGTAATGGGGATTCAGGTGAAGGATTTATTGCTCCATCTGCTAAATGTTAACCAACAAAAAGGGGGGAAATGAAAAAGGCTTCTTGATTATAATGATAAATTGTGAATTGCCTTGTTGTGGCCCCTATTTGATTGATTGGTGAATTGCTTGAATGTATGAAAGTGGACTTGAAATATATGAATTGTTGTCTCTTTTGAGTGTTATGATATTGCTTGTGTACATTGATTTTGAACACTGTGATGAGACATGTGAGGGTTATGATGCTGAGGTTATTTTCGGCAAGTGCTATAATGTCGAGGTCATTTACGGAAAGTGTTATGATGCCAAGGTCATTTCCGACAAGTGTTATGGTGCCGAGGTCATTTTTAGCAAGTGTTTGTGATGCCGAGGTCATCTCCGGCTAGTGATATAAAGCCGATTTGAAATGGTTTCGGCGAGGTTTGATTATTGTGGTCTGATACATTTTGATGCTTATGATTGTCCTACTTTCTATTTGTGATTGATGTGCGTGGTACTTGTGAATAATCTACTTGATACTTGAGATTGACTTACTTGATTCGTATTGGTTAGCGAAGTATGACTATTGAAGTGTGAATATTGAACCTTGTGAACTTTTTATTGTAGAACTGTTAGGTTGGGGTGATTTCTGTGCAAGTTGTAGTTTGAGGAGGTTTGGTTGGAGCGAAAAGGGGTATTCGATTTCTAGCTAGGTTGCTTTGTTTATTAGGTTGCTTGCTGGGTACCGTGTTGTTAGTACTCACCCTTTTCTTCTACACTTGTGTAGGTTCCGAACCTGGACCCTGGTGGTCTTCTTCTTCTTTGGATTTCGAGGCTTGTCAAGGATTTTAAGAGGTAGTTGCTTTCCATCCCCGTGTTTCCTCTTTTTCCTTTAAGTTATGCTTTGTTCTATTTGAGAAACAAAGATTTTGAGACTTGAAATTATCTTTCGAATTCTATATTTACATTAGTGGCTTGTACACGTGACAACCAAGTTTTGGAGTGCTATTAGAATGAATTAGTTTTTCGCTTTTATCTTGTTCTTGCTTTATCTTTTCACTTTTTCTTTTGTTTCGTTGGGATGAGGCTGACTTGTCTTGGT
Organism: Solanum appendiculatum; assembly: GCA_018342035.1. Lineage (NCBI taxonomy): Eukaryota > Viridiplantae > Streptophyta > Magnoliopsida > Solanales > Solanaceae > Solanum > Solanum appendiculatum. The sequence goes on from JAGDQO010000469.1 coordinate 730,722, forward strand.
GGGAATAGACAAGTGCCATCACGTCCATTTTTTATCGTGACATAAACTTAGTCACGCTTCACACGAGCATTAATTTGTAATGTCAAATATGTCAGGATGTCGGATTTAAAAATTTATTAAATATATAAAGTGATTTATTTTAAAATATAGTCAATAGAATAAGTTACATAGATTGAAATGGGTGAAATAATTTTTTTCGAATTTTCGTTGAGATATAAAAACAAAAATTTTCATGTATAATAAACGAGTAGGTCTTTCCTGATACTAAAGATATGTTTGATTTTAAAAAAGAAAATACAAAAAATCTTAAACTATAAGTAAAACCAAAACATGACCTATATAATTGTACTATTAAAAAAAGTGAAAAAATAAAAAATCATGATGGCACAAAAAAGTTTTTCCCCAGAGAAATTTTATAGCTTGAAAATAAAGTATTTTACAAAGTCTAAAGCAAAACTCTATAGTTATTGGTCCATTAAATGATAATTTGATTTTGAATAGACACAAAAAAATTATCTATTCTTTTAAATTGAGTTTTATTTCGATTATCCTGTTACTTTCAAACATTAAAGCAGTACCTTTGAAATTCTCGTGAAGCCATTTTTAATTTTTGCGGTTACTGTGATAATCCTACCCCCAAAAATGTATGCGTTGAGAATTTGGATACGACAAAATTACCCGTGAAATCAGAATCATGAATCTCTATTTGAAAAACCTGTAATCATAATAAAGATAGGAGTAGCCCATTCTGCAGTACGCAATGATATCATTGAGAAGGGGAATAAAAAACATAATCTTTGCTGTAATGATAAAGTAGTAAGAGCTAGGATAATGAACCATCAATATCTTGTATAAAATTTTTGATTCTCTCATCCATTTATGTGATTTATCATATTCATAGTCTTAAAGATAACAAATCAAAGATCAAGTAGTAGCATCCTCTACATGATCTTTCTTTTTCCGTATATGAAAAAAAAGAAAAACTTAAAACCCCATCCAAAAAAAAAAAAACCAAAGACATGAAATAAGATCTCAAACCAAAATTTTTATATAAAAATTGTATGTTCTGCTGTATTTTTTTTATAGCATTAGCAAAATTCAAAAATGGTTGCCTATAAGAAATAGAAGTTGGCATAATCGTGAGCTTAGAGTAATTTCAAGATGGTTACAATCTAAAGAACTGTAAATTAAGTTAAATTTTAATACATATATTATAATGCATGTGCAAACACTTCAAGCATGAAAAATATCAATCACGTTGTACACTTAATAAATCAGATTGTGTCTGAAATTAACAATCAAGAATTTGAAGAATGATTGACGTACAAATTTCTTTCCGTAGCATATATCAAATGGATCCAAGATTTTCTCTTCGATGAATTTCATACCTATAAATATTCCTACTGCTTTTTTTTAAATTTTTTTAAGCATAGTCTCGATTTTATTGCCACTTAGAAGAAGAGTTGCAAAAGGGGGTTATGCCTGAGCCTTTGCTACAAGATGTGAGATCATAGCTTGGCTAAAAAGCCTGTCTACCAACTACACAAAATAGAACTAGAAGTGTCAATAAAGCTGAAGATCTGAGGCTCATGAATGAGCATATTTGGTGTATTCTTCTTGATTTTGATTGAAGGTAGCTGCCATCTATCAATATTTAACAATCCTTGAATTTTCCTAGGTAAATCAGCAAAAGTTTTGTACATAAAGTTGTTTTCTTGATTGTGACTTATAGATAGAGATGACAATGGGGTGGGGCGGATGCGGGGTAGTGTGGTTTTAAGACTATGTGGGGCGGGGCGGTTGTAAGGTTATACGGGGCGGGTAGGATGGGGGCGGGTTGAAGTGGGTTTTTTAAAAACTAATGCAGGGCGGGGCGGGGCGAGTTGCAGGTATATGTGGTTTTATGCGTGTTCAAACTTAATTTTAACTTTTTACATGTTATAAGAGTGACAAAACATTATTTATTAAGATAATTTCTTTAAAGTTACTAAAATATTCAAGATAGTAAATGAAACCGGTTCAATGAAAATTAATACGGTTTCTTACATTCCTCCCAATTGACCTTTAAAAAATAAAATTTTAAGCTATTATCTATTAAATTAATACAACTTAATGAGAAAATAAATTTATTTTTATGAATTTTATTTTTAGCATCACACTTAATTAAAAAGGGAAAATATTCAAAAATTTATGTGGGGCGGTGCGGGTTGAAAATGAAAAAAGTTATTATGCGGGGCGGGTAAAAAATTTTACGGGTTAAGCTCAACCCGCTCCGCCCCATTGCCATCCCTACTTATAGAAGCCAATTATCAGCAACTTTGTTAGCTTCTCTAAAGCAATGTCGAATAACGATGTCATAGTCAGTAACTAATCTTCTGATTCCTTCAATAATATCTTCCATCCTCCATGGAACTGTCTAGTTGCCATTTACAGAGTTTATACTACCAGAGAGTCAATTTCACAAATGATCATGTTGAAGCCATTATCAATGCACCACTTAAGGCCAAATAACAATGCACCTGCCTCTGCACGATTACTTGTACCTCTACCCATTGAGACGGAATATGTCATGACGAGATTACCTGCACTATTCCTAATAACTCCTCCTCCTCCACAATTTTCATTGATACATGATCCATCACTATTATGTTTAACAGAGTGTAGAGGAGGTTTGATCCAACTAACCATAATAGAGGAAGTTTCGTAAAATGTTGTTTCATATAGTTTGCATACATCCTCCCAACTGTTTCCCATAGTGATCTTCTTGAATTGTAGCCCAATTAATTGAGTGATATTGAAAGTGATGAGAGCTTTTGATCTTTGGATGGATGGAGTTTCCGCATCATATTTCGAACTGCATCCAGATTTCCACATTTCCCAAATGATAATGGGGGAAGAATTCTGTGAATAAAAGTTGCTATGGAATTCTGACTTTGCTTATTCCAACAGTTGATCAAGACAGCTCTCAGGTTGGTGTTTCTATAAGTTATGCCCAACCTTCCAGCAAAGTATTTCCATAATTCTTGAGCAGATTGGCCTGAGTAGAACAAATGAGTAGTAGATTCAAATTCAGGTGTCATATCTGGTCCTGTACAACAACAACTAGTAAGAGGAACATCAATGCCGTATGTAATAATTTTCCCATCTGTAGGAACTCTATCATGAATAACTCCCTAAATCATGAAAGACATTTTGAAAGGAATTAGCTTATGCCAGAGTCTTTGTCAAAATGATTTACATCACTTTTATTGTCTAAATAAGCTCCAAGCATGGGATACTGAGAATTTTCCATTGTTAGTGATAGTCCAAATAGCTCTCTCATCCCTTTCCTGATTGAAGATAAAGGAAATGGACAGTAGACCATTTTTCAATTCGGTAGGTGGTTGGGTTTGGAAAGCAGTCCTGTCCCATTGCCCATTCCTAAAGACGTCTTTGAGCATAATGTCATTGATGATATAGTTCTCATCTAAGTACTTGTATAGAGGCCCATTAGGTGACCAATTATCAAACCAAAAACTAACTTCACCTTTCTCAACTTTCCATAAAATATTCTGCTCCATTTTATCTTTTATAGAACTCATGGCCTTCCAACTGTGAGACCCTTATTCCATTCATTGGAAACAGGATTGAATCCTTGACAATACTTGAAGCTCATGAATTTGGATAATAGGGAGTTGTAGGTTCTGAAATTCCACTACTGTTTGGCTATGAAGGCCTTGCAAGTGTCTTGAATTCTTCTGAAGCCAGAGCCACCTTCTTCATAAAGAAAACAAAGGTTTTTCCAGGAAACCCAATGTTGTCTCACTTTAGTGTCAAGCCCAGACCAAATGAATCTAACTATGAAAATTTCAATAAACTCCAAAGTGCCTTTAGAAGGATGAACAGCTGCTAAAGTATGAATATTGAGTGCCAGAAGTACATGTTCAATCAGAACAGCCCTTCCCCCGGCCGCGAGGACAGGAACTTAAGATGGCATCCACTTTGGTCACCATCTCGGCAAAGATTTCTAGCTTTTTTCTACCTTTGTGGATAGGACAACCAAGATATTTCAGAGGAAACTTATCAAATCTCATGCCTAAAATTCTACCAACTCTAGTTACAGTACTTTGAGCAGTTTTTGGAGCAATAGCGTAACAACTCTTGGTTCTATTGATAAGCTATCCAAACATTCTCTCATCCGCAATGGATAAATGAGTAATTTGCAGGCCTTGGGAATTCATATAGAAGCCTCTAAATTTGGGATTATTCTTGAGATTGTTGAGCATCTGTGAAAGGAGTTCGGCAGATAATATGAATAGGGATGGGGAAAGGGGATCTCCTTTTCTGAGGCCTCCTTCTGATTTGAAGAAGCCATGTCTGCTACCATTTACAATTAAAGAGTACCAGTTGTTGGAGATAAATCTATAGATGAGATCAATCCAGTTTTCACACAAAACCTAAATGTCAAAGCATGAAGCAAATAAAAAGGCCAAGCCACCCGATCATAGGACTTGGACATGTCAAGCTTGATAACCACAAGCTTGAGGTTTCAATTTCTTCATGGTAGTATCTTCATTGACTTCGGCTTTACTAATGACTAAATTGGTTTCGCTGGAACCCATATTGTAACTAGCATTTGTTGCTGCAGAATAAACCAATTTCAAAATGAGATAACATGCTCGGAATGGATGTTCTTATTTGGACATCTCCCTTTCCTTGGTTTTTCAATATCTTCAACAGTTTCTTGAGTCAATAGGATATTCTCCGCAATGGATCTTCCCTTAACAAAACCACTCTTATTAACGGTGATTATTTTTGGCAAGATAGAGACGAGTCTGACATTGATAAGTTTTGCAATTATCTTACTAGATACATTGCATAGACTAATAGGTCTAATATCAAAAAATTGTTACGGAGAATCAACTTTAGGAAGCATGATAAGACAAGTATGAGACGTGAATAAAGGAATAGAAGCCCCATTAAAAAGGCCAAAACTGCTCTGTGAATATCTTCAACAATCACATTGCAAGCACTTTGATTAAATTTTCCACTCAAACCATCACGACCCGGAGAACCGTTAGGGTCTACAGAAAAAACACATTCTTTCACTTCTTGTAAAGTGGGTAGTGATGTAAGGAGCATGTTGTCAGCATCAGTAACTACTGTTTGCACCACACTAAGGATTTGAGAATCCTCGAGAATTTCTTCAGCACTGAAAAGCTTCTAGAAAAATTGTACAACTGCATTAGCGATATTATCTCTCCCTTCAACCCAATTTCCTTCCATATATCTTTGATTTTATGAATGGAAAGTTTCCTTCTTCTATCTTTGATGATACCATGGAAGAATGCAGTATTAGCATCTCCATCTTCCAACCATTTCACCTTAGGTTTTTGTCTCGTAATAGAGTTTTGCAACTTAAAAAAAACTAGTGTACTCAGCTTTAGCTTTAGAAATATCCTCTCTGTTGGCGGGACTATTGTCAATAATAGAAGTCATTTCAAGATCTTGGATAAACCTCTACGACCTCTTGGGTTCTTCATAAATATCTCTAAAAGCAGTTCTTGACCAATCACTGAGTGATTTGCACACTCTCTTGATATTTTGATGCACTATAAACATAGGATTCCCTTGGACTTCTTGACACCAAGATTGTTGAATAACTCCCAAGTAGTCCTCATGATCAACCCAAATATTTAAAAACTTAAACTATTTTGTGTGATCCCTAATATTAGTTCCACAGTTAATGAGGAGGGCATGATCAGAGCATGTTCTGGCAAGATGGGTGTTGGTGTAATATATCACAAATACAATAAATTACAGTTGAAAATAAAATGATCAAAAAATGAATAAATATTCATTTAGGCTGAAGCGATGATATCTAGCTCTCTTTAAGGAGATTTAAGTCAACTGCGTCATAATCAACACCGATCCAGCAACATCATTCTTGACTTGTCTCCTCCAGGATCAACAGCCCAACAACGCCGTACAACTCAAGCAACTCAGGATTAGTTGAAGAGTCCAAAGCTCCACATAAGAACACTGTCCTTAATATATAATTACTCTCTTTTTGTAGAGTGAATATAGTTGAAGACCTAGAATATTATTCTTTGTCTCAACTCTCTCTTTCACTACACTAGCTCAATATATATACACAATATAAACACTTATCATCTTTTCTTACACTCTTTCACTTGTCTATCTCTTGTTGTTTCACAACCCAAAGGAAGACCACTATTTATAGGTGAGAAAATTTTCCTTGCAATGAATAGGAAGATAATAGAATAGTTAATAGGATAAGTGAATGGCTTATAAGTTATAAGAGTTACAAGACATAAAGATAGAATAATGGTGAAATGAATAGTTAGTGGTTATAGGAGTTTCATACAAACTTATTACCACATTTTATCACAAACTAAATGAGAGTTAAAGGGGGAATAAAATGTCATCAATGACAAACAAATGTTCTACCAAGGCAGCACCTCAATGCACTTCAATGTGCAAAGTGATGCTCACCAAATGTACACAATAAAATAGTAGATTGATGCAACATCTTTTACTAATATTAAAATGATACACCAACAATAGGTAACAGTAGTGCTTCCAAAGACGTCAAACCATTTTGGTTTATAGGATAATCCGTCCAACCGTTTCCAAATGGTATTTGGAGGGTATCTATTGTCACTCTAAGTAATCGGAGCACCAAGATAACCTCCATCCTGTAGATGACAGTCAGTAAGGCAAGAGATAAAATCAAAACCTTCCTCTACTCTGTAAGGTCTTCCACCATGTTTTTCACTAGAGGTTAAGGCTACGTTAAAATCACCTATGGCCATTAGTGACAATGGAAGAAGCTCTAATTTCATCCCACAGATTAGTCCTGAGAGCTTCCTCATTTGTATTTGAGTTATCAGCAGCAGCCGGGGAGGGAATGCCCCTTATATTCCACGAAAATGTACTGATCATTAAGAATATTTAGGAGGAAAATCTTGATGACCTTCTTTGTTGGTGGTAATTCCTTCATTGTAGAAACCACTGTCCTCCTCTCCATTCTGTCCAGTAAGGCCTCTTGGAGAAAGGTTGTTGAAAAGGATCAAATTCCGTTGAGTATCAGTGGATTTGGTAGTTTTGAAAGCTAGTAGATTGTTCATCATCTGATCTGGATCGATCTCCTTCCTGTGGTAGAGTAAGCCATGGGCATGACCAGGTCATGATCAACATTACTAAAAGATATTGCATTGGCCTTGTGATTTGTATTAACTGGCAAAACACTTCCATCTGGATCCTAGACATTTGGTGGATCAAGTTCATCAATAAGTTGATATTCTCGACCTCTTTCTTTGTCTCTCCAGCCTGAATATTTCTCTGATAATTTAGAATCTAGCCCAAAGTGGGAAGGATGTACTGACTTCTTGTTCTCCTTAGTGATGTGTCATTTTCTGTTAACTTTCGTGATCTCCTCCTTAGTATATTGGTTTTTCCAGCCATCATCACACTAACACTATTGCATTTTCCGTTCTTTGTATTATTGAATTGTGGATTGGCTACATTTACTTTCTTTCTTGTAACAGTTCTCCACCCACCAGCACCTGTGGAAGTTTCTGAATATGAATCAAGTTGTGTGTCTAATGACTTAGTGAAAGTAGCCTTAGCTTGTGGCTGCTGCTGCCCATTGTTCTGTCCCTTTTCATTTCTTGGTAGTATCCTTTTTGGAATTCTTTCCAACTCTGTCCTGCCCTCATAGATTTGTTATCCCCCTCTCCTCGTTGTTCCTCTTAATTCTGGATGAAGGATTCTACAATTTTTATCGTTGTGGCCTTGCATTTTACAATGGAAACAAAAGGCTGGTAGAGTATCATATTCTAGGATTTGCAAAAAGACACCCATGTTGCCATTTTTGTCTCTTATCTCAATTCTAATTTCTCTTAGAATTGGTTTTGCAAGGTTGATTTCTACTCTCAGCTTTGCTGTAGTGGCTCTTGTTTTCGAAACAGTAGCATTGTCCAACACTAGCAGAATTGCAATACGGAAAATTGCATCTCACTCGTAGTAATGCCATGGTAGATTCGGAAGGGTAATCCAGATAGTGTCGTTGGATTCAGGTTTGAAGTTCGTACTCGATTTTTCAATTTTCATAATGATGTCTCCTCCGAGCAGAATATAGCTTCTTGAAGCGATATCGAGGTGGTCTTCAATATTGTCAATGCCGATGAAAACATATCTCATATCATACTCTCCGATGGTGATAGAACCTTTTCCTGGAATAATTGTAGCAAAGTCTTTCCTAATAATATCAATAGAGGACGAATTCTAGAGAACTTACAAGTATCAACCAATGTCCATTTACATGTTTGAGCAAGCATTTCGTTGTCCTCTATAATGAAAATAACCATTACGGTGGTGGGTCTGGAGGTACCATTGAATCCATCATACGATGCAACCGACCGAGGTCGGAGCAGTGACCTGGAGGAGAACAGCGGTGAGATAGCAGAGAGCGTGCAGAGGTTACTGTTAGGAGTTGTTACTTCACAATGTTATAATGATAAGTTTTAAAATTGTATTGAACAATTATAATTGTTTTTAAATTTATTTGAACAATTAACTGATTAAGAAGGAGCCAAAAAAAGTGTTCATTTGTTGCCTACAATTTTTCAACTATTATAATATGCTATTTTAAAAAAAGGAGGCATGAATGTGTTTGATATAAAGGAGGAGACAAAATAATGGAGAAAACATTTAGGAATAGTCACAACAAAATAACTGATTTCAGTTCAAATCTAAAAAGAATGTTTATTGTGCATGTGTAGGTTAATTATATACATATTTTTTTCATTGTTTATTTCAGATTTAATTTTAATATCTCTAAATTCTATTTTTTTTATGCATATCCCAAAACCTTTAAAAATAAGATTACACAATTAGCCATTACAATAATTTAAAAACTCAATTTGAATCTTATCTTATCTTATATACCCGCTTATGTGGCATCCTTACAAAACAGTAATTGCATTTGTCTTTTCATACAAAATTTTGCAAATTCCTTCTACTTTCCAGCATTAAAAAGCACTGAAGGGTCACGCCCTATATTTTCTTTCCTTCTACTCTTGTCGTCAAAAAAAAGAGATACATTCTATGAAGAGACATCAACTAGCAGGTTTAACCGTGATAATGGAGAAGCCATCAAACTCTCACAAATAAAATCGAAACTGTAAAAAGAACTTTAAAACACATGATGAATTAGCAGATATCAACCATGATTCATCCTTCTCTGTCTTCCATGGGCAAAAGCAATTCTACTGATTGTTTTTAAAAAAGTGAAAGAGTTGTTCACCCTTTAGACTTCTAATTTGTGGTACTGCAGAGACAACCAAAATCGCCACTTACCAAATGCGACAATTAAAACATGTTTTATCAGTTCTTTTTTGTTTCAATATTGTTCTTCGTGTTCTTCTTGCTATTCCCCTGTTTTTTTCTAACATCTCTTTCCTTCGGCCCTTTCTATAAGAAAAAAATCCCTAGACATGCTCGTAGCGCACAAATCCATCCAAACAGCCCAGGTTTGCTACTCTTTCCAGCCTATTAATTTTACTTCTTTTGCATCAATTATTTCTTTCAACTCACATATCTTTGAAAATAAATTGATTCTCAAACATTTACGTGAGCCTTTTCATTATTGGATGAAGTGTCCTTTGCAATTTGGTGAGAGAAATTGCATCCTTTTGCCTTCAAGGTTACTGATTAGAATGATTTGTCATCTTCTAATTTAAGTTTACATCTACGTTTTTCTGCAATGGCAGATGGAAGAAGACCCACACATATGACTATACCACTCCATAAACTGCCATAATAATGAATTATTTCAGCCTGTCAAAATTGTAGTGGACTTGCCATTTAGTTTAGAGCCATTGACATCAAACCCTCATCCTTTGATAATTGTGGTTTGTGTCCAAGTGGAGTTGGTAAATATGTTGTGATCAAAAGACTTATAGAAATTCAGGAGAATATTCATTTTGTTGTTACTCCAACGGGCAATGAGCAGGGAAAAAAAGCCCGGTAAGAATGATGAAAAGATTACTTTTTGTGAGTTAAGAAGAGTTTAAATGAATGCTTGAGAGGCCTAAGTTGTTTGAATATGCCTTGGTGCCTGTATGGAGATTATATAAGGGTGCACCAAAACAACAAATTATGGACCATATAGCTAAAGAACTGGATATATTATTGAGAGTTGATATACAAGGGACAACAAGCCACAAGAGAATTCTGAAAAAAGTCTGTGGTACTTGTGTTCTTGGTGTTAGTCTAGCTTAGAGTGAAGATGGAATGGTAAATAGGTTAATTGATAAGAAGACTGAGATTAAAATAGCTTCTTTCTTGTGAGAATTGCCATCGACCGGGAGGACGTGAAGCATATGAATGAGTTTGATTATCTGAAAGTGAATATAGAATGGGAGTTGGAGAATTATATTAAGTTGGTGATTCAGGTGGAGTCTATTATTGATGCTGAGAAACCGGAAATCAAGCAAACAACTGTTACAATTTAGAGTGTTTGTTTTCAAGTCTTCGATCTGTTTTTTTGATTAAGTTTAACTTAGTCATATCACTGACTTAGCGGTATTTGTTTTCCAGTATTCTATTTAGAAAATTAAACAACTTAGTCGTATCATTGAATTTTCATAGGAGACTATTTAAGACATGAAGAACACGTTCTTGATTAGAAAAACAAAAAATAATCACAAATGAAGAAGTATTCAAACTCTAATATCAAACTTACATTCATCTTCTTTTTCGCATCAATTGGAATATTCCCAAGGCTTGTATACCATCAGAATGAAATGGATCATAACATTCTTCACAATCATAATTTATAACATGCCTGTATCATCCCGTTTCCAGGTCCTCTTGGTATAGATGCCGACAAGAAACCACAACACATCTGAGTAGTATCCTGTGTACTATATAGTTAGTGTTTCTTTTACTTTACTAACAAAATTGATGTTAAATTCCTGATGCGTCATGCATCAGGTTACTGACTATAAGTTTGAATTCCTTTTGCAGAAACCTTTTGCCGTGAAAGTTGAAAAGAAAAGTCACAAAGTCAAATTAAGATTCATATTGACGGCGTCACAAAGCCAAATTAAGACTCGCATTAATGGCTCTGCCATTTCAAATTCAACCGATAAACCAAACTCTATTATGTTCTTGGTTTTACATGCCTCTCGTAGGTAGTTCATAGCGCAAAGGTAGTGGATTTTTTTTTATGTTTTCTGTGTCTTTGCCGTCCTAATTGAATTTATAGGTTTCATTTGAGACATTAGGCTCAACTTTAATTGGGTTGAAACTCGAAGTAAAATTGTTTGATATCCATACTTCTACACAGGGAAAAAATCCATCTCAATTGAAATATAGAACATCGCTTAGATTTGCTAGGTTAAACTAATTTGTGTTGCGAGCATTTAATTTATTGTGGCGTGTATTTATTGGCTACATCGTGCTTGTTTATGTTGTTTCATTATGTTGGAGCAAGGATATGTTATTTGAAAGTTTGGGTTAATTATTAGACTGATGGTGTTATGTAGGCATGAATTCTTACATTTTTAAAATTCTAAACTTTGATCTTTTCAGAGTTGTGTGCGCTTTAAACATCCAAATTTTTGTGGAATGAATTAAAAAGGAGCTCTGAGTATTTGATATTTATGGGGATTTCACGCTACCTTGGATCTTTAGTTATTCGACTTTCCATCTTATCCATGTATCTAAAGTAAACAATAAGGGTCGTTTGGTTTGAATACAAGTTATGATAGGATTAGTTATGCTGGAATTAGTTATGATGAGATAAATTATGTTGGGATTACTTATGATGGATTAGTTATGATGGGATAAGTTATGATGGGATTAGTTATGATGGATAAATTATGCTAAGATTATTTCATATTAGTATATGATTTGTTGTATTCAAAATAATATGCATTGCATAAATTTTAAGAACAAGTTGTGTGTTTACAAAAATACCCTTCACTTTATTTAGTTTTTTATATTTTCTTTTGCAAGTCTTAGTTATTCATTCTTAAAAATAAAACTTTCATTTTATTTAGCTTAAATAATTTTGTGCTTTCCCATGATAGTACTGTGTGTATTTAAAAACAAAACTTTTTTCTTATTTAGCTTAAAAATAGAACTTCCATCTTAAGTTTGTTAAAGTAAAAGATGATTTATGAGAAATCATAATATAAATGAAAATAAAAATTAGTGAAATAAATTCATAAAATAGTGTAGCATTTTAATAGAAAAATATGAAGAATTATCATAAAAATAAGGAGTAATTGTCACGCCCCGAGCCTACATCGTGGACATGGCCGGCACTGAAGAACCATTGCTGGTCTCCAAGAAAACCCTTGTCCTGACTGACTACTAAGCAAAAGACTAAGTCAAGCATTCACAAGCATCAAATATTATTTTAAAGTTTAACGGCGTGAGTTTCAATTTTAGGAACATCAAATATTTTTAAAGAAGAGACTCAATTAGACCATCTGTTGTCGTATTTTTCAGTGCTTAGGAGAAAAACAAAATATTCTTCCTATATTTCTAGGAAAATCACAACTGATTGGCCGTGGCCATATATATCGGCCTATAACACTCTCACAGTGTTTCCAATTTGGAGGAAATATGAGAATGTGCTTAGTGAAGTTCAAGAAGTGCTTATCATAGAAATAATAAGAATCCATAGGATCAAGACCAAAGTGCTACAGGAATGCCCCAACAGTGACATTCTATGGACTGCTTCAATGGATGGCACCTCATCACAGTCCATATGTATTGGCGATTTTAGACAAATAATTGTTTTAGATTGAAAGGGATTTGCATTAAACCATATAGATATTTAGTTTCTATACTCAAGTTTGTATATGAAAAATCCCTTGTGTATGTTATTAAAATAACTGTGTAAAAATAAATTATGTTGGGCCCATGCTTAATAAACATGATTTCACATATTCAAGATCAATCTAAGGAATGGAAAGCCATAGCCTACCTTTAAGCTGAATGCACGCACTCCAAATCACATCTCTAGAGCTTTTCCTTTTTCATACGACCTCCGAACGCTATCAAATATAGAATCACAACATTAAAACGGTCACTTAATAACTAAAATCACATAAAATGGAGATAGACCCAAATTGGAGTCAAAACGATAATCGTGGGACCCACATAGGAAATCCTAGAAATAACTCCGTCAAAAGGTCCAATTCAGCTCCCTGAACTTCTATTCAAAAAATGGAACACAATTCGGGGCTCAGAATACAGCAAACACTAACATGCATCAAGAACACCATTAAATACTAAGGCAAGGGCTAGGTAGCCCCTTTAGGATCGAAATTATCTCAAACAAAGGTTCCCTAATGCTCCCAGAACAGTCTAATCTGTAGCCCCAAGCTCCCTGATAACAAACAGCTTTGAATAACTAGAAACGGAATCCCCTAGCTCACACAATCACAATTTCAAGATAAGAAAAGAAGTTGTTCGTGCCAAGTCCTTTTAAGATTGATACAGGTGCTGCAAAAGCGGCTGGGCACGAAGGGAAGGAATCACTAAAGTAAGCCCCTGGTTGCTAAAACAGACTTCACTTAAGTGAGACCAGGGCCGCTTAAGAGACAAGGCCCAAGCTGGCCAGGCTTGCTAAAGCGGCTGCCTGGTCGCTAAAGTAGTGACCGCTTAAGCGAGCCATGGCCGCTAAAGCGGCTGCCGCCTAGCTGGCCTAGACTGCTGAAGCAGAGCCCTAGTCCTTTAAGAGAGACTGCTAAAGAGACTCCAGGAATGCAAAAGTGGGGGCACCAGCATCAGGCACCAAAAAATTCATTGAAGTCCCCCCTAGACTCCACCTGGGTGGTCAGGATAGGTTTGGAACCCCGTGCATGCAAACGAGATATGCAACCCAATCAAATTTGACATTCCAGACTCAATGAAGCAGTCAAAACTTCCATCTGAGATTGTCTCGACAAAAAGTGGATCCCACACCCAAACTCCATTTGAAGCCAAAATCCACAAAGGGCTCGGAATTAGCTCGGAAGCCTCAGGATCCGCACGAAGGGTCGTTCTAGAAAAAATTCGACATTCCAGAGCTAACCATGATGATAGAATTCTCATATGGGTACTTTTACCAAGAATATTGACTGAGGTACAAACTCATACCAAAAGCCTCGGGACCCGAGCCAACTATGACACTAGCCTAAAATGGCCCTTCCAAAGATGATGGAACTGTGAGAATTGAATTATGAGGCCATATTCCTAAACTTTTTATCGAAATCAACTATTCAAGGTTCAAAAGCTCTAAAACACAGAAATTCACATAAAAATCGGGTGACCAAACTATCGATCCCAGCAAGTCATAAATGACTTGGGGTCGATATAGGAGCGCTCTAAACGACGAAAGGAAGGCATAAACACATAAATAACCTAGAGGGTCATTAAAACATCCACTACTAAAAGGATTTTCGTTCACGAAATTAAGAGTCAAGAAGTACCTGAAGGCTCAAACAAGCCATGAAACTGCTCTCGCATATCATGCTCGGTCTTCTAGGTAGCCTCCTCGACTGGATGTTAATCTATAAAAATTTGATGTTTAGACATCAGATACTCATTAAGGGAGAATCAAACCTATCCAACCTGATGAAGGAAATGATAATGTAACCACTCAGAGAGTGACACACCCAAGCATACAGAACCTCTAACACACTCTCGAAATGATAGATCGGTAACTGAGATTATAGACAACTCTTCAGAACGGCAAAACTAGACCCAATGGTCTCCAAATTCAATCACATATAGCTGGAACGTGGCCTCGACGATGAGATGAACATTAGGACTGTCGGACAACTGAAATTACCCATGGTAGCTCTTCTATAAATTCTCATAAGCAAGGTGGTATATGTAAAATCTCTGGAATACTTCAACTGCTTCAAGACAATACCAAATATTTCATATTTGAAATGACCTATTCTACCCAAGCATCCTACCCTACCAAGAAACTATCACAGGATCGGTACATCCGATCCACCACTAGGGATCCACCCATAGAAATGGAAATACGCGTGGGCATACGTAGTGAATCATACTCCAAACCATGTCCAGAATGAAGTAGGTGATCACATAAGAACGTACGAAACCAAGGTCGAATAACACCATGTACTCTTTCCATTGTGCCCATAACAAACATTTACATTCATCTGACTCCATCTCTTTGTCTTTTAGCCACCCATAGTCAACCAATCTGGTCTCCATTACAAATTACACATACTCGATTTATCAAATCCCACAGTCCCTTCATAGCACCCCACTGAGGCCAACACGCTCAATACTAACAAGACATCATAAACATATGACATTTACTCATGCTTCCAAACCCATCACCAGTATCAAGGCCTTCTTAGTAACACATTTTCCTTTCCATACATCCCAAACTAGGGCTTTTTCTCTTTTCGTCTAAACATCTCATGACAAAAGTGGGTCCCATCCAAGGCTGATAGCACTAATTCCAAATTTATAGCACTTCCCATCGAGATAAAGCTATTGAATCACATCTAATGCCGACTTCACACATATTTTCACATACCATGTTCCAACTACCATTCCAAACCATCACATACCTCATGCCAAAACTCAGAGAAATTATTGGTCACCCCAGTAATTCTGTATACTATGGGCACATAACCTCTATTTACCATCAAGTGTCTACGTAACACATCACTATTGTCATGACCCAAAAACTGAGGTCATGATGGCACACACCCCAAATCCAATTTGGTGTGTAAGCCGAAGAATCTAACTCAAGAATTATCTCAAATGTTGCAAAAAAGAAGGTAAATGCACATATGAGAGTTTTAGAATGAAGTCAGGCCATAAAGAAAAAATAGAGACACAACAAAGAATTCCCAAAACCTGGTATCATAAGCATTAAAGAGCATCCTAATACAATATTTGAATTTAAAATTCAACACTTGTTTTTGAAATATACATAAAGACATAAATAAAAGTGAAGCTTGAATGATGACCCGAATGAAGATCTCACCACAACTTTGAAGCTCAAATATTGCACGATTCAATTCAGCTACCTCAATTACCTCTCATACTAAGGGCTATAATAAAAGGTTATAAAAGTAAGTGTGAGTACAATCCACATGTACTCAATAGGCTTGGCTGACTCAGTATAAAGTAATTAATCAAACTTACAAAATAAACTATGTAACGCTTCCACCTGCATATAGAAAAGTCCCATTTCGACATCGGTGCTGCCAGTTTATATAAGAACGGCACGAGTAAAGTAATTTGTAAGGTTACAAATAATTTCTCATATGCAAATTACACAACAAACAAAGCTGGCCAATGCAATGATGAAATGTGGTGATGGAACCAAGGTTGTCGCAAAACCTATCATATATACCTTGCCAAGCTTTAGCTTCTAAACAAGGACCCATGGGGGACTCGTAGTCCATATACCAATCTCATAATCTCAATATCTCATCAACTTGCCACCTAGCTCGTGGTCAAGGATAAAAGTAAGGTGTCCCATTTTCTTTCTCAAAATAGTACTTCTCCAGTTTCTCAAATTCCCATGGTCAATGGTATGATGAATGAGGATGAATGCATCACAACACATACAAGATGAAGGCATAGTCAATTGAAGATAGGTCTAAAAGAGTCCAAAGTCCCGAAACTCAATAAATCATGATATACATCCTCACTTGGCAAAATAGTGGAAGAATTCATTTGAAATAAGCCTTTACAATTTGGAAACATTCCTTTCATTTTAAGGTGTGATAAAAAATTAGTTCAATCCCCTAACTCAGAAATTTCAAGTCAAATATGCTAGAATAATCATCTCAAACCCCTCTCTCGAGAAATCTCACGAATCACATGCTCTCAAAGTAAATAGCATAAGGCCCCCACACAGGCTAAGCATCACACACACAAGCCCCCCCCCCCCCTCCACACGAAAAATAATACAAATAAGCCCCCACAGGCAAAACAATAAAGTATACAATTTCCAACCTCTCAATATCATGCTACTATTCCGTCCCATAGTCTAGTTCATAAGAATGATCAATTACCCAACCAGTCTAGAAGAAGGATAAGCCAAACCTACCTCGAAGACCGAAACTTCACCTAACCCACTCTACCAAAACTTTTCTTCTACCAAAAAATCTCCAAAATGATCCCAACTATCAACAATGGAAAGGATTCATCAAAAGGGTTCCAACGATATTCATAAAGCTAAGGTTAAGAACCGTGGTTAAAATAGTTCAAAAATCTCTTCGGAACCGGGAAGGGTAAAATCAGAATTTTATTTGAAAAACATATTATACAAGTAAAAAGAAATTCGTGGTTGAAAAACTCATTAAAATCGAGCAAGAAATGAGTTTCAAATCAAGAAATTACCAATTTTTCCAACTTGGGGGAAAAATTCCAAAACCCACATTTGAAATGCGGCTAAAAAATGAGTAATTTTGGAAAAATCTTGTCAAAATTAGTTTACCCACAATAAAAGAACCTTAAATCTCAAAAATCAATGAAAACCTATTCCAAATCGACCTTCAAATTAATAATTTTCTATTTCTATACCTTGGGGTTTGAAATTTCCACTTTGTGGATATAAACCATGAAATATGAAAGGATATTCTTGGGGAAAGAGTAAAATAGGGTTAGAATACATACCCAATTACTATGACAGAAAAACGCATAAAACACTACCTCAAACAGACCTTTCTAGCTCCCAAAATGTCAAGAATATGAAATAAGTTCAAATAGATATTTAACTCAGCAATGTCGTCGCTAAAACCCATTTTCCGTCACTAAAAGTGTAACTAGCAACCTTTAAAACATCATTTTGACCCTCGAAACTCATCCGAAACCCTATAGACATGAACCAATAGTGCAAATTCATCATAAAGATGTTCTGGAACAAATGCAATCATCGAATTTCAAGAAAAAAAAATCTATGATAGAAATGCCCCCTCGGAACCCATTTAGGCCAAAAATTTAACTTTTTACCTAAATACCCAAATCACAACCTAAGGTCTCGGGACTCTTACCGACCACCCTACTAGACCAAACTCGATGTTCTGGACTTAATGAAATTGACAAAATCACCATTTGATGCTCGGATCATGAAATGTTGACCAAAGCCAACCATTTCAATATAACTCAACTCAAAAGTTCAAAATCACTAAAATCTCACTTGGTCACCTCAAGAACTACACTAACCATTCTCGCAACATATGATAAGCATGAAACGCTAAGAGGGAGGGCAAACTGGTCCTTTCACACATAAAAGTAATCTTTCAAGAAATGGGACGTTACACTATCCACCACTAAAACGAGCATTCTTCCTCAAACAAAAAGTAAAATAAGGTACATGAAGGGGTGAAAAGCTGAAGATATCTACGATGCATATCAAACTCCACCTTCCACGTAGCCTCATCAACAGGCTGATGTCTCCACTGTACTTTCACTGAATCAATATGCTCAGGTGACGTCGCCTGTCCGATGCGTGTTGGTCTTGGCTGATGTCGTCTGGCCTCGGCCGACGTCACCTGGACAATGCTTGCAGGCCTTTCCCGATGCATGTAGTCCTCGCCCAATATTTCTTGGCCGCGACCAACGTCGCCTGGCCGATGTACGCAGGCCTTGGCTGATGTCACATGGCCTCGACCAATGTCGCTTGGCCGATGCGCACAGGCCTTGGCCGATGTCGCCTGGCCTCGACGCGCAGACCTTGGCCGAAGTTGCCAGGACTATGCACGTGGGCCACCCGTGCAGCCTACATTGACCCATATGCCTCTTGATATGTCACTTGGCTTTAGGATTGCACCCGACATCCCAAAAAACCTTTGATAGTGACATTGTTATTGGGCTATTGGCATGTCATTAGGCATGAGAAATAAACTTAACATCACAAAAACCCTTAAATGCGACATCATTATTATAACACCTCAGACTTCGAGAAAAGGAATGAAAAAAGAGAAGGGCAAACCACGGAGGGGTCCACGGGCCGTGAAGAGGACCACGGGCCGTGAAGAGGACCACGACCCGTCACCCTTCTTATGGTTGTGCACCCAGAAAAAGGTGAAAGACCACGGACCACTAGACGGTCCGTGGACCTTCACACGGGCCACTGGCCGTGGAGTGGCCCCTGAAGGGGACACAAAATCACATGGGCTACTATGAAGGACCACGATCGCCTAAACAGCCCGTGGAACTTCACACGAGCTGTGGAGTGGCCCATGAAAGAAGGCACATTACTCCCTAGCATCTGTGGAGAACCATGGTCACCTAAACGACCCGTGGAGCTTTACAAGAGCCGTGAAGTTGCTCGTGAAAGAGGCTTGTCAGACTTTGAATTTTAGGTAAACTTCAAACAATCATATCTTTCAGTACAAAATGAATTAGGTGGTCTATCACATATCAAATTAAAGGTCTTTGAGTCCTCTTTCCAACGCCACTGAGTTTGCCCCATTAGAAGTTTGGAGTAAACAGTTAAGCTCGTTCTAGTGAAGCCCTATCAGGCAAAATTTCTTCACGACCCACTTGATGGGCCGTGGTGCTCTAGACGGCCCATGAGGCCTGTCTTCAAGTCACTTCATCAACTTTTAGTTTAGGGTCGTGTTGGTCTTTTCCGCTATGCATTGGACACTTAAACTGCGTCGTTTGATGCCTAAACTACATCATTTTACTCAATCTAAGCCTAATAATCTAGTTTGAAACTACCTAGAACCCTCATTCTCCAAAAATCATCAAACTTAGAAAGAAAAGAAGAGAAAGAGGTGATAGTTTCTCCCAAGATCAAGCACAGGTGTTCTTCGAAGTTTAGCCCCGAAATTCAAAGGATTTCTCCGTAGTTTCATCATCAAGTATGTGGAATTTCACTAGTGGGTTCCTTTCACCCATTAGGTCCGTAGAATTCAATCAGTTCTTCAATTTCTCATAAATTGTTTAGACCTAGGGTTTCCAAAACCTTAGAGATTCATTGTGATTTTAGCTTCTATAGTTTCCACAATCTAGATAACATGTTTTCTTGGAAAATTTGCATAGTCCCATGTATAGAACTCAGAACCCTAGCTGGTATAAATTATCAGTTTTTCATGAATTATACTTGCTAGATAGATCAGTCAGAAAATCATTCTTCAGAATTTGAATGTCATATCTTTCAGTATATTTATGTTGCATTCCCAGATAGCATGTTAGTATTTTGAGCTACTCAGTATATCAGTGCATTTTAGCTTTACATATTCAGTTTGGAGTAGACTTAGCACCGAGTTGGACTAGGGTTCAGCATACCCTCAATGTCCTAGAACTACGTGCCAACGTAGGTTCAGAAGTCTCCTCGGTTGGGCATTAACTTTTTAGTGATCACGCTACAGTCATGCCTTTTTACCCCTTGCCAGGTATATTGGGTCCGCTCGATGGGGAGTATACATCGGACTCCACGTTTAGCTCAGTGGTGTATGTCGGTAAATAGTAGCTCCCACAGTCATACTCTTATTGCATTGACCATGTTATCAGCATTAACTTCAGTATACAGTTCAACATGTTATCTTCATGATTAGTACTTGGTCATTGTATCTAGTTCAGTTTTAAGTTACACTTCAGTACAACCTATTTCTATATTTAATTATATTGTTCAGTTTATATTGTTCATTTTAGTATCTATATACTGCATGCTTAGTACATTCAAAGTACTGACACACATTTTGCGCTACATCGTTTCATGATGTAGGTTCAGGTGCTCAGCATCCAGGTCATGCTTAGTTCGACTTTGAGTCCTTACTCAGTAGCTTAGTGGTGAGTCCTCATAGATCGAGGATTATAAACATGCTTTATTTGTTTCAGTCATTACGTTTTAGTTTCAGACTTATAGAGTTAGTTGGGGGCTTGTCCCAACAACTCATCAGTATTAGTGGCTTTCAGACATAGAGTCAGTGTTCAATGGTTTGGGGTTGTCTCCCATGGATATTCAAATATATTTCCGCTTGGAGTCCTTTTAATTTTGACTCTCTTTACAGTTATGCTTCCACTTACTTAGTTATATTTTAGTATGATTGTGACATGCCAGAATCAGGGTTAGCTTGGGGTCACTTGTGATCCTAGGTCCCATGTTACACCTAGGGGGTAGTCTCGGGGCGTGACAAACTTGGTATCATAGCATCAGGTTTAAGAGTCCTAGGGTGTCTGAAAGCCACACTAAGTAGAGTCTCTTTCATGAGTGTGAAGCGTGCCACACCTATGAGGAGAAGGCTACCAAGTGTTCTAAGAAAAAAACTTCACTTCTTTTGCTATTCCTATCGTGCGTGAAATGTGATTCAACTTCTCCTTTCTAATCATGCGTTATGCATTTTAGATCATGGTTCCTCCTAGAGCTAACGCATGAAATGCTAATGCAGTTCCTCCAGTCCTGAACTATGAGCTTACAAATGCAGAGTTTCGTAATGCGATCCAATTATTGGCTCAGACCGTAGCTAACCAGAACAATTAGCAGGCCCCAGTTCCTGCAAACCCCACTGGTAGATCAGCTACAGCAAGGGTTCGAGACTTTATTTGTATGAATCCGCCAGAGTATCTAGGGTCGAAGGTTGGTGAGGACCCATAGAACTTCATTGATGAGGTCAAGAAGATTCTTGAGGTAATGCAAGTGACTGGTACTGATAGTGTTGAGCTAGCATCCTACTAACTTAAGGATGTGGCTCATATTTGGTTCACGTAGTTAAAAGACAACAGGGGTGCGGATGCACCTCTTATGATGTGGGACTATTTTACTAGAGCTTTTCTGGACAGGTTCTTCCCAAGAGTGTTGAGGGAGGCTAAGGCTCAGGATTTTATTAACTTGAGGCAGGGTTCGATGTCAGTCCAAGAATATGAGCTAAAGTTCACTTAGCTCTCCAGGTATGCTCCACATATGGTGGCCGATCCGAGGGCAAAAATGAACAAGTTCTTATTTAGAGTATCCGATCTAGTAAAGACCGAGTGAAGGAATGCTATGCTATTAGGGGATATGAATATCTCTAGACTAATGACCCACGCTCAACAGGTTGAGGGAGATAAGCTCAAGGAAATGGCTAAGGATAACAAAAAGGCTAGAACAGGCAACTATGAATATTCTCAGCATAGGTCGGGCGGTGGAAGTCGCTCACAATTTTAGCAGAGGTCTATAGCCCCAGCACCTTCATCAGCTAGCGTTCTGTCCCCCAGGTTTCGACAGGATAAGAAAGGGAGGGCATTAGGCTCTAAGTCTCACGAGAGTGCTTCAGGTAACCAGACTCTTCCATCTTGCCCAAAGTGTGGTAAGAACCATCCGGGCGAGTGTCTTGCTAGAAGAGAGGGGTGTTTTGGGTGCGGTCAGTCTATTCATAGAGTGAAGGATTGCCCTTGCACAAGGCAAGGACAAAGAGGTAACAGGGCTCAGTCTATAATTTCAGCAGCGCCAGCAGGTCGCCTCACTCTGCTGGGTGCCTTATCTGGTACAAGTGGTGGTCCGTGCCAGAACATGTTGTATGCTCTTCAGGCTCGCCAGGACCAGGAATATTCTCCTGATGTAGCCACTGGTACGTTACAAGTCTTCCATTTAGATGTTTATGCATTGTTAGATCCAGGGGCTACACTTTCTTTTGTAACTCCTTACATAGCAGTAAATTTAAATGTCAGTCCAGAAACTCTCCTAGAACCCTTCTCAGTCTCTACTCCAGTTGGTGACCAAGTTATAGCTAGACGAGTATACAAAAATTGCCCTGTCACAGTTTCCCAGAGAGTCACCTCAGCAGACCTTGTAGAGTTAGAAATGATAAATTTTGATATCATTCTAGGCATGGATTGGTTACATTCCTGTTATGCCTCAGTTGATTGTAGAACCAGGATCGTTTGATTTCAGTTTCCAAACGAGCCATTCTTAGAGTGGAAGGGTAGTAACTCAGTGCGTGTAGGTCGATTTATCTCTTACCTTAAGGCCAGGAAAATGATTTCCAAAGGGTATATCTATCCTCTTGTTTAGATTAAGGATTCAAACTCTGAAACCCCAACTCTTGAGTCAGTCCTAGTGGTGAATGAGTTTCCAGAAGTATATCTAGAAGATCTTCCCGAAGTTCCTCCCGAAAGGGAAATCGACTTTGGAATAGATCTCTTTCCAGATACCGAGCCTATTTTGATTCCTCCTTAAAGAATGGCTCCAGCTGAGCTTAAGGACTTGAAAGAATAGTTGAAAGACCTTCTAGATAAGGTCTTCATCAGACCCAACATCTCTCCATAGGGTGCTCCAGTATTGTTTGTGCGTAAGAAAGATGGTTCTCTCAGGATGTGCATTGACTATCATCAGTTGAACAAAGTCACTATCAAGAAGAAATATCCCATCCCCATGATTGATGACTTGTTCAACCATCTTCAGGGTGCTAGTTGCTTTTCTAAGATAGACCTCAGATTCGGTTATCATCAGCTCAGAGTCAGAGATAGTGACATCCAGAAGACAACCTTCAGGACTCGGTATGGTCACTACGAATTTGTAGTTATGTCTTTTAGACTAAAAAATGCTCCTACAATTTTCATGGACTTAATGAACAGGGTGTTCAAACAACATTTGGACTTGTTCTTCATCGTCTTTATTGATGATATCCTCGTTTATTCATGGAATAAGGAAGAGCATACGACTCATCTGAGAGTTATTCTGCAAACCCTCAAAGATCGCCAACAATTCGCTAAGTTCAACAAATGTGAATTCTGGTTACAGTCGGTCACTTTCCTTGGTCATGTGGTATCCAGTGAAGGGATCTGAGTGGATTCTCAAAAAATTGAGGTAGTAAAGAACTAGACCATACCCACATCTCCGACTGATATCAGAAGTTTCTTAGGTTTGACTGGTTACTACCAGAGGTTTGTTGAAGGATTTTCATCCATAGTTGCCTCATTGACAAAGTTGATTCAGAAAAAGGTCAAGTTTCAGTGGTCAGATGAGTGTGAGAAAAGCTTCTTAGAACTGAAAGCTAGGTTGACTACAACTCTGGTCTTGACTCTACCAGAGGGTTCAGATGGTTACGTGATTTATTGTGATGTATCCAGGGTTGGCCTAGGTTGTGTGTTGATGCAGCTGGGTAAGGTCATAGCTTATGCTTCCAGACAGCTTAAGGTCCATCAGAAGAACTACTCGACTCATGACCTCAAGCTTGGAGCCGTCGTGTTTGCCCAAAAGATTTGGAGACACTACTTGTATGGTGTCCATGTTGATGTGTTTATAGATCATAAGAGCCTCCAAAATGTGTTCGCCCTAAGAGTCTTCGTCAGAGGAGATGGCTTGAATTTCTCAAAGACTATGACATGAATGTGCTCTACCATCTGGGTAAGGCCAATGTAGTGGCTGACGCCCTCAGCAGACTATCCATGGGTAGTGTGACACATGTTGAGGAAGAGAAGAAAGAATTAGCCAGAGATGTTCACC
This sequence comes from Solanum appendiculatum, assembly GCA_018342035.1. Classification (NCBI taxonomy): domain Eukaryota; kingdom Viridiplantae; phylum Streptophyta; class Magnoliopsida; order Solanales; family Solanaceae; genus Solanum; species Solanum appendiculatum. The sequence goes on from JAGDQO010000469.1 coordinate 755,164, forward strand.
GGCTTGCTCTCTTAGGAGTTTGCCTTATGGACATGTCATATGGTGGTGTGATAGTGCAAAATGGATCAGAATCTTCATTGATAGCGGAGGTTAAGGAGAAACAAGATAGTGATCCTATATTGCTTCAGTTGAAAGGTGCAGTTCATCAGTAGAGAGTTGAGGTTTTCTCCCAAGGGGGAGATGGTGTGCTTCGTTACCAGGGTCGCTTATGTGTCCCTAATGTGGGTAAGTTGAGGCAGCAGATCCTTACAGAAGCTCATAATTCCAGATATTCTATTCATTCGGGTGCCACTAAGATGTACCTTGATCTACGGGAAGTCTATTGGTGGAACGACATGAAGAGGGACATCGCAGATTTTGTGGCTAAGTGTTCCAACTATCAGCAAGTTAAAGTAGAACACCCGATACAAGGAGGTGTGACTCAGCAGATTAGCATTCCTACTTGGAAGTGGGAAGTGGTAAACATTGATTTCATTACGGGTTTACCTCGTACTTGCAGACAGCATGACTCCATTTGGGTGATAGTGGACAGAGTCACTAAGTAAGCTCACTTCTTGGCAGTCAAGACTATAGATTCAGTGGAGAACTACGCCAGACACTACATCAATGAAATAGTCAGGTTGTATGAGGTTCCTTTGTCTATCATTTCGGATAGAGGTCCTCAGTTTACTTCTCATTTCTAGAGATCGTTTAACAAAGGTATTGGTACTCAGGTAAATCTTAGTACAACATTTCATTCACAGACATATGGTCAGGCAGTGCGTACCATTCAGACCTTGGAGGACATGTTGAGAGCTTGCGTAATCGATTTCAAGGGTAGTTGGGATGATCACCTACCTCTCATAGAGTTCGCTTATAATAACAATTTCCATTCCAGTATTTATATGGCCCCTTATGAGGCACTGTATGGGCTTATGAGGCACTGTATGGGCATAGATGCAGGTCTCCGGTTGGTTGGTTCAAAGTAGGGGAAGTAGCCTTGGTTGGACCAAATTCGGTTCATGAGGCTATGGAGAAAGTTCAGCTCATCAGAGATAGACTAAAGGCAACTTAGAGTCGTCAGAAATCCTATGCAGATGTGAGGAAAAGGGACTTAGAGTTTGAAATCGATGATTAGGTTTTCCTAAAGGTGTGTCCCATGAAGGGGGTGATGAGATTTGGCAACAAAGGGAAGCTCAGTCCCATATATGTAGGTCCTTAAAGAATCCTGGAAAGGGTTGTTAATGTGGCTTATGAGTTAGAGTTGCCAACAGTACTAGCAGCGGTTCATCTAGTCTTTCACATTTCCTTGTTGAAGAAATGTGTGGGTGATCCGGGATCGATAGTACCTTTAGAAAGTGTGGTTGTGAAGGATAGCCTCACATATGAGGAGATTCCAGTTGAGATTCTTGACCGTCAGGTTGAGAAATAAGTAAGTCGCTTCAGTAAAGGTTTTGTGGAGGAATCAGTCAGTAGAGGGAGCTACTTGGGAAGCAGAAGCAGCTATGAAGGCCAAGTATCCCCATCTCTTTCCTTCCGATTCAGTTTCAGCATCTCTTTCCTTCCGATTCAGTTTCAACTTGAGGTAATAGTTCCTCTCCAGTCTTTCAGATAATCTTGTGTAATTTTAGTGTCAGTATCCCATTCCCTCAGTTATCATTGCATCTTAGCATAATTGTATGTTCATGGAACTCATTTCAGTTAGATATCAGCTTGTAGTACCCAGTTGGTAAGGATTGTAGCTCTTTTCCTCCAAATTCAGCTTGCTTAGTCTTCATTCGAGGACGAATGATCCAAAGAGGGAGATATTGTAACACCTCAGACTTCGAGAAAAGGAATGAAAAAGAGAGAAGGGCAAACCATGGAGGGGTCCACGGGCCTTGAAGAGGACCACAACCTGTCACCCTGCTCGTGGTTGCGCACCCAGTAAAAGGTGAAAGACCATGGACCACTAGACAGTCCGTGAAGCTTTATACGGGTCATGGAATGGCTCGTGAAGGGGATACAAAATCACACGGGCTACTGTGAAGGACCACGATCGCCTAAATGCCCCGTGGAACTTCACATGAGCCGTGGAGTGGCCCGTGAAAAAAGGCACATTACTCCCAAGCGTCTGTGAAGAACCACAGTCGCCTAAACGGCCCGTGGAGCTTCACACGAGCCGTGAAATGGCTCGTGAAAGAGGTTTGTCAGACTTTGAGCTTTAGGTCAACGTTAAATGATCATATCGTTCAGCACAAAATGAATTTGGTGGCCCATGACCTATTAAATTAAAGGTCTTTGAGTTCTTTTTCTAATGCCACCGAGTTTTCCCTATTTGAAGTTCGGAGTAAAATGTTATGCTCTTTTTAGTGAAGCCATGTAAGGAAGAATTTCTTCATGACCCACTTGACGGGCCGTAATGCTCTAGATGGCCCGTGAGGCTTGTCTTGAAGTCACTTCGTCAGCTTTTAAGTCAGGGTCGAGTTGGTATTTTCCCCTATGCATTGAGCACTTAAACTACGTTGTTTGATGCCTAAACTACGTCGTTTTACTTAGTCTAAGCCTAATAATCTAATCAGAAACTACCTAGAACCCTCATTCTCCAAAGGTGGAATGACCTGGGAAGCCCTTGTACTTGGTCCCGTTTGTAAGTTGGACCCTTATACTTACGACTTTGCCAACTGAACCCTTAAACTCAATCAAACACAATATTTTAAAGCTTTTTCTCATCCTATGTATATGCGTGTAGTACACTCGTTTTACACATGAAATTCTATATCATTTTTTAATGACATATCATTATTAGTATTAATTTTTCAATAAAACATCAGAAATTAAATATTTTAAAAATAAATAATATTTAAAAAGGGTACAATTTTCTCTCTCTCTCACACGGTACTCATTCCCACATTCCCACTTCATCTTCTTGTTCCCACCCTCTACCCCTCCACCCCAAAATTTAAAAATCACCATTTTTCATCTTCTTCACACTCAAAATATTTCTCAATCACAAAATGTAATAGATTGTAATTAGCTCTTGCACATGCTTTAGGTTCTATTTATTTTGATTTAATAAAAAAGATATAATCAAGAAAACTTCAAGTTGAAAAAAATATATGTTTATGAGTAAATTCAAGCAATAGATCTTGAAGAATTAAATTTTTAAAAATGGTGAATGGTATATTTTCTAACAATAGTTTTTTAAAATTATTTTTTATGATTATGGTAATGGAGTGTATGTCAAAGAAGAAGAAGAGAAAAGGGGTAAGGGCGGGGGGAGGGATTTCTTGGGCTGAAGAAGAAGAGAAAAAGGGTGGGGCTGGGGGCTAGGGCTGAAGAAGAAGAAGAAGAGAGAAGGGGGTGGGGGTGACGGTGGGGGTGGGGATGGGTGGGTGAAGAAGAAGGAGGTTTTGAGATTTTTTTATTTAAATTTTATTATTATTGTTTTGTCTTATAATTTTGAGATTTTTAAAATAAAAAAAAATCATTCACTTGCTTCAAAACGCGTGTGATCACACATTTGTCCAACTCAGCCATTTTAATGCCACATAAGCTCGGTCAATGGTTAGAGGGGTTTAAAAAATAGAGTTTTATCGAGTGTAAGGGTTCAGTTGGCAAAATCTTAAGTACAAGGGTCCAACTTACAAATGGAGCCAAGTACAAGGGCCTTCCAGGTCATTCCGTCTTCTCCAAAAATCATCCAACTTTGAAAGAAAAGAAGAGAAAGAGGTGACAGTTTCTCCTAAGAACAAGCAGAGGTGTTCATCGAATTTCAGCCCCGAAATCAAAAGAATTTCTCCATAGTTTTCGTCACCAGGTATGTGGGATTTCACTAGTGGGTTTCTTTCACCCATTAGGTCCCTAGAATTCAGTCAGTTCTTCAATTTCTCATAAATTGTTTAGACCTAGGGTTTCCAAAACCTTGGAGATTCATTGTGATTTTAGCTGCTATAGTTTCCACGATCTAGATAACATGTTTTCTTGGAAAATTTGCATAGTCCATGTATTGAACTCAGAGCCCTAGCTTGTATAAATTATCATTATTTCATGAACTATACTTGCTAGAAAGATCAGTCAGAAAATCATGCTTCAGAATTTGAATGCCATATCTTTCAGTATATTTATGTTGCATTCCTAGATAGCATGTTAGTATTTTGAGCTACTAAGTATATCCGTGCATTTTAGCTTTACATATTCAGTTGGGAGTAGACTTAGCACCGGGTTGGACTAGGGTTCAGCGTATCCTCAATGTCCCAGAACTACATGCCAACATAGGTTCAGAAGTCCCCTCTGTTGGGCATCAGTTTTTTTAGAGATCACGCCACAACCATTCCTTTGTACCTTTTGCAAGGTATATTGGGTCCTCTCGATGGGGCGTATACATCGGACTCCACGTTTTGCTCACGTGGTTTATGTCGGTAAATAGTAGCTCCCATAGTCATACTCTTATTGCATTGACCATGTTATCAGCATTTACTTCAGTATACAGTTCATCATGTTATCTTCATGATTAGTACTTGGTCATTGCATCTAGTTCAGTTTTCAGTTATACTTAAGTACAACCTATTTCCATATTTAGTTATATTGTTCAGCTTAGTATCTATATCCTGCATGCTCAGTACATTCAAAGTACTAATGCATGCTTTTGCACTACATCATTTCATGATGTAGGTTCAGGCGCTCAGCATTTAGATCATGCTTAGTTCGAGTTCGAGTCCTTACTCAGCAGCTTAGTGTGAGTCCTCATAGATTGAGGATTATAAACATGCTTTATTTGTTTTCAATCATTACATTTCAGTTTCAGACTTATAGAGTTAGCTGGGGGCTTGCCCCAACAACTCATCAGTATTAGAGGCTTTCAGACATAGAGTCAGTATTCAGTGGTTTGGGGTTGTCTACAATGGATATTGAGATATATTTCCACTTGGAGTCCTTTTAATTTTGACTCTCTTTACAGTTATGCTTCCGCTTACTTAGTTGTATTTCAGTGTGCTTGTGACATGCTAGACTCAGGGTTTGTTGGGGTCACTTGTGATCCTAGGTCCCGTGTTACGCCTCGGAGGTACTCTTGGGGTATGACAATTATTGGACAACTTATTGGTCGGCATAGAACATATAGTTCAACACTTAGCGATGAAGTAATCCATTTTATGTACGATGTTATTCTTGATACTTATTTTTCAACACTTCGTGGTGTTTTTCCTTCCAAGGAAGTAAGCAATACATAAACCTCCCTTCTGAAAAGTTAGAAAATGATTGGATTTGAGGTTGGGGGACGAATCGGAGTGAGAAAGGGCTGAATCTCAGTGGATCATGGCAGCAAGGCCACTCTGCCACTTACAATACCCCGTCGCGTATTTATGTCATCTGCAAAGGATTCTATCCATCACATATTTAAGTCATCTGCAAAGGATTCTACCCGACGCTCGATGGAATTGTACATCAAGGCGGTCACTGTGACACTGCCGTCGCGATAACTTAGCCAACGACACGTGCCCTTGGGGGCAGGAGGCCCCTACTGCGGGTTGGCAAGTGGACGGCGTGCGCATGCATCGCTTCTAGCCCGGATTCTGACTTAGAGGCATTCAGTCATAATCCAGCACATAGTAGCTTCACGCCTTTGGTTTTTCAACCAAGCTTGATGACCAATTGTGTGAATCAATGCTTTAGATAGAGCTACCACCGAGAATTCTTCCTGCTTGTTCACTTCATTTAAAAGAGCAACAACAAATTATATATGCAGTGAAAATAAGCAAAAAAGCATAAACATCATATTTGAAGGGAACTATCATCGCTGATGAAAGAAATCACAAGGGGAAGGAAAAATAGTACCTAATCTGACTATGACATCTGAGTAAAAGATTCACTTGCACAACCAAGATTATAAATCATTTGTTGTAACTATTTAAAGAAACTGAAGACCATATATAAGGTCAAGCCTTTCACTACCATATTAGTTTCTAACTTGAGCTGTTCACTTTCTTGAAGACAATGCTTTTCTCTACACTTCTGAAATATTTTTCAAAATTTGCTTATCAAAAATTCACTTCGAGCACCAATTTTTTTTACTTAAAAGTGTTCATTTCAGAACGTTACCCATTCTATCCACTCTGTACACAAACTAGAGAGACCACTTAAATTGGGAGCAAAGAGTAACAGGCTGGTCAAGAAGAATAAATAAAGTAATAGTAAACTCATAGCTCCATAAAAAGAATTTGAAGTTGAAACAAAAATTAAGTCAACACATGCACCTGAAGTAGTTCTCCACATCTTCTCTAATCTAGGCAAGTTTATGAATCTGCAACATTAATAAATTGTTTAAGAGCAACTCAATCTATTACTTTGCTGCTATCTCCTTTCAATGATGCTCATAGATTTAACCCTAAAAAAGCCATCGAATTGCCAAATTAAGAAGTGTGAAAAGAATTGAAAAGAAGCCCAGAACAATTTGATTATGCACTAATGAGATTAGACAAAATTAATGAAAGAAACATAATGCATGCTTAGATAAGGAAAAATTAGAAGGAAATTTACAATGATGGTTTTTCCATGCTTTAATACCCACCAACACTTACAAAATAATCGTATTACTCATGGAAGGCTCTAAAATCACTTGCATACAATAACCCTTATATATGTATTACTCATTATTTCAAACTATAGCGACTAATTGTCAATAACCAATGAAATATTAAAAAGCAATCCTAAGAATAAAAAAGACAGCAACAAAAGCAAATTATGTTACTATGTTTAAGAAGTTGAATGAATATAAGATAATAAGAATGCCCTCACCTTGAATGCTTGGCAATAACACCATGATAGTTTTGTTGATTCAGCACGTGGTGAGGACTTTGTAATCCTTATACATATGAACATGGGAAAAAACCCTGATTTCTACTACTTTAGAATGAAGAAAATTATCTCCTTCGAAGGTTACAAGAAAACTATACATGATAAATGCTATATATGGTAAGTACTATACATAGTAAATGCAATTAAAAAAGATTTTATACTAGTATTATGTAATAAACTATATATGGTACGTAGGGAGAGGTTGTAATTGATGGTGATTAACATCCCTCAAACTGATGGGTTGTAATATTTTTGAAGAGTTGTGATTTCTATGAATAGTTATGACTTTGACGAAGGGTTTTGGTTTTGCTAAATGGTTGTGATTCCGATAAAGGCACATTAAACACTTGTTCATATTACCCTTTGTTGTCTATAAATAGAGGAATTTCCTCTCATTTTTCAACAACGAAATTTTTTAACTTCTCTTCTTCTATATAAATTTTTTTAGTGGTTTGTACTGTCGTTGAGTGGTTAGCTGACACCGTGATTTAAGGTACCGATACATCGGTGAATAAGATCATTTTATCTTTGGAGGATATATTTCATTAACCTCGGGCACTTGAGTAGAATAATTTTCTTAAGGAAACATTGTGCATTCAATGGACTCAATTTTCTTTCTTGAGAAAAATAATTTCACATTCTTTTCTATTTACTGATTTTGAGTTTTCTAGATTTGAAAAAAACACTTTAAACCTTACTGTTTCTTATAAAATTTTCCATAATTTCTATTCCTAGTATTTTGGTAATACAGAATAACAACAATCTTAAGAAAATTGCATCTTATATTAATATTATGTGTATTCCAAAAGTGATCAACCACAATTCACGATTACTATCGTTTGTGTAGTTGTGTCAGAAACAAGGGTTTTTCTCCCTATAAACACCAAGTATTGTTACTTCAATCAATGAAATGCACCACTTCTATGCAATTAATATGTTATCTGATATTTGATATCTAACATGAAGACTCTGAAAGATTGCCTTCAAACATGGCAAATGACATGGCTTTTCTCGGGCTCAAATGTAGTTTTCTATCCATTGTTTGGAGAGATCGAAATTATTTGACGATAAATTGAAAACAGTATTCTTCGAGTAGTTGTCAAGAGAAGTCACTCGTTCTCAATACAGCGGGAAGCGACTAAAAAATCGGGTTCTACTCTTCCTATTCGTTCTTTAGTTATTATGTTTACCCTATTTGATTTATGAAATCTTGATTCTACAAATATTAGGGTAAATATCTGATGATCTCAAAATGTGTTCTATGTGAATGCTAATGATTAGAAACAATAAAATGTAGTATTATTATTCTATCTACCAAATGAAATCCGTGTGTTGGTATATATTTTGATAGTAGACATGAAACCATATAAATGCATTATTTAATATGAGTTAATTAGACTTACGAGTTACGTTATGTCATCACCCAAAATGGATCATGAGTGGCATCCACACTTAACCTTCTAGGTGGGCGAACCAATGAATGCAAACCCCAACTTATATTCGCTATATATTCAACTTATGAAATACGATAATAATGCAGAAACTCGAATCTTATTAAAGTAAGAAATAAAATCAACTAGAGTCTATTACATATAGCTTCCCAAAATTTGAAAATCAACACATAAAGGACATCTAATCCCCAAATACTAAGTCAGAGAGTATCAAAGACACAATAATAGATAAATAAAATAGTTTGTGTCCAAAAACTAAGGACATCATGCCATGACCAAGAGAATCCAATACGAGCTAGAAGGAATAGCTCACCCTAGAATCTGATGTGTTGGATACTAGCTAGAGATGAGGGCGAGTCGAAGCAGCGGGTACACTCGTTGCACTCCACAAAAGGAAAATGAAGAAAAATACAAGTAGGGGTCAGTACAGGGCAATATATACTGAGTAGGTATCATCGGTCGACTCAAAATAGGAACCAATATGCGTAAAGTAATAACAGAAAATCAACTATAGCACTTAGCAGTTGACAAACAGCAAGCAACACGTACAAGTGACGACAACAATGAAGCAAGTACGTAATTAGTCGACAATATCAAGAGCACACATAAGGACTCAGGCCTCCACACCACGCTCTTTTGGAAAATGGGTTCTTTGAGATTGAGTATGTTAAGTTATTTTAGTATATTTTCCTTTAACATTACCATGTTGAATCGTGATACCTGATCCAATAATATCGTGCCTGCTCGTGACACCCGATCCAAATATATTTTGCTGGCTCATTGCACCGGATTCAAAAATAAAGTTAATTCATCATTCCTTATCATCACTTTCCACTTCATAATAATATTTTATCAAACCTTCTTTATTCAAGGCATCACTTTGATAGAGCAAGTTCAAGATTATAGATTTCGTGGTGTTGGGATTACAGACCAATCACAACAACATATAAATCATCCAAACCACAATATTAAGTACATAGAAAATTTTACGACATTACTCAATGACTATCAATCACTATTAAGAGTCTCTATCACATAGAACAAACATTAACCTACCTCCACCGAAGAACCGAAGTCACGCAAGCTACTTCACAAATGCTTTTCCTTTCTTCAAATGTCTCAGAACGTTTCCAATCAATCAAGTATGCATAATTCATAAGTAAACGAGTCTATAGAAACCCATATTACTATATGTCTAGCCTAGATCCAAAAACTCACCCAAATCTATAATCAATTTCCTAAATTTCAAGCCTAGGGGTAAAGTCTCAATTCCTCCAATTACCAAAACTTTAATGATATTTAAATAATATAATACACCTAATATTTAATTACCTATCTCAATATATCAAAACTTAGATCATAATGTCATAACCAAGAAAAATCTCAAACATTGGAGCCACATTAAGATATCAGTGGTGTCAATTTACGGTTAACAATATGCGGAACATATGCCCACTTTGAAATTAATTCATCTAGTAATCATTAGCACATCATTAGCTAATAATGAAAGACAAAACTTTGTCTCCCCCAAAGCCCCACAACAACACGTTACCTAACTTCCAATTCCTTGTTAGGACATATGCTTATCTATTCAATTATAATAATACTATATAACTTACCCATGCTTCGCGCAGTAATCCATGACCTCATTAAGATTCCGAGTGATCATTTTCTAATATTCGAATATTAGAAATTTGGTATTGTCACATATATTAAGAACTTGAAAGATTGTTAAATTTTTATCTTTAATGAATTTTATCTTCTACATATTTTCAATTATAATATTTGTTCTTTTATATAATTGGTTTCTCATTATTCAACTATAATATTTGTTCTTTGAATTATCACTTTCTCTATTGTTTTGTACATGTGCATGCAAAGTATAATATACTCAATTTGATGGCATATTATTCCTTTTTTTAGCCAGTGGCACCTAGTTTTCCTTGCTCTACTATGTGATTGTCCATAAGCACCCCTAACTATGTCATAATAAATTTATCATGTGAAAGATATTAGCCCCTCGCATTCTCAAATGTGTGTTCCATTATTGTTGTAAAGCTAGTAAATCCTAAAAAGATCTAATTAAGTTTTTAAATTTGTTTTTAATCATATTTAAAAAATTAAAAATATTTTGAAATACATTATTTTTGCAAAAAAAAAAAAGAACAACTAAAGAATTATGAACAGACCATGTCACATGTTTGCTATTTTGGAGGGCACCATCTGGGCAATAATATAGGAAATTAAAAACAATTAAAAGTAATTAGGAGAATCGAGAAAGGTTACAAGTAACAGTAGTTATAATAGTTCAGACTCTCCAACTTTTTCATGTATTAACCATTAACAAAGAATAGAAAAGTAGTAATTGAACCATTTAAACTTCTGAATAAAGAATGTGAAAGGTTAAGAAGAAATATGTGAAAAATGCATGATAACATCTATATATATATATATATATGAATTTATCAATAATTATTATTCAAATAAATAGAGTTTTTTTTCCTAAATAAGTGCTTAAAGAGATATGTATTGAATTTCTTTCTTAAGGATGGACCGAGTTATCCAAACTCGTCCAGACATCGTCATTATGAAATAAATAAATGAGTGTTTGAAGTTTTAACAATTCAAAATAAATAAAGGAGTGGTCAATATAGATTCTTTGAACATGTTTCAATTTGCTGACATGAAGAATGCAACTAGGAGAGTAAATAACATCTTCTATATCATTAAGTGACTAGATTAAGAGAAACCTTGACAATTTACTCAAAATATTTTCATTTCCCTTCATCAATAGTGTGGTACTAAAGTTCTTGATTTGATCGCCAAATAATGTATCAACTATATTTATCACATAATTATTAGCAGCTTCAATTTTATCTCCATTAGGCAATAATAATCAATATGTTGTTGTTTGTTGGGTGCTTTTTTTTTCCTAATTACTTCGAATGCAGTTTCGTTCTCCCAAGTCCTAAAATATTTTTACTCTATGCTTGCCCCATATTCAGATACTGTGTTGCTATTTCACTACTAAGTATGTTTGCTTATACCTTTTTCTACTAGTAATACCTCAGTGTGAGTGTTAGGCTATTAACATATAGGGATTATAATTTAGTTAGTTTTTATTAGAACATTTTACTCCGAAGTCAGCTTACTGATTCTTTAAAATTTTACGTTGAAAATAGTTAAACATCAATTTATATTGCACTATGGTTAGGTTTTTCTTTTTTGTTGCAAAGATAAAGATTATATTATATCGTGCAACTTTAAAAGGACAAATAAACTCGAGAAATTTATTTTGTCCATCAAGGATTATGATCTATCTACAACAGGTTGTCTTTTTTGTTCTAAAAAATCTCCTTTTATGTCCAAAAGAAGACAATGTAGATTGTGTCTAATGGTATAATATCAAAGTACAAACAACAAATTTAAATAGAATATGATACAAATGAACCGTCTTCTGATTAACAAAAAGAGAACCAGAATGAATTGCTTGTCCTTTATTTACAATGGCAGAAAAAATTGGTATTGTACCATTGACTTTCATAATACAATGGTATGGCATTATGAATGATAAGCATGTTAACTAAAACAAGACGAGAACTTGATTTTGCTGATTATAATTTAGCTTTGTGTACTTAATGATATTTTGCCCTCTCATTCTTCATTTTGTTCATATGGTATTCTTAATTTCGTGCAACAAAAGAAGCTGAATGGGCAGTTTGATAGCATCTAGATCCTTATTCATTGCCAAAGCCATAGGGAAATATGATCTTCACTTAAGATGGATCAAGAGTCCGTTAACTTCTAAATTTTTTGTGTTTTCTATATGAACTTGCAGAAAACAATTTATGAAATTTGTGGTGATATGGATTTTCTAGAAGCAACTATTACATGCTATTGATAACGCTCAAACTATCCTCCAAAACAATTAAGAGAATAAGGGATCGTTGTCAATAAAAATACCCAACTAAGATTCGGGATCGAATCCCACAGTGAATGGTGTAAGACAAGGAATTCAATTAGGAACTTTAGATTGTAAAATCATTCATTTATAGCAATTAAGAGAGTAGTGGATGATTTCACCAAATTTAATGATTTTGTTATCACAAGTCAAGATTAAACTAAAATATCACGAATTCAAACAATTTGAAAATCAATCCAGGGGTGCGGGGATTGGAATTAATGTCACATTGGAAAAATTGTGGTGCTCAATAGTGCTAAACAAACATGGGTAGGCTGGGTCATCTTCAATGACACTAATCTTCTTTCATCTCATAATATCATTTCATCGATTCTCCTTTTGGTCGCATCTATGTGAATTACAAGACAACCCACTACCTTATGGAATCTCTTTTTCAAGCAGATTTGAGCAAATAGGTCTGACCCATAATTTATCTTTCAAGCAAATCATAGACATCAAACCTAAATTGCAAGTATTAGACTATATTATCCACTCCAATCAATCTCTTTCGAGCACCAATCAAAGATCGGAAATAGAATTAAGTTTGCAACCTTAACCAATGAGTTAACCTTATGCTAATTAGACTAAATCCATGAATGAATAGACCTAAAATAGAGCACAACACAATACCCACTACATTAAATCAATACCCAATCCCTTAATTGCAACCCTAGACTTGGGGTTTTAGCCACCCATCACAAAATATAAAGAGATTATTCCTATCATGAGAGCATCCATGGATGAAATAAAACTAAGCAACTATAATCAACACCCAAAACGATATCAACCTCAATTTGTCAAATTCAAGAGTGAAAAAGTTAAAACCCCAAACTAAGAGTTTCAAAGCTCATGCAAAATTAGTAACTCTCTCAAAAGAATTTTACTTTCAAAAGTCTCTCAAAAAGTATTACATAAAATAAAAGCTATATTTTCTCTCTCCTTTGGGCTATTTATAGTTTCCCAAAATTTGCCCAAAAGTTACTGTGTGACCGATTTGGTGACATTAGTTAGGCTCGCCAAGCTGATTCAGTGGATCACCGTCTGCTCCTTAGCTCTCCCTTGTCTTGCTTTAGGCTTTAGGTGTTTGAACCTCAGTCGGTGAGCTTATTCGAGTCTTCCTTTCACATTTGGTGAATCACCGAGTACCGCCTTTATTCACCTTTTAAGCCTTTATATTTTATCCACGTCCTGTCACCTTCGGTGATGATCATTTAGATCACCTATTTCACTCAGTGAGTCGCCGATTCATGATTCAGTTCGCCAATCCTGCCTTGACATTTTCAACTTTGAGTACTGTCACTTTAGGCGAGGTCATGCCAATTGGGCGATCCGCCCTTTTGGTTTGGCAATCAACAATGTGGAGTTTTCACTTCTTTTCATATTTTTGTCCTTTCTTTCAAATATTCATCATTTCCTTGTCCCTTAGTCTTCATAGCTACAAATAATCAAAATATCATCAGAAAAGGACATAATTAGGCATTGAGGACACTAATTGTTGAACTAAATAGGCCGCAAATGAGTGCAAATCTCACTCATCAGCTATAAGTGTAAAAATGTTGATGTGCATTAGTAAGTTCTTTCTCCCCTCTCTCTTTTAGCATGAAAAGGTGGAAAATCATGACCCTCTGATCCGTATTTGCTTCATCACCTTGTGCCATATCTATATGTTCTTTTTAAACCTCAAACATATAGTCTGTATTTTTTATGCACACATGCATAGTCCTCTTCCTGTTTTCAAAAATTCTGCTTTTGTCTTCCTTTCAAGCATTCTGTGCTGGGGTATTGTGTAGATTCACAAAAGGATTGGTGTTGTCAAAATGTGATACTGGCGAGGGGGTAATTTATTCATCATGCTGATTGGAAAATGAGTAATCTTAGGGATCCAGGTTACATGCCTCTGCAGAGATTTGTCAGAGTACTATGACACCAAAGAAATGTATGAAGTTTCCAGGTGGGCATGGTATTAAATAAGAAAAGGAGGTACAGACGGGGAAAACAAGAGGCCTATATGTTAAAGCACTCGGTCTATCATCATGCGGTAAGAAATATAGATGTCCACTGAAAAAGATTGTCTCTTCAAGATTTGTGTCAACCAAATTCATGGAGATTGTGACTCAAGGAATATTAAGCATGCCTAGAATTCAGATTTTAAATTCTTTTCCTGCAAAAAGTACAATACAATATTCTTTAGGATAAGCAGGATATATGAAACCTTGCAATGAAGGCCACCATGGCTAGACTAGATGGGTGCACCAGGTATATCTTGCTAATCCTAAAGACTGCTGCACTGTGCTCTTCTCAGGAATTTTTTTTGAAATTTGAGCTCTAGACTTGCTAAAATTTCCCCTAGTCACGGTTTCCATGGATTTGGTTGATACAATACTCGAGGCAACAATATTTATCAGTGGATATCAATATTTCTTGTTGTCCGATGACAAACCAAGTGCTTCAACAGGTAGATATCTCGTTTTCCCAGTTTGTACCTCCTTTTCCCAATTAAGATAATGCCCACAAGGAAACTTACTATGTTTCTTTGGTTGCACAATACACTGACAAATCTTTGCAAAGGCATGTAATTTGGATCCCTCAGAATGCTCATTTTCTAGTCCACGTGATGAAGACATTACCCTCTTTCCAATTTCACATTTTTCACAACACCAATCCATAGGTGCAACTTTAGAATCGCCCAACACGCAATATCTAAAACGAATTTAAAAGAATATTTTTTAAAACATGAAGAGGACTATGTATGCATTAAGGATAGATGCAGTAATTAAGAGAATTAAATGCCACAACATGCTAATGAAAGAATCAATGCATCCTCTAGTTAGAGCCCAATATCCAATACTATTAGGATCCGTATTGAAGAATGCCAGAAAGATTAGACAACTCGAAGAGGTCCTTATTTTCCCTAAGAGGTAATATCACTGTCATTTATGCTTTTAGTTCTATTCCACAATTCAGCCCTAGTTAAGATTCCAAAAAAGGGAAGAAAAGTTGATAATCTAACTACAAATCTCCTTCAAGTGGAGCATTCTCTTGTGTGAAAAGATCGACTTCTCCCTTAGAAATTGCAAGTAAACCATAAAAGAAGGGATTTGGGATTGGGACAATGTTTGAGGTTTACAAAGAACATATAGATATGACACAAGGTGATAAAGCAAGTATGGATTAGAGAATAATGGCTTTCAGCTCGCCGCCCTTTCATGCTAAAAATCAAGAGGGACATAGAGAACTTATTCTACACATCAACATTTTTACATTGATAGCACGTAATATTTGCTCCTTGAAAACCTATATCACCGCAAATTTCACAATTTTTTTTCTGAAAGTTCATTAGAACAGAAATTCAAAAGCTAATCAACTGTTGATCCAACTTAAGTGAAGCTCATATTTTCTTCTTTTTTTTTTCCAATGAACAAGGATCTAGATGCTGTCAAAGTGCTTCACTTATCTTCTTTTGTCACACAGAATCATGATTACCATATGATCAGATTAGAGAATGAGGAAATACAATGTCAAAAGTTACACAAAGGTAAATCATAATCAGCAAAATCTTGTTTTCATCTTCATTTAGCTCACATGCTTATATAAGTAATACATCCCCCTTTTGCAGTAGATGCATATCCAGTGCATTCCAAGTATTATCAAAACAAATTATTTTCCTAGAATATTCTTTGGTTATATATCATCAAGACAGAAACACCTGTAGTCCTCCTCCTTAAGATGCACTTTATGGAGGTAAATGCCAGTAAAAGCTAGTGGTACGATACCAATTTTTTACCTTCCACTGTAATAAAATCGGTGTGCTAATATAGTTGTGGGAAAGTGATATACATCGTCGATCACTATAGCTGATATCTTGCTTGACTATCAAATCCGGAACTTAGCACCACACTATTGATGATCGGGGAACTTGTAAGTCATTGTTTTGAGGTAATTTCGCTCCCAAAGGGGCTGCATGAGCTTTATTTTGTAGCTTTGATGAAGATTTTATTACATGGGCTGTTTTAGCCCATTTCTGAGATCAAATTGTGCCTGCTTTTGGGGCACAAGTTCCTTGAGCTATTTAGGACTTTTTGATGGAGTCAATTTTAGGATTCCTTGCGCTGGTCCCACATTCTCATTTGGACTCGATTTTTGGTCAATCGCCAATTATTGTGATTTTGGTGTCGGAACATCCATATTGACGTTGTGATAAATAATTTGTTAGTGTGGTGGTTTGCAGAGGTGTTTCACAATTGGATAGCTCTTGTGAGGTGGATTCAGAGCACACGTAATTGGCTTAGAGGTCGGATTTGATCTACTTTCTTGATTGGGCATCTTAGATAATGTTTAGTATGAATTGCATGTTATTTAGGATTGTATTTTTCATGTATTAGCCCTCCTTCAGTTGTTCTATCATTTCTTGATTCTCGTAGGAGCATTGGGCTTACTGTGGATGATCAGATCCTTAGTTTAGACTTGTAGCCTTGCTTGTAGTATGATTTAGCGTGTCTTGTTAAGATTGACACTTCACTCCTTCGCTTGTTGATTAGCAGTATACTTGTGTTGATTTATTGAGCTATTATTATATTGTTGGGCGCAAGGCTGCGAATGAGGACCAATTGAATTCGAGGTTAGTACTCTCTACCTTGGTAGCATGGTAGGGCTGGTATTGTATTTCGGATTTGGAGTGCCTTGTTTGAACGCTGGTGATGACATGCATTGCATTGGTAGTTCATTCTAACGTGTCTGCATTGTTGCATCATTATCATTCTCAGAGAAGGATTATTTTCACTTGGTTACTATTCTAAACTGGTTTTAGCGGGAGTAGTACTGCCTAGATCATTTGAAATATTGATTTTTGAGATTTATGAGACGTCGAGGACGTGCTACTTTCCTACTTGAAACATTAGAGGCATCTGAGATGTGCTCAGTTTTTACTTAACTAGTCAGAGCATCGATGCCCTTTTCTGCATGGCTTTGGCTACTCATTCCTCTAGTACAACAACAAAGATGACTTGTTATAAGACCTAGTTTGCACCCAGGCGGTGTATACAAATTTCCCGTGTCCCCTATGGGTCCCTCTTACCATGAGTACCATTGTATCGAGAGAGAGAGCTGAATGGGTTGTACCTCACCCACACGGCAAGGGGTACATGTATCCACTTGGTTATTGATTGTTACTGATGGTTCCATTGCATATCCTGCATTCATATGCATAGCCTATCACCAGTAGAGTTGTTTGTTGTTTGCACCCTTTGGTTTTATGGGGGCTCGGTTGGGCTATGTTTGTTGTTTGTACCTTTAGGGCTTATGGGGTTCTGGTTAGGTTATTGTTTGACGATATTTTGTATTCTACTGAGATTGATCTACTAGTTGATAATTGTGGTCTAGATTTGTTTATGTTAGCTCTCCTGACCCTGGGTAGTTGAGTTTTGAATCATAGCTTTCTTGTGAGTAGGTTGTTTCCTTGCATTTCCAAGTACATTCTTGACTCGGTTCATCCTTTGTATCCTATTTCTGTTCCTTATTGCTTGTTTATCATATTAGACCTCCTGTTTAGTTGCTTGAATTGTACTTTCCTTATTACCTATTGTTTATACTTGCTTTATCTTTGGAGCTCAGTCGGCTAATGGCTACTGAGTACCGCTTATTGATACTTATACTACACTTATGTACCCTACAGATCATGGTATGATTTCTCCCCATTGATTTGGATCTCGTGCGGAGCAGGTTTCGGACTACGGAGATTGGGGTAAGCTCTTGGCATTCAGAGTTACTGGTTTCCATCTTTTTTGTCTAGGCTAGTCTTTATTTTGCTTTCAAAGACAATCAGTACTCCTATTGTATTGGTAAAAGTCTTGCACTCTTATTTAAATTAGATACTCTACTATTGACTGATGTCAAGTCTTGGGGATGGTTCCTTGTATTATATTTTTGTTGACTTCTCTTTCTTCTCTTTTCTATTGGCTTCTTGCTTATATTTGTTATCTTTCATGCGTTATCCCAATACATATGGTCCTAGGCTAAGGGTTAGGCTTACCTATTGGTGGGGTGTAGTAAGTGACATCATGACCTGAGAAATCAAGTGGTGCCATTTTGGGTCGTAACACGTTTCAATTTTCAAAATAATAGTGAGGAATGGGCTCTGTGTCAGAAGTGGGTTTTTCTCCAAGGAGGATCCATTGTTTAAATGGAGATGTCAAAGATGAATGGTTTCGTCTATTTTGCCAATGACTTTGGATTGATTTTCTCTCTTTCAGTCAGTACTCTTCAATCGTTTCTGATTCCATTAGGTCTCCAGATGGGTGTTGGATACCATCAGGAGTTACCAGATCATATTTGTAATATCTGGAACAAGCTTCATTTCTTAGGAACTGCTCAGAGGTATATTTTCCGTCTCCTTTATATTCTATATAATCACTCACAACAATCAATTTTTTTCCAGATGTATTGTTATGGATGGAAACGAAGCGGAGGATGAACATATAACTTCAGTACATACAAAAAAGCATATAGATTTAATTAAAAGTATTAGTTCAAAGAAAAAAGAGATGAGAATAGATTGTTGGGAAGTATAATTCTGCATATTTCAATGAAAGCTCTTCAAAAGAAATCTTTATTTCTGTTGGTTTTGTGAGTGAGGTAATTAATCATGTTTACTAATCCCTCCATTTTAATTTACTTGCCCCCTGTACCAAAAATATATGTTTCCTTTTGTTTGTCGATTGAGGAAATCAAGAGAATTTTATTACTTTTTTCTCATACTACCCTTAGTATTAAATTTTTTTAAAGTCAGTCAAATTTAGATTAATATGATAAATTTGACTGACTTTTAATTTGAACTCTAAATTTGATTGCCTTTTAATTTTTTTAATACTAAGGGTAGTATGATAAATAAAATAATAAAATTCTCTTGATTTGTTAAATGGTCAAGTAAAATGAAACATAGATTTTTGGTACAGGGGCCAAGTAAAATGAAACAGAGGGAGTAGTAAACACGATTAATTACCTCAATCACAGAACCAACAGAAATATAAGTTTCTTTCGAAGAACCTTCATTGAAATATAAAGAATTATACTTCCAACAACCTCTACTCTCAACTCATTTTTTGAACTAATACTTCTAATTAAATCTATATGCTTTTTTGTATCTACCGAAGGTATATGTTCATCCTCCACTTCATTTCCATCCATAACAATACATCTGGAAAAAATGTTGATTGTTGTGAATGCTTCTATAAAAGGAAAAGTAAAAATGAAAATATACCTCTAAGCAATTCCCAAAGAATGAAGCTTGTCCTAGATAATACAAATATGATTTGGGAACTCCTGATGGTACCCATCGTCCATTCGGAGTCCTAATAAATTCAAAAGCCATTAAAGAGTACTGACTGAAAGAGAGAAAATCAATTTAAAGTGATTGGCAAAAGAGATGAAACCATTCATCTTTGACATCTCCATTTAAACAATGGGCCCTCCTTAGAGAAAAACCCATTTCTAATACAAAACCCACTCCCCACTATTGTTTTGAAAATTGAAATGTGCAACGACCCAAAATCTAAGGTTATGATGACACTAACTAACACCCTCCAGTAGGTAAGTCAACCCCATAGACCGAAACCAGAAGCAATGTTCTATCATGCGGAAAAGAAACATAAGGGAAGCAGGGAACAAAAATAAAAATAAAAGGAAGGAGAGACACCAAAGAAATAAAGGAAAGAGATAGACAACAATATAAATAAACAAAACATCCGTAAGATGTGACATCAGTAGGTAGGAGTACAAGGCAAATACAAATATGTAAAGAACTGTCTATTAGTGAAAAATAAAGACTAGTCCTAGGAAAAACATAGGGAGATTGGTAACTCAGAACTTTAGGAACTCACCTTAGTCTCCGAATCAAAAAGATGCTCCACCGAGGCATACCTCAATGGAGAGAACCCGTACTATAATGTGCAAGGTGTAGAAGCGTAGTATGAGTACCAACAAGTGCTCAGTAGGCATAGGCCGAATGACCTCCAAATATAAATCAAGCATAAATTATAGGTAAGTAAAGAAAGTACAGTACTAGTAGCTAAAGAAGAGATATCACACAATTAAAGTAAATAAAGACAAGGGAGTAGAATAAAATAAACAAGAGACCGAGACAAGGGAACTTACCTGGAGGTGCTAGCCAAACAACCTAACCACTACAAGGGTCCAATACAGAAGCCAACAAACTGGAGATACAACATCGTGGTAACCACCGCTACACCTCACAACAGTGAAGAGGCCAGTCCAACCCGGCCAAAATGAAAAGCATCAATATAGAGACAAGTCCAAACAATTTATATAGCTAACTACCAAATCGATATAAGATACACAATTATATACTCAAACAATAACCTAACCGAACCCCCATAAGTACGAAATGTACACAACAACAAACATAACCTAGCCAACCCCCCATAAGACCAGTGGGTGCAAATAGTAATCAATTATACTAGTGACCAACAATGCATATGAATGTGAGTTACGCAATAGAAACCAACGGTGCCATACAACAAAGTATACACACCTATTTAATCTCACTTGACAATCCCCAAAGACTTTTCCCAAATCATCATCATTTGAATATAACTCCTTCAAACTCTCAAAACCAATCAATCTAGAAGTCAGGGTATATATCAATGCATATCTTCTATATAAAGCAGCTGCAACATATTCACTTTGCCTTGCTTATAATTAATCACATAATGAAATGAATCAATAAATTATATCCATTTGACACGCCTTTTATTAATCGTACTTTGAATTCTAATTTTCTTCAGAGCCTCATGATTGGTCCTAATAACAAATTTCGTATGCCACAAATAATGTTGCCAATTTGCTAAAGCTCTCACTAGGCATAGAGTTCATTACCATAGGTAGAATATTGCAATTGAGCTCCTCTTAAATCTTCATTAAAGTAAGCTATGGGTTTCCCTTATTGCATCCAGACCGTACCAATGCCTACTCCACTAGCATCACACTTAATTTCAAACATCTTCTCAAAATTGGAAAATTGAAGTAAAGGAGTGGAACTAAGTTTCTCCTTTAAGATCCTAAAGGCTTCCTCTTGTTTTATACCCCAAATGAAAGGCTTATCATTCTTGATGACCTAAGTTAGAGGAGATGCTAGATATCTAAAACCCCTTACAAACCTCCCATTAGAACTTGCCAACCCATGGAAGCTTCTAAGATCACTAATGGACTTAGAGGTTGGCCAATTCCTAATAGCCTCTCTCTTCTTATTATCCACTTCAACTCCTCTTTAGCTTCAAACAAAGCCAAAGGAAAACAACATATTCAACAAAAAAAGAACAATTTTTAAAATTCACATAAAACTTTTCATTTCTCAACACATCAAAGATCAACCTCAAATGTTGCATATGATCATCAAAGCACTTTCAATAAACAAAAATATCATCAAAATAAACCACAAAAAATCAATAATGAATTATTTAATTTCATGATTCTGTAATTGCATAAAAGTGCTTGGTGCATTGGTTAACCCAAAAAGCATCACCAACCACTCATATAATCCAAATTTAGCTTTGGAAGCAATTTTTCATTCATCTCCAAATTTCATTTGAATTTGATGGTATCCGCTTCTCAAATTTATTTTAGAGAATAAGGTAGAACCACATATTTCATCTAGCATATCATCAAGTATAGGAATGAGATGTCGATATTTTACCATAAATCTATTAATGGCACGACAATCTACACAGATCCTCTATGTACCGTCCTTCTTGACTACTAGAATCATGTGCACCGCACATGGACTTAATCTTTCTCTTACCAATTCTTTTTCAAAAAGTTCCTCAACTTGTCTTTGCAAATTTTTAGTGTCTTGAGGGTTTCTCCTATAAGAAGCTTTGTTGGGTAGTTGAGAACCTGTCATAAAGTCAATTTGATGCTCTAGTCCCCTCAAAGGAGGCAATGCACTAGGCATTTCTTTCAGAAATAGATCTTCATAACCTTGCAACAAAGATGAAACAACACTTGGAAAAGATATAGCGGTTAGTTCATTATTAGAAAGCAAAGAACAACCTTTAGGTTTAATAAGTATGACTTGAGTATCATCTTTAATGTTTAGCTCTTCCATGCACTCTTGATTTTGCAAATTTATGCACATCTTTCCTTTTTCTTTGAACATTTGTTTTTCTTGCTCACCTCTTTAATTTTTTGTGATAATTCATTCTTACTTGAGCTCTCAACCTCTCTTTTTCCCTCTCTTTAGTTATCATTTTTTGCTCCCTTACACTCTTATTTTTTTCTCTCTCTCAAGTTTTCCTTTCAACTCTCCTAATTTTCTATATTCCTCTGCCACTTGAAAAGGTGAAATAGGGTTAAGAACGTGCCTTTTACCATCCTTATTAAAATGCATATTTATTAGACCTTTCATGATGTTTAGCCCCTACATCATATTCCCATGGTCTTGCCAACAATAGATGGCAAGCTTGTATTGGTGAAACATCACAAAGCACTTCATCATGGTAACATCCAATCTTAAACTTCATCAACACGTTTTTGGTCACCTTGAGTTCACCATATTCATTGAGCCATTGCAATCTATAAGCTTTTGGATGCCTTCTCATTAAAAGTTTCAATTATTACATCATAGATACACTAGCAACATTTGCACAACTTCCACTATCAACTATAAAGAAACATAATTGCTCTTGAACCCTACTCCAATTATGAAACAAGTTCTCCCTTTGATCAAGATCTTCCCCCGCTAGAGCGCTCATTCTTCTCATTACAACAAGAACAAGTTTTCCATCAACATTAATTTCTTCTCCATCTCCTTCTCCCATAAACTCATCACTACTATAATCCTCCCGTTTGATAACCACCATCATTCAATGCAATGAAGTTCTTCTATTAGGACATTAATTTTTTTTATGTCCATATACTTGACATTTAAAACACTTTATTTTAGATAGAGTTTCAAGTTTAGCTTTGTTACCTAAATTGTTGTAGTCCAGCTTTGGTTTTCCTTTATCAAAGTTGGACTTGAATTTTTGCTTTGCACCTTTGATTTGTACGAAGTAGGAGATGATTTCCTAACTTCTTTATTTTTAGCCGATGAAGAAGAAGAAGAAGAAGATTGCACTCTTGATTTGTTTTCCTTTTGATTTCCCTCCACCTTGAGTGTCATTTGATAAGCTTAATATAAAGTAGGAAGACGATTCAAATCTAACTGTTGCCTTATCTCTTTATTTAAGCCCAAGATAAATCATTCAAAAGACTCACCTCTCCATAATTGACATTAGATCGAGGCTTAGTATGCTATAGATCCTCATAATACTCTTCCATGGTCTTGCTTTCTTGTTGAATATTGTAATACTTTTTCAGTGTATTTTGTTCATAGTTTTGACCCACAAATATTTCTCTTGTTCGTCTTTCATGTCATTCCAACTTGTAACAAAATTTCTATTCACCAAAGCATCTCTTTCAATTTTCACCCACCATGTAGAAGAAAGCCCCTCAAGGTGACTTATAGCATAATTCATATTTTTAACATCACTCACATTGTTGAAAATATATTGCCTTTCAAGCTTCACTATTCAATCATGTTATTCATTTGTGTCCATGGAAGTGTAACCTTGATGTTGTTGAATTCTCGATCTTTGTCAGCATTCCTTCTATTGTATTCTTGTAAAGACCCTTGTGGTCAT
Source organism: Solanum appendiculatum (assembly GCA_018342035.1). Lineage (NCBI taxonomy): Eukaryota > Viridiplantae > Streptophyta > Magnoliopsida > Solanales > Solanaceae > Solanum > Solanum appendiculatum. The sequence continues at coordinate 779,082 of JAGDQO010000469.1, forward strand.
TTCTGTATTTTTGCCTGCTTTTACTATTTTATCCCTTTCCCTAGCTTCCTTGAAGCTTTTGTCTATTCTCGGATTGGGTGGGATGCTTCCTGAGGTGGTTGGGTTAGTTTTGAGCAAGTTTTTCCCTTCTGGAGGCTTTTGAAGTGAAAGAGTTGACTTTAGTCAACCTTTGGTGAATGTAATGTCATATAAGACTTTTGATAGTTCCATCATCTCCAGAAGGTCTATTTTGGTCTAGTAGGATGGTTGGTTCTGGTTCCGATGCCCTCATTTTTAGTTTGTTCCCTTAGGCATTTTATCTTTGAAGTTTTGGCCAAAGTTTGACTTCGGTCAATATTCTTGTTAAACGCGCTCAGATAAGAATTCCGTTAGTGCGATTAGCTCCAGAATACCATGATTTTTCTAAAACAACCTTTGGTTTGGATCTGGAGGTTTTCAAGATGAGTTTGTTGTTGTACCCTACTTTAACTCGCGTAAAATAGTGTACAACATATTGGTGATTTCTAAATTATTTAATTTAAGCTGTCACCACTTAACTATTTTTAAGGTAAATTAGGACACCTAAATTTTTAACTAAGTAATGCTAAAACTAACTTCAATTAATGGTCTACTTAACTTATGTGATTCTAGATAAGGGTTGTAGTTATCCTAAAGAAAAGAGATTAAGCATCCTTTAAGATAATTAAAAATGGTTAACAACCAAACTTAGGTTAATAAAAATACAAGATTTGATTAAAAATATGACGTAAGTGAAAATGAAAATATAACTTAAGAAGACATTACAAGTATTTTAAGAGAAGTATCATATAAAGAAATTAGTGAGGCTTCAAAAATTCACTAAGTAGATAAATAGTATATAAAAGAATACTTCTAATATAAGTTAATGAAAGCCTCGATTTGGACATTTAATTGCGAAGATTGTTTTTCATGAATTTGAGTTTATAAAATAACGAAGCAATAAGTCAAATCATCCTTTATTAGCATTGAACTTACATTGATTCAATTCGTCTAGTTTGAAGTACCAAAATATATACTAAATAAGGTGAATTGTTTGCACGTCCTAACAAAAAAATACAATAATATTTAAATTAGATACAAATTTAGTCTTAGAAAGATGAGAAAACAGTAATAAGATAACTCAAAATTTAAAAATATTATACACTTGAAGATTGAAACTCAAGCATAATAAAGTAATCATCTTTTCAAATTTTAAGAAGGGACCAAATTAATTTTAAAAACCCTAAATTTTAAATGAGATTTTTTTTAAAAAAAGTTGCAGCCATTTGTTTTCAATTGAAAGAAAATCGTCAAATGTTTTTAAAAAATGACTTGCAAGGTCTGAAGGTTTTTGAGCATAAACATGTGAAAAGTTGGTTTTAAAATAGAATGTTGATTCCTTTTATATTTTTTAAAAAAAACAAAAAAACTACCCACTGCAATTATTTATTTCTAATTAGAGGTACTTAAATCCAAACATCTATATTATGTTAGCGATTGTGAATTCAAGAACAAAAACACATTCAAATCACACAAGCAAGTTTGACATGTAAAGAAAAATTTGTAAGCAAATAAATACTGAAAAATACAAGTAGCCATGAGTAATTCCAATTGAGTACCACTTGTTTTGCTTGCTATTCGGATAATCTAAAATGTCGTAGTGACCCCATGTGCGGGTATGATGATAATGTCGAGTCTATGAGACTCTATTTTTTGGCTAGAGTCTCAAATCAAGACTCCATTTTTCTCCCAAAGTGTACATGTACAAGAATAAAATAAAGAAAAAGAATTAGACAAAACTCTATTTTGTAAGAGTGAATGCAAACCAAAGCAAATAGAAAAATATGATACACTTATTTTTTCTAAAAGAAATGGGCAGTAGTTTTGAGCTATATATAAATGACATCGTACATGAAACCGTAAATTAAAGAAACTTGAACACGGTCGGTCATGCTTTTTTTTTCTGATTAAAAGGTCATTCTTGCTAGTTCAAACATATATACATCTCGATTTCATAAAAAATTCCAACATATCATGGCTTATTATATTTAAAGAAATTGCAATTTCTAGTTAATACAAAATTCATATTGAGAGAGTAATCTTAATTAAGCCCTAACACCATTAGAGTTAGATACACAGATGGTTAACATCCGTTGAACATAGCTCTAACCCATTTCGCTATCATGCTTTTATTGAATTTTGCTTTCAGCAGCCATCCTCCCTGATGTGGCTCTTCTTTATGACATCAAACCAAATAAATACATGACTTTTTTTATATATATAAATGATTATCTATGGATAGAATGTAACTTCTGATAAAGAAAAAGATTTATGATGCTATAAGTTTAAATGCACAATTCATCATCTTGCGTTACATGAGTATATTTAATAAACCACACAAAGACGCAAAGAAGACTACATATTGACGAAAGAATAGAATATTGACACTGACCTTTTGCAAGACAGTGAACCAAGGTGAGGTTTCAGATCTACTGAACTCCGACTTTACTCACAAACAAAACAATATGATTAATCAAAAGAAGGCTCTGCCAATGTTTTTGAGATTTGGAGAGGAGATGCGGTTCCAAAACTCAATGTGAACAAAGGAGGAGTGGCGGCCAAATGTTTTAGGGTAAAAGAGTGGCTCAAAAACCTCTGAAAACGAACTTGAAAGTAACCGTTTATGGGTGAAATTAGGATTCTTGAATTGTTGAGCGGGAATTTGAATTTCATATTTTGAAATTGGTCAAAGATAACCATTAAAACTCGAACGTTGGGATTTTTGGATGTACTTGATAGTCTTCATGTGATTGACATAGCCATAGCACAAAAATAGAGTGGCAGCCTCTATCCATAGCTAAAGAACAATGGAGTTTTGTTGAAAATGGAAGGGAAGGAGAGAGAGAGGCTCCTATGGCTTGTGAGTTATGAAGGACTTGGGGGGGGGGGGGGGATAAAACCCTAAACAATCTTAAAAAAAAGGGTATTTTAGGTAATTAAATGTGGATAAAATGGGTAAAGGGATTGTGAAGAGGGCTGATGGGTTGATGTTTGGGTTGCTGTGTTTGGACCCTTGTTTTTTTAGGGTTATTTTGTAGATTTGAGCTTTTATTTAGTAGCCAAATTGTTGAAGTATTTTTTTGGGTCTTTTCATTCTTTAAATCAATTCTTTTGAACTTCTTATTTAATAACTAGTGTAATATATAATTAGTATGTAGAAAATAAAGTACTGATATTATAACTTTTCGCTAATGATTTATATTAGATTAGTAAGTATGAAATTTGAAATAAAATGACGACAGTCAATTAAAATGAAACACAAAGTGCTAGAAGTGACTTTTTAAGAAAAAGTGTATTTTATTAGTAATTCTAAAAATGTGACAACGAAAGTATAATAATGATATTAATAATGATGAGAAATGACGGCAAAAATAATGTAATATTTTGTTAACAACTTAGAAGCTCAAGAAAATGTAATGTAAAGAAAGGAAGGTCAAAATTGGGTGTCAAAAGCTATCCCTCTTTGAACGGAGACAATGAAAGAGTTTTTTGGAAAAGAAGTTGACGTAGTAGCCAATTTTGTACCGGCCATCAGCGTTTAAATGAAGTTTATTAAAATATGGTGAAAACTTTATGTAAAAATTCCTACATATCCCGAACTGTGGGACGTTGGTTGAGTAGAATTCGAGAGTAGATCATTGACCATTTTTAGTCTGTTTGACTCTCCAACAAATTGCCCCAGTTCACTATTAGATAAAGTTTCAAGTTGCATTATGTCTCGTGTTGTTGCACGTGGATTATGCTTCCTGCTAAGTGTAACATACTTAGTAGAAGTGTTAGTAAAAAAGGCATATATACATAACTCAATTTTCAAGAAATTTTAAAAATAATATGTAGTGCTCCTATATATGTTTTAAAAATAAATAAACAATTAAGGCTTTGTGAGACGTCTCATTAAAGACAAATGAGCTTTTCAAGATATTTTAAAGATATCATGCAGTGCTAATATTTATATTTTAAAATAAATAAATAATTAAGGCATTGTGAGATGTCTCATGAAAGACATATGGTTAAAATGTCTTATTAGAGTGCAGACTAACCCAACTTGTCCTATTTGAGGGCGGACGGACCCGATTGTTCTACTTTAGGGTGAATAAGCCGAATGCATTCTATTTTAGGGTGGATGAACCCAATGCATTCTATTTTAGGGCAGATCGACTCAATGTATCCTAGCTGAGGGTGGATGAACCCAATATGTCTTATTTTAGAGTGGACGAACTCATTATCTCCTATTCAAGGGTGGACAAATGTCACGACCCAATTTCTCAGGTCATGATACCACCTACTATACACCACTAGCAGGTAATCCTAACCCTTAGCTCTGAGCCATATGCAGCGGACTACCAAGTGGAAGTCAACAACAAGAAGTAAAAAGCTTTAAAAAGGCGAAGAAACGAGTGATCAACAGATTTACAATACTAGGAACCATCCTAAGACTTGACATTAGTCAGTAATTGAGCATCTAATAAAAAATAAGAATACAAGACTTTTACAAATACAACATAAGTACAGGCTGTCTCTGAATACAATGTAAAGGCTAAGCCTAGACAAAACAAACGGAAACCGGTAACTCTGAATGATAGGAGCTCACCCTACTCTCCGAAACTCCAAGCTACTCCGCACGACTCAAAATCAACGGCGATGACTCAAACTGTGATCTGCATGGGGCAGAAGTATAGTACAACTACCAAACACGGTACAAAGTAAGCATCGGCCGACTGATCTCAAACGATAACACAACATAAACAACAAGTAATAAGGAGAGCGTAGCACAAAAAACTAAACAGGAGATACTAAATAAGCAAGCCACAAACAACATAAATAGGATATAAGGGGTACGAAGCCGAGTCAAGAACGTACCTGGACAACAAGCCAATAACCTTCTTGCAAGCAACTAAGAAACCAAGTCAACTACCCAGGGTCATGAGGACCCACAACCACAATTTTGAAGTCCAAGTCTATCAGCTAACAAGAAAACAAGAATACAGAACTAAAATATAGTCAAACAATAACTTAACCAGACCCACATAAGCCTAGAAGGTACATAAATCAAACATAACCCAATCGACCCCCATAAATCAAAGGGTGCAACTAACAAACAAGTATATAAGTGACACGCGATGCATATTAATGCAAGGTGAGGAGCAGAACCATCAATGACCATCTGAAACCATTAATCACAAGCAATCCCATAAAGGGGCCGCCCAGCCAGATAGTAAACTCCAAGGGGTGTAAGCTGCCTAGCTAGCAAGAGTAAACCCGGGAGAGGAAATATAACAAATCCAGGCTGCCCTTCCAGGCAGTAAACTCCCTGGGTGTAAGCTACCTAGCTAGAAAAAGTAAACCCGGGGGCATAAGTATAACAAAAGCATGCAAGAAAATGCGTCAACACATCGGATAGTCAAGTACAACTGAGCACATCCCAGATGCCTCAATATCTCAAGTAGGAAAGGAGCACTTTCCTGACGCCTCGTAATCTCAAAAACCAGTAAATCAAGTGATCTACGTGGTATGACTCCCGTTAAAACTAGTTTAGAATAAAAGCTGAGTAAAACAATATCTCATCATGAAAAGTAACTATGCCTATGCATGAGCCAGGATCGTCCCACAAAATCAGTGAGAATGAACAAACAATGTAATACATGCAATAACCAATATTCAAACAAGTCACTCAAGTCGAATAACCATACAACCAACCAAACCATGCTATGAAATAGTAGAATACTAACCCGGGATCCAACTGGTCTTCGCACACCCCCTCAGGCCAAACAATATAATCATAAGCTAAATAAGCATAAAACAGGCCTACTGCTAAACAACAAGCGAAGGGATCAAACAGATCTTTCAAATCAATAAAGGGGGAGCAACTCAAGGGATGGTGCCCTACCCTAATCATACTACTCCAGTCCATGACTGAATAGAGCTAGGACCAACCCACAGTTACGATGAGCAACCAAGGTCACAAGCACAATACAAGGATAACAGCCTAATACAAGCCCTATATGGAGAAAATCATAACTACGAGAGCGATAAAACACAACCTAGATCTTATAAGGTCCAATCTAGTCTAAGGCCACAATGTAACAATCCTAACAAGGGTAAGCAAGATCATCTACACCACAACCAAAGCTACAAGCCAAAACTAAGGATCCCAACACCCACAATAAGACCAAGGCTCCTCCGGAGTCAAGAAAATACTGAATGCACGGGAATTCAAAAATCACAGGAAATCTATACTAAGCATTATCTAAGAAGCCCAATCAAGAAAGTAGACCGAAGCCTACCTTAAAGCTGATCATGAACGCTCCGAATCCATCACACACGAGCTACCTCCTTCTGAAATGCTTCTGAACACCACCACACTATCAAATTATCAATCACAACGTCTATACAGATGTTTAGATACTAAATTCGCAATCATTGGAAATGGATCCAAATTTGAGTCAGAATGGTCATATGGGACCCTCACTGGAAATCCAGAAATTGACTCCGTCAAAAGGTCCTAAATGAATAACCGAGCTTGTTCCTTGAAACGAGGCTCAATTCCCTTCTTGAAACAACCCGAATAACCACATGCAATTAAAACATAAAATTAAAGAAGATAGATAGCCCCTTTGGGGTGAGAATTACCTCAAACCGGTGCTTTCTGCACTCCCACAAACTCTCCAATTCGCAGCCATGAATCACCCAAAATGGAGCTTTCTAGCTCAAGATATCGAAGTTTGAATATACAGGTGAATTCTGAAAAATGGGAAGAAAAAATTATAAAGTTTCAGCAATGACAGCGAAAGTGAACATCATGAAAGCGATGCCTTCATCGTGAAAGTGACCAGCCCAAGAGGCTCTTGTTTGGGAAAGTGAATATTTGGGCAGCGAAAGTGAACATCGCGAAAGCGATGCAAAGGTTGCGAAAGTGGCCAAGCCCAAGAGACTCCTATTCGTGAAAGCTCACGTCCAGGCCGCAAAAGCGAACATCGTGAAAGAGATGGCCGGGACGCGAAAGCAAACACACCAGCAGTTTGGAGAAAAATACTCCAAACTTCAAATGGACAACTGAAATTCATTCGGAACCCTATGAACGCAAATGAACTATGCTATCCTACCAAATTCGACATTCCAAATACAACGGAATCATTGAAACTTCCATCTGAGGTCAGTTTGATGAAAAATGGGTCCCACACCCAAGTTTCATTTTAAGGTAAACTCCTCAAGAAGTTTTAAAATGACGCTGGAAGCCTCAAGTACCGCACAAAAGGTTGTTCTAGACCAAACTCGACATTCTGGAGCTAACTGCACTAATGAAATTTGCATTTGAGCACATTTACCAAGAATGTTGATCGAAGTGAAACTTTGGCTTAAGCTTCCAAGTTAAATCACCTAATGGAAAAAAATCACACCGAAAGTCTCAGAGCCCGAACCAACCATTCCACTAGCCTTAAATTGCCCTTCCAGAGCTACTGGAACCGTTAGCATTGCATTCCGAGGCCGTCAACCATTCAAGTTTCAAAGTCTTAAAAATACTGAAATATGCATAAAAGTGAAATGAACAACCAATGAATGAACTGTCAATCCCATCAAGTCATAACTAACTTGGGGTTGCTACAGGAAAGCTCTAAACGCTGAAAAGATAAGAAAGCGAAGGAAATGTCCTGGAGGGTCATTGCAATATCCAATGCTAAAAGGACTTTCATCTACAAAAGTAGAAGGATAGCCACAACCTGAAGGAATTAAAAGACGAGGATACCATATTGTCATACTCTTCTAGACCCTTAAACACCCTCTCGAATCAAACTACGCCACCACACAATTCAGGCTAAGAGGAAAATCCTCAAGCTCATTTCAAAACTCTAAAAACTCCTTCAAATCAAATTTGGGCTCCAACTCTCATCCAACAGAACTTAACTTGCCTGAAAGTACCAGATACATCTAAGAAGACAAACATCATACCAAAACCATAGAATTGAGCCAACACAAAACCATGGCAGATGCAATGCAACACACAAATCGAAATGCTTACCTTATGCTCCACATCTAACATCTTCTAACCATCAAGAGCGTCCTGTCGGTCCTTAGCTATCCTGAAAATCTCGAGCACCATCTGAAACCTACTTTATCGGCCATACAATACAAACCTTAGAAGAAACAACATGCTCCACTTGAACATCAAGGAATGACAACTTCCAAACCAAGGAACTCAGCCCAAGGCAAATCCCAAAATCAACTCCTGGCTCTTAAAAACCAACAAGCCCAGCTGAAACACAATCTCCTAAAGCTAACAACTATAATCAAAGGATGACCATCCTGGAAATATCAAGGATGCACTAAGCTTGGCTATAATGTCCTACTCCAAGAAAAGGGGCTTTTGAAAAAATTGACACCATGAGCCCATAGGATACTATGCCATCGTAAATTTGAACCAACCACCGCAATATGAAGGAAACCAAACTGACAAGTGGTGTATCAACATAGTCAACTGGCCGGTAGTGGCCCAAGAACACCTTCTCCCACCAAGAATCAAGAAAGCTTCCAAGCATGATAAAAGCAAATGACCATCCTGAACAAGAACCAACTCATAGATTCCATGATTACTTTGACCCCATTAAGAAGATGAACCTTCTTAGCAAATTTCTATTTTCCAACATAGCTATGTCCTAAAGCAACTGACAAACACCATCGTTCCAACTCTAAATTACACACCGGCCTCGAGAGCTATCAACACAATAACAATCAAGGCATAACAGGGAATCGCACCTCTAAATTCTAGCTAGCCATGACCAAACTACAAGACCACAAGAAAGGGAAAATTCAAAAAGGGGCCAAATGAGTGAAAACACAACTCCACAATCGAGAACATACTATGGCAAAGGGAGAAAGCAACCAAAAGGACTACCATAACTGAAGAAGGGCATCTACCAAACACACAACACTGAAAATTAACAATCTCCCAACTACTACTCAAAAAGGATGAAAACGCAACTAAGCCAACCCCCCTAAGACAACTAGGTCCTACAACACATAAAACTTAAATCGGACAAAGCTCATATAGCCACCTATCAAACAAGGATCGACATCACAACAAAAACACACAACAAGGGTGGAGAAAAGGGAAACCAACAATCCCAAGGCCAGAACCACAATAGGACTATCAAGGAAAGGGCACGGGGAGTTACTCAACCACTTATCCCAATCGAAGCAACACAGCCTAGTCGATTCACTACTAAAAGATATCAACTACATGAGGCAAAACACATTCACAAACCTCAAGTCAAGCTGCCATAATAGGCCAGCGATAGATAATAACCCAAATAAACACAAATGGGTATGAAAACCCCTAATCACAAAAAATAAGAACTAAAGGGATAAAACCACAAAATCCCATCCAAAGAAGTATTACTTGAAGCCTCGACATCTAGTCAGCCTATAGAAACATAGGATAGATCATGCCCAACCTCAACCTGAGCACCTGAACTAGTACCGGCAACACCAAAGGCATGACCTTTGACAAAAACTGCCGACAACCCACGAGACTGATCAAGCTGAACACCTCTAATCGTGGTCCTATGCCGAGGATAATCTTTAACTGATGGCCAAGCTCCCCAAAGGTACGACAAGGTCTGACCACACTAGCTTGGGGAATATCATATGTCTATAATGCATGGAAAAGCAAAGCCCACTTGGGGCACTCTCTAGACCAGTGGTCAATCCATTTACAATCAAAACAACCAATATAGTGTGAAGCTCAGCGTGAAGAATGGGATGACCTGCCCTGGCTACCACTGCCAAACTCAAAACCACCCCTAGAAAACTGCATTGGGGCCTTGTGATAATCTCTAAAGTAACGACTTACCTCGCCACTCTTATAACAACCATCAACAAGAGCTACCTGCTCTGAAGACCTAACAGGAGTAACGTGAGACCCAACACCTAAAGGTCTAGAATGACCACCATGAGAAGTCTAGCATAAACTCTGCCTTTCGTAGACATCACGACCTACCTCAGAACCCCCCGGGACTTGAGACACTGCCTCTATTGGCTTGATAGGTCGGGATGGAAGATGACCCTCATTGAACTAGTACCACCTTGAAGTGGAATGCTCTCACCGCTGCACTGATGGCGTGGCCTCTTACCATTATCTTTGTAAGTCTCAAGGCACGCCAGCTCTACATGCCTCACATGACTCACAACCTGTGGAAAGGTAGACCTCACTGATATGAGATGCTCTGACACCAATCTGAGTGTCAAGGCCAACCCTCCAATGAACCCCTGACTCACCTCCAAATCTGAAGAAAACAATGTGGGGCTATATCTAGCCCACTCTAGAAATCCCAGCACATAGTAAGAAATTAAATAAGAACTGTGCTGGGGACCAGTCAGAGTTGAAATTAGAAACGGAGAATGAACCATGCTAGGGGCCAGTCAACCCAACTCTGCTATGAGAATCACCCACTACACCAAGAACGGTACCTACCTGAGATGTACCCTCGAAGAACTTCGTACCTCCTAACATTAAATCTCGAGGAACCAAGGTAGTCAATGACCCAATCAATGTTGGGATACCACTAAACTCTTTGAGTGTTGAAGAATGCCTCCGACCTCAAGGTCCATGTCCAAGTAAGGCTCTCTAGCTCGATCGCATGCTAAAACTCTAGTGAAATATGCTGATGGTCCATCCACGTCCATCAAATTCTTTGTCCTATCCATCTATGAGAGAGTAGATTCCAAGAAAGCAGTTTTAGAGATTACTAGAAGCCAAAGCACAGGATAAAGGGTAAAAAATAGAATTTCCTAGAAAGCTTCATAGCCTCCCGAATATATGATATGGACGTCTCCGCACCGATTTACAGGACTTTACTAAGAATTTGCCCTCATACAAATAATGCCGATCAACCTAGAGCTCTAATACCAAACTGTCATGACCCAATTTTTCTAGTCATGATGGAACCTATAATACCCCCACCAATTGTTTAGCCTAACCCTTAGCCTAGAGACTTAAGCAATGGAATACCAAGTGGAAGTCAATAACAACAAGTAAAAAGCTTAAAACAAGGTGAAGAAATGGGTGATCAATAGAATTACAATACAAGAAACCATAATAAGATCTGACATCAGTCAGTAATCGAGCATCTAATTCAAAATAAGAATACAAGGCTTTTACAAATACAACATAAGTACGGGTTGTCTCTGATTATAATGTAAATGACTAAGCCTAGCCAAAACAGATGGAAATCAGTAACTTCGAATGCCAGGATCTCACCCTAGTCTCTGAAACTCCAAGTTGCTCCACACAACTCCAAATTAGCAACAATAACTCAAACTGTGATCGGTGGAGGGCAGAAGTGTAGTATGAGTAACAAACAAGGTACTCAGTAGGCATCGGCTAACTGGGCTCAAAAGATAACACAAACATAAATAGAAAGTAATAAGGAGAGCATAGCACAAAAAATAAACAAGAGATACTAAGTAAGCAAGCATCAAAGAACAAAAACAAGATACAAGAGGTAAGAAGTTAAGTCAAGAACGTACCTGGACTGCAAGCCAAACAACCTACTCACAAGCAACTAAGATACCAAGTCAACTACCAAGGGTCAGGAGGACCCACAACCACAATTCTAAAGTCCAAGCCTTTCATCTAACAGAAAAATAAGAATAGAGAACATAATATAGTAAAATAATAACCTAATCAGACCCCATAAGCCCAGAAGGAATAGACAACAAACATAACCCAACCGAACCCCATAAACTAGAGGGTGAAATCAATAAACATGTATATTGGTGATGAGCGATACATATGAATGTAGGGTGAGTAGTAGAACCATCAGTGACCATCCGAAACATTTAAACTCAAGCAATCATATAAAGGGGCCGCCCAGCCAGAGAGTACACTAATAGAGGTATAAGCCACCCACCTAGCAAGTGTAAACCTGGGGACATAAATATAACAAATCAAGGCCACCCAGCGAGACAATAAACTCCCAAGGGTATAAGCCGCCCATATATCAAGAGTAAACCTGGGGGCGTAAGTATAACAAAAGCATGCAAGAAAGGGCATCCACGCGTCGTGTAGTCATGTAAAAGTGAGCACATCCCAGAATTCTCTAATACCTTAAGTAGGAAAGGAGTATGTCCCTAACGCATCGTAAGTTCAAAAACCATTAAATCAGGTAATCTAGGTAGTATGAGTCCTGTTAAAACAAGTTTAGAATAAAAGCTAAGTAAGATAGTATCTCATCATGAATGGTAACTATGCCAATGATTAAGCCGAGATCGTACCATAAAATCCTTGAGAATGAACAAACAATGTAATGCATACCATCACCAGCATTCAAACAATGCACTCAAGTTGAATAACCATACAGCCAACCAAATAGCATTATCAAAGTAGAGAGTACTAATCTAGGATCCAACTGGTCCTCCCATACGGTCTCGGGTTCAACAGTATAATCATAAGCTAAATAAAGTTAAAACATGCCTATCACTAAACAACAAGCGAAGGGATCAAGAAGAGCTTTAAAATAAATAAAAGGGGAGCAACTCAAAAGACGATGCGCTACCCCAATCATATTGCTTCAGTCCATGAATGAGCACAACTATGACCAACCCATGACTACGACAAGCAACCAATGTCACAAGCACCAACACAAGGAAAATGGCCCAATACAAGCCCTATAGGAAGCAAACCATATCTATGAGGGCGATAAAAAACACCTAGAGCATCTAAGGTCCAACCTAGTCTAAGGCCACATATAACAATCCTAACAAGGGTAAGCCAGATCATCTACACCACAAGCGAAGCTACAAGTCTAAACTAAGGATCCCAACACCTACAATAAGCCTAAGGTCTCTACGGAGTCAAGAAAAGATGGAATAAACAAAAGGAGGGCTAATACCCGGCAAATACAATCCAAAATCAGAGGAAATCTATACTAAGCCTTATCTAAGGAGCCCAATCATGATATTAGATCAAAGGCTACCTCAAAGCCGATCACGAGTGCTCTGAATCCATTTCACGTGAGCTATCTGCTTCTAAAACACCTCCGAACACTGCCATACTATCAAATTATCGATCAGAACATCATTATGGACATTTAGACACTAAATTCACAATAATAAGAAATAGGCCCAAAATTGAGTCAAAATAGAAATGTGAGACCCGTGTCGAGAATCCCAAAATTTTCTCTGTTAAAAAGTTTTGAATGACTAACCGAGCTTTTGCCCCAAAACGAGGCTCAATTTTATGCCCGAAACAGCCCGAACAACCACATCTAATTAAAACACCAACTAAAAAAGACAAGCAGCCCATTCAAGCTAAGAATTACCTCAAACTGATGCTTTACGCACTCCCACAACCCTCTAACATGTAGTCACGCCAATTTCGAATGAAACGCAACTTGGATCACCCAAAATGGACCTTCCTATCTCGAGATATTGAAGTTTGAATATAAGAGTGAATCCTGAAAAATGGGAAAAAAGGAAATATAAAGCTTCAACAATGACCGTGAAAGTGAACATCTAGGCTGCTAAAGCGACCAACCCAAGAGGCTCTTGTTCATGAAAGAGAATACCGGGGCTGTGAAAGTGATTCCCAAGTCGCGAAAGTGACCAAGCCCAAGAGGCTCCTGTTCTTGAAAGCGAACATTTGGGCCGCAAAAGCGAATATCGCAAAAGTGATGCATGGGTCGCAAAAGCGAACACACCAGCACTGCTGCATCAATAGTTTGGAGCAAAATACTCCAAACTTTGAATGGATACCCGAAATTCATTAGGAACCCCGTGAACGCAAACAAACTATGCTACTACAAAATTTGACATTCAAGACTCAACAAAATTATCAAAACTTCCACTCGAGGTCGTCTTGATGAAAAGTGAATCCCACACCCATGTTTTGTTTTAAGCTAAACTCCACAAGAAGTCTCAAAATGAGACCGAAAGCCTCGGGAATCACAAAAAAACTAGTTCTAGACAAAACTTGACATTCAAGAGCTAACAACATTGACAAAATTCTGATATGTGCATGTTTACCAAGAATGTTTACCGAAGTCAAACTTTGGGTTATGGTTAATGCACCTACTAGCACAAACTCACACCGAAAGTCTTGAGGCTCGAATCAACCATACTCCTAGTCTGAAATGGCCCTTTTAAAGCTGATGGAACTATTAGAATGCATTTTGAAGCCGTCTTCTAGAATTTTTGACCAAAGTCAAACATTGAAGTTTCAAAGGCTCTAAAACATAGAAACTTGCATAAAACTGAAAAGAATGACCACCCCGACAAGCGAACTACCAGTCCCAGCAAGTCATAAATGACTTGGGGTCTCTACAAAAAATGAAGGAAAAGACCTGAAGGGTCATTACAACTAACCTAATCTGTCATATTTTAGGGTGGACCAACCCAATATGTCCTATTTTAGGTGGACGAACTCAATGTGTCCTATTTTAGGGTGGATGAACCCAATATATCCTATTTGAGGATGGACTAACCATATATGTCTTATTTTAGGGTGGACTAACATGATATATCCTATTTTAGGATGGATTAACCCGATATATCCTATTTTAGGGTGGAAGAACACGTTATGTTTCTAACTTACAAACATAAAAATTTATGCAGTGCAATGAGCTTGGTGCCATTTGTTTGCAGTAGAGAACATGGATAATCTAGTATGGAGAGTCTGTTGTAGTGTGATGAGTCAGAAAGTTTGACTCATTTAGGGCTTGTTTTCCATTGATTTAGTTCCCCAATGCCTATTTTATGCACAAAACTTATGTTAAATTGTTTATGTGCAGTCAGGGAAGCTTGGGAGCAAGGCAAGGGCATTATGTTGGAAAAAGAAGTAAAAAGCTAGAAAACTTGAAGAAAAGGAGGCTGAAGCTCGTAGAATGCCACTCGGTGACTCGTCGAGTGAACCTGCAGCTCACCTAAATTCCCAGTGAGCCACCTAAGGAAACATGCCAACTCGGCTAGCCTAGGAGTAACCGGCGACTCGCGGATCAGAAAGGCAAGCTCGACTCTGATCACCCATAGTAACACTATAAAAGGGTGTTGAAATCAAGCTAAAAAAGATGAGAAGGATCCATTAGGCGATTTGCCAAAGGGTTCGGCGAGCCTGACTTACCTCGCCGACTTGACGCACGTGCTGACAAGTGTAAAATTTCTGTGAAAGTATAAATTGATTTTTGAAAAAGAGGGAAGGCATCAGTGAAGGGAGTCTAAGCTGAACTTTTACTTTTTGAATACTTTACAAACATTCTTGTGTGGTTTTTGGATTGAAGACTTTGGGCTTAAGTTTAATTTGTAGTATTTGATCTTAAAAGACTTTGTTCATCAATGGAGAATCTCTTTGGTAACAATTTCTTCCTTTTTACTATGAGTAGCTAAAACTCAAACTCTTTAGGGGTGTTAATATGTGATCAATTATCTATTTAGCTTATGGGTATCGCTAATTTCTAAATTTAATGTTGAATTGAAATGGGTTCAGTTGTAAATTCATGTTTTCAATTATAATCTTAAGTTACAAATTCAGATTTAGCCTAGATCTCTACGTTTGCTTGCAAAAGATGCATTAGAGTGGAATTTGCGATTGATAATTGTTTGAGACTACTGTCTTTGCGTCCTAGCTTGTAAAAGTGGGTTGAATTAAGGAATTAGATTGTTTTGTAATGTTATGATTGTTGAGGTTCGCAAGAACTCACTTGATACAGGATGGCTGATTGAAAATATAGCTATTATAGCCTAAATCTATCCTACCCATTAAGATTTAACAACTTGAAGCAATTGGTGATTACCCATTAGTGAAATTGGTGATTGATCACTCACACACACTCCTAAGGTCCCATCTCTAATTGTCAAAACCCCGTGTTGCTTGTCCGTTACAATTGGTTACTAAATTCTCTCATTATTGATAATTAAAATTCAAAGATTTACATTATGTTTCATTTTTTTCATTTTTACCTACAAAAGATTAGATCACTATAGTACTTCGTAGTCGAATTTTTTACTAGAACACTCCTCGTGGGATTGACCCCAACTCATTGTTGGGTTTATACTTGCTAGCGACCATCTACACCTTGAATTGTTATAGGTGTAGCTGAGTGTTATCATAGTGCCTTTGCAGTATTTAATATCCATGGTGTAGTGCATTTTGTAGTAGCGAACATTAGTGGTGCAGTACTTTGCAGTAGTGCATATAGTGCCCATAGTTTAGGAGGTTCAACTTCGATAAAGATTTTCTGCATATAAAATCATGTGCTCAAAGAAAAATTATGTATTTCAAATTTGATAATTGTTAATGTTGCACAATCTGAACCTTGCAAATTCTTGGCTTGATGTTGATTGTTTTGGTGTTATTGTTCAAGGATAACTAAAATTAGCCTCTGCATTACTTATAGAAAAAATGTTAGTATAAAAGAAAATTATTGCCTTGCATTGAGCCATGAAGCTTTGGTTTTGAATCTGTATTTCTTGTTGCTATGGCCTTGAAGCAATTTGATGATCCAAATATTGCTTGTGATCCCAACTTCTACCTTTTTCAAAAAATTAAAGGTCATCTACAAAGTTGTCCTAGTCTTGCTCTTGGGGAAACTAGAAGTTTTATTTTAGTGTCATGACCCGATTTCTCGAGTCATGATGGCACCTACTATAACCCTCCAATAGGTAAGTCAACCCATTACCTAAAACAACAAGTAATGGATATAAGGGTGGAACATTGTGGAAGCAGTAAATTAACAACAGAAATAGAAGAATAGGTTGAAGAAAACCAAAAAATATACAATAGATCCCTCATAGAACCTAGAAGTCACAAGTACAGAGTTGTTTAAACAAAAGAGTACAAGTTCCAAAAGTGGACCCAAAATACAAAGCTTGTCTCAAAACGCAAAAGACTAGCTATACAAAATACAAAAGGAGACAGGTAAGTCTAGGATGCTAGATTCTCACCCTCACCTCCGATTAGCTATAACAAGCTCGAATGATCACCGCTAATAATTGGTGCTCGGACCTGCATCACACAACAGATGCATAGTATAGCATGAGTACCAAAATAACAAGTACTCAGTAGGCATAATAGGCCGACTAAGCAAGAAAGGTAAAGACAATATGAAAAGATAGAATTTAGACACAAATCGAGGTCAAAGTGAGATAAAGAAAAAAGCACACAAGCATACCAGAATACAAAGAACTAAGTGCAGCTAAACTAAACCTAAGTGGACCCCATGTTCCCAGAAGGTACACTCATGCATAAGTTTAAGTAAAAAACCACGATGGACCCCCATAAACCTGATAGGTACACATAATAGCTAAAACTACCAAGAATAAAGTACGCTGAGTCCAGATCTAAGAAGCGTAAGCCGGACCTCTAACCACAAGTAACCAATAAGGGCTGCCTAACTAAAGAGTAAACTCCCATGGGCATGTCGACTCCGAAAAGGATAAAACCAGATTATTATTCTGTGAATAAGCGACCACCCTTCTAAAAAGTACAGAGCCCAGACCTTTCACCACAGATGAAACTCCTAGAGGTGTGTTGACTCTGAAGAGGATAAGAACAGACCTCTAATATGTGAATAAAGGGCTGCCCAATCCAGGAGTAGACTCCCGGGGTCGTCAAACCGTCGAAGGATTTCATATCAACCATCATCAATACCAATATGGAACGATGTCAACTCCTAAGTAATCAATACAACAGTCCAAGCTCGAACCAATTCCAATCTCATATCCCTCAGTGAAGCCCGAAACCTCAAATATCGTACCTGGGGCCATAGAAAGAGGGAGAATAGATAGAAGGTCGTCAAATCTAGGTTAACACCTAAAATAAGGCTCATTCAATCAGACTCAAGCCTGCTACACTAGTCTAAAAAGAGCTAAGCAGTCCGTATCAACGTCGGAGTAGAAAAAAGGCCTAAAGGCTCTAAATATTTTGAGTCTATGGCAAGCACTAGTTTAAGCGTATTCTCAAACATACAACAACAACAACAAAAACGTCTAACCATAAGGTAAGCATGATCACATAACCCAACTAGCATGCTTCCTATGTAAAAATTATCGAATAAAGCTTAAAATATGGTTTCTAAGTAATGTAGCATAATGTAGCATAATCAAGTAGGTTCTCACCCCCAATTCACTGAAATCAATATGAATTTACACATTAAAGCTCAATCTAAAGTAAGGAAAGCTGCCTACCTTTAGGCAAACCGCGTGCGCTCCAAATCACCTTTCTGGAGCTTTTCCTTTCTGTACTGTCTCAGAATGCTGCCACACTATAAAAATAGAATTACAACATTAATATAACACCTCAGATTCAAAAATAAGAAATTTCTGGTTTTTAAGTCTGGTGCCAGTACCAACGGAAGCCATCTATGGACTGTAGGTTGACTTACGGGCCGTAGGTGGGAACCGTAGATTGCAAGGTAAATATTTTCAAAATGTCAAGTTTCAAGATCCCATTGACAGTTCGCCAGGACGGACCGTCATTCCATGAACGAGTCGTAGGTAGGTCTCATAGGTCCCTCCAGAATTGGTGAAATTTTAAAGGTTCAAGGTTGGACTGACGGTTGGTATGTACGATCCGTCAATGGACCTACGGACCGTACATGGATTTCCATCGTTTGAAGGTCCAAAGAAACAGTTCTTGAAGCTTTCTATGGTTGGAAAGGATGGTTCGTGGTTGGACCTACGAACCGTAGGTCGAGATCCGGCAGTTATTTTTAAAGGCTTTTTGGTCTTTTCCCTAATTAACCTATTCCTAATCTAGGTCGGTTAAGCTCTAATCCTAAGCCCTATATAAGCGCTCTACGCCTAATTCTACCCTTTTCTAATCACTTTCAACTTCCTCCAAAATCTTTCCCCAAATATTTCTCTCTCTAGAAGATTGAAGAAGAAGAAGAAAGTCATAGGGTTTTCATTCAAGTCTTCTAAGTTCACCATTGATTTCAAGCTTTTGACATCAAGGTATGATAGCTTTCACCTATGGAGTCCTTTCCTCCATAGGGTTCCTAAATTCTCCAATTTGCAAAGCTAGAATTCTCCTATTGAAATTAAGTTTTTCTTCTACTTCATGGGTTATTCCCAATTATGATTTAATTAATTAAATTGAGGTTTTTTATTTATGAATTGAGTTAATTCAATGATTTTAAGATGAAATTATATGAGCCCATGCATGATTTATGGTTTTCAAGCTATGATTCTATGATGAAGTTTATGAATGATCAAAAGATTAATTTTATGAAGCTATGCATGTTCAATTTATGAAATTATGATGATTTAAGATTTACTTTGAAAAGTGAAGCATAAATGTTGTTGTTATTGGGTTGTGAAAGGGTTTCTTACATACTACTCAAAATATGATTTGTGAACGGACTTGTCTCACATGAAGGATTCTTAAGGGTTGAAAGGTTTTCTCAACTAAACTTTGAATCAAAGATTAAGGAGCTATTCTAATGAAGGGACAAGAGGCGATTACCCATGCTCCCTAATAATGATAAGATAAGCTATGAATTATGATTAATCCATGGGAATTATGCTTAGCACCGAATGGATATTGAGATGGAAGCTCTCCAGTTAGTAGAGGCAGGGTTTCTAGTAGCAATCTATTTATATCATAACTATGTGCCACCATAGGTTTGTCTTAGATAGACATTAGCTAGTGGATCCACCTAAGCTAGAAACTATGGTTCTTACCTTGGCAAGTAAGGACACCTCTTTTCGGTGTGGGGTAGACACCGGATTCTATGTTATAGCTCACATGGTTTATGTCGGTTAAGGCTCACTTCCCACAATAATGAACTAAGTTTACTTTCCAAAGGCTTTAAGCATATGTTGTTTTAAGATGATTTCCTTGCATTGACTATGACTCTTTACTTCACATTTTCTATCATGTCATCGTATGATTTAACTTGGTCATTATATCTTATGTATAGTCCTTTTTGCATGATTTTGTAACCTTATGCATAGTTATCATACATGGTACATTCTTGTACTAACGCATACTCTTGCCTACATTTTCTTATAACTGTACGATCCAGCCTATCTCCATCCACCCGTGGCTAGTCATTGCATTTGAGAGTTAAAGATTTGGTGAGTCCTCATATGTTCGGGGGCATAACGACATTTACCCTTTTATGTCATTTTACTTTTAAAACTTGTATGGGTTACGTCCCACATCCTTTCTATTCATGTATTAGATGGCTTGAGACAAATGTTTAGATTTCCGCTACTTTGTTATAAAATTTCTTCAAACTTCTTACTTACTATTATCTTATATTATGCATGCTAAGTGGCTTGTACGGGGCCTTTCGGGGTCTTGTACGCCTTGTCACATCTAGGGGGTACTTTAGGTCGTGACAGTTAACATGATCATTTAGACACTAAAATCACTTAAAACAGAAACGGATCAATTTTGGAGTCAAAAGAGGAATCGTGGGACCTACACAGGAATTTCTAGAAACTACTTGGTCAAAAGGTCTAATTCTATACCCCGAACTTGTGTTCCAAAATGAGACACAATTTGTGGCTCAGAACAACTAAAATAGATCATGCAATAAAGTTCACCATTAAGGAACAAAGGTTAAGCTAACGAAGCTCGAAGACAAGGTAATTTACCTCCAACGATGCTTCCCCGACACTTCCCAATCTCTCAACCATGTATCCTTAAGCTCCACGAACACACCCAACTCTGAATCACTAAATTTGGAGCCTTATCAGAGGAGAAATCGCAATTTGAAGTTATGAACCCCTTGTTGACCGGGTTTGGCCTTTCCAATAAAGATCAGACCAATTAACCCTTCACGAATGTGGCCATAGGGGCTCGCAAACGTGGAGACTCGGCAAAATTTCCCCTTGTCGTGAAGAGCCCACAAATGTAAAGGCAAGAGAAATAGGGGGCCCGCAAACGAGGTAAGGTCCCTACAAACGTGAAGAGAAGGGGGCCTAACCCTTTGCAAATGTAGCATGGGCCCCACGAACGCGGTGACCAGATCCTCTATTATCCATGAACGTGACCCAATGCTTGTGAACGTGAAGGGCAATTTTGTCCTGCAGCTGCTGCATATTAGCTGGTTTTGGCAACTTTAAAAACTCCAATGGGGTATTCAGAATTCATTCGGAACCCTATGCATAAAAACGATGTATGCAATCCAATAAAATTTGATATTCAGGACTCAATGGAGAAGTTAAAACTGTCATCCGAAGTCGTCTTGAAAAAAACTGTGTCCCACACCCAAACTCCATTTTTAGACAAAATCCACAAGGGGGCTCTAAATTAACCCGGAAACCTTGGGATCTGCATGAAGGGTTGTTCTAGACCAAATTCGATATTTTAGAGCTAATCGCACTGATAGAATTCTCATCCGGGCATGTTTACCAAGAATGTTGACCAAGGTGAAACTTGGTTCAAAACTTAGAAGCTAAAATGCCTAATCACACAAACGCATACCAAAAGCCTCGTAAGCCATGCCGACCATGCCACTAGACTAAAATGATCCTTCTGGAGTTGATGGAACCGTCAGAATTGGATTATGAGGTTGACTTATTGAATTTTTGATTGAAATCAATCGTTTAAGGTTTAAAATCTCCAAAACATAGAAATTTACATAAAAACTAAATGAACGAGCAGATGACTGAACTATCACTCCCAGCAAGACATAAATGACTTGGGGTCACTATAGGAACGCTCTAAACAATGAATAGAAGGCCTTAACACAGAAATGACCTAGAGGGTCATTACAACATCCACTACTAAAAGGACTTTTATCCACGAGAGTAAGAGCTAAAAAGCACTTGAAGGCTCAAACAAGCCAGGAGACTATTCTCGCATCTTATGCTCGATCTCTCAGGTAGCCTCCTCGACTAGATGATGCCTCCACCAAACCATCATCACAGGAATGGCTCTCGGATGATGCCTTTAACTGACGACTCTCATATACCAAATTCCACATTTCGGGATAGATGGAATCGACAGAATTCCATTCTGAGACTAGAAACTCCAAAAGACACCGAAAACCACTTTTTAACAACTTTAGCCTTTCAAAACTCTAAAGTTTCCAAAATTCACATTTTTCTCAAAACTCAAAATGAATTTCACAAACCATCGGAAATGACCCAGGGAAACAACCGAGAGGAGTAAAATGGTAATTTTATGAAAACTTCCAAAAATTACCAATCGAGTCATTACATGGAACTTATCTTTTAGAGAACTATTGAATGATTGGGGTGTCACTAATCACTAGAACAATTGAGCTAGAAAAATATCCTGGAGAGCTTCAAGGGTACAATCTAGAATGAAGATTCCATTATATCGGAAGGGGATGCTATGAAGGCGTTCACAGTGAAGTCAACATATTTCCTCTTGAACTCCACCGGGCAGCAAATACATAGCTGTCACTGGAGGAAAATCGGGCCTGTAAAAGCTCCACTGAAAGTAAGGTGGTTTTCTTGGATGATGATTAGAAAAACATGTCTGACTCGTGAAAGTCTACAAAGGGGATTTTTTTGGATAACCATGATGTTTTGCCCTGCTTTCATGCACCTTGAATAATTTCATGCGATATCTATTGCCTCCTACCAACAACGTATTAGATAACTCTACCCATCAATGCTAGGACATATGAGAAGAAATAACCTTGTGTATATGCCTATGCTAGGATTTGAAACTGAAACCTCATGGTTCTAAACCCACTTAATTGACCTCTAGGCCACACCCTTGGGTCCTTCTACAAAGATGGGGAATCTGAATATCTTCAAGTTGTTTTCTATGTCATGGAAATGCAGAAAATGATAGCCACTTATTCGTAAGACGGAAGAAATGGAGTACTACCATCACATCTTGTGCATGACGGTCTGTATGTTAACAGAAGAATATATGCAATGTGTTTTGAAGAAGATAGAACCTTGTATATAGATCGTTTTTCCTTTTTTTAAGAAGAAAAAAAATAGAAAGAAAGTGTATGATATATCTCTTACAAGTTCAGGGCCATGTGAATGAAACAATGATTTTGACTTTCTAGATGCCTGCATGATACAATTTAAACTTACATTCAAGGCGCACACACTAGATATAAAAGAATTCAAGTAACATATTTTCCAGCCCTCGATTGCACAAAAGGAACAGATAATTGATTTTGTCTTTCTCACAAGAATCAGAAAATGTAAAATTAGTATTTCTACAACTTGGCCTGGTGACTTAACACATTAAATCATTTATACTCAAGAAAAACCAAACAAGTATCGCCAACTTAAAAAGAAAAAATCTTCTGGAGAGACGGTAAAATTGATCTTCTAAAAAACATAATCGAATGTACATATTACCTAGAAACTTATTTAAAGGAAATAAGAATATGAGATAAGAACATAGAGATTATGAATGTACTTTGAAAATTACTACACAGGGCTGTGGATGGAAGCATAAATAGTTGAACATCTTTTACAAGCGTTCTCATCATCCAATCTTTGATACACATGAACACCACCAAGCAATATGTTGCGCCCCATTTTTCTCAAAACGGATTCGCAACAACATGATAACTCTTTTTGGATTTAAAAAAAGAGAGAGAAGAGTCACCATCTAACGAATTAATGGAGCGTTAGGGCACAATTCAATACTAAAGACAAATAAAATTAATTTAAAAAGGGTCTGCGAAATCATAGATCGGGTAAGGATTCAAATTACCTCAAAAGAATGGTGTTAGGCATCTTTCGAGGTCCACAAATATTGATCCCAGTCGGATCTTGTCAATTATGTGGGGAAATGCGTGGCAAATAAGGTCTCTAGTTATTATTAATCTATAAAGAACTATCTGAGAAAAAGATGCAAAAACTTTTATTTAATAGTATTAATTAAAATAGGCAAAAGTTGATAATTAATAACTTAACACAAGACTAGGTAATTGAGTACTTAAACATTCTAACTTATTTTATTATTTAAGTGATAAATAAAGACAATCAAAGGGTATTAAACTTTTTAATTAATTAAAGAAAACTATTTGTTAAAGTAGGCAAAACTTTATTTAAAGCAACTTGACAAAGATCGTCAATGTGATTATTAATTAACACAAAAATTTAAATGATAAGTTAATTAGACAAGTTAAATTAATTTATTATTAAATAATACAGACATGCAAGGCCAATTTTCAAAATAAATATTAAATAATAAGACAACAATTAATTAAAAAATAGATAAGCGAGGAGACAGAATTAATACCAAAACATACGAAAAAATTATAAAGGTCTACTGTAATCTACTCCAAAACAAAGATAAAACAAAATTATGAGAGTTGATTTGTAAGCATTAAAAGTACTTAAGATTTAAATCAATCTGTAAGAGAATTTAAGGAGGCTTCAAATGTTTGTTTCATTATAGGGATGATACCACGACATTATTAATAGCGTTCCTCCACCATAGAAATATTTTTTTTATTTGAGTTCGGTCTTAGAAAATAATAATAGTAATCAAAGGATAATTGAAAGATTTGAATTAAATACAAATACATAAATATATTTACATATAAGTACACATAATTACTTTTTGAAATCTTGGGTAGGTTTTACTCCGGGGGACAAATGGGCTTAGTTAAAAATTTAGAACAACACCTCGTAATTCCTTTTACTTTCCCACTAACTATAGGTTAGGAGATAGTAATTAGTTATAATTAGAAATAAAAGTGTCATGTTGTCACGACCCAAAATGGATTGATGGCACTCGTCTTATTCCACTAAGACAAGTCAACGTAAAATTCAAATAATACGATAAATGCGGAAGTAAAACAAGAATAAAAGTCCAATACTATAAAATAATGCGGAAATTTATAATCAACATAAATATACCCCCAAAACCTGGTTGTCACTTGCACAAGACTCTAATGTATTACAATAAATTTGAAAGAAAACACAAGTCTTAAATGATGTTGTCTCTAAAGTAGAACAAGATCATAAATAGGAGTAAGAAGATCCGTTGCGATGACAAACAACTACCTCACAAATCTCCATAGAAACCCTCGAACAAGAAGAGAATAGAGAGTATCACGAAGATCTGGGCTCATAACCTACACAATTGTAGAAGCAAGGGGTGAGTACCGAACCACACGGTACTCACTAAGCAAACTCCTAAAAACAAAGCTAAGGGTATAGAATATGGGTGCTCCTACCACCCCAACCGAACCACCACAACTACAACCTGCAAATAAAACCAGCCCAACCTAACATGTCCTAATTTCAACATCACATAGCTCAATAACAACACTCCAATGATTACGGATCAACAATACACAGGATCAAGTTCATCAATCACGAGTTCCACAGCAAGGCAATCACAAGTTCAAAAATAATATAAATATGAAATACAATTAAATGTAATGTCAAGTACAATGGTTCATGTATTGTCTAGAAATATACACCTGGTGTCTCTTCGTTTGGGACCCATGGGGGACATATTTGTCCATACATCCATCGCGCCGTGTGCATGTCCCTCGATAATAGAATTCATCGTAGCGTGTGACACATCCCTCGATAATAGAATCCATCATGGCATGTGATACGTCCCTCAATAATAAAATACGTCGCGACATGCGACACGTCCCTCGAATCATAATATCCATCGCGGCGCGCGATACGTCCCTCGAAATGGTTCATCCGCTTTAATTCCTTACTCTTCCTCAATGCACATAACACTTGTCATAATGTTCACACAACTAATGAGAAGATGACCATTTCCATATCAATGTACAATTCACAACAATACAATTGGGATACAACATCAATAATGAATCAATAAAACTTTCCAATCATTCTCAACACATCACACATCAATATATAATCAAATTGTCTTTTCATTACCCCTTTCCTCAATATTAATATTATTCAATATGAACAAGTCAACCCATCACCAAGTCCCATTACTCTCCAACACATACCACAAGGAAATACATGATTCTATACACTTAATAAGGGTCGAGAAATTCACTTGCCTCGAATAATCAAATAATTACTCTGGACTTGAGTCTTCCCCTTTCGTTGGGCTTCCAAATCAATGCAATCTATTCAAATAAATAATCACAATAAGATTTCAAAACTAACAACACCATATTACTATGCGTCAAGCCTAGACCCGAAAACACACTCAAATCTATAATTAAGTTCCTAATCTTGATGCCAATTAATATGTCAACTCTCATATTTTCTAAATTTCAAGCCTAGGGTTAAGCCTCATTTTTTTCCAAATATCATAAGTTTAATGGTATTCATATAATACGATACGCCTAATATTTAATTACATATCTCAATATATCATAACTTGAATCATTATTTGATAACCATAAGAAAATTTTAATAACAATAATCATATATATATAAAAGAGAACCCTCAACCCGGTGACGTGGTGCCACCAGAAACAAAGATTCTCTTTTTATTTATTCATTTCCAAAACTGCCCTTCCCCTCTACAATAGGAACGCTGCTTCAACCTTCAACAACTGCTTCTCTCATTTATTGTTTTACCACTCTTGTCACTCTTCATGAACGTTGTGCCTGTTTCAACAGCAGATCCGTCTATGTGGTGCTCTCACATATTAGAATTCTTATTTAACCCGTCTTAAAATTCTCAACCTTACGGAAAAGTCACAACTTTTCATAAAAGTTAGAACTCTTTAGAAATGTCAGAAATCTTCATAAAAGTCACAACCGTTCTTAAAAGTCACAACCTTACGGAAAAGTCACAACTTTTCATAAAAGTCACAACTCTTTAGAAAAATCACAACTCTTCATAAAAGTCA
The DNA here is from genome assembly GCA_018342035.1 of Solanum appendiculatum. NCBI lineage: Eukaryota > Viridiplantae > Streptophyta > Magnoliopsida > Solanales > Solanaceae > Solanum > Solanum appendiculatum. The sequence goes on from JAGDQO010000469.1 coordinate 805,892, forward strand.
CAACTTTTCACAAAAGTCACAACTTTTCACAAAAGTCACAACGTTTCACAAAAGTCACAACTCGTTATTTTTCATTCACACCTTTTAAAACCCAACACTTAATTCTAAGGCACCAAAAGAAGAAAGAATAAACTATAAAAATTGATTTCAATTGCAATGCGACTGTCACGACCCAAGCCTAGGGCCTAGATGTGACCGGCGAATGGGGAACCCGAAGGAACCCCAAACAAGCCTCATAGCGTATCATTACACATCCTTGGTCGCGGAAGCAATTAAATGACCATAAGATATAAGCATAATCAAGGGGGAAATCGGGACTAAGGGAGCAAGAAAAAAAAAATGATACATAAATACCATAGATGAGTCAAGCTCAAGCATAATACACAACTTGTCCAACACCACCTCTAAACATGAGTACTTAGCGGGGGCCAAGACAAACTACCGGGCTCACCCTCATAGTCAAAACACAACTAGAAAGGAAAAGTTTTATACATAGCAAAAGATCATGAGCAACGTCCCCGAAATGGAGGACTCACCAATAACCACTATAGAAAATCGTACTAGCCACGCGGAGGAGGATGGTCAAGCGGTGCTCCGGTCCCTACATGATGACATCATGTAGGCATAGAGTATGCGTTAGTACATTTGAATGTACTAAGTATATGGGATGCAATGCAATGCTACATTAGATGGACATCATAGGAAAATGCGTAATCATACCCGATAAATAGCATATTAATGAAATGATATGTATAATGATGCTTACATAAAAATCATATTTAGTGGGACGTAGTACATGTGTGGCGAGTGACCATCAATATAGTATTTCCAAAGCCTACCACCCCCTTGGAGAGGCGAAAGAGGTACAAACCCCTCAATATGGTTACACGGGCCTACCACCCCCTGAGCTAGGGACCAAGGTACAAACCTCGATATGGTTATACGGGCCTACTACCCCCCGTACTAGGCAACCAAGGTACCAACCCCTCGATACGGTTATACGGGCCTACTACCCCCCGTACTAGGCCTGGTCGACTCACAACACTTATATAGAGAAAATCATATACATGTGTCCATTTCATCATCATTTCAGTAATTACATAACCATCCGTCTCATAGGACGTACCTTGGACCTTCCCTTTCCTAAGAATTCTATAATGGGCATTTTATCAAACACAAAGTGGGCAATTGTTCATGTAAATGAAATCATGTATTTCAAGAATACTAAGTCCAACCAATTCCAAAATCCATATAAATCAGCCAACCAACAACATACATATATATATCAACCTTCATAATTTGATCATGGAAGCATGTAAACCATAAACATCACATAATAATTCCATTTCATGATAATATGCACAATGGACCATAATAGGGTGTGTAATAGTAATTCCATAATTCAAGAGTTCATAAATAATCATAAGGACCCATAAACTTGAAGTAGAAATAGAAGATAAATGGTTGGACTTGTGGAAAGGAAGGTTTCCACAATCAAACCCACATACCTCAACTTTGGAGAATCCTTGATGAAGATTGGAATGGAGAATCGAAGCTTGAGATTGAGTCTTGAATCCGGAATTAGAGCTTGAGATGTTTGAATTTTGTTGAAGATCTTGGTGGAATTTTTGGAGAGGGCTTAGAGAGTGTTTTTGGAGTTAAGAAAAATGACTAAGTATGGGACATATCCCCTTTTTATAAAAAAAAACGCCTCCAACCCGCCTAAAAAAAATAGCTCACTGGAAATTGCAAATCTGCACAGACAGGTTTTACGAAAATGGTCATAACTCCCTCATCCTAACTCGGACTAAGGTGAAACCAAGTGCGTTGGAAAGCTAACTCAAAGAGCTTTAATTTGATATGTTGCAGCCTTTCCAGTTCCTTGTGTGCTAAGAGATATGCCCCTTTAAAGTTGACCCTCCAAATCGCAATTTTTTGCGATTTTCGAATTTTGATACGGTTGCTCTAAAATTCGGGTTAGACCCATTTCCCACTCAATTTTGACCCAAAATAAGAATATGAAGGTCGAAATTTCCGAAATCAATGCACGGATTTTGAGATATATGGAAATTACAATTATAGGTGTTTCTGAAGCACATTTTCGGGCATTTTTGGGGTCTTTCACATATCTCCCCCCTTGGGAACATTCGTACCCCGAAATGTTAAAGAACGTACATGAGAGACACAAACATGGCAATTTCGCCCACATAAGGATGCAACAATGCACTTACACCTTATTTCAAAACCTCAACATAGACACATGAAATACCGGATGAACCAAATCCATCTCGCTAGGCAATTCCAACTCATAAGCTAACTTGCCAATTCTCCTCATCACCTTATAAGGACCCACGTATCTTGGGCTCAACTTGCCCTTCTTACCAAAACGAACCACACCCTTCATGGGTGTCACCTTCAAATAAACCCAATCACCAACTCGGAATTCAAGAGCCCTTCTCCTCGCATCGGCATAGGACTCTTGGCGACTTTGGGCCATCTTCAACCTTTCTCTAATCATCCTAACCTTCTCAAGAGCCTCCATAACTAGGTCTGGTCCTAACAAGGCCACCTCACCAACCTCAAACCACCCAACCGGTGATCTACAACCCCTCCCATAGAGAGCCTCAAAAGGAGCCATACCGATGCTAGAATGATAGCTATTGTTATAGGCAAACTCAATCAATGGAAGATGATCATCCCAACAACTACCCTTAAGCTCCAATACACAAGCCTTAAGCATATCCTCAAGTGTTTGGGTAGTCCTTTCGGCTTGTCCATCCGTTTGCGGGTGAAAGGCCGTAGTAAGCTTAACTCTCGTACCTAGACCCCTTTGGAAAGACTTCCAAAAGTGTGAAGTAAATTGAGTACCACGGTCCGATATGATGGATAAAGGAATCCCATGCAACCTTACCAAGTCATGAATATATAACCTTGCATAATCTTCCGCCCCATATGTTGTCTTTACCGGTAGAAAATGAGCCGATTTTTTCATCCTATCAACCACCACCCAAATAGAATCAAAACCTTTTTCTAGTCTTGGGTAAACCAACTACAAAATCCATATTAATTTCTTCCCACTTCCAAGTAGGAATCTCTATGTCTTGGGTTAGACCACTCGGCCTTTGATGTTCGGCCTTGACTTGTTGACAACTATGACAACCAGAGACGAATTTGGCAATGTCCTTCTTCATGCCTCCCCACCAATACACATCCCTCAAATCTCTATACATTTTGGTGGAACCGGGGTGGATGGAGAGGAAGAATTAATGAGCTCCCTCAAGAATTTTTCTCCCTCAAACCATCAAACACAGGCACACACAACCTACTTGGTACGCTAAGGGCACGCATCTCCCCTTGGAGAAAACTTCCCACCTTGCTCCTTTCACCAAGGCCTTCAATCAACAAGGAAGAATCAAGATCTTGTTTTGCTATCACCTCATCAACCCAAGGAAGACCTAGCAACCATCAACAACGACCAACACCAACCATTACCCAACACTCTTCCAACCTAACCCCCAACCTAGCCAACCGATGTACCTCCCTAGCCCATTTTCCCTACACCAATATCAACAATCTGAGCTAGGCTTACCATAGAACACCCCTCGACTCAAAGCATCCGCCACCACATTAGACTTTACCCAGGGATGATAATGGCACACTCGATATATAAACCCCCCCCCCCTCTTTAAGAAATTTCTAGCCCACCTTCTTTGTCTCAAGTTGAGATCTTTTTGGGTGAAAGACATATTGGAGGCTCTTATGGATCGGTGAACACATCGACATGTTACCCATACAAATAATGACCCCAAATCTTTAAAGCAAACACCACCGCGGCTAATTCAAGATCATGCGTAGGATAGTTCTTTTCATGCACTTTGAGTTGTCTAGAAGAATAGGCTATCACCTTACCATTTTGCATTAGGACACAACCCAAGCCAACTCTAGAAGCATCACAATACACAACAAATCCCTCAAGCCCATCCGGTAGTGACAATATAGGAGCGGACACAAGTTTATCTTTCAAGATTTGAAAACTCCTTTCGCAGTCGTCGGTCCACTCAAACTTAGCCTTCTTTTGTGTCAACTTAGTCATGGGAGAAGCAATAGAAGAAACCCCATTCACAAATCTCCGGTAGTAACCCGCTAAGCCCAAGAAGCTCCTAATATCCGATGGGGTCAATGGCCTAGGCCAATTTCTAATCACATCGGTCTTCTTAGGGTCTACCTTAATACCATCCCCCGACACCACATGACCTAGGAAGGCAACCTCCCTCAACCAAAATTCACACTTTCATACTTGGCATACAACTTCTCTTCTCTGAATCTTTGCGCACAACCCTCAAGTGACCCATATGTTCTTCCTCACTATGCGAATAGATTAAAATATCATCAATGAAGACCACAACAAAGGAATCAAGGTAGGGTTTAAAGACCCTATTCATTAGGTCCATGAAGGTAGCCGGTGCATTGGTCACCCCAAAGGACATGACCACAAATTCATAATGTCCATACCTAGTCCGGAAGGCTGTCTTGGGAATGTCACCCTCCCTCACCTTCACTTGATGATACCCAGACCAAAGATCAATCTTAGAGAAGTGGCTAGCCCCTTGCAATTGGTCGAACAAGTCCAATAATCCTAGGAAGAGGATATTTATTCTTGCGGTGACCTATTGATTGCCGGTCATCGATACAATACATCCTATAGGGACCCATCTTTCTTCTTCACAAAACACCGGTGCAGACCCCCATGCGTGATTGGCTAGGCCTAATAAAACCCTTCTCTACAACAAGCCCTCACATTGTTCTTTCAACTCCTTTTAACTCCACCAGGGGCATAATCGGTAAGGGGGAATAGAAATGGGTTGAGTATCGGGAGGAGGTCTATGCCAAAATCTATTTCCTTTTCTGGAGGAACACCGGGAAGGTCATTAGGAAAGACATCAAGGAATTCATTTACGACCGGAACCGACTCTATAAAAAGGGTTTTGGACTCCATATCCCTAACCCTCACGAGGTGATAGAGACACCCCTTAGAGATCAACTTACGGGCTTTAATGCAAGAGATGAATCTACCCTTGACTACCACATTTTGGCTTTCCCACTCAAGAATGGGTTCACTTGGGAATTGGAACTTGAACCTACGGGTTCTACAATCAATAGAAGCATAGTATGCATGCAACCAATCCATCCCAAGAACAACATCAAAATCGACCATGTTCAATTCAACAAGATCACAAGGCAATATTTTATGCAAGATGCAAATAGGACAATTTCTATAGACCTTCCTAGCAACAATATATGCACCAATAGGAGTAGACCCCTTATATGACTCACGCAACAAGTCGGGCTCAACATGAAACTTTTTGGCAACAAAGGGGGTGACAAAAGAAAGAGAGGCACCCGGATCAATTAGTGCATATACATCAAAGTCAAAGATTTTCAACATACCGGTAACGACATCGGGGACTTCATCGACCCCTTGCCTCCCATGCAAAGCATAAAATCTATTGTGCCTTGGGGCACCATCTTGTCGGCCCCCTCTCCCCAAAGGAACCGCATTGGCACCTTGTGGACGGACCTCCTTACCCTTGTTGCGATATCGGGGACAATCCATTGCCTTGTGCCCCATTTCCCCACAACTGTAGCAAGCACCGGTATTTCTCAAACACGGGCCACCATGGCCCTTACCACACTTCGGACATACATCACTAGGACCCGTACCACCAACACCTTGGGCCCTTGGAACGTCATTGGCAAACCCCCTATGGGGCGCATGAGAAGACCCTTGGCCTTGATGAAATCGGCCTCCCCTTCGACTTGGGAACTTGCCCTCAAAACGGGCCCTCTTGGCCTCATGACCCCTCCTCTTCCTCAACTTCTCCTCCTCCATTTGTTCGGCATAGACCATCAAGCGGGACAAGTCCATGTCACTAATCAACATTGCGGACCGGCATTCTTCACTCACTAGGTTGGACACACCCATCACGAATTTATTCATTCTAGACCGTGATTCGGCAACCAAGTGTGGAGCATATCTTGAAAGTTGGTTAAACTTGAGGGCATACTCCCTCACACTCATAGATCCTTGTTTTAAATTCATGAACTCCACCAATTTGGCTTCCCTAAGCTCTAGAGGAAAGAATCGATTAAGGAAAGCCGGTTTGAACTCTTCCCAAGGCACCACATAGTTTGCCCCCTTCTCTCTCTTCCATTGGTTGTACCATATTTGGGCCACTCCTTTTAGTTGGTAGGCCGCCAACTCCGCCTTATTTTCTGACCTCACGCCCATGATAGATAATATCTTGTGGACTTCATCAATGAACTCTTGAGGGTCTTCATCTAACTTAGACCCATAGAATTCTAGGGGAATCATCCGCATGAAGTCTCTCACCCGAGATGCCGGGGTAGGAGCCTGAGGGGCTTGGGTCCCGTGGTTGGCTTGATTAGCCATAGCTTGTGCAAATAAAGTAAGGGCATCCCGAAGATCCCCATTGGTCGGTAGTTCCTTGGGTGCGCAGGCTCGTCTTCCTCTTGTATTAGGCATGATCTAGCATAGCAAAGAACAACCGTTAGGGAAGAACTTAATTCAACTCTACAGCACGACTTAGAACATGGAGAAGGGAAACATTTCCTAAAACGTCTCATAGCCTCCTACTCATAATTGTGGTGCACAACACAACCATGAAATCGGACTCTCATCACGCGGTGTTTGGACTCCGAGGATCAATTCAACTAGTGCTCTGATACCAAGTTTTGTCTCGACCCAAGCCTAGGGCCTAGATGTGACCGGCGAATGGGGAACCCGAAGGAACCCCAAACAAGCCTCATAGCGTATCATTACACATCCTTGGTCGCGGAAGCAATTAAATGACCATAAGCGATAAGCATAATCAAGGGGGAAATCGGGACTAAGGGAGCAAGAAGAAAAAAAAGAAATGATACATAAATACCATAGATGAGTCAAGCTCAAGCATAATACACAACTTGTCCAACACCACCTCTAAACATGAGTACTTAGCGGGGGCCAGACAAACTACCGGGCTCACCCTCATAGTCAAAACATAACTAGAAAGGAAAAGTTTTATACATAGCAAAAGATCATGAGCAACGTCCCCGAAATGGAGGACTCACCAATAACCACTATAGAAAATCGTACTAGCCACGCGGAGGAGGATGGTCAAGCGGTGCTCCGGTCCCTACATGGTGACATCATGTAGGCATAGAGTATGCGTTAGTACATTTGAATGTACTAAGTATATGGGATGCAATGCAAGGCTACATTAGATGGACATCATAGGAAAAATGCGTAATCATACCAATAGATAGCATATTAATAAAATAGTATGTATAATGATGCTTACATAAAAATCATATTTAATGGGACGTAGTACATGTGTGGCGAGTGACCATCAATATAGTATTTCCAAGGCCTACCACCCCCTTGGAGAGGCGAAAGAGGGTTACAAACCACCTAGGGACCAAGGTACAAACCCCTCGGGTTACACGGGCCTACCACCCCCCGAGCTAGGGACCAAGGTACAAACCCCTCGATATGGTTATACGGGCCTACTACCCCCCGTACTAGGCAACCAAGGTACCAACCCCTCGATACGGTTATACGGGCCTACTACCCCCCGTACTAGGCTTGGTCGACTCACAACACTTATATAGAGAAAATCATATACATGTGTCCATTTCATCATCATTTCAGTAATTACATAACCATCCGACTCATAGGACGTACCTTGGACCTTCCCTTTCCTAAGAATTCTATAAATGGGCATTTTATCAAACACAAGGTGGGCAATTGTTCATGTAAATGAAATCATGTATTTCAAGAATACTACGTCCAACCAATTCCAAAATCCATATAAATCAGCCCACCAACAACATACATATATATATCAACCTTCATAATTTGATCATGGAAGCATGTAAACCATAAACATCACATAATAATTCCATTTCATGATAATATGCAAAATGGACCATAATGGGGTGTGTAGTAGTAATTCCATAATTCAAGAGTTCATAAATAATCATAAGGACCCATAAACTTGAAGTAGAAATAGAGGATAAATGGTTGGACTTGTGGAAAGGAAGGTTTCCACAATCAAACCCACATACCTCAACTTTGGAGAATCCTTGATGAAGATTGGAATGGAGAATCGAAGCTTGAGATTGAGTCTTGAATCCGGAATTAGAGCTTGAGATGTTTGAATTTGGTTGAAGATCTTGGTGGAATTTTTGGAGAGGGCTTAGAGAGTGTTTTTGGAGTTAAGAAAAATGACTAAGTATGGGACATATCCCCTTTTTATAAAAAAAAACGCCTCCAACCCGCCTAAAAAAAATAGCTCACTGGAAATTGCAAATCTGCACAGACAGGTTTTACGAAAATGGTCATAACTCCCTCATCCTAACTCGGAATAAGGTGAAACCAAGTGCGTTGGAAAGCTAACTCAAAGAGCTTTAATTTGATAGGTTGCAGCCCTTCCAGTTCCTTGTGTTCTAAGAGATATGCCCCTTTAAAGTTGACCCTCCAAATCGCAATTTTTGCGATTTTTGAATTTTGATACGGTTGCTCTAAAATTCGGGTTAGACCCATTTCCCACTCAATTTGACCCCACAAATAAGAATATGAAGTCGAATTTCCGAAATCATGCACGGATTTTGAGATATATGGAAATTACAATTATAGGTGTTTCCGAAGCACATTTTCGGGCATTTTTGGGGTCGTTTCAGCGACATTACTACTCTTGCACCTCATAGTACACAACTCATAACGCTGCTTGAATGGTTGAATTCATTACATTTGGTTCTTTAGTAAACAAAACTTCTATTTCTACCACTATTATTTGTAGGTTTTTTCCGCTATAGGGGAATCGAATTCAAATACATTAACTAAGTTTATTATGAAGTGTGTTTCATTCCTCAAAATTTTCTTCCTCCTATATCATGAAGCTTAATCTTTACTGTAAGTCATAGTGATTCATGCAATTATTGCAAAAAAAATTTTATTTTGGTGACTTTTTTTAAAGCCTTCAATAGTCGCTTCTCCTGTTTATTGTTTACCACTCTTGCCACTCTTCATGAACGTTGTGCCAGTTTACAACAACAGACCCGTCTATGTGGTGCCCTCACAGGTCAGAATTTTTATTTAACACTTCTTAAAATTCACAACCTTATGTAAAAGTCACAACTTTTCATAAAAGTCATAACTCTTTAGAAAAGTCAAAACTCTTCATAAAAGTCACAACCCTTCTTAAAAATCACAACCTTATGGAAAAGTCACAACTTTTCATAAAAGTCACAACTCTTTAGAAAAGTCAGAACACTTTATAAAAGTCAAAACTTTTCATAAAAGTCAAAACTTTTCATAAAAGTCAAACTTTTCCATAAAAGTCACAACTTTTCACAAAAGTCACAACTTTTCACAAAGTCACCACTATTCATAAAAGTCACAACATTTCACAAAAGTCACAGCTCTTCATTTTTCATTCACATATTTTAAAACCCAACACTTAATTCTAAGGCACCAAAAGAAGAAAGAATAAACAAAGAAAATTGATTTCAATTGCAATGTGACATTACTACTCTTGCATCTCATAGTACACAACTCATAACGCTGCTTGAATGGTTAAATTCTTTACATTTGGTTCTTTAGTAAACAAAACTTCTATTTCTGCCATTATTATTTGTAGGTTTTTTTCCGCTATAGGGGAGTCGAATTCAAATACATTAATTAAGTTTTTTATGAAGTGTGTTTCATTCCTCAAAATTTTCTTCCTCCTATTTCATGATTCTTAATCTTTACTGTAAGTCATAGTGATTCATGCAACTATTGCAATTTCTTTTTGCTCTTTTGGTGACTTTTTTTAAACTACGTTAGAAATTTTAGCAAGGATGATTGAAAATTAATCTTCTCTTTTGTCCGTTTCTACAGCTTGAACCTCTCATTCTACAACTCATAACGTGTTGGAATGGTTGAATTCATTACATTTGGTTCTTTAGTAAACAAAACTTCTTCTGCCACTATTATTTGTAGGTTTTTTTCCGCTATAGGGGAGTCGAATTCAAATACATTAATTAAGCTTCTTATGAAGTGTGTTTTCTTCTTCAAAGTTTTCTTCCTCCTATTTCATGAAGCTTAATCTTTTACTATAAGTCATAGTGATTCATGTAACTATTGTAATTTCTTTTTGCTATTTTGGTGACTTTTTTTTAACTCTGTTTAAAATTCTAGTAAGGATGATTGAAAATTGATCTTCTCTTTTGCCCATTTCTACAGGTTTCTTCATATAGTTTTTGGGAAAATTACTTGTGGGGTGTACTATATTTGATAGCACACAACAAAAAATATGTGAGAACGAATATGGATCCAATGGTGCAGTTTGTTAAAAGAACCAAATAGATTGCTCTTTTGCTTGCCACAGTTGGTATATTATTTTGATTGTTTTATCTTAGTTACAAATATTTTGTATGCCATTGCACTCTTCCTAGAATATTAGTATAGAGACAATTAGCCCACTTCTTTTATTACTAGTTGACTAATTTGCCATATTTCTTCCTCTCTTCTTTTTGGGCATAATAAGAGATCAAGTTTTGTTGTAACTAACAGATGCCCAAAATACACTATAACAAAATAATTTTTATCGGCAAAAATATGCACATTAAAGAAGAGTGTTAAAGCCTTTACCGACATTAATTAATTGTCATTAGATTCAATGTCGCTATAGACTTTATGGACATTTATAGAAAGTACAAATTTCCTCTGAAAATTCATATTTAGCGGCAATTCAGCGATTAATTGCCATTAAAGATCATTTTTGCTTTAGTGATAACTCTTTCTTTTGCCTTCTTTCAATAAAAAATTTAAACTGTAAACTTGGATACAGCCCGGCAGACTATCTTTTTGAAAAATATTTTAAGCAACATCATTTTTCTTCTTTATTGTTAGGAAAGTAAGGTCGTCTTTATTATTATTTTTGGATATTTGTGAGTTAAAGTGCTCCCAAAATTAAGCTTTGAGATTTTAATATGTTATATATCAAAATTTTGGTTTAGAATAATATCCAGTTGTGAACAGTTCCATTCAGATGCCATCTACTGCTTGGTTGCTCATTGCATCAATTCTTTATAACTGCATACTATAACCATAACAATAACTATGGTTCAATTTCAAATAAGTTGGGGCCGGTGATATGAAACCTAAGCAATAATAATGACTATTTTGAGACAATGAGGAAAAACCTTTTTGATATTAACAATTTTAGGGTCATTTTTAACATATACATGATACGACATACTATAATAAAAAAGAAATTGATGGGGGTTCATAAAAAAGGAGCCGAAGGTCCTCCATTTAAATTTAGTTAATTATGTTATTGTATTGACGTGATGTTCCACTTTACTTGAGAGTGTTGTTGTTGGAGGCTTTTTGGTCTCTTCTTTAACATCTGATGTTGTTCTTTATAACTTCTTGGAATTTAAAAAATTTCGTTACTTCTGATCAACTATTTCCATGAAAATTTTCTTTGACTTCTTTCTTATACTTAAAATCTCTCTATGACTCATAACTTTTGTATAACAAAAATGAAAATTAAAAAAAATATAGCACTTTAAGATTTCGGAGGAACGCTTTGTCTTAAGATAAAATGTTCTTGACAATGTAGCAAATGTATAGAAAATACGAATATTACCGAATGATCATATGTAAGCTTAATAAAATAGTCCAATCCCGTGCGAAACACCTAGTAATTAATAAATAAATAGAACCCAACGTCAAGTTACTATATCAGTAACTTAAGTTTGAGAAACTTGATTTGCAGATCGTAAATCCAATGCCAAAATACACCTAACTGTTCTACCATTTATAAGTATTGGACCAACCAATGATGACCCATAATCCTTATCGAATGATTACACCCATATAGCCATAAAGATATTTGTTTCTCCAAGTCAAAAAAATACATTAGTGCAGGTATACCAATTCCCACTTTTTGCAATCCAATTTAGCTTATTTTTCAGTTACAGCCCCACCTTTAATTCATAATAATAATACGCTGTTACTCATATTCACAAACACATAAATTTAGGCATTGTTGATGATTTTATTACCTAAACGTGATGTCGCTTATTGTTCTCTTCTTTTCCTTTGGTTAATGATTTTAGCGGCCACTGATTTTAATCTTTCGTGCTAGACTCGGAAATAATATTAATCACCTTTAACTCTAATTTATTTAATTTTTAGATGGACTATGTGGTATAGGGTATTAATTAAATTATGGACTTGACCCATTAACCACCAGCTAAATTAATTATCTAAAAATTACATGTTAATTAATTAACTATAGATACACAAATAGTTCAAAATTCCCAAACAACTTCACAAACTAATCAGAAGTGACTCGGGGCAACTATCGAGAGGGGTAAAAAGTGTAACACCCCGATAATTTCTAAGCTAAGACCTAAATAACTCTTTATTTGTGTATAAGGTCGTATCGGATGATTCTTAAATTGCTCATATGTGTAAAGGTCAATTCTTTAGTGTGAAAATGAATTTGGATATGAATTAAGGTCACAAGAACCCCCTAGCACAAAGTTGAGTTGAAAGCTCCCTTACCGATTAAGTTTTGACGTAAGATTATACTTATGTCAACTTCAAATAATCATATCTCTCATGATATAATGAATTAGGTGGCCCATGAACTATCAAATTAAAGGCTTATGAGTCCTCTTTCCAACGCCACCAAGTTTGTCTCATTCTGAGTTCAGCGTAAAAAGTTATGTCCGTCTTAGTGAAGCCCTGTCAGGCCGTCCATTTCCTAAGACTTGACCTACGAACAGTTGAAATTTCCACGAATGGAAGACCTTTCCGTGAAGGCTTGCTGCATTTTTTTTAGCACCTTTCTGCACACGTTCTAGGGTGATTTTTGTCCATTCCCAAGCTTTTAACCCTATTCTAAGTCATTTTGAGTGTTTTAATTGAGTATATCATTCAACTAACTAGTTTTCATCTCAAAATCATCAATCTAAACATTCAAGTATTTAGAAATTTTCTTAAAACATACCTAGGGTTCCTCTTCTCCATCAATAACCCTAAAACCTTCAAGTCAAAAAAATTTAAGATTCAAAGAGAAACTTTCCATCCAAGGTTTTCCCCAGTTCCTCCACTCTAACAACTTCATAAAAGAGTTTCTTATCTCAAGATCAAGCCGCAAGATATCAAGCTCAAGATAAATCAAGTCTCCACCAAAGTTTTCGTTCTAAAATCTTCATAATCAGATATGTAAGTTTATCAGAATGTTGGACTAGTTCGTCCTCACGCCCTACATCTACTTTCAAATCAGTAAAAGAGTAATCTAAGGTTCTATCCTTATATTTGAGTATTCTTGAGATGAGTTGATATTGAGTTCTCATTTCTTGAGTTCCTGATTATTGAATTTTTATTCCTACGTATTGAATTGTTATATATTGTGCATTGAGATTTATTGAGTTGATTGTTCATGTCTGTTCTTTAGCAAGGACCCTATCCTTGAATATTCATTGAGTTCTTATTAAGAATCTTTTAAACAAATGTAAATGTTTTAAACTGAGTTCTGAGAAAGCAAAGAGGAGCCATGAGAAAGAGTTTGAAAAATAATTTGAGAAAGAGTATTAGGGAACTAAGTAGTCCCAAATGTATCATTTTGTTATATTGAGAAGAGAACTATGATTCATGATTAGTATGATAGTCGAGTATGCCATCAATGTGTAAGCAGTATGACATCTAGATATCTCATCAATGTTTATGCAGTATGACTTCCCGATTCATCAATGATCAGATCACAATAAACATTTGTTTTAAACAATTTTTTTAGAAAGTAAAGCAAAGTTTGAGTAGAGTTTAAATAGTTTTTTTGAGTAGAGTTTAAGGGAACTAATTGATTCCTAAATGTATTATTTTTACATTGAGAAAGAGGAACTTTGATTTCTAAATGAGTTGATGAGTTCAAAGATACTTTAGAGCATTACCTCTTTTAAGAGGATATTTTGAGTAATTATCTCAAAACACAAAAAGAGTATGTTTTATACATTTGAGCATGAGTATATATTTTTTGGGAGTACTATTGAGCACCGATATGGGGATGAGTTCAGACAACTCAAAATACTCATTAACCATTTCTGTCAACATGGATAAAGGATCATACTTTTTAGATGAATCCTTATAGCTTAGTGGATCCACTTAGTTGAGAGGTTATATACCCCGGCACGGTATAGGACAGTTCTGGCAGCACGGGCTAGACGTTGTATCTTCACGTAGTTCATAGTGATGGTTGTCGGTTAGAGAATCTCCCAAATAAGAGTAAAGAGTAATTTATTATATTTTTATATACATCCTTGAGTTAACATCTTTTATTTATGAGGCTTTAAATATTTCCATCTCTTCTATTGCTTTATATTGAGTTGAGTTGAGTTGAGGTAAGTATTCTTTCCACCTTATCAGTTCAGTTATTTATCCATTCGGCTATATTACATACTCGTACATTGAATGTATTGATGTCATTCGACCTGTAACTTTTTATGATGCAGATATAGGTGTTCAGAATAATCAATAGGCGCTTCGTTGAGATCACTTTGCACTTCAAATAGATTGGGTGAGCCTCCTTGCATTCTGGGGACTTCACATTTATTTTCTAGTCAGTTATCTTGAGATGTTGTGGGTCTTATCCCCACATCCATCTTGAGTAATAGAGGCTTCATGGATAGATAGAGTTGAGGAGTCTCTCAGTATTTTCTTTCCCTTGAGATGTTTTTGCAAACTATTATACTTGTGTCGTTGAGTATTTTACAGATATTTTGAGTTGAGTATTTACTTAGAGTTTAAATGTCCTAAACTTTTGTTTTTAAGTCTATTATCACTTGAGTAAGTTTTCTGTTAAGTAGTCAGCCAAGCCAAGGGTTCACTTGGGGACAAGCAATGGTTCTCGAGTGCCGGCCACGTCTAGGGTTTAGTCGGGATATAACAAACTTGATATTAGAGCACAGAGTTCAAGTGTCGTAGGGTGTCTATGAAGTCGTGTCAGTAGGATCTTATTTATGGTTGTGAGGGCCCCACTTTTATAAATGAGGGATTACAGACATTTAAGGAGACTTTTCCTTCTTTCATACTCTAAATCATGTAATAGAATTATTTCATAAGGAACTTATTAATACTCATGCATTTCTCAAATCCATTCGACTACCCACCGTACTCAAGGTGGTTGAAAAGCAAAGCCCATATCCTTATGGATGAGTTACTCTTAACAAAATTCTTCAGAATGTCAAGAAACTATATAGGGGCTTGAGAGAAGCCCATGAGTGAGTTGTATTCGAAAGAATGCACTCTTAATCTTTGAATCGTGTGCTCAAGCTAAAAGTGAGATGTATTCCCAGACTCTCTTATCTAAGTCTTGTTTCAAGTGATACCCTTTAAAGGGGGAGTATGTTTTAGAGCTTGGGTAGTATTTTCACTCGAAAAATAGTATGAGTTACGATGTTATAAGCAGTAGTAGTAAAAGTGCCTAGAGTTAGAAGAATGCATGCAGATGTATTGTAATCTAAGAAAGGGAGATAGTGATGAGGCAAATTATGTTGTTGCAGTCATGCACCCAGTAAATTATTAATGATGATTTTTCCTTTATGGGTAGACTGAGAAGTGATGACTTTGTATATATTTCATGATAGATGGTGGAGTAAGAGTTACTAGTATGGATGAGTTAGAGTATACTTTAACCAGAAGGGAGTTTACGTCAATTTAACATTGTTTGGTGAAGACCAAGTATATGTGTTGAATAAAAGAGCAGAGTATTCATGAGATGATATATCTAAGCTAGGCTTATGATTTTTTGGGAGAGCTATGATGTTCAGAGGGTTATAAAACTAATTTGGCAATGATTTATAGTGAATGAGTAAATAGTGCTTAAATTGTGAAAGAAAATGTGACGGTAAACTATAA
Organism: Solanum appendiculatum; assembly: GCA_018342035.1. Taxonomy (NCBI): domain Eukaryota; kingdom Viridiplantae; phylum Streptophyta; class Magnoliopsida; order Solanales; family Solanaceae; genus Solanum; species Solanum appendiculatum. The sequence goes on from JAGDQO010000469.1 coordinate 821,868, forward strand.
GTATGTAGACTGAGATTTAAAGATTGAGTACATGTCATGAGGTCTTAGTGAGCGAGTGTTCCTTAATTTTATCAAGTAGTCATTAGTTAGTATAGCATGCGAGCAATTATATTGATATTCGTGTTTAGTACTAGACACTGAGCTTGAATTTGAGATGAGTGTCGTGATAAAAAAAAGATAGAAACATGAGGGTGATAATGTTAGTTTAGAGATTTGATCTGACAGATTTGACATAGAGTAGGTGAGGAATTAAGATGTTAGTTGCAATGAATGTGAGTGGTACAAGTGTGGGATTCTGACTTTTAGATGAGAGCAATAAAGTGCGGTTATGTCATTAGAGTAATAAGAGCATTAAGAGGTGTACCTGAGATTGTATGTAGTCAAACGAGGTTCCAATTAAGTTTATGATTTTTCATGTGTGCCTAGATAGTATATTTGAGCTGTCAATATGGAATAGGTTGATGTAAGCATTATTTTTAAGAGTTAGATTAAACGGCTTTATAAGTCATGCAAGTAATGATTATAGAAAAACTTTTACAGAAGCGGGAAGAGGTGAAGAAAAGCATCTAAGAAAGAAACCTTAGAATGAATCTCAGTACTTGCGCATGGAGAGTTCAATAGCCATGAGATTAGCATTTTCTGAGTATTAGAGTAAAGCAAATATGTACTAGTTTAGAGATGATGGAATAGATCCATAGCTTTAAAGTATCAGCTTTAGACCCAATGGGGAGATGATAAGATGTGAAACCAAGTCAAGTGTTGAGAATCAGATAGTGATGTGTTTAGAGAGAGTTATAGTGATATATCAATCCATTCATACTCTAGTGTATTTCTCAAAGTTTAGTCATTATAACATCCGGTTGATGCCTCTAATATCATAACTGTGTTCATGACATATGCTCATACACTTCAGACAGATTCACATCTATGCTCAGTTCTCAAAATGAAGGGTAAAGACATTAGCCCACTATTCTCAATCTTACTCCATAAAGTTATGGATATCAGCCTCATGATATGAACCTACTCATATAATCACTCATGTCTCATAGTATGCCCAGCCTTGTGAATTCATGATTTACTCTCAATGGCTAGCAACATAATGTTATGTCATGCATATTCTTATATCAGATATCTTGTGGCTAGAAACATAATGTTATGTCATGCATATTCTTATATCAGATATCTTGAATGAATCGTGCTTATGATCTTTCACCCTAAGCTCTTTCAGTGATTCTTTTCAGTTTTGATAGCAATGTTGTTGATAGTAGTTGAGTAATGATAGAAGGAGAGGGTTGATGTTTCTTATTTTGGCAGTGGTGGTGTTCTTATTCCATCTAAAGTTATAATGTGGAAGAAGAATGAGATGAAGTTTTACCATGAATAATAGTCAGATGAGAGTAATTAGTCGGTTTCCTGGTAGTAATGCATGAAATTTTAGTTGGTAGGAATGACGAGATAATTAGGAATTCTTAGAAGGATTGGTTAGTTGGAGTCCATGAAATAGTTATAGTTCTAGTCTTGAATGTGTTGTTGTTAACATGTGGACAAATGAATGACACATTAGGTGTTTCTTGATATGGGCTCAAGGTTGGTTGAATGTAGTTATATGGAGAAGTATTCTTGGAATGAGATTCCCTATAGAGGTATAGAACCTGAATCTTATGGCTTGGATAAGTATAACCATCTCATGTTTAGCACCTTATGAATTAGAGATTAGGCTTGAACACAGTAAGAGCAAATGATTTGACTTAGACATTTGTAAGAGTAGTCATACACTCTAGTGGGAGCTATGAGTTGCAGCTAATGAAATGTAGTAATCAGAAAGGAGAGCATAGTTGAGAAGTGTTGCTAAGCTTAAAAGCTACCAGTCATATCACCCAAGGCATAATATTCCTATTTTTACTTCGTGCCTAGATATCCTTGCCTTATGCCAAATAGCTTCAAATAGACCATGTCTATGTTAAAACCCATGTGGTTCGTGACTTATGTGCTACAAACAGTTCCAAACTCTTAGTATGAATAAATTCCACCTGTGTTAGTAGGCAAATTCATAAGTCAAAATGATAGTAAGAGTAATTTATTTCCCTTCCATGCTCAGTTTAACTATCATTTGAGAACGAATGATCTCAAGGGAGAGATATGGTAACACCCCGACAATTTCTACGTCAAGACTTAAATCATTCTTTATTTGTGTATAAGGTCGTATCGGGTGACTCTTAAATTGCTCATATCTTTAAAGGTTAATATTTTAGTGTGGAAATGAATTTGGATATGAATTAAGGTAACAAGAACCCCCTAGCACAAAGTTGAGTTGAAAGATCTCTTACCGATTAAGTTTTGACGTACGATTCTACTTCAGTCAACTTAAAATGATCATATCTCTCAACATATAATGAATTAGGTGGCCCATGAACTATCACATTAAAGGTCTACGAGTCGTCTTTCCAACGCCATCAAGTTTTCCTCATTCCAAGTTCGAAGTAAAAAGTAATGCCCATTTTAGTAGAGCCCTATCAGTCCATCGATGTCCTATGACTGGACCTACGGACGATCAAAATTTCCACGAATGGTAGACCATTCTGTGAAGGCTTGCTGCATTTTTTTCAGCAACTTTCTGCACACGTTCTAGGGTTATTTTGGTCTTTTCCCAAGGTTTTTAACCCTATTATAAGTCATTTTTGAGAGTTTTAACTGACTATATCATTCAACTAACTAATTTTCATCCCAAAATCATCAATCTAAACATTCAAGTATTTAGAAATTCTACTTAAACTTACCTAGGGTTCCTCTTCTCCATCAAGAACCCTAAAACCTTCAAGTAAAAAAATTTCAAGATTCAAAGAGAAACCTTCCATCCAAGGTTTTCCCAAGTTCTTCAACTCTAAGAACTTCATAAAAGAGTTTCTTCTCTCAAGATCAAGCCCCAAGATATCAAGCTCAAGATAAATCAAGTCTCCACCAAAGTTTTCGTTCTAAAATCTTCATAATCAGGTATGTAAGACTATCATAATGTTGGACTAGTTCGTCCTCACGCCCTACATCTAATTTCAAATCAGTAAAAGAGTAATCTACGGTTCTATCCTTAGATTTGAATATTCTTGAGATGAGTTGATGTTGAATTCTGAGTTCTTGAGTTCTTGATTATTGAATTTTTATTCCTAATTATTGAATTGTTGTATATTGTGCATTGAGATTTTATTGAGTTGATTGTTCATATCTATTATTCACCATGAACCCTGTCCCTGAGTATTTATTGAGTTCTTATTGAAAATCTTTTAAACAAACATAAATGTTTTAAACTGAGTTCCCAGAAAGCAAAGAGGAGTCTTGAGAAAGAGTTTGAAAAATGATCTGAGAAAGAAAATAAGGGAACAAAGTAGTCCCAAATGTATCATTTTTTTATATTGAGAAGAGAACTATGATTCATGGTTAGTATGACAGTCGAGTATGCCATCAATGTGTAAGCAGTATAACATCTAGATATGCCATCAATGTTTATGCATTATCACTTCTCGAGTCATCAATGATCAGATCACAATAAATATTTATTTTAAACTATTTTTTTTAGAAAGTAAAGCAGATTTCTAGTAGAGTTTAAAGAGAAATTTTGAGTAAAGTTTAAGAAAACTAATTGATTATCAAATGTATTACTTTTACATTGAGAAAGAGGAACTTTGATTTCTAAATTAGTTTATGAGTTCAGAGATACTTCAGAGCATTACCTATTTTAAGCGGGTATTTTGAGTAATTACCTTAAAAAAGAGAAAGAGTATGTCTTATACATTTGATCATGAATATATATTTATTAGGAGTAGTATTGAGCACCGATATGGGGATGACCTCACAAACCATGTCTACCAACATGGGTAAAGGATCATACTTGTTAGATGAATCATTATAGCTTAGTGGATCCACTTAGTTGACAGGTTCTTTACCCCGGCATGGTATAGGACAGTTCTGGTAGTGTGGAAGAGACGTTGTATCATCATGTAGCTCATAGTGATGTTTGTCGGTTAGAGAATCTCTCAATTAAGAGTAAAGAGTATTTTATTGTATTTTATTGTATTTTTGTATACATCCTTGAGTTAAAATCTTTTATTTATGAAGCTTTAAATATTTACTTGAGGCAAGTATTCTTTCAGCCTTATCAGTTCAGTTAGTTATCCATTCGGCTATATTACATACTCGTACATTCAATGTATTAATGTCATTCGACCTGCATCTTTTTATGATGTAGATACAGGTGTTCATGATCATCAACAGGCGTTTCGTTGAGTTCACTTTGCACTTCAAATAGCTTGGGGGAGCCTCCTTGCATTTCGGGGGACTTCACATTTATTTTCCAGTCAGTTGTGTTGAGATGTCGTGGGTCTTGTCCCGAAATTCATCTTGAGTAATAGAGGTTTCATAGATAGATAGAGTTGAGGAGTCTCTCAGCATTTACTTTTTCTTGAGATGTTTTTGCAAACTATTATACTTGTGTCGTTGAGTATTTTGCAAACAGCTTGAGTTGAGTATTTAGTTTGAGTTTAAATGTTCTAATTTTTGTTTTTAAGCATATTATCACTTGAGTAAGTCTTCCACTAAGTAGTCAGCCAGATGAAGGGTTCACTTGGGGACCAACAATGGTTCTCGAGTACCGACCACGTCCAGGGTGTAGACTCAGGATGTGACAAAATGGTAAATTTTACGACACTTTCCAAAAATGATCTTTCGAGACATTACATTATCCACCACTAAAAACCATATTTGTCCTCGAACATAAAGACGAAGAAGGAAGAATAACTGACGTTACCAAAAGCCTGAGTTATGATCTTCCAACGTTGGTGTTTATCTCTCTAAGTGAGGTCCTCCTTAAGACTATTCCATTAAGATCAACTATTAAGCACTACTTTCAAATCAAACTTTGGAATATCTATCCCTAGTATACTTCAACTATCCCAAACAACACCAAATCTTCCATATCTGAAATGACCAAGTCTGTCCAAGAATGCCACCATACTAAGGGGACAATCACAGGATCGGTACAACCGATCTACCACTAGGGATTAGCCCATAGATATGGAAACACATGTGGTATAGGCAGCGAATCACACTCCAAATTATATCCGAAACGAAGTAGGTGGTCCCATAAGAATGTACCGAACCAAGTTTGAATAACACAAAATACCCATTCCATATTGTCCATACCAAACATTTTCATTCATCTGACACCATCTCTTTGAATTTTTAGCTACTCACAAACAACCATCCTTGTCCTCATTACGATCGCACCAATTTTTGATTTATTAGACCCAACATACTCCTCCCGTTATTCCACTAAAGCCCACACTTTCAATACTAACAAAACATTATAACCACTCAATTACTCCAAACCGTCAAGTATCAAAGTCTTATCAACAAACACATTGTCGCCTCCAAAATTTCTAAAAATGGCTCCCTCTCTTTTCATGTAAGCATTTCATGTTTGATACAGGTCCCACCAAGGCTAATAACACTGATTCTAAAGCTGATATTACCTTCCCACTGAGATAAAGCTATTAATCACGCACAGAGTTAACTCCACGCAAATTTTCACATACCTCGTGCCAAAACTTAAAGAAATCCTTAGTCACTCCAATAATTCTATATACTATAAGCTCATAAACTCTACTCATCATCAATTTTCTGTGTAACATATTATAACAACCTGTGTAGTCCCATCGACAAAGTAGTTTCAATTCCCTTAAAGTACTCAATAACAATGTAGAACTTTAGGTCCATACTGTTGCATATCCATAAGTCACCTACCATAATTTGTGCAATCTCACCCCACATAATACGCAGAATCTTCCATACCTTACTGTTTGTCACCCAAACCAAAACCCATTCTTCATAAAAGTTGTTGTTAAAACCCTAGTAAGTTTGTGTCGAACCATTTCACATCTCATTGTCTTATTTGAACTCAAAGGAAAAAATCCATATAACTTTCAACTCCGAACCAAGGGTCTGTACGAGAGGTCATATTCATTCACCTTTCTTAAATTCTTCCCATGATTCAAATTCCAAATACCTTGAACTCTTCAATATACCAGATTCTTGTTCTTTTCTCTAACTCGCTTACTAATCTTATCCTTTTACCAAACATATTACCACGAACGTAGACTTTCAATGAAGGACTTGAATTTAGATTTCAACTGTACCATTTACCAAACTCGAAACCATAAAAGAACTTATCACCCATTGGAGTCGAACATCTGTAGACTTCTTTCTCAAATATTATCCAACAGTTTCTAACCAATATGAATGACACGTAGCACTATCAACTTAACCAGAGAGAAAGAGATGGAACCACGTGTCACTAAGCCCAACTCTCCACTCTCTCTCTAAAAATACATCTTTGGCCATTGTAGTGAGAGTTAATATCATTGTTCTCGCCTCCTTCTGAGGGCTAAACTACATCCCACTAATTCTTTCCATTTATGACTCTAGCTCTTTTCAATTCGATTCGAGTGGTGTCTCAACACATTCTACAACTTTCTATATGACCATGCAACTCACCAAATAGTAGCAAACCATAACTTTAGATACCCATAAGTCATTATTACCATATTGAGTCCATTAAATATAAAATTCTTATCATATGGTTGCACCTTGGTCATAATCCATCACAAACTCGTATTACCGTTATGCTCAGTAGCCATTACCATCATCTTGAAGTCAACCTTATCATCGACATGACACCTTAAACCCAGTTATACCAACCAAATCCAAAGGACTAACCCAATTTTATATGCATTTTCTTTACTAAAATCCTCAATTGCCTTCACACAAATGTACTCGTTGGGACCTCCTTTACCCATGAACTTGTCATGCCGATATTGATCCATTCCCTTGGAGCTTATGATGAAGTCACCAGTCCTCATTTAGAATTCTCAAAATACACTGCACATCTAAACGCATTAATACCATACCAAATATCCACCACTAAAATCTTCCTTATAAACAATGCTTAACACAAGCGTCCGCAGTAACAAACTAGTTGGTTTCTCAAATGTGAATGCAACATCAAATCTAATTATATGAGCATGTGATACAATTGATAACTCCTTAAGTAGTTATATTTGTACTTAACAATCGACATATCCGTTTCCATATACCACTAGTATCACACCGTGAAATTTCGTTAGATCCACCACTAGAGCACATCATACCTATTGAGAAAATCATACCTAAATAGCCTGCACATTTCTATCCATTAAATAGCTGCAAAACATTATTGAATATGTTCCGTCTCTAGCACAAACGATATGCATTATTTTGTAGATCAGGTCGATAACAGAAGTAACACACTCCATAACACTAACCAAGTAAGCATCGGTATCATTGTAGTACCACTGATGAACTATCAACCTGGGGCTTTGATACCATTTTTCACGACCCAAAATGGACGTGATGGCACTCGTCTTATCCCACCAAGACAAGTCAGCCTAAAATTCAAATATTATGATAAATGCGGAAGTAAAATGAGAATAAAAGCCCAATACTATAAAATAATGCAGAAATTTATAATCAACTTAAATATATCCTCAAAACCTGGTTGTCACATGCACAAACCTTTAATATATAACAAAATATTTGAAAGAAAACACAAGTCTCAAATGATGTTGTTTCTAAAGTGGAAAAAGATCATAAATAGGAGTAAGAAGGACCGCTGCGATGACAAATAACTACCTCACAAATCTCCATAGAAACCCTCGGACAAGAGGAGAATAGTGAGTATCACGAAGATCCGGGCAACCTACATAATTGTAGAAGAAAGGGGTGAGTACCAAACCATACGGTTGTCACCTAGCAAACTCCTAAACACAAAGCTAAGGGTATAAAATAGGAGTACTTCTACCACCCCAACCGAACCTCCACAACATCAACCTGCAAATAAAACTAGCCCAACCTAATAGTTCATAATTTCAATAGCAAATAGCTCAATAACAACACTCCAACGATTATGGATCAACAATACACATGATCAAGTTCATCAGTCACGAATTCCACAGCAAGACAATCACAAGTTCACAAATAATATAGATTGCAATGCAATGAAATGTAATGTCAAGTATAGTGATTCATGTATTATCTAGTGATACACACCCGATGTCTCTCAGTCCGGAACCTATGGGGGGATATATCTGTCCATGCATATGTTGCGGCATGCGATATGTCCCTCGATAATAGAATCCATCACGGCGTATGACACATCCCTCAATAATAGAATCCGTCATGCCGTGTGACACGTTCCTCGATAATAAAATATGTCACGGCATGCGACACATCCCTTGAATCATAATATCCATTGTCGTGTGCGACACGTCCCTCGAAATGGTTCATCCTCTTTAATTCCTTACTTTTCCTCAATTCACATAACACTTGTCATAACCATCTTTTAGAACCAATGCAAATGACACGTTCACACAATTAATGAGAAGATGGACATTTCCATATCAATGTACAATTCACAACAACACAATTGTGATACAGCATCAATAATAAATCAATAAAAGTTTCCAATCATTCTCAACACATCACACATCAATATAATATCAAATTGTCTTTTTATTATCCCTTTCCTCATTACTAATATTATTCAATATGAACAAGTCAACCCATCACCAAGTCCCATTACTCCCCAACACATACTACAATGAATTACACGATTCTATACACTTAACAAGGATCGAGAAATTCACTTGCCTGAATAATCAAACAATTACTCAGGGACTTGAGTCTTTCCTTTTCGTTGGGCTTCCAAATCAATGCAATCTATTCAAATAAATAATCACAATAAGATTTCGAAACTAACAACACTCATATTACTATGTGTCTAGCCTAGACCTGAAAAAACACTCAAATCTATAATCAAGTTCCTAATCTTGATGCGAATTAACATATCAACTCTCATATTTTCCAAATTTCAAGCCTAGGGTTAAGCCTCATTTTTTTCCAAATATCAAAAGTTTAATGGTATTCATATAATATGATACACCTAATATTTAATTACCTATCTCAATATATCATAACTTGAATCATTATGTGATAACCATAAGAAAATTTAATAATAATAATAAATAAATAGAATCCAACGTCAAGTTACTATATCAATAACTTAAGTTTGAGAAACTCGATTTACAGATCGTAAATCCAATGCAAAAATACACCTAATTATTCTATCATTTATAAGCATAGGACCATCCAATGATGACCCATAATCATTATCTAATGATTATACCCATATATAGCCATAAAGACATTTGTTTCTCCAAGTCAAAAAAAATACATTAGTGCAGGTATACCAATTCCCACTTTTGCAATTCAATTTAGCTTATTTTTCAGTTACAGCCCCACCTTTAATTAATAATAATAATATGCTCTTACTCATATACACAAACACATAAATATAGGCGTTGTTGATGATTTTATTACATGAACATGATGTCGCTTAATGTTCTCTTCTTTTCCTTCGGTTGAAGATTTTAGCCGCCACTGATTTTGTTCTTTCGTGCTAGACTTAGAAATAATATTAATCACCTTTAACTATAATTTATTTAATTTTTACATGGACTAAGTGATATAGGGTATTAATTAAATTATGAACTTGGCCTATTAATCACCAACAAAATTAATTATCTTAAAATTACTTGTTAATTAATTAACTATAGATACACGAATAGTTTAAAATTCCCAACCAACTTTACAAACTAATCAGAAGTGACTCGGGGCAACTATTGAGAGCGGTAAAATGGTAAATTTTATGACATTTTCCAAAAATAATCTTTCGGGTCATTACACATATAGGAAAAAAATAGCTAACTAGTCAAAATCTCTAACATAATTATTAAAAAACATCTACGTTTTAATATAATTATTGAAATGTTATTATGTCAATATTTTAGCAAATAAAGAGTATCCTAATATAATTCATTTGCCTTCCTTTTATTTTTCAACTTGAGCGTTTGGCTTAATTTGACTCCATTACCCATTTTTTTCTCTCTCGATTTTTTGCCCACATTCTCTCATTTCTCTCTCTCAATTTTTTTACCCATATTCCCTCACCTCAGTTAACTTAAACCTTTCCTTGTTTAAATCGAAATTCCTCCATTTTTCTACGAAGTCTCAGAAATCATTCAAAAGATTTTCAACCTCTGATACAAGTAAATACATTGTCATGAATTATCTTTTGAAATTTTCGACTGTATGATTTATTTTTTTGTGATTTATTTTTGTATTGGAGATATAGTAGTAATCTACATTAACATTCATATATCATATATATTGTTGTGTGTTTCGTAATTACGAGATTTTTATTTAGGGTTTTAGGTAAGGGAAAAGCATTTGATTTTTGATTGAATTAAACATAAGTTGTATCTTACCCATAATTGTATTCAAGGTCGACTTGCATAATCATAATATGTATCTTAATTGTTCCCCTTCGACACAAGATTTGTATTGTATTGAGAAAATTATATTTATTTTTATGGTTATAGTCACCCCAAGAGGTTTGCAATTTGAATTTGTATTTTATAAAATCAGTTATATCATTTCATAGTTTAAAGTTTCTGCGTTGTTAGCTCTATTATGTTTCCTGTTTTAGTGATGAAGAATATTGTATTTTTTTAGCTCCATTATATATCCCAAATTAGTTGCATCCATACTCTGAATTATATTAGCTACATTATGTATCCTATTTAATATATGTGTTCATTTAAATGTTATTTGTTGTTTTCAATCCAATTAGTCTCCCAAATGAATTATATTTATTTAATCATTTTTTGTAGGCCCACCAAAGAAGCTTCTTGACTAATCATACAGTGAGCTATATGGAAAGAAGAACAAGATATCCTATAGTATCTGTGGATACAAGAGGCACAATAGGCGGTCATTTAGAAATGAACTACACATTGAGTTCGTGATGTTTGTATTTTTTTAGAAAATAAATCTGAAAGTGGATCATAATTCTGGATGCCCTTAGTTTTTGATCATGACTTATTTGAACATCTTTAATGATGAATTTATATGAAATGTATTTATGTGAAAGTTATGATTGTAGCTTTTTTTTGTATTTTGTATTACTTTAAAATATAATTGTAGACTCATTTGACTTACAAATTTTAATTTTGAAAATAAATACAATTATATGAATTGAATAGACCTAATGATATGTAGAATATAAAATACAAAACTTGTTGGTATACAATTAAGATTAATACAACATAAGAAAGAAATATAAACTTGTTGACATCAAATTGAGATTGGAATACAAAGTGAGAGTTAAATACAAAATGAGCACAGTAAATAATTACCTCAATATGATATACAATTTTAATTTGAATGGTAAATTGAGCACTTAAAATATAAAAGTTGTTGGTATACAATTAGGATGAAAACATAATAAAAAAGAAATATAGACTAGTTGTCATTGAAATTAAGATTGAAATACAAGATGAGCACAATAAATACTCACATTGAAATACAAAAGTGACTTTATTGGTACACCATTATAATGAATACAAAATAAAAAGATATACAAACTTATTTGTATACAATGTGATATTGAAATACAAAATGAGCAAAATAAAATACAAAATATGTTGTCATTTAATTAGGATACATACACATCGATTGATAAATTTATGTATTTTGCTTTCATAACAGTCACATTTTTTTTTTATCAAATTATATTCCATGAAAGCTAAAGATATTTATCTTTTATTTGTATTACAAAATATTGACGATTGTATCCCAATATACTTTAATCATTATATAATTGTATTCAAAACAAAGCTTATTGTTGTATTCCAAACAACCAGCTACAATATATTATTATGAACTACAAAATTAATACCAATTCTGAGAATGGATATAATATTCAAAAAAAAAAAAACTAAAATTAAACAGCCAAACAAACCTACAATTCTTCAACCACAGTTATCATCACAAAAATATTTTTCTACAAACATACCGTATTCATACTTATTTTATATTCAAACAATCAAACATACAATATTACAAGTCTATTCAAAGATTCCAATGCTTTTATCCAAAAAAAAAAGTAGAAAAGTAAAAAATACATTCTTGTCAAACCTTTCAATAGCCATTTTTGAATAACTTCCAAACAAGTTAAAGATTCAACAATTAACGAAAACCTGATTGATTTTGTAATTCACGAATTATCTCGAAGTTCAAATTGGAAATTACATGCAAAAGTTGTTTGTCAACAAAATCAGTAGTCGATTATTTCAAAATTTTCCTCCCTATCAGAAAAAATCGCACATCAATCCAATTCAATTCAACATAGATTGAGTATTATCAATGGACTGATAAAAATCGATATCATAAATTTCAGGAACAATGGAGAGAGGCACACATTTGAATTTTTCTTTGAAAATGTAATTGATGAGAAAATTAATTGATATTTACCTTTTTAAAAATATTCTCTCCCCTGATTTTCTCCATTCTGTTATTAAATAATTGTATTCTCTCAAATTAAACAAATTAAAAACATACATAAATCAGATATATAATAAACTAAAATATTGACACTTTTAATAAATATTGAAAATATGGCCAAGAGGTCCTATTAAATGCTAAAATATTGGCATTTTGAAAAAATTTCCATATATAAACACACTAGATACAATAGCCTGTGCAAGCACAAACCCAATATATGTTACTTTATCTGTCTTAATTTAAATATTTTGCATTGTTAATTATTTTGATTTATAGTACTTTTTATGTAAATATCAAATAATATATGTTACTCTTTGTCCCAAATTTTATGTCAGCACGTATGAAATTTCGAGAGTCAACTAAATCTTTTAATATTTTTTTTAAAAAATTTTAAGTTGTTAATTATTGTTATTTATAATACTAAATTTTTGTAAATTTTAAATACATAACATACTTACAAAGAAAGTAAGACAAATAAATTAAAACGAAAAAGGTACTAATATAAATAGAGGAAATTGAAGTAAAAGGACAAATCAGAGAATTCTCTGACTGATCCTAAGCTGCCTAATATATGTTACTCCATTTGTCTCAATTCATGTGGTTATCTTCTCATTTTCAAATAATTTAAATTGTTAAGTATTGTGATTTATCGTACTTTTTTATTTAATTTTATAATAACATGATACTCCATTTGTTTCAATTTATGTGACACATGTAAAATTTCTATAGTAAACAAATTTTTAATATGCTCTAAGAATATTTTAAATTGTTATTTATTGTAATTTATAGAGTAATTTTTTTCATAATGCAAATATATCTATATCTATACTACCTTAAAAGTATGACTCCCAAACTTGAATGTTAAATTACTATAATACCCCCAACTAAAACACTCAATTTAATTAGTTTATTTATTCAATTATATTATATTAAAAGTAGACACCTTTTCACATTGAAGGGTTATGACTTTTCCAAATGGTTGTGATTTTTCCGATGAGTTGTAACTTTTTCACTGAGTTGTGACTTTTTAAAAGTGTTGTGACTTTTCCTAAGGGCTATGACTTTTCTGATGAGTTGTGACTCTTTTGAAAGGTTGTGACTTTTCCAAAGAGTTGTGACTTTTCCGATGAGCAGTGACTTTTTCAAAGCGTATTGACTTTTCTAATAAGGCACAATTAGTACCTATTCATACTACCATTTGTTAGCTATAAATAGAGGAGTTTCTTCTCATTTTTACACTACAATTTTTAAATTTTTCTACTTTTCTTCTCTTAAAAAATGTCAAATATGATTTGCAACTGTTGAATAAGTTCGAATTTCAACGAAATTTAAGGTACCACACAAGGAAGAGATCCCTAATGTAACGTTCCTCTTGCCAACTATTTATACCAGAAAAACGAAACGCTACATCATATGAAGGGCTGCATTAAAAATAAAACGGCTACAAATTACAAACCCCAAACCAAGTACTAATCTGCTTTCTACACTTTTTCTTTCTTCCATTGTTAACTAACCCAAATGCGTACTAGTTTTCTCTCTAACTTTTCCTTTTTGAAGTGTTAATTGAGTTTTAAACTATTTTTTGAAATATGGGTAAAGCGTAGAGCAAGATATGGATCACGGTAGAAAAATATAGAGTGTTTGATCAAGAAGAGAAGATTGAAGTGGCATTAAAACCATTAGGTGAAATTCTGCACGTTTAGTATGGAACAAAGTTAAATTGTGAAACTTTATGAACTATTAATCAATAATCGGCCGGCCTTGTGAACACCTAATTTTTTACCAAACTTAAATTTTACACCTTTTAATATTAAAATATTTATTTTGAATCTAAATTAAGTACATTTTATTTTTTTTATCTTATTTTAAAGGATTTGAAAACAACAAAAAAATAGAATCACATTTTAGGGTAAGTTTTGTTTTCAATTATTAAAAACAAAGAAGGAAATATACAAAAATATTTTTCTTAAGTTTTAATAAATAAACTAATGATTTTAGTATATCTATTAGTTATATATATTTAGAATCAGCCATTTAACATTTCTATTATTATATTTTATATTATTTTATTTTATCAATAAAATCAAATTTTCCCCCTAAAACCACTATCTCCTATTTTCCTTCCACCTTCCCCTAAACTACCCAACACCCTACTTTCCCTTCCAATCCTCCCCACTCACCCACATTTCAATCACTACACACGTACTATATACTCTATACTCCACTACACATCACCTGCATTTTTTAGACTTATATAAGACACACATCAACATACACACAGGAGAATAGACACTCAAAAAAAGAAACAAAAACAGTCTGCATACAAAAAAACAAAGCACACACACGACCAAAAAACAAATCACTTAGCAATATCAAAACGTATTAACCCTCATATACAGAAAACACACCAAATAGAAAGGTAGGACACCAAAAAAGAAAAAAAGAAAATAGAAAACAATCAAAAACACACACAGAAACTCACACACCCAAATTCCAAAACATACACCAAAAACTCTTTCCTTCCAGCAGCACCAACAAAAAAAAAATCGCACAGCAACAAAAGCAAACAGAAAAAAAAAAAGTTGAGTTCGAGGTTTTTGTTCGTGGTTCTTTTGTTCGTGGTTCCGTCTTTTCTTTGTGAATTAATTTCCACAAGAGGTAACACTTAATCCTTTTTATATAGTTTAATATCATGATTATACAAGCATTGGTTGCAATATATCGAAATTGTTAAATTTCATGTGTTTAAACCATTAATATGCATTGATGTTATAATATGAAGTATGTTCAAATTTTTCATATCAACTTTATGTTTAGACCTTTTATGTCATTAGACTTGGTGCGAAATTATTATAACAAACCTTAGTTTATTTCATGTTTAAACAACCCATAGTTTATTTCATGTTTAAGTAAAACTATTGTTTACGTCTATTCTTGTTTTTATATTTTGATTCTCTTATGATGATACATATATTTATGGCTTAACAAACTGAAATGATGAGAACTAATGACAAAAAATTATTATGTAAAATATTGATTTTAATTAGTAGGTTTTTCTTTTTATTTTAATGACTAAAATAAAGAAAAATAAAAGATTTTAGGTGCTCATAATTCCTAACATGTTTATACTAATGTAGCATGTGCGAATTTGTATAGGAAAGTGTATATTTTAAATTTATTTATTTTTCACTATCTGTTCTTATTAATATTGTGTTTATTCTTTTATTTTTAGAAAATATAGAATAAAATAAAATTAAAATTTGTAACATGCTACAAATTGAATCATTAGAAACATGATTAGGCCAATATTAATAGTTTAAAACATTACGATCTAAAAAAAATATACACAAATTTTAGACACGAAATATAAATATATAAATAATTCTTGAAAAGGTTGGAAAGCTCTGCTACCAATACACCACACACTAATAAAAATTAGATAGTTATTAAGCGGTTTAAAATAAATCAAAGAAGACAAGACAAGCATTTTCTTTTTTCTATTTAAACTAATAAATATAATATATCCAAAAATTAAGTCAAGCCAGATATAAGTCAGTAAAGCGACCGTGCTAGAACCACGGGACTCGAGGGGTGCCTCACACCTTCCCCTCGGTCAACAAAATTCCTTACCTAGACTCCTAGTTTGTAGACCAATAAAATAAAGAGTTAAACTTCCTTTTGATTAGGAATTTAAATAAGGTGACTTGGAACACCAAAACTCAATTCCAAGTGGCGACTCTATAAAATAATCCATTTTCAAAATGTCACTTCAATCGGAAAAACTCTCTTTTTCAAAAGTTCATGTTGAAAAAATAGGGGCGTGTCAGATGTGACTCCGCTGGGGATAACTAGAATTCAAGCTTGTAAATATTGACTTATGTTTGACTTTTTATTTATTTATTTATATTTTAAGATATTATATTTGTTGGCTTAATGCGCTAATTGTCTACTTATTTATTGTTTTAATATTATTTGAACTGTATATATAACTGTCTTCTCTCTCGCACCCCTCTGAGTCTTCAATAACATCATTATGGGAATTGCGACTGCGCACCACACTTCTGTCAAGATAACCAGTGGATCTTTGGTCCATGGTGAAGGATTTTAGTCACACATGTTTAGGATGGGGAGCACCCACGCACAAAACCGAAAAGCGCTGCTATCGGTACGCTGCTACTTTCCAACTCGAGTTGTCCGCTCGTTTTACAGCAAGTCTATATACCTTTCTCCATCAAGTTTAACCTTAGTAGAATTTCAACCAAACATGATATCCCTAGTAGGTTCTGTTTTATCTGCATCATGTGCATTTAACTTAGCGAGACTTGGCATAGGGGCCAAGTCCGTCTAGGACAAGTACCTTTTCTTGAGACCATCATGTACATTTTTGTGCTACGTGTTGCATCATATGAAAGATTATTTGAAGGCTGTCCGACTTTAGAATAAATTAGAAAACTGAAAAAAGACCAATACAATGACTAAAAGAAATTTTTTTATATAAAGTAAAACCTATTTACAAAATCCTTACGAACTACGCACACCTGATTCTCACCTTGATGAGATACATTGGCATCCCTCCACTGGTTCGGTGATATAAGTTTAAAAGTTAAATTTTTTAAAAAAGAATTAATCCTTTTTCAAAATCTAAAAAAATATAAATGAAAAGTTTGTTCACTCTTGTTTAAAAAAAAGTTTTTATTCTTCTTAAAAAAAAGTTTTTATTCTTCTTAAAAAAAAGTTTTCTTACTTTATGTTTCAAACTTTGAGAACTATGCACACATGATTCTCACATCGTTGAGATACGTAGGCATCCCTCCATGGGTTCGGTGATATAAGTTTAAAAGTTAAAAAAAAATTAATCCTTTTTCAAAATCCAAAAAAAATAAATGAAAAGTTTGTTCACTCTTGTTAAAAAAAAACAAAAGTTTTTATCCTTCTTAAAAAAAAGTTTTTTCTTACTTTATGTTTCAAACTTTCACGAACTACGCACACCTGATTCTCACCTTGATGAGATACGTAGGCATCCCTCCACGGGTTCGGTGATATAAGTTTAAAAGTTAAAAAAAATAAAAAAAATTAATCCTTTTTCAAAATATAAATGAAAAGTTTGTTCACTCTTGTTAAAAAAAAATAAAAGTTTTTATTCTTTTTTTAAAAAAAGTTTTCTTATTTTATGTTTCAAACTTTGAGAACTACGCACACCTGATTCACACCTCAATGAGATACGTGGGAAGCCCTCCTCGGGTTTGGTGATCTTTACTCAAAAAAAAAAATATGTCAAAAAAATTAATAATTATTCCTTGTTCAAGAAATTAAAAAGAAAATGTTTATTTCTTTTAACAAAAAAAAAATGATGAAATTTGTTTATGATTTTTCTGAACTACGTTCGGCATGATTCTTACTTTGACTAAGATACGTAGGCAGCCTTATTTTAAGGTTTGGTCCAACCAAAGAAAATAAAATTTAGAAAGTCCTCATCACAAAACTGGGGCTAAAAAAAAAAATTATATTTATTCAAAATTCAAATAAAAATGTTTCTCTTCCTTATTTTAAAATCTAAAAAAAAAGGGAGATTAAAAAAAATGTTTAGACTACGATATTTCTTTAAAAGGATTTTTTTTTATTTACTTTTTTTTAAAAAATTAAAATTAAATTCTTGACTTGGTTGGTACCAACATATTTAGGGGTTTGCATGAGAAAAAAAAATTAAACTATTTTGCAAGTGGATCAACTTTGTTGTGACCCGTAAATTCTTTTGGTACCTCTTGATTATATTTATGTGACACTTGAGAAATTCACTTGCTCCAAGTCGGGGTTTAAAATAAATTCGACCTCATTGTTTCATGTGCATTGTGTGGTGACCTTTAGATATAAATTTCAATGGCATGACTTTGTTGATCTAGAACTTGGCCCGAATGTTGGTTAAGACGAAATTTTGAGCAACTTTTAACTTGAGAAAGGATTATAGGCTTTCTTTGATCCGATTGTACCTTTCAAGCCTACCGAATGACATGTTATCCATAGAACTCCCATTTCAAGCTTGAAACCTTTTTATTGAACAACCACATCTTAACATATATCATTTTGAGTGCATAAATGCACTATCCCTTGGTCCCACCTCCTAAAGCGTACTATCAATTATCTACAGAGTGTCAAAGATCCAAGTTGGGTAACAAAGTGAAAAGGTCAAATATATGAAAGTCCAAAAAAAAATACATGGACAGAGAAAAGCTAGAAAAAAAAAAGTGAAAAACTCTTCAACGAAAAGAAAGGAAATTGAGAAGAAGAAAAAGAAGAAAATAAATGAGGAGAAGCTTTCAAGAAAACAAAGGTCAAATGAGAAAATGAAAAAACATTTGAGAGCATAGTGCAATTCTTAAGGAGGGAATAGTCATTTTATCCCAAATAAATATCTTACCTTTTCCTGAGCCTACATTATAAGCCAATGACAAGTCCTATTTGATCTTATTTTTGGTGTTCTCATATTAGTGGATACTTACAAGAGGGCCAAGCATATGGTATCTCATGCATTGAACCTCTTTATGAGTGTGAGTGATTTTGAAAATGTCCTACGACCTAAATTATTATATTCTGTGTGAAGTAGGACTTATTTGTTTTAAGGGCACTTGAAACATGATGATATGAATAATTTTTATCCCTTAATTGATGAAAGATGAACAAATCTTGTCAATACTTAAATATGTTTGAGGTACCATTTGAAAATATAGGGATTACTTCAAAGTTGACCCCATATTTATCTGAAAATAGTTTAAGGTTATTTATATGCATAATACTAATTGCTGGTACCAACTAAAGTTAAGACATGCATAACAATTAATTTATTTCCCTCTCTTTATCCTCAAATATTTTTTAAAATTTATTTTTATGAATTAAATAAAAACACACTTTCACAAGAAAAAGTCAAAAAGAGAGAGAGAGAGAGAGAGAGAGAAAAATCTTTGATCTCATGAACAACGTTTAACCTGATTTTTGTTATGGAAAGATACATAGGCAGTTCTACAGTGGGCTCGGTCCCACCAAATAAAATTTTACATCCTCAAAAGATCAAAATTAGAGTTATTTTTAGAAATTTCACCCAAAATTTTAAAAAATATATATATAATCCAAAAATAGTTTTCCAGTTCCTTAGTTTAAAAATAAAAAAAAAACAAATTAACGAAGTCTTTTTTCTCCTAGATATTCATTTTGGAATAAAAAAACACACAAAGAAAAAAACGAATTTCAAAATTCCTTATTTTCAAAGACTCGGGCATTTTTTTTTATAAAAAATAAAAAAAATCTACTCTCATTTCTTCACAGGGCACAATAACCCCTAGTTGCATGTAGGGCACAATAACCCCTGCTTTATTTTCATGTCTTCACAGGGCACAATAACCCCTGATTGCATGTAGGGCACAATAATCCCTACTTTAATTTCATGCCTTCACAGGAAACAATAACCCCTGGTTGCATATAGGGCACAATAACACCTACATTAACTTCATGTCTTCACAGGGTACAATAACCTCTGGTTGCATATAGGGCACAATAACCCTTACTTTATTTTCATGTCTTCACACGGCACAATAACCCCTGCTTGCATGTAGGACACAATAACCCCTACTTTGTTTTCATGTCTTCATAGGGCACAATAACCCCTAGTTGCATTTTAGGGAACAATAACCGCTATTATATTTCCATATCTTCATAGGGCACAATAACCCCTGGTTGCATGTAGGACACAATAACCCCTACTTTATTTTCATATCTTCACAGGGCACAATAACCCCTGGTTGCATGTAGGGCACACAATAACCCCTACTTTATTTTCATGTCTTCAAAAGGCACAATAACCCCTATTTTATTCTCATGTCTTCACAGGGCACAATAACCCCTACTTTAATTTCATCTCTTCACAGAGCACAATAACCCTTGGTTGCATATAGGGCACAATAACCTCTACTTTATTTTCATGTCTTCACAGGGCACAATAACCCCTGGTTGCATGTAGGGCACAATAACCCCTACTTTATTTTCATGTCTTCACAGGACACAATAACCCCTATTTTATTCTCATGTCTTCACAGGGCACAATAACCCCTGGTTGCATGTAGGGCACAATAACCCCTAATTTATTTTCATGTCTTCACAGGGCACAATAACCTCTAGTTGCATATAGGTCACAATAACCCCTACTTTATATTCATGTCTTCACAAGGCACTATAACCCCTGGTTGCATGTAAGGTAGAATAACCCCTATTTTATTTTCACGTCATCGAATGGCACAATAACCCCTATTTTATTTTTATGTCTTCAAAGGGCACAACAACCCCAATTGCATGTAGGGCACAATAACCCCTACTTTATTTTCATGTCTTCACAGGGTACAATAACCCCTGGTTGCATGTAAAGCAGAATAGCCCCTAATTTATTTTCATGTCTTCACAGGGCACATTAATCCCTGGTTACATATAAGGCATAATAGCCCCGATTTTATTTTCATGTCTTCACAGAGCACAATAATCCATTGTTGCATATAGGGCACAACAACCTCTACTTTATTTTGATGTCTTCACAGGGCACAATAACCCCTGGTTGCTTGTAGGGCACAATAACCCCTGGTTGCTTGTTGGGCACAATAACCCCTACTTTATTTTCATGTCTTCACAGGACGCAATAACCCCTGGTTGCATTTTAGGGCACGATAACCCCTATTTTATTCTCATGTCTTCACATGGCACAATAACCCCTGGTTGCATGTAGGGCACAATAACCCCTAATTTATTTTCATGTCTTCACAGGGCACAATAACCCCTGGTTGCATGTAGGGCACAATAACCCCAACTTTATTTTCATACCTTCACAGGGCACAATAACCTCTGGTTGCATGTAAAGCACAATAACCCCTATTTTATTTTCATGACTAGACTGGGTACAATAACCCTGGTTGCATTTTAGGGCACAATAACCCCTATTTCATTCTCATGTCTTCACAGGGCATAATAACCCCTACTTTAATTTCATGTATTCACAGGGCACAATAACCCCTACTTTATTTTTCATGTCCTCATAGGGCACAATAACCCCTGGTTGCATTTATGGCACAATAACCCCTACTTTATTTTCATGTCTTCACATGGCACAATAACCCCTGGTTACATTTTAGGGCACAATAACCCCTATTTTATTCTCATGTCTTCACAGGGCACAATAACCCCTGATTGCATGTACGGCACAATAACCCCTAATTTATTTACATTTGTTCACAGGGCACAATAACCCCTGGTTGCATGTAGGGCACAATAACCCCTACTTTATTTTCATGTCTTCATAGGGCACAATAACCACTGGTTGCATGTAAGGCAGAATAATCCCTATTTTATTTTTATGTCTTCACAGGGCACAATAACCCCTGGGTGCATATAGGGCATAATAAACCCTATTTTATTTTCATGTCTTCACAGGGCATAACAACCCCTGGTTGCATGTAGGGCACATTAACCCCTACTCTATTTTCATGTCTTTACAAGGTACAATAACCCTTGGTTGCATGTAAGGCAGAATAACCCCTATTTTATTCTCATGTCTTCACAGGGCACAATAACCCCTACTTTAATTTCATGTCTTCATAGAGCACAATAAACCTTTGTTGCATATAGGGCACAATAACCTCTACTTTGTTTTCATGTCTTTACAGGGCACAATAACCCCTGGTTGCATGTAGGGCACAATAACCCCTACTTTATTTTCATGTCTTCACAGTTCACAATAACTCCTGGTTGCATTTTAGGGGACAATAACCCCAATTTTATTTTCTTGTCTTCACAGGGCACAATAACCCCTGGTTGCATGTAGGGCACGATAACCCCTAATTTATTTTCATGTCTTCACAGGGCACAATAACCCCTGGTTGCATGTAGGGCACAATAACCCCAACTTTATTTTCATATCTTCACATGGCACAATAACCTCTGGTTGCATGTAAGGCACAATAACCCCTATTTTATTTTCATGACTAGACTGGGTTCAATAACCCTGGTTGCATTTTAGGGTACAATAACCCTTATTTCATTTTAAAGTCTTCATAGGGCATAATAACCCCTACTTTAATTTCATGTATTCACAGGGCACAATAACCCCTGGTTGCATATACAGCACAATAACCCCTACTTTATTTTTCATGTCTTCATAGGGCACAATAACCTCTGGTTGCATTTATGGCACAATAACCCCTACTTTATTTTCATGTCTTCACATGGCACAATAACCCCTGGTTACATTATAGGGCACAATAACCCCTATTTTATTCTCATGTCTTCACAGGGCACAATAACCCCTGATTGCATGTACGGCACAATTACCCCTAATTTATTTTCATTTGTTCACAGGGCACAATAACCCCTGGTTGCATGTAGGGCACAATAACCCCTACTTTATTTTCATCTCTTCACAGGGCACAATAACCCCTGGTTGCATGTAAGGCAGAATAATCCCTATTTTATTTTTATGTCTTCACAGGGCACAATAACCCCTGGGTGCATATAGGGCACAATAACCCCTATTTTATTTTCATGTCTTCACAGGGCATAACAACCCCTGGTTGCATGTAGGGCACAATAACCCCTACTCTATTTTCATGTCTTCACAAGGTACAATAACCCCTGGTTGCATGTAAGGCAGAATAACCCCTATTTTATTCTCTTGTCTTCACAGGGTACAATAACCCCTACTTTAATTTCATGTCTTCATAGAGCACAATAAACCTTTGTTGCATATAGGGCACAATAACCTCTACTTTGTTCTCATGTCTTCACAGGGCACAATATCCCCTGGTTGCATGTAGGGCACAATAACCCCTACTTTATTTTCATGTCTTCATAGTTCAAAATAACCCCTGGTTGCATTTTAAGGGACAATAACCCCTATTTTATTTTCTTGTCTTCACAGGGCACAATAACCCCTGTTTGCATGTAGGGCACAATAACCCCTAATTTATTTTCATGTCTTCACAGGGCATAATAACCTCTGGTTGCATGTAGGTCACAATAACCCCTACTTTATATTCATGTCTTCACAAGGCACAATAACCCCTAGTTGCATGTAAGGTAGAATAACCCCTATTTTATTTTCATGTCTTCACAGGGCACAATAACCCCTGGTTACATATAGGGCACAATAACCCCTGGGTGCCTATATGGCACAATAACCCCTATTTTATTTTCATGTCTTCACAGGGCACATTAATCCTTGGTTACATATAAGGCATAATAGCCCCGATTTTATTTTCATGTCTTCACATAGCACAATAACCCTTTGTTGCATATAGGGCACAATAACCTCTACTTTATTTTCATGTCTTCACAGGGCACAATAACCCCTGGTTGCTTGTAGGGCATAATAACCCCTACTTTATTTTCATGTCTTCACAGGACACAATTACCCCTGGTTGCATTTAAGGGCACAATAACCCCTATTTTATTCTCATGTCTTCGCATGGCACAATAACCCCTGGTTGCATGTAAGGCACAATAACCCCTAATTTATTTTCATGTCTTCACAAGGCACAATAACCCCTGGTTGCATGTAAGGCACAATAACCCCTACTTTATTTTCATATCTTCACAGGGCACAATAACCCCTGGTTGCATGTAGGGCACTATAACCCCTATTTTATTTTCATGACTAGACTGGGTACAATAACCCTGATTGCATTTTAGGGCACAATAACCCCTATTTCATTCTCATGTCTTCACAGGTCATAATAACCCCTACTTTAATTTCATGTATTCACAGGGCACAATAACCCCTGGTTGCATATACAGCACAATAACTCCTACTTTATTTTTCATGTCTTCATAGGGCACAATAACCCCTGGTTGCATGTATGGCACAATAACCCCTGGTTGCATGTATGGCACAATAACCCCTACTTCATTTTCATGTCTTCACATGGCACAATAACCCCTGGTTACATTTTAGGGCACAATAACCCCTATTTTATTCTCATGTCTTCACAGGGCACAATAACCCCTGATTGCATGTACGACACAATAACCCCTAATTTATTTTCATGTCTTCACCGGGCACAATAACCCCTGGTTGCATGTAGGGCACAATAACCCCCACTTTATTTTCATGTCTTCACAGGGCACAATAACCCCTGGTTGCATGTAAGGCAGAATAATCCCTATTTTATTTTTATGTCTTCACAGAGCACAATAACCCTTGGATGCATATATGGCACAATAACCCCTATTTTATTTTCATGTCTTCACAGGGCATAACAACCCCTGGTTGCATGTAGGGCACAATAACCCCTACTTTATTTTCATGTCTTCACAGGATACAATAACCCCTGTTTGCATGTAAGGCAGAATAACCCCTATTTTATTCTCATGTCTTCACAGGGCACAATAACCCCTAGTTGCATTTAGGGCAAAAGAACCCCTACTTTATTTTCGTGTATTCACATGGCACAATAACCTCTGATTGCATTTTGGCTACAAATCTCTCTTTTATTTTTATTGGGTACAAAAATATTGTTTTTATGCCTAGTATAGAGTTTTATAGCTTTTATTAATAACTCACAAAATTTTCCTAGTACAAACTGGGGCAAAAAAATTTTTTTGTTTCGTTTTGTTTGTTTTGTTTTTATGGCGTGCAGGTCTCGACCTAGTACACAAATTTGAAGTTCAAGAATGAAGTCCTCATTTTGATTAGAGAAACTAAGAATTTTATATGACAATGACATTTGGAGTCGTTATCGACTCATGTAACAACTCAACATATCAGGAATCATCTTCTCAAGTTCAGATCAAGAAAACAAGTATCCAAGAATATCATGCAGAAGAGCGCCAACGACTCAAGTCGAATCGTAAGTTTCAAATCTTAAATTCAAATGTCAAGATTAAAGTTCGAGATCGATGTATCCGCTAGAAAAAGGCGAGGTGATAACTGAAGATTCAAAGGAACACTTGAAGGAAGAGATTCAAGAAAAGTAGATTAGATATGATTTTGTATTCTGCCTTTTTAGTTTTATCATTTTCGATGTAATAACAGGAGCCACGAACTGGAATCCCGATGGGACATCACTCGACTCTCCAACTCATTTTCCATCTCTGTACCCACTTGAGCTACACATGACCTGATTCTCTTATAACTCGAGATATGTAGGCTGCCCAAAGCTAGGGCTCGGTCACACTCACTTCCTTTATTTATTTTCTACTTTTGAATAAATGGTAGGCCAAAAATTAGTCACATTGTTCACGTCTTTGCATGAAAACTCTTCATGTTCCCAAGCAAAGAGGGGCATCCTGTGAACACCTAATTTTTGACCAAACTTAAAGTTTTACACCTTTTAATATTAAAATATTTATTTTGAATCTAAATTAAGTACATTTTATTTTTTTTATCTTATTTTAAAGGATTTGAAAACAACAAAAAAAATAGAATCACATTTTAGGGTAAGTTTTGTTTTCAATTATTAAAAACAAAGAAGGAAATATACAAAAATATTTTTCTTAAGTTTTAATAAATAAACTAATGATTTTAGTATATCTATTAATTATATATATTTAGAATCAGCCATTTAACATTTCTATTATTATATTTTATATTATTTTATTTTATCAATAAAATCAAATTTTCCCCCTAAAACCACTATCTCCTATTTTCCTTCCACCTTCCCCTAAACTACCCAACACCCTACTTTCCCTTCCAATCATCCCCACTCACCCACATTTCAATCACTACACACGTAATATATACTCTATACTCCACTACACATCACCTGCATTTTTAGACTTATATAAGACACACATCAACATACACACAGGAGGATAGACACTCAAAAAAAGAAACAAAAACAGTCTGCATACAAAAAAACAAAGCACACACACGATCAAAAAACAAATCACTTAGCAATATCTAAACGTATTAACCCTCATATACAGAAAGCACACCAAATAAAAATGTAGGACACCAAAAAAGAAAAAAAGAAAATAGAAAACAATCAAAAACACACACAGAAACTCACGCACCCAAATTCCAAAACATACACCAAAAACTCTTTCCTTCCAGCAACACCAACAAAAAAAAAATCGCACAGCAACAAAAGCAAACAGAAAAAAAAGAAGTTGAGTTCGAGGTTTTTGTTCGTGGTTCTTTTGTTCGTGGTTCCGTCTTTTCTTTGTGAATTAATTTCCACAAGAGGTAACACTTAATCCTTTTTATATAGTTTAATATCATGATTATACAAGCATTGGTTGCAATATATCGAAATTGTTAAATTTCATATGTGTTTAAACCATTAATATGCATTGATGTTATAATATGAAGTATGTTCAAATTTTTCATATCAACTTTATGTTTAGACCTTTTATGTCATTAGACTTGGTGCGAAATTATTATAACAAACCTTAGTTTATTTCATGTTTAAACAACCCATAGTTTATTTCATGTTTAAGTAAAACTATTGTTTACGTCTATTCTTGTTTTTATATTTTGATTCTCTTATGATGATACATATATTTATGGCTTAACAAACTGAAATGATGAGAACTAATGACAAAAAATTATTATGTAAAATATTGATTTTAATTAGTAGGTTTTTCTTTTTATTTTAATGACTAAAATAAAGAAAAATAAAAGATTTTAGGTGCTCATAATTCCTAACATGTTTATACTAATGTAGCATGTGCGAATTTGTATAGGAAAGTGTATATTTTAAATTTATTTATTTTTCACTATCTGTTCTTATTAATATTGTGTTTATTCTTTTATTTTTAGAAAATATAGAATAAAATAAAATTAAAATTTGTAACATGCTACAAATTGAATCATTAGAAACATGATTAGGCCAATATTAATAGTTTAAAACATTACGATCTAAAAAAAATATACACAAATTTTAGACACGAAATATAAATATATAAATAATTCTTGAAAAGGTTGGAAAGCTCTGCTACCAATACACCACACACTAATAAAAATTAGATAGTTATTAAGCGGTTTAAAATAAATCAAAGAAGACAATACATAAGCATTTTCTTTTTTCTATTTAAACTAATAAATATAATATATCCAAAAATTAAGTCAAGCCAGATATAAGTCAGTAAAGCGACCGTGCTAGAACCACGGGACTCGAGGGGTGCCTCACACCTTCCCCTCGGTCAACAAAATTCCTTACCTAGACTCCTAGTTTGTAGACCAATAAAATAAAGAGTTAAACTTCCTTTTGATTAGGAATTTAAATAAGGTGACTTGGAACACCAAAACTCAATTCCAAGTGGCGACTCTATAAAATAATCCATTTTCAAAATGTCACTTCAATCGGAAAAACTCTCTTTTTCAAAATGTCATGTTGAAAAAATAGGGGCGTGACAGGCCTATAAAAGACACCAAAAATAATAACATAATTGCATTGAACTCTATTTTAAGGAATGAAAATTGAATCATGTGAGTCACAATGGATCAGATCATACAAACTTTTACAAATTTTTAAATCCTGAAGGCCACGGTTGTCGAATGAATTCTGATGCAAAATCTAAACACTACTTGCGTTGTAAGCTTTATTGAAGAAATGAATGTTTTTATCTAAAGTTTTTTCGACAAGTCTCCCAGAGTAATTCTATTTTTGCTTATGTTCAATCTCATCAAAACTTTATCTCTTGAAAAATTGAAATTATAAAGTTTGGCTTTTTGTATTTGACATTATTTGTTTGTTTCGTACTCAAAATGAGTACTTACTATAGTACTCTCCATAAATAAATACAATACTCTGTGATAGGGAAAAAGATTAATGAATTTAAATTAAAGATGTTGAAGCACAAATATAATGAAGCATCTTAAGTAATTTGAGGGAGTAGAGAAAAAACACAAACATGTTGCAATGAAAGTGCGCGTTAGAGAAAGTTGACAAGTATGGTAAAGAATTGTGTCATTTGTATACACATGAATTTTCTTTGGTCTGAATTTGTATATATATGAACCATGCATTATTGTTAGGGATCTATATTTTAGTAACTACTTCATTAATGAATATTGGTTATATGGTGTATAACTTATTATCACTTGCTTTTTTAATATGCATTTGCTTGATAAGAAAGTGATACAAAATGGTTATAGATAGTGAGATTGCAGTAATTAGTAAGGATGTGTTTGGTATGGAAGAAAACATTTTCTCGAAAATATTTTATGATCTTTTTCATATTTGTTTGATCAAGTTCCTTACATCAAATGAAAATGACTTGCCAAATTGAAGTAAGTAAAACAAGTTATACAAGTAGCATTCCAAATGCATTGTGTCCTCCTCCACACCTCCAACAAACCTTATATTCGCCCATCCCTATAGTCCTATTCCCAATTTCCTGCCAACCCACTCCCCTGTTACCCCACCACCATCTCCCATATTCTTTTCATAGATATATAAAAATATCTTAGAATAATAGATTTACTTGTGTCTCGAACACAAGAAAATAAGTAAGAAATTAGATACACTTATTTTCATAGAAAAACATTGTCTTTCATATTTAATACATCCTAAATGTCATTTATTTTCCCCCTATAGGAGAAGCAGATCAAATTATCCTTCATTTGGTTTGGATACCCAGATATACTTCCATTCATATTTTACTCTCATAATTATTTTGTTCAACCCAATCTTTGATAATACTTTCTCCATTTAAAAAAGAATGATCTGCTTATTTTTTTAGTCTATTTCAAAAAAGAATGACCCCTTTTCTTTTTTGAAAACACCCCATCCTTTTTGAAATGAAAGGAGTATTAGACATACATTTGACACAATATTTATCATATATATGTGAAAATAGTTATAGTAGAGCTCACAACATTATATGTTCGTAGAACATTCATATCACCAATTGCTATTGCTTTTTTAGTTTTTTTCATTAATAAAAGGCAGAGATTTTGAATTGGAAAGGAAAATACTTAAATTTTATTACAAATGTGTATTTTAGAAAAAGTGACTTATATAATTATTGTACAATGAGTATATATATATATATATATATATATATATATATAGAGAGAGAGAGAGAGAGAGAGAGAGAGAGAGAGAGAGAGGTCTAAGGTCATGGTGAAGTCAAGGACATCCTCTTCTCAAATATATTTTTAATCATATGAGAAAAATTGTACTTTATGATTTTTTTTGTATGGATTACGATATCTACATTTAAGGTGAAAATATTGATTTGATCTAATACAAATTTTCTTCAAAAATTAGTCAAATAATTTTTTAAAAAAGTTAAAAAGTTTTACATAAATTATGATAGGGGAAGTATGAATTATTTTTAGTTTAAATTTTGTCTAGAGTTTTGGTATGCTGATTTGTGATAGGTGTGAATTAATTCTATCGATAGGAAGACACACCATGGAGATCATTTATAAAAAAAATTAAATAAGATATGTTTTATTACATTTTTGTACTCATAAAAGTAAAATAAGTAAAAATAATATGCATTTCAAAAAAAAAATTCTTCATCTTTGAAGATTCTGATGATACAATAATCTTGACCTTGAAAATCAAGTCATTATACGATAATTCATATTAATCTACCACAAAAACATGTACTTTATTTTTTATATATAAATATTTAGTAAAAAAATGCTTTGATTGTACTGAAATTATTTTACATGGCTAATACATGACAGTGCATATTTACACGTGCAACGCACGTGCCGAAAAACTAGTAATATATTAAAAATGAAAGTAAGATAAATAAATTGAAACAAAATTACTAAATATAAATAGTAGAAATGATTGGATAGTAACATATGTGAGGAGCTTGGGAAATGACTAAGCAGCTTGCTTGACCCAAGCTCCTCAAATTGTCGCTTATTATATAGAGTAATAATAAAATATAAGTTTGATAAGAATAATATATCAAACTATTAAAAGCTTTAATTTGGAGAAGGACAAATATATCATTTTTTATTTTATCAGGAGATCAATTACTAATCTCGAGATTGCTGCCCAACATGTAAAGTGGTATGAAAATAATATAACAATTATTGTAAAAATAAGAGTTTTTGGCCAAATTCATCCCTTAACTATGACTAAGACTTATGTTACATCCTTGTACTATAATAGTGAACAAAAAACATCCTTTTAGTATTTAAAATATAGCAAAAATCATTCTTCCGTCTATCCTTGTTAAAAAACTAACGTTACTTTTCCAAAAAGTGATTTTCTCTCTCCCATCTCCCTATTTTGTCCCTCTCGAATCTGTCCGATCATCTTCCATATTAAGCAAAACCAAGAAGGAAACTCAATTTTTCTGAACTTCACAAAATAATCAAGATCAAAAATAAGTTTTTCTCTTCAACAAGAGTTGAAGACAGGGCAGAGGGCTATACACAAACAAGGTAAAAGGATCAAAACTCATTGAAAATTTCTAGTTTTTCTGATTCAAAAATATTTGCAATTTTCTATTTCTCAAACTAAAACATCTTCTTCATTCTTAAAAACACTAGATATTGCGGGTTGCAGCATAACAACTAACAGGAACAATGTGGGTTCGAAGTTTAAGTGGTCGATCGTCCACACCCAACTATGGTATTATCGATATTCAAGACATTTTAAGCATTTTTAAATATAATTTACAATGTCTTTCATATTAATTTATAAGTATTATTGATTTTGAAAAGCTATATTAAGTCTTTTATTTGATATATATATATATATATATATATATATATATATATATATAAGGTTTTGTTTTCTGGATATTCATTATAATGAACTTGTAGTTCTTTGTTGGCTTTATGTATATTCAGATTTATATTATATTTGTATAAATAACAGTTTTTGCACTGTTGATAACTTGATATTGTGTGCAAATTCTATGAATGAGTCATCATTTTTCACAATTAAAGTACATCATGGTGGATCATTTGTGCGTAGTTTGACAAGAGGCTACATAGGTGGAAAAGTTGAATATTTTGACTATGTCGACAATACAATGATTAATCTAATAGATTTTAAGAATATGGCCGAGCAATGCGGTTATGACAAGGAATCTTTGGTATTCTGGCACAAGTATGGTTTAACCTCTTATAAGGTTCGATTAGTTGGGAGTAATATGGAAGCAGCTAAAGTTGTTACTTGCATTTCAAAGGACAGAGTAGTTGAGATATATTTTGAACATTTGAATTTCTCTCATGATGATAATCAATGTCGCAATGAGATGAAAAAGAATTATTTGCCGGCAAATGACACAGAGGCACACAATGATGAATTTGACGATGAGGATTTTAATGATTCTGACTATTCTTTGGAGGAGGATGATCTGTTATTTATTAAAAATGTTGATCCTTTTGTTGAATCTTTTGAGATCAATATAATTGTGGAAAAGAAGAAAAATGTTGGAAATCAAAATTATGTAAGTGAAGAGATGCATATAAAGATGGAGAATGTGGAGGGTGACTCAGATTGTGTAGATCTTGATGATACAAAGAGTTTGAATAGCAATTGCAATTCTGAATTTGAAGATTATAACTTTCCAAAGCACAATCCAAAAATGGGTGCCTTTAATCCTGAATTAGATCTGTGAATGGTATTTGGTAACAAAAAGGAATCCAAGGAAGCCGTGGTTGCAAATCAAGCCAAAATAGGAAAGTCAATTCAGTGGACCAAAGATAACAGAGAATGAGCTAGGGCCAAATGCAGAAATAATGCTTGTAAGTGGAGGATACTGGGATCACTAATACAAAGGGATATATCTACTTTTCAAATCAAGATGTTTGTTTTCGAGCATACCTGTTTTGGGTGGAACTATAATAACAAAACCATCAATTCTAGCTGGATTGCAAGGAAGTATGTTGATAGAGTTAAATCAAATAAGAACTGGAAAACATCAGAATTCAAAGATACAGTGAGTAGGGAATTAAAGTTGCAAGTGAGTATGCATCAAGCAAGAAGGGCAAAGGAAAAGGCTATTGCAATGATTGATGGGGATATAAATGATCAATTTGGTATATTATGGAATTATTGCAATGAAATTGTTCGAACCAATCCTGGAACTTCTGTTTTCATAAAACTAACTCCAAATGAGATTCCGAATAAGCCAATGAGATTTCAGAGGTTTTATGTTTGTTTTACAGCTTGTAAAACAGGATTTAAGGCTAGTTGTCGAAAGATTATTGGGGTCGATGGATGTTGGCTGAAGAATACTATGTATGGGGAACAATTGCTATTAGCTGTTACTTTGGATGGAAATAATAACATCTTTCCAATAGCTTAAGCAATAGTTGAGAAAGAAAATAAGGAAATATGGCAATGGTTCTTAACGTATTTGATGAATGATCTTGAGATTGAAGAGCAATACTTGTGGACTTTTATGTCAGATAAGCAAAAAGGATTCATTGAAGCTTTTGATTTAGTGTTGCCTGGTGTTTCTCATAGATTTTGTGTACGAAATTTGCATAGCAATTTCAAGAGAGCTGGATATTCTGGAATGGCTTTAAAAAATGCTCTTTGGAAGACAGGTTCGGCACCAACTATTGACAGGTTTGATGCTTGTGTGACTGATTTGTTTGAATTAGATAAAGATACTTATGCATGGCTTTCTGCTAAAGTGCCTAGTGAACGGTCAAGATCACATTTATCACCTCTTCCTAAGTGTGACATTCTTTTGAACAACTAATGTGAGGTTTTTAATAAGTTTATTCTTGATGCAAGAGATAAACCAATTGTTAAACTTCTGGAGACCATTAGGCACTTACTCATGACAAGAATTAATTCAAATAGGGAGAAAGCCAAAAAATGGAACTTGAATGATATTTGTCCTACTATTAAGAAGAAGTTGGCCAAAACTATGAAGAAAGCTGCTAATTATACTCCCAAAAGGTCGAACATGTGGAACTATGAGGTAATTGGGCCCATCGAAGGTGATAATTGGGCTATTGACTTGTATAACAAAACATGTAGTTGTAGGCAAATGGGAATTATCAGGAGTTCCTTGTAAACATGCTATATCCTCGATTTGGTTGAAAATGATGAGGTTTTAAACTATGTTGATGATTGCTACAAGGTTGATTCATATCGAAAAATTTATGAAGCTTCAATATTGCCCATGAATGGCCCTGATTTATGGCCTAAGTCACCGAATCCTCCACCATTTCCACTTTCTTGCTTGAATAATAAGATGAAAGGAAAGAAACAAAAATTAAGAAGGAAAGAAGATGATGAGCTAGGAGCTAGCAGGATGAAGTTATAACGGAAACAAAAATCAGTTGATTATGGAAAATGTGGTAAACCTGGCCACAACAGTAGAACTTGCATTTTCTCCTTAGATGAAATTGAAATTCATCCGTCGGACTACCTTTGTAGTTTGGACTTATAACACCTCAGTTTTCGAAAGAGAAATTTTTTCAGTTTTTGGCCCAGAGTCACTTTCTACTGATGCAATCTACTGGTCGTAGACCAGTTGACGGACAGTAGAATGCATCCGTAAAAAGAGGGTAAAATGTTTTGAAAATCAAGTCTCTAAAGTCGAGTCTACGAGCTAATAGGACGGACCGTAGAAAAGTCTCGTCAAAGTGTTCCAGGTTTAGTCAATTTTTTTAGGGTCAAGTTGGGTCCTATAGGTTGGACCTACGGACCGTAGAATGGCCTACGGGCCGTAGATCGAAGTCGTAGAAAGTGTCCTAAATTTTGGGTTTCTGAAGTACTCTACGGTCCAATAGGACGGTCCGTAGAAATTCTTACGAACCGTAGGTTGGAACCGTAGACTTCATTCGGAAGTTATTTTCTAAGGGTTTTAGTGTCGTTTCCCAATTCTTTTAAGTCCTTTTAATTATGACTTTGCCCCTAAATTGACCCACTATATAAGTCTTTCTTCCCAAATTTTCCTTCATTAATTACATTCCAAATTTCCCAAATAATTCTCTCTCTAGAAAGTTCTCTCAATTCTCAAGGAAGAAGAAGAGCTAGGATCCTCCATTGAAGGTCATCGATTTTTAGCAATTTCTTGTGGGCTTTGTTGAGGTATGTTAGCATTCACCATTGGAGTCCTTTCCTCCATTGGGTCCCTAATTTTCTTCAAATTTTAAATGTTCAATTCCCCAAATTGAGTTAGGGTTTTGATCAATTTTTATGGGTTCTTCAATTATGATTCCAATTATTGATTTTTATGATTCTTAGTGCACGATCTAGCGTGATAAAGTAATCTAGTGCACAATCTAGCGTGATTTATATGATTTGAGTAGAAATTGTATGAACCCATACATGAGCTATATGATTCCTAGTTATTAATTCATGATGAAGTACGATCCATGCATTTATGAACTTATGAAATTGATGAAAATATGCATGATTTTAAGATGAATTGACATGTATCCATACTAGATCATGATTTATGAACATATGAATAGCTTGCAAAAGAGATGCATGTGTTCATGAGAATTATGCTTATAATTGCTAGGGTGCATATAGATGATGGCATCCATGAGTTGTGAAAATGTTTTCTTCACAATAAGCTAAGAAGATGAATGTGAAAGGTTTTCTCACATAAATTAGGGTTCATAAGGTTGAAAGGCTTCCTCACCTATGAATCGATCAGGAGCTATTGTAATGGCGTAAGCTTGGGGCAAGCCCATGGTAGTTGAAACATCTTAATATGATCTTAGCTTGGATTTGGTAACCCTAGATGTCCCTCTTCCTTGGTTAAAATATGAATAAGCTTAATTGACTATTCCTTGGGATTTTACTTAGCACCGAGCGGACTTTTGGGATGAAGGTTTCCGTTTAGCGTCCGTGGACCTTTAGTAGCAATCCCTAAGTCCCATAACTACGTGCCTCGTATGTTTGTCTCAAATAGACACATAGCTAGTGGATCCACGTAAGCTACAGGTTTATGATCCTTACCTTGGCAAGTAGGACACCCCTTCTAGTGGTGTGGGGTAGACATCACTCCCTTTTTCGGTGTGGGGCAGACACTGTATTCCATGTTATAGCTCACATAGTCTATGTCGGTTAAACGTAAAAATCCCATAATAATGAACTAGGGTACTAGAAGTATCTCACGAGACAAGACTTATGATATGACTAGCTTGCATTGACCATGTTTATGCATTGAGTTTCTAACCCTATTGTCACTTGATTTAGTTTGGCCATTGCATGTTCATGATGATATCTCATTAGCATGATTTCCTATATGAAAGCATCTCATTGGCATGATTTATGTGATTATATGTATTTGCCTCATACTTAGTACATTCCACGT
The DNA here is from genome assembly GCA_018342035.1 of Solanum appendiculatum. Classification (NCBI taxonomy): domain Eukaryota; kingdom Viridiplantae; phylum Streptophyta; class Magnoliopsida; order Solanales; family Solanaceae; genus Solanum; species Solanum appendiculatum. Next base: position 857,592 of record JAGDQO010000469.1, read on the forward strand.
ACTAATGCATACTTGTGCCTACATTCTCTTATAATGTAGGGCTAGACAGGCATCCTTTGCACTCTCGTGGTTTGTTGTTTTCAGAGTTCGAGCTCTCAGCCTTAGTGAGTCCTCATGCTTCAGGGACTAAGAGATTTTATAGTTTTTCTTTACTTTCTGTTTCAGACTTGTATATGATACACGGGTTACGTCCCGATCATTCTATTATTTTAGATGGCTTTTGAGACATAGTCAAGACTTCCGCTTGTAAACTCTTACTTTTATGAGATTGTCTATTTCTTTCCTCATTTTTGTCTTTACCTTATGTATATGTATGCTAAGTGGCTTGTGTGGGGCCTTTCAGGATCCTATACGCCATGTCACACCTAGGGGTACTTTGGGTCGTGACGAACTTGGTATTCAGAGCACAAGGTTTAGAAAGGTCCTAGTATGTCTCAAAGGCACGTCTAGTGGAGTTTTGTTTACAAGTGTGAAGCGTTCCACATTTATGAATGAGAGGCTACAAGATGTTTGGAAATTCCACTTCTTTCATAATCTAGAATCATGCTTTAGAGTTTAACTCTATACGTTCCTATCCTAATCCATGTCCTACGCTTTTCAGGATATGGTACCTAGAAGAGCTTTTGTAAGGAGGAACGCAAATAAGAATGTTGAGCAAGAGGCTAACCAAGTTTCGGCCGCTCTTTTGGCCGAAGAGATTACTAATGGAGAGTTTCGAGCTGCTTTCCACGCATTGGTCCAAGCCGTGATGGCCCAAGCCAATAGGGCACTTGTGGTCCCCGTGAACCTACATGTGGGTGTGGCGGTAGCAAGGGTGAGAGATTTCACAAGGATGAACCCTCTGAAATTCCATGGCTCTAAGGTGGATGAGGATCCACAAGATTTCATTGAAGAGGTTTACAAGATTCTGATGATCATGGGGGTGACGCCGAAAGAGAAAGCGGAGTTGGCCGGTTACCAATTGAAGGGTGTGGCCTAAGTGTGGTTTAACCAATGAAAAAGTGAGAGGGCTTGAGATGCGGGTCCTCTTGAATGGGAGAAATTTAAGGAAGCTTTTCTTGATCAACTCTTTCCTCTTGAGATGAGAGAGGCTAAGGTCCTCGAGTTCATTAACTTGAAGCAAGGTGGTATGAGTGTCAAAGAATATGCATTGAAGTTTAGTCAATTGTCAAAATATGTGCCTTCCTTGGTGGCCGATTCAAGGGCCAAGATGAGTAAGTTTGTGTCGGGGGTGTCCGACTTGGTGGTCAAGGAGTGTAGGACTGCCATGTTTATTAAAGAAATGGATATTTCATAGTTGATGGTACATGAACAAAAAATCGAAGGAGAGAAGCTAAAGGAGAGGTCCAAACAGGCAAAGAGAGCTAGGACCGGTGACGGTGACTTCTCAAACCAAAGGACCGGAGGAAACGACCGTTCTAGGTTTCGACAAAGGTTTTCGAACCAAAGGTCTTCAAATGCTCCCATGCCTAAGTTTGACAAGAATAGGGTGTCTAACCCTAAGCCTCAAGGAGGCAATGGTGGTAGTGATAGATCTCCAATTTCCCCATGCCAAAAGTGTGGGAAAAAGCATGAGGGGAGATGCTTAGCCGGATCGAATGGTTGCTTCACTTGTGGCAAAAGTGGTCAAAACATGAGGGATTGCCCAATGAATGTTACAAAGGGGAAAGATGGTAAACAAGGTGCTCCTAGTGGTTCGGGTTCTAGTGCTCCCAAGCAAAACTGATTTTATGCACTCCAAACTCGCCAAGAGTAAGAAGGTTCTCCCCATGTGGTTACCGGTATGTTGAAAGTCTTCCATCTTGATGTATATGCCTTACTTGATCTCGATGCTACTTTATCTTTTGTAACGCAATATGTAGCTATGAGATTTGATATTGCCCCGGATGTGTTGTTAGACCCCTTTTGTGTCTCTACTCCTATTGGTGATTCTATTGTGGCTAAAAGAGTTTATAGGAAGTGTCCCGTTTCCTTGTTCCATAGAGTCACCTATGTTGATCTTGTAGAGCTAGATATGATAGACTTTGATGTCATTCTTGGGATGGATTGACTTCATTCTTGTTATGCCTCGATTGATTGTAGAACCCGAGTAGTTAAGTTTCAATTTCCTAATGAGCCCGTCCTAGATTGGAAAGGAGGAAATTCTATGCCTAGAGGTCGGTTCGTTTCTTGTCTTAAAGCTAGGAGGATGATCTCCAAGGGTTGCATTCATCATCTTATTTGGGTTAGGGATATAGATTCCGAAACCCCTAGTCTTGAGTCGGTTCCCGTGGTAAATGAATTTCCAGATGTGTTTCCCAATGATCTACCCGGTGTTCCTCCCGAAAGGAAAATAGACTTTTGTATTTACCTTCTTCCCGATATGCAACCTATCTCTATTCCTCCTTACCGTATGGCTCCGGTGGAACTTAAGGAATTGAAAGAGCAATTGAAGGATTTGTTGGATAAGGGTTTCATTCGACCCAGTATTTCTTCATGGGGTGCTTTGGTGTTGTTTGTTCGTAAGAAAGATGGCTCTCTCCGTATGTGTATTGATTACTGGTAGTTGAATAAGGTTACATTTAAGAATAAGTACCCTATTCCGAGGATAGATGATTTGGTTGACCAACTTCAAGGCGCTAGTTTCTTCTCTAAGATTGATCTCCAGTCGGGTTATCACTAATTGAGGGTCAGAGATAGTGATATTCCAAAGACGCCTTTTTCAGACTAGATATGGCCATTATGAGTTTGTGGTTATGTTGTTTGGATTGACTAATGCTCTGGTGGATTTTATGGATTTGATGAATAGGGTGTTTAGACAATACCTTGATATGTTCGTAATTGTATTCATTGATGATATTTTGATTTACTCCCGAAGTGAGGAAGAGCATGCCGATCGTTTGAGGATTGAATTACAAATTCTTAGGGATCGTGAGTTATATGCTAAGTTCAATAAGTGTGAGTTTTGGTTGAGATCTGTGGCTTTCCTTGGTCATATTGTGTCTGGTAAGGGTATTGAGGTAGATCCTAAGAAGACGGATGTGGTTGGAAATTGGCCTAGACCTCTATCTCCTTCAGATATTCGTAGTTTCTTAGGCTTGGTCGGATATTATAGGAGGTTTGTGGAAGGGTTTTCTTCTATTGCCTCTCCATTGACCTCGTTGACTCAAAAGAAGACTAAGTTTGTATGGTCGGAGGCTTGTGAAAAGAGCTTTCAGGAATTGAAAGATAGGCTTACTTCTGCTCCAATATTGACATTACCGGAAGGTTTTGATGGCTTTGTGGTTTATTGTGATGCTTCAAGGCAACTTAAGATTCATGAATAGAACTACCCTACCCATGATTTAGAACTTGCGGCGGTTTTCTTTGCCCTAAAGATTTGGAGTCACTATTTGTATGGTGTCCATGTTGATGTATTTATCGACCACAAAAGTTTGCAATACGTGTTCAAGTAGAAGGATCTAAATCTTCGACAATGTAGATGGCTAGAGCTCTTAAAGGACTATGACATGAGTGTTCTCTATCACCCGGGCAAAGCTAATGTAGTGTCTGATGCTTTGAGTCAGTTGTCGATGAATAGTATTGCACATATAGAAGATGATAAGAAGGAATTGGTTCGGGATGTTCATAGACTAGCTCGGCGAGGTGTTGGTTGGTTGACTCCGATAAGGGAGGTGTGATTGTCCAAAATGGGTCGGAATCGTCCTTTCTGGTGGATGTTAAGGCTAAGCAAGCACTTGATCCAATACTAGTTGAGTTGAAAGAGGTGGTTCTAAAGAAGGGCAACGAGGCTTTCTCTCAAGGGGGAGATGGTGTCCTTAGATATCAAGGTCTTTTGTGTGTGCCTAATGTTGATGGCCTAAGAGAGAAAATTCTAGAAGAAGCTCATAGTTCCCGATACTCTATTCATCCGGGAGCCACCAAGATGTACCGCGATTTGCGAGAAGTCTATTGGTGGAATGGAATGAAGAAAGATATTACGGAATTTGTTGCAAAATACCCAAATTTTCAACAAGTTAAGGTTGAACATCAAAGGCCAGGAGGCTTATCCCAAGATATATCTATTCCTACTTGGAAGTGGGAAGATATTAATATGGACTTCATAGTGGGTTTACCCCGTACTTGCCAGCAACATGATTCTATATGGGTTATAGTAAACCGTATGACGAAGTTGGCTTACTTCATTCCCATCAAGGTGTCCTTTTCGGCGGAAAACTATGCTAAGTTGTACATCAAGGATATGGTTAAGTTGCATGGAGTGACACTATCCATTATCTCCGATAGAGGTATCCAATTCACTTCTCAATTTTGGAAGTCTTTCCAAATGGGTCTTGGTACCAAGGTTAAGCTTAGCATGGCTTTTCATCCCCAAACCGATGGGCAAGCGGAGCGTACTATCCAAACCTTAGAGGATATGCTAAGAGCTTGTGTGATTGATTTCAAGGGTAATTGGGATGATCACTTGCCTTTTATTGAGTTTGCCTACAATAATAGTTACCATGCAAGTATTGGTATGGCCTCATTTGAGGCTCTTTATGGTAGGAGATGTAGGTCTCCTATAGGATGGTTGAGGTGGGTGAAGTTGCTTTGATGGGTCCCAAATTAGTGCATGAGGCTATGGAGAAAGTTCGGCTTATTAGAGAAAGGTTGAAAATAGCTCAAAGTCAACAAAAGTCCTATGCCGATGTTAGAAGAAGGGATCTTGAATTTGAGGTTGATGATTGGGTCTATTTGAAAATTTCTCCCATGAAGGGTGTCATGAGATTTGGTAAGAAAGGGAAGCTTAGTCCCCGGTATGTAGGCCCACATAAGATTTTGAGACGCATTGGCAAGGTTGCTTATGAGCTTGAGTTACCTAATGAGTTAGCATCGGTTCATCCGATTTTCCATGTGTCTATTTTGAAGAAGTGTGTTGGAGATCCGACATCCATAATGCCTTTAGCAAGTCTTGGCATCAAAGAGAGTTTATCTTATGAAGAGATTTCGGTTGAGATTTTAGACTGACAACTCTGGAAGTTAAGAAACAAAAATCAATTAGTTGAGGGTGCTACTTAGGACGCCGAGGCTGATATGATGTTCCGTTATCCTCATCTCTTTCCTTCCGAGTCTTCCCTAGCTTGAGGTATTTAGCTCCTCATGGTTTATTTCTAGGATTCATGCGTCTTAGTCATTCTCATGTTTCCTTATGCATGCATTCATTATGTAACACCCCAAGCTTCCAAAGGATTTTAAAATAAAGAACTCACCTGAAGACAGTGACCTACGGAGGCCACCTACGGGTCGTAGATGGACTGACGGGCCGTAGCTGGGAATCGTCAATAGCACTGTGAAATTTCAGGATTCCAAAGTTTCTGAACCTTGACCTACGGAATAGCAGGACGGTTCGTAGTCCAGTTGACGGGCCGTAGATGGGTTTCGTAAATGCCTTCTAGACTTGGCAAAATTTTCAGCCCAAAATGAACTTTCTGAATCAATTGACGGAAGAGCAGGACGGTCCGTCAATTGATGTACGGACCGTAGATCCTGTCCGTCGATTGGCCCCGTTAGTTTTTAATTACGGGTTTTTTGGTCTTTTCCCTAATTGTTTACCTATTAAGCTAAGTCGGTTATACCCTTAATCTAAGACCTATGAATACTTTGTAAGCCTAATTCCTTTCATTCTAATTCATTCCAAAACTCTCCTCTCTCAAATATTTTTCTCTTAACTCTCAAGGAAGAAGAAGAAGCTTGAATCCTCCGTTGAAGACCTTCAATCTTTTCCATTTCTTGTGGATTTCTTTGAGGTATGATAGTGTTCACCATTACGAGTCTTTTCCTCCAATGGGCCCTTCATCTTCTTCATGATTTTCAAAGGTTTACTCTAACCCAATTGAATTAGGGTTTGTGATCAATAATCAATCATTGTGGGTTCTTCAATTATGATTCCAATTATTGATTTTATGATTCCTAGTGCACGATTTAGCGTGATAAAGTAACTTAGTGCACGAATTAGCGTGAATTACATGATTTGATGTAAAGATTGCATGAACCCCCATGATCCTAAGCTAATTCTCCCCAATTTGATAATCTATGCTTTGATTGTTGGGTTGAGTTATGATTTAATGAAGTTTATGAATTCTCTATGGAATCAAGCATGAATTATGAATGAATTGAGGATAATCTTATGAATTTAGCATGATCAAGTCAAAAGCATGATTTTCCTCTATTATGTGAGTTCCTTCAAGTATGGATAAATTGTCTTAATTATGACTTTCTAAGCATGAGCTTGCATTGAATTGCATGATATGAGTTGAACTTGCATGAACCCATATGAACTCTATGAACTACGAAAGAAATATGAGCATGATGAATTAAGGGTGCTTTGAGAGTAAAGTACCAAAGTTATGATATGATGATGCTATGGTTGAGTAGTGAAAGGTTTTCTCACGTAATTCTCCCACTTTGATAAAAGGAAGAACAAAGAGGCGATTACCCATGTTCTTAAGGAGTTATTCTAATGATGTAAGCTTGGATAGGGTTCATGAAAGATGAATATCTATAAGCATGATTTTAGCTTGAATTGGTAACCCTAGTTGTACCTTTTCATGTTTAATGATATAAATATGTTAATGACTACTCCGTGGGAATTATGCTTAGCACCGAGTGGATATTGAGATGGAAGCCCTCCCGTTAGTAGAGGCCGGGTCTTCTAGTGAAAGCTCTCCCGTTAGTAGAGGCCGGGTTTTCTAGATGGAGCTCTCCCATTAGTTGAGGCCGAGTCTCCTAAAGCAATCTCTTTCCCATAAACTATGTTGCCACCATAGGATGTTGTCTTTAAGTAGACATTAGCTAGTGGATCCACCTAAGCTAAGAAGTTCATGGTCTTACCTTGGCAAGTAGGACACCTCTTTTCGGTGTGGGGTAGACACCGAATTCCATGTTAATAGCTCACATGGTCTTACATGTCAGTTAAGGCTTTTGTCCACAAGTTAATGAACAACTGTTCTCATGATGAAGTAAAGAAAAGAAGGAAAGATGATTTAGCTTGCTTTGGCCTGGAATTATGCTTTATGTTTCATGTTTCTCATGTTTATCATGTTTTTAGCTTGGCCATTGCATGTCATGATTATGTCTCTCTCTCTAGCATGACTTATGTGTTTATATGCATTGCTATCATACTTAGTACTTCATTGTGCTAACGCATACTCTTGCCTACATTAACGTTTTTGGTGTAGGACGTGGCGATTCACCCTCCACTCATGGCTAGAGCTTGATCAAAGATTTGATAGAAGACTTGGTGAGTCCTCATCCCTCCGAGGACATAGCCTAGTTGTTCTTATTTTCATGTCGTTTCTTTTCATTGTTGGATATTGTATTGGGCTGCGTCCCTATCACTTTTATTCGTATTCTATGATATTAGAAGGCTTTGAGACATGAGTTGTAGACTTCTGTTGTTTTGAGTAAAGCTCTGATATAAAATGCTCTTTTGAACTCTTATTTCTGTATTATCTTGTATGTAATGTATGCTAAGGGCTTGTATGAGGCTTCTCGGGGTCTTGTACGCCATGTTACATCCAGGGGCTACCCTGGGTCTTGACAAACTTGGTATTCAGAGCTCAAGGTTTTTGAAAGATCCTAGGATGTCTCATAAGCCGCATCAAGTAGAGTATTGTTCATGAGTGTGAAGCATGCCACATTTATGAATGAGAGGCTATAAGACGTTTAAGAAATTCCACTTCCTTCACTACTCTTAAGTCGTGCCATAGAGTTTAACTCTATATATCTCTCTCCTAATCCCTATCCTACGCATTTCAGGATATGGCGACCCGAAGAGCTTACGCTAGAAGAAACATGGGAGAGAATGTGGAACAAGAAGCTCCTCTTCAAGTTTCTCAAGTTCCGGCCGACCCTTTGGCGGAACAAGTGACTAATGCGGAGTTTAGGGCTGCTTTCCAAGTGTTGGCACAAGCCGTGACAACTCAAGCCAATAGAGAGGTGGTCGCTCCCGTGAACCCAAATGTGGGTACGACGACATCAAGAGTGAGGGACTTTACGAGGATGAATCCTCTCAAATTCCATGGCTCTAAGGTTGAGGAAGATCCTTAAAAATTCATTGATGAAGTGTACAAGGTGTTGATGATCATGGGTGGGACGCCGGAAGAAAAGGCTGAGTTGGCCGCTTATCAAGGGTGTTGCCCAAATTTGGTTCAATCAATGGAAGAGTGAGAGGGTGGTTAATGAGGGTCCTCTCGATTGGGAGAAATTTAAGGTTGCTTTTCTTGATAGGTTCTTCCCTCTTGAGAAGAGAGATGCTAAGGTGCTTGAGTTTATCAACCTTCGACAAGGAAATATAAGTGTGAAAGAGTATGCATTGAAGTTCACACAATTGGCTAGATATGCTCCGTTCATAGTTGCCGACCCTAGGGCAAGTATGAGAAAATTTGTGTCGGGAGTGTCCGATATGTTGGTGAAAGAGTGCCGCACTGCCATGCTTGTGCATGACATGGATATTTCTCGCCTCATGGTCACAAGATGAGGGATTGTCTATCTCTCACTGCCAAGGGAAGAGAGAATAAGCAAGCTCCACCTAGAGGATCAGGTTCGAATGCTCAGAAGAAAAATCGATTTTATGCAGTTCAGGTTCGTCATGAGCTCTGAGCTCTCCCGATGTGGTTATCAGTATGTTAAGAGTTTTCCATTTTAATGTTTATGCTTTGCTTGATCCCGGTGCTACCTTGTCTTTTATGACGTCATATGTGGCTATGAGGTTTGATGTTGTTCCGGATGAGTTGCTAGATCCTTTTCGTGTTTCTACTCCAATTGGAGAATGTATCATGGCTAAGAGAGTTTATAGAGATTGTCCCGTCTCCTTATCCCATAGAGTCACTCTTGTAGAGCTTGATATGCTAGATTTTGATGTTATTCTTGGGATGGATTGGTTGCATGCTTGTTATGCCTCTATTGATTGTAGGATCCGAATGGTCAAGTTTCAATTTCCAAATGAGCCTATCCTAGAGTGGAAGGGAGGAAATTCTATGTTGCGAGGTCAATTTGTTTCTTATCTAAAAGCTAGAAAGATGATCTCTAAGGGTTGCATTTACCATCTTGTTAAGGTGAGGGATATAGATTCTGAGACCCCTACTCTTGAGTTGGTCCCCTTGTTAATGAGTTTCCGAAAGTGTTTCCCGATGACTTGCCCGATATTCCTCCCGAAAGGGAAATAGACTTCGGTATTGACCTTCTGCCAAATACGCAACCTATTTCTATTCCTCCTTATAGAATGGCTCCGGCGGAACTTAAGGAACTAAAAGAGTAGTTGAAAGACTTGTTGGATAAGGGTTTCATCCGGCCAAGTATTTCTCCATGGGGTGCTCCGGTCTTGTTTGTAAGAAAGAAAGATGGTTCACTCCGTATGTGTATCGACTATCACCAATTGAACAAGGTTACCATTAAGAATAAGTATCCTCTACCAAGGATAGATGACTTGTTTGATCAACTTCAAGGGGCTAGTTATTTCTCTAAGATCGACCTTCATTCGGGCTATCACCAATTAAGGGTAAAAGAAGATAATATTCCGAAAATGGCTCTCCGGACTAGGTATGGTCACTACGAGTTCTTGGTAATGTCGTTTGGGTTGACAAATGCTCCGGCCGCATTTATGGACTTGATGAATAGAGTGTTTAAGCAATACCTTGACATGTTTGTGATTGTGTTTATTGATGACATTTTGATCTACTCAAAGAATGAGGGTGAACATGTTAATCATTTGAGGATTGTGTTGCAAGTCCTCAAGGACCAACAACTCTTTGAGAAGTTTAGTAAATGTGAGTTTTGGTTAAGGTCCGTGGCTTATCTTGGTCACATTGTTTCCGGTAAGGGTATTGAGGTAGATCCTAAGAAGACGGAAGCGGTTAAGAATTGGCCCAGACCTTTATCACCTTCGGATATCCGTAGTTTCTTGGGCTTAGCCGGTTATTATAGGATGTTTGTTGAAGGGTTTTCATCCATTGCTTCTCCATTGACAGCTTTGACTCAAAAGAAGGTTAAATTCTCATGGTTCGAGGCATATGAGAAGAGTTTTCAAGAATTGAAGGATCGACTTACTTCACCTCCGATATTGACTCTATCGGAAGGATCCGATGGTTTTGTGGTTTATTGTGATGCCTCGAGAATTGGGCTAGGATGTGTTCGTATGCAAAATGGGAAAGTCATTGCTTATGCTTCAAGACAACTCAAGGTGCACGAAAAGAACTATCCTACTCATGACTTGGAATTAGTGGCAGTTGTGTTTTCTTTGAAAATATGGCGACATTATTTGTATGGAGTACATGTAGATGTCTTCACCGACCACAAGAGTTTGCAATATGTGGTTAAACAGAAAGATTTAAATCTCCGCCAAAGAAGGTGGCTCGAGTTGTTAAAAGACTATGATATGAGTATTCTCTATCACCCCGGTAAGGCTAACGTGGTGGCGGATGCTCTTAATCGATTATCTATGGGTAGTGTTGCTCATGTTGAGGATGGTAAGAAAGAGTTGGTTCGCGATGTCCATAGATTGGCTCGATTGGGTGTTAGATTGGTTGATTCTACTAAAGGTGGTGTTACGGTTCACAAGGGTTCTGAATCTTCTTTTGTGCATGATGTGAAAGCTAAGAAAGGTCTTGATCCTAACTTGGTTGAACTAAAGGAAGTAGTACTCAAGAAGTCCATAGAGGTTTTCTCCCAAGGGGGAGATGGTGTTCTTTGATATCAATGTCGTTTGTGTGTTCCCAATGTAGAGGGCTTAAGAGAGAAAATTTTATCGAAAGCCTATAGTTCTCGATATTCCATCCACCCAGGAGCTACAAAAATTTACCGCGATTTGCATGAAATTTATTGGTGGAACGGAATGAAAAAAGATATTGCAGAATTTGTGGCTAAGTGTCCTAATTGCCAACAAGTGAAAGTTGAACATCAAAAGCCAGAAGGTTTGACTCAAGATATTAGTATTCCTACTTGGAAGTGGGAAGATGTGAATATGGATTTTATTGTGGGTTTGCCTTGCACGAGGCGACAATATGATTCGATTTGGGTTGTTATTGATAGAATGACCAAGTCAGCCCATTTCATTCCCGTCAAGACTTCTTATTCGGTGGAGGATTATGCTAAGTTGTATTTGAGGGAGATGGTTAGGCTGCATGGAGTGCCGTTATCCATTATCTCCGATCGGGGTGCACAATTTACTTCTCAATTTTGGAAGTCGTTTCAAAAAGGTTTTGGTATTCATGTTAAGCTTAGTACAACCTTTCATCCCCAAACCGATAGGCAAGCAGAGCTACTATTCAAACCTTAGAAGATATGTTGAGAGCTTGTGTAATCGATTTCAAGGGTACTTGGGATGATCACTTGCCTTTGATTGAGTTTGCTTATAATAATAGCTACCGTTCTAGTATTGGTATGGCTCCATTTGAGTCTCTCTATGGTAGGAGGTGTAGATCTCCTATAGGTTGGTTTGAAGTTGGTGAAGTTGCTTTGGTAGGCCCGGAGTTGGTGTATGAGGCTATGGAGAAAGTTTGACTTATTAGGGAGAGGTTGAAAACGGCTCAAAGTCGACAAAAGTCATATGCCGATGTTAGAAGAAGAGAATTAGAATTCGATGTGGATGATTGGGTTTACTTGAAAATCTCACCCATGAAGGGTGTAATGAGATTTTGGAAGAAAAGGAAGCTTAGTCCCCGTTATGTAGGCCCATATCAGATTTTGAGACGTGTTGGTAAGGTTGCTTATGAGCTTGACTTGCCTAATGATTTGGCATCTGTGTAACCGATTTTCCATGTCTCATTATTGAAGAAGTGTGTTGGTGATCCGACCTCTATAGTGCAATTGGAGAATCTTGGCATAAAGGATAGTCTTTCTTATGAAGAGGTTCCGGTTGAGATTTTAGACCGGCAAGTCCGGAAGTTAAGGAATAAGAAAGTTGCTTCCGTGAAAGTTCTTTGGAGGAATCAATTGGTTGAGGGTGCTATTTGGGAGGCCGAGGCCGATATGATGTCCCGATATCCTCATCTCTTTCCTTCCGATCCTACTCTAACTTGAGGTATCTTGATCCTCATGGTTCATTCTTTTTATCTCATGTGTCATAGTTGATTTCCATGATTCCTTGATTGTGCATGTTCATGAAGAGTCTTATATGATTATGTGCATTTGAGTATGAGTTGCATAAAGTCTTCATGATATGATGTGTTGATCATGCTTTAGCTTAGAGTTGATGTTTCCTCCTCAGATATGTCCATTTATGTGATTGCATGCTAGGTTGGGTTGTTAGTTCGTGTCTATTACCCTTCTCGAGATGTTTTGATTCTCATTCGAGGACAAATGTTCCCAAGGGGGAGATATTATAACACCCCAAGCTTCCAAACGATTTTAAAATGCAGAACTCACCTAAAGACAGTGACCTACGGAGGCCATCTATGGGCCATAGATGGATTGACGGGCCGTAGGTGGGAACCATCAATGGCACTGTGAAATTTCAGGATTCCCAAGTTTCTGAACCTTGACCTACGGAATAGCAGGACGGTTCGTAGTCCAGTTGACGGGCCGTAGATGGGTTACGTAGATGCCTTCCAGACTTGACCAAATTTTCAGCCCAAAATGAACTTTCTGAATCAATTGACGGAAGAGCAGGACGGTCCGTCAATTGATGTACGGACCGTAGATCCTGTCCGTCATTGGCCCCGACAGTTTTTAATTAAGGGCTTTTTGGTCTTTTCCCTAATTGTTTACCTATTAAGCTAAGTCGGTTATACCCTTAATCTAAGACCTATAAATACTTTGTAAGCCTAATTCCTTTCATTCTAATTCATTCCAAAACTCTCCTCTCTCAAATATTTTTCTCTTAACTCTCAAGGAAGAAGAAGAAGCTTGAATCCTCCATTGAAGACCTTCAATCTTCTCCAATTTCTTGTTGATTGCTTTGAGGTATGATAGTGTTCACCATTAGGAGTCTTTTCCTCTAATGGGCCCTTCATCTTCTTCATGATTTTCAAAGGTTTACTCTAATCCAATTGAATTAGGGTTTGTGATCAATCATTGTGGGTTCTTCAATTATGATTCCAATTATTGATTTTATGATTCCTAGTGCACGATTTAGTGTGATAAAGTAACTTAGTGCACGAATTAGCGTGAATTACATGATTTGATGTAAAGATTGCATGAACCCCATGATCCCAAGCTAATTCTCTCCAATTTGATAATCTATGTTTTGATTCTTGGGTTGAGTTATGATTTAATGAAGTTCATGAATTCTCTATGAAATCAAGCATGAATTATGAATGAATTGAGGATAATTTTTTGAATTTAGCATGATCAAGTCAAAAGCATGATTTTCCTCTATTATGTGAGTTCCTTCAAGTATAGGTAAATTGTCTTAATTATGGCTTTCTAAGCATGAGCTTGAATTGAATTGCATGATATGAGTTGAACTTGCATGAACTCATATGAACTCTATGAACTATGAAATATGAGCATGATGAATTAAGGGTGCTTTGAGAGTAAAGTACCAAAGTTATGATATGATGATGCTATGGTTGAGTAGTGAAAGCTTTTCTCACGTAATTCTCCCACTATGATAAAAAGAAGAACAAAGAGGCGATTACCCATGTTCTTAAGGAGCTATTCTAATGATGTATGCTTGGACAAGGTCCATGAAAGATTAATATCTATAAGCATGATTTTTGCTTGAATTGGTAACGCTAGTTGTACCTTTTCATGTTTAATGATATAAATATGTTAATGACTAATCCGTGGGAATTAGGCTTAGCACCGAGTGGATATTGAGATGGAAGCCCTCCTGTTAATAGAGGCCGGGTCTTCTAGTGAAAGATCTCCCATTAGTAGAGGCCGGGTTTTCTAGATGGAGCTCTCCCGTTAGTTGAGGCCGAGTCTCCTAAAGTAATCTCTATCCCATAAACTATGTTGCCACCATAGGATGTTGTCTTTAAGTAGACATTAGCTAGTGGATCCACCTAAGCTAAGAAGTTCATGGTCTTACCTTGGCAAGTAGGACACCTCTTTTCGGTGTGGGGTAGACACCGAATTCCATGTTGATAACTCACATGGTCTTACATGTCAGTTAAGGCTTTTCCCCACAAGTTAATGAACAAGTGTTCTCATGATGAAGTAAAGAAAAGAAGGAAAGATGATTTAGCTTGCTTTGGCTTGGATATATGCTTTATGTTTCATGTTTCTCATGTTTATCATGTGTTTAGCTTGGCCATTGCATGTCATGATTATGTCTCTCTCTCTAGCATGACTTATGTGTTTATGTGCATTGCTATCATACTTAGTATTTAATTGTGCTAATGCATACTCTTGCCTACATTAACTTCTTTGGTGTAGGACATGGAGATTCACCCTCCACTCGTGGTTAGAGCTCTATCAAAGAGTTGATAGAGGACTTAGTGAGTCCTCATCCCTCCGAGGACATAGCCTAGTTGTTCTTATTTTCATGTCGTTTCTTTTTAGTGTTGGATATTGTATTGGGTTGCGTCCCTATCACTTTTATTCATATTCTATGATATTAGAAGGCTTTGACATGAGTTGTAGACTTCCGCTGTTTTGAGTAAAGCTTTGATATAAAATGCTCTTTTGAACTCTTATTTCTGTATTATCTTGTATGTTATGTATGCTAAGGGATTGTATGAGGCCTCTCGGGGTCTTGTACGTCGTGTTACATCTAGGGGCTACCCTGGGTCGTGACACATTAAGTGTATATGGCTTGACATTTTGTGATGAAGCATTCTTAGGTTGGAGTTGATCTTTCTCCTCGAATATGTGCATTATGTAGTTGCATTCATGATTGGAATTATACAATTTTTGTTTCCCCTACTCTTGTTGTTGTTAGCTGAGTTCCATTCGGGGACGAATGTTCCCAAGGGGGAGATATTGTAACCCCTCAGTTTTCGAAAGAGAAATTTTTTCAGTGTTTGGCCCAGGGTCACTTTCTACGGACATAATCTACAGGTCATAGACCAGTTGACGGACCGTAGAATGCATCCGTAGAAAGGGGGTAAAATGTTTTGAAAATCAAGTCTCTGAAGTCAAGTCTACGGGCTAACAAGACAGACCATAGGTCTTTCCACGGACCGTAGAAAGGTCCCGTCAAAGTGATCCAGGCTTAAGTCAAATTTTTGAGGGTCAAGTTGGGTTCTACAGGTTGGACCTAAGGATCGTAGAGTGGCCTACGGGCCGTAGATCGAAGTCATAGAAAGTGTCCTGAATTTTGGGTTTCTGAAGTTTTCTACGGTACAACAGGACAATCCGTGGGAATTCTTACGAACCGTAGACTTCATTCGACAGTTATTTTCTAGGGGTTTTTGTGTCTTTTTCCAATTCTTTTAAGTCCTTTTAATTACGACTTTGCCCCTAAATTTACCCACTATATAAGTCTTTCTTCCCAAATTTTCCTTCATTAATTACATTCCCAATTTCTCAAATAATTCTCTTTCTAGAAAGTTCTCTTAATTCTCAAGGAAGAAGAAGAGATTGGATCCTCCATTGAAGGTCATCGATTTTTAGCAATTTCTTGTGGGCTTTGTTGAGGTATGTTAGCATTCACCATTGGAGTCCTTTCCTCCATTGGGTCCCTAATTTTCTTCATATTTTAAAGTTTCAATTCCCCAAATTGAGTTAGGGTTTTGATCAATTTTTATGGATTCTTCAATTATGATTCCAATTGTTGATTTTTATGATTCTTAGTGCACGATCTAGCGTGATAAAGTAATCTAGTGCACGATCTAGTGTGATAAAGTAATCTAGTGCACGATCTAGCGTGATTTATATGATTTGAGTAGAAATTGTATGAACTCATGCATGAGCTATGATTCCTAGTTATGAATTCATGATGAAGTATGATCCATGCATTTATGAACTTATGAAATTGATGAAAATATGCATGATTCTAGTTTATTGCATGATTTTAAGATGAATTGACATGTACCCATACTAGATCATGATTTATGAACATATGAATAGCTTGCATAAGAGATGCATGTTTATGGATAGCTTGCATAAGAGATGCATTTTCATGAGAATTATGCTTATAATTGCTAGGGTGCATATAGATGATGGCATCCATGAGTTGTGAAAAGGTTTTCTTCACAATAAGCTAAGAATATGAATGTGAAAGGTTTTCTCACATAAATTAGGGTTCATATGGTTGAAAGGCTTCCTCACCTATGAATCGATTAGGAGCTATTCTAATGACGTAAGCTTGGGACAATCCCATGGTAGTTGAAACGTCTTGATATGATCTTAGCTTGGATTTGGTAACCCTAGATGTACCTCTTCCTTGGTTAAAATATGAATAAGCTTAATTGACTATTCCTTGGGATTTTACTTAGCACCGAGCAGGCTTTTGGGATGAAGGTTTCTGTTTAGCTTCCGTGGACCTTTAGTAGCAATCCCTAAGTCCCATAACTACGTGCCTCGATGGTTTTGGCTCAGATAGACACATAGCTAGTGGATCCACGTAAGCTGCAGATTTATGGTCCTTACCTTGGCAAGTAGGACACCCCTGTCTAGTGGTGTGGGGTAGACATCACTCCCTTTTTCTGTGTGGTGCAGACACTGGATTCAATGTTATAGCTCACATGGTCTATGTCGGTTAAACGTAAAAATCCCATAATAATGAACTAGGGTACTAGAAATATCTCACGAGACAAGACTTATGATATGACTAGCTTACATTGACCATGTTTATGCATTGAGTTTCTAACCCTATTGTCACTTGATTTAGTTTGGCCATTGCATGTTCATGATGATATCTCATTAGCATGATTTCCTATATGAAAACATCTCATTGGCATTATTTATGTGATTATATGCATATGCTTCATACTTAGTACATTCCACGTACTAATGCATACTTGTGCCTACATTCTTTTATAATGTAGGGTCAGACAGTCATCCTTTGCACTCTCGTGGTTAGTTGTTTTCAGAGTTCGAGCTATCAGCCTTAGTGAGTCCTCATGCTTCGGGGACTAAGTGACTATTGTTTTTCTTTACTTTCAGTTTCAGACTTGTATATGATGTACGGGTTACGTCCTGATCAATCTATTGTATTAGATGGATTTTGAGACTTCGTCAAGACTTCCGCTAGTAAACTCTTACTTTTATGAGATTGTCTATTTCTTTTCTCATTTTTTTTCTTTACCTTATGTATATGTATGCTAAGTGGCCTGTGTGGGGCCTCTCGGGATCCTATACGTCATGTCACACCTTGGGTCTTGACAGGACTCTATCATGGTTGAGGAATCATCAAATTGCCATAATGTTGAAAAGCTACCCGTAAGAATATTCAAATATTCATATTTAAGTTATTTTTATTGTAGATTACATGTATAACTATTCATTTTTAATATTTTAATTTCGTATTTCAGGTTAGAAGAGGTACATCTCAAGCTAGCCAACAACGTCACAGCTTTCCATTTTCTCTATGAAGTTGCAACATTGAAGAAAATACATTTTTAGCTTTAGATCTTATTTTTGGATATTTGATGTATCGAACTAATGATATGTCACTAGTTTTTGTTGTTCATTTGTTATATTCTAGTGCATGAAACTAATGAAAAATGTTTTAGCTTTATGATGATTTAATGACACTAGACTTTACTGTTTTTTGCTCATTTTGTGTTGTCTTTGTTGTTACAGTAATTTTCTGTTTTACTAAAACCATGAGCTTTTTTCTTCTTTTCGATTTGCTAATGTTTTGGTTATTCTTTTTAGGCAATTTTTTGCTGTTTTGCTGCTGGTTTACCCAGTTTTTTGTTGTTTTTCTACAATTTTGCTGGTTTTATGGTTTTTTTTAAAACTATTTTGTTGCTCTTTTTTGCTTGTTTAGTGGTTATTTGGTAGTTTGAAGTGTTGAAGTGCTCAAAATATGAAAAGGCAAAAAATGATTAAACAATACCAAATGCTTTTTATTGAACTTGAAGAACATACATAATGAATTTAATACAAGAAGTTCAAGTGAGTTAAACATAACATAAAACTACTACTTCCACTGCTATATCGATTTCTCATTATGTTCACTTTGCAACTTTGAGTTTCGTTGATCTTGTTTAACCATGGATAGTTCTTCGCCAATTGCTTCTCATTCTTGTAATAATCTTGAAGGTGTGCTTCTAGATCAACCATTTTTGAGAGTGTTCGAATCACACGAATGGATAGGTTCTGCTTGCTTGTCTATGCTCCTTACTAGTTTACATTAGTCTCTTCATCTCGCCAATTGAAAAAGTACATAATCTCAAACGCTACAATTTAAAAAAAGAGATATATTCTTAGCTAGGCGTTAAAAACTTATTAAAAAAATATATCACAAAATACAAACCCATTAATTTTGTAGTACCAAGTTTATATTGGTATAGTCGAAATTGAGAGTTCTTATGATAAGATGGAGGCTCTTTTGAACCAAAATATATATCCAACCTTCTACTATATAAAAGAAAGTTGCTGAATTTACTCTAGAAAAAAAATTACGACACTTACAAATTCAGTCTCTTTGAGGAATTTTATCAAACAGGAAAAGGGTGTAATTTTGATCGTTATATGGTTCCTTTTAGATATCTTTAGCAAATACTGTAATTTCTTTCAAAATGACAAACGACAAAACAGAAATTAGATCTCACTCATCAACTATAATAAGTAATTTAAACGTTGTTGGAACAGAAAAGGAGAGAACAGTTCAAACTTAACTTTTGCTCTGTCTTGGTACGAAGACAAATAGAGTAAAAGTTATAGCTCCTTCAGTTGTGATGTAGAAGAGTTGAGGCAGCTCTTTTTTTTCTTTTGACTATTTAGAGAGAAAGAGAATTCTATCTTGAATGTTCAAAATAAGAAAATCAATGGAGGACAAAATAGGGAGATGGGAGAGAGAAAAAATCACTTTTTGGAAAAGCAACAGTAGTTTATTAACTGGGATAGACGGAAGAATGACTTTTGCTATATTTTAAATACTAAAAGGATATTTTTTGTTTACAATTATAGTAAAAGGATGTAACCTAAGTCTTAGTTATAGTTAAGGGATGAATTTAGCCAAAAACTCTAAAAATAACTCCAAAATTGATAATCCTTAAATAAAAATTATACCAAACATATTCTCTTCCTATTTAATAAGTGTGAGTCTTTAGTACTACCAAACCAATAAATAATCTCCACGTAGGCGAGACGACCACAACTTAAATTGTTATACACTGTGCATTAAAAGTTTCACAGATTTTTACTTCTTGTTATTTAAATCAAAAGTGAGGTTATTTTCGTCTTCTTATCTGTTCTTTCGGCTACTCCTTCCTTTCTCGATTATTCTTTTCTTTTCACATCCCCTCTTTGACCGCGCACTCTCAATCTAATAAAGCAAAACCAGTGGAAGTAGAAAAGCGCTGAATCTTTGGTTTTGTTTAAAGGAGATGTTAACAAATTTTCAGATCTATCAAATTCTAAGCTATAGTTTCATGGTGAAGAAGGATTAACAATCAGAGCTTTACAACTGGAAAGCAAAATGGCACCTAAGAGTTTCACATCTCCGATCAATCTCTCTTCCTGCTCTCATGAGCATATATTAAAGACTATATTTTCCCAGCTATGTCTTCTGCTACAAACACACCATTGAAATTACCGTAATGAAGCGGGAAGCAGAGAGAAGAGCGCTCTCCATTGCCATTTGTCTGACTTCGTCTCTGCTTTGAAATTGAATATGATACATCTGTTCATTCTCCTTTTGAGTCGAGGGTCTGTTAGAAACAACCTCTGTACAAACTACTCTGCCCGACCTCACTTGTGAGAACAGTATAAACTTTAAAACAATAGAGTACGATATAACACAACACAATACAATATGATATATTATGAAACAACATGGAACAACCATCCAAACAAAGTTTAGAAGGCTCTAGGGGTGTTCAACGCGCAGGGTTAATTCAATTTCGAGCTCAATCATAGATATCAGACACCAGGCTGAACTACCAAATGACTCCATAGCTTCATGGGAGGAGCTCACAGAAGCATTCTTAGAAATATTTTTCCCTCCCTCGAAATGGTGAAGGGTGAAATTTGGAACTAATACATTCTGGAATAAAATTAATGTTATGCTTTCTATAGAGACTTAATGATTTTTTTAAATCCATGGACTGTCGACAACTTTTCAAAGTTGAATGTGAAGAAGTTGTACTCTGATGCTTTTAATGTAGTAGGATATAACTGAGATACGTACAACCTTTCTACACAACTAATCACGGTGAAAGCTAATATTTCTGGAGGACACATTTCTCATATAAAGCTAGGATATCATTCTTATTTGCGTTCTTTCAGTTGGAATAGTTCAGCACAAAAATTATGCTTTGTAAGCTCCTGCTTTAGTTTCTGTACTGTAAGCTTCATATAATGAATTTTTCTGTGGTGTAGTGATGTATTGAGCTATTTAATTCTTGCTCTTAAGGAAGTTATTGTCAATTTGCCTCTTGCTCCTTTCTATGTATAGTGACTGCTTCTCTATTGAGCTGTTCTTATGTTCTATTAGCCAATCAGGTGTTCCAACTTCTTGAATCAGTATATTATGTTGTTTCACTTCAGTCTTCCACACTACTGGCATTGTTTCCCAACTACAAAAAGCATATGCTTAATTTCTTGGAACTCAACATCAATTTCTATCTCTTGGTTTTCATAGCAAATTACTTCTCCAGGTATGTTTAGAATTCTGTTGCTTTCTTTGAGTATTTTCTTTATAGAACATTTAAAAGACACCTTAATTCTTTGGTTTGTGTTCGTTAAATTATACATCAATGTTATAGGTTCTAATTACTGATGGCTTGGAGTTTGTATGGTGGTAAAACCCCTTTTGCATAAATATGTCATCCAACTTTTCACTATGCTTTACATAGAGAGTAGGGATAGCACCAACTTGGCCAGATTACAACAGACCATGTGATATCTTAAGAATCAAACTTTTATATGCAAACAAAAAAAGTTAAAGGTCAGTATGGGTGAGCTTGTGATTGCTCATATGAGGATGATGCTGAACATTTTGAGTGTCAAATAGGGAATTAATTTTGAGATAGGAAACACTACTACATTCTATATCTATTTTCCTTTAAAACTGATGGTATGTTTTCATACTGGCCTCATACCTATTTTTTATTTATTTTTCTACACCCGATTATCTGGTCCAATTTGAGCCTTCTAAGTCTTCTAATTAATATGCAATTTACATTTATATGAATCATCATATCACGTACATATTGCTTTAGCTTATCAATTGTGTCAGAGTAATGTCATTCTCAAAGTCATCCTTTAGGAAGAACTATTGGAATCAAAATTCATCCTATCACCTTTATATATAAAATTCATTCTATCACCTTTATATATATATATATATATATATATGTTTTTGTATTGTTACCATGAATTGCAACCTGTCCCTTCAGGGCACCATTTAACTAGTATATATTATATTCTATATAAGTGAGAGTACCCTTGGATCACCAAGTGTATTCCAGTCATTTAACCGTGTAAAATGTTTGTCCCTTTAAAGTGTCCAGGGGTATTGCCGTATCTTCGCAGAGGGAGTTTGAGCTTACCAAGGAGCACTCCGTCGACATGTGTGCTTGCTCATTTGGATAGTATTGTCATTTAATTTTTGAGCTTCTTCCTGGCTAACACGCGTTCCTCCAATTTTATCAGACAGAAAATCACAGCTTCCATCTTCCTCCACCTCAGTTGCTTCCTCTTCTGCTCACTGAAATTTATGGTTTTGCTTCTGCTCGCTGCCGCTTCTTCGATTCAGGTGAGTATCTTCTCAATAGAAGAACTCAATTTCTGCCGACTCAGTAGAAGAACCCAATTTTCCCATTGTTCTTCGTTTTTGGGGTTTAGTATATAGGCGGCTCCCGAATCAATAGAAGAACCTAATTTTTCCGATTGTTTTTCGTTTTCGGGGTTTCGTATATAGGCGGTTCACGATTTTCCCTTCTCGGAAGAACCCAGCCTCTTCAAAAAAATTTAAACCATCACTTTTAGGCATTAATATAATAAAACATAGAATGGTCAATTTTGCTTCTTTTTGCCTCTACTCAGCCACAATTTTCTGATTGTTCTTGTTTTGCTAGATTTCCTATTTAAATGGTTCATGATTTGGTATTTTCATTACTTGTGCCCTTGCTATTGCCCCTGCTTTGGTGCTGTAGGTTGTAGCTGTTTGCAAAAATTCATATTTCTCCTTCATTCCTTCTCTTATGCTTAAAAAATTACTCTTGATATATCATCTTTAGTCTTGCACGGTATTGATAAATTATGATTTTTGGATTTAACGCTGGTTCCAATGGCTCAAATTGTTATTTTTGTTCCTCGGTTAGCTGCTTTGTAGATCTTTCTATGCATGTAAACTTCCTAGATTATAAATTTACCAATGTAGTTATTACTGCTTGAACAACATACATACATGTCTTATATGTTTCTGCAATTTCTTGACTGCCTAAATGCAGATGCCTGGGAGAAAAAGGTTGAACCTGTAACACATTCGGAGCAAAAGAACAAACTTCCATGCTTATCAGGTACAAACGCTGAAATAAAATTCAATCGACGCAAAAAATATAAAGAAATGTTGCCAACTGAAAAAGAGGCATTACTATTACAAAGGCGCACAAGAAACCTCGACTCAAGAAGACGTCTCCTAGAAGTTCATGTTGTTCATACTTAGCATGCTGAAAATTTGAATCTTTTGTGTCTATATTCTTTGGACAATAGGACTAACCTGGTAAATGGTGATATGAAGATCATTTGAGAGCTACAAATCTTATTACATAGTTATAATGATCCATGACCTATTACTCGAACGCTTTATACCCAGCTTACTGAACTGTTGTCTTCAAATTACATTACTTGACTGATACAACTCTATTTCTGATCAATTCTGTTGGATTTAGGTTTTTAAATGTGAGCATGTTGTTCGTGAAAAGATTGTTACCATTGCTCAGGCAGCTTATCACTTTGGTTTAGTTATTTCTATAGATTATTTTGAACTACTGTTCACTGAACACTTCTAATTCCACAAATTAGAAGAAGTTGTTTATTTTTACCAACTGCTTTTACAGAAATTGCAGCAAGACCTCAAGAATAATCCACATTCTCATCCCCTCGATAAGGTACACGCTTTGTGTAATTGATGTCACTCTCTACACACGTTTATATTATGTGACCATCCATCCATTTTGAACTTCTCTCTGTCTCTCTATGTATTTGCCTGTTGTATTTCTTTCACCATAGGGCTAAAATGATCATTTATTATGGTTTTCGCTTGAATTATTTGTACTTTCTGCTTAGAAAATTGTACAGTTTATGTGTATTTTGCTTGAATGGACAAAAATGTTGGCTCTGCTATTATTAAATGCCTTTTGCTTTTACCTGTCAGCTTATTTAGCCCCTCTGCTCACTGATGAAGTTATTTTCTCTACCCATGTTTTGCTTTTGCGAACATAATTGCATCACAATATTATGATTACAGCTGTCACTTTCAGATACCTAACTTATCATTTAAGAGGAACTACTTGATAGGAAGATTATTTCCTGAGTGACTATTGCCTCCACTTTTTGCATTTAATTGAATTATCAGAAACTTGGAGTGCTTGCTCTCACAAGAAGATGATAGCTGCATCACTATCAACAGCATATTGCAACCTAATCGGCATCTCCATTTGGGCACATTTTGATGAAAAACTACACACAAGCTTTGCCCCTGTATGTCAACCTTCAGCTTCTTGAGTTAGTTTCTTAGGAATAGCGAAAAGAAGGTCGACAAAGTTGCGCCAAAGCCTTGAGCTTCATCTGATGCAAAACACTTCGAACGTCCTAATAGCCATACCAACTATATTAGAAGAAAAAAAATTTGCTTATTGATATCATGAAAAACGAGAGGTTTAAACATGAATGTTGACAGTGAAAAAACCTGTTGGGAATGCAAGATGAATTTTGCCAAATTTGCAATGAAGTTTTCTGTGATAATTGTTGAATGCATAGTTCTGAATATTTAGATGTTGCATCTAGATAAGAAGGGAAACTGATTGGTATACAGCCTTGGAAATTTTGCATTGTTAGTACTAGAGATTGAAATTATTAAGTTTTCTGAAGATTGTTTTGGATTAGTACCCACAGGTGTTTAATCTTGTGGAAAGAAGTGTAGCTTCTCATGCTCAGGAGTATCCACTGGAAAAAGAGATCTCTTTGTTCCTTCATAATAGTTTCTCATTAGTACTTGGAACTATATGTCCTATGTGAATTTAATACTTTTCCGACTCTAGCAACTACTAAAATTAAATATGGATAAAAATTTTGTACAGCGGAAAATCATAATAATATTTTGATCTTGATTTTGAGTGTTTCGTCATTATACACTATGGTTGCCCGGGCTACCTTTACTAGTGATAAGATAATCAATAGTTTATCTTGAACTTATAATTTATTTGTTCATCAACTAAACCATCTGTTCGTAAACCAAAAAAGCTCAATCAGTACATGAAGAAAAAATTGAGAGAGATGAACTTTGTATATTTCTGCTTGAGAAAAGAATACAATGAGCATTAGCTATTTATAGAGCACCTTCTTCTTATTTGCACTAACTTCTTCTAATAAACTAATTGAGTTAGTTATAACTAACTCTACTTAGATGACTAAACTACCCTTTCTACTTATAACTTCAGCAACCATTATCACCTACTCTATATCACAACACTCCCCTTCAAGCTAGGTGGTGCAAAAATGTCTAATACTCCTAGCTTGGATAGTAGGTGTTCATGTTGAAGTCTGGACAGTCCTTTTGTCAGTAAATCAATAGGTTGTTCTCTTGTAGAAAGATAATTCACCTTGATTAATCATTGCTGTAATTTCTCTCTTATAAAGTGGCAATCAATTTCAATTTGTTTTGTCCTCTCATGATACTCTAGATTTGCAGCAATCTGAATAGCTGCCTTACTGTCACTATACACTTGAACTGGTAGTTGAACTTCAGCTCCTACTTCTTTCAGCAATCCAAGTAACCATACTAGCTCTGACACAGTGGATGCAAGGCTCCTATATTCAGCTTCAGCTGAACTTTTTGACATTGTTGTTTGTTTCTTTGCCTTCCAAGATACCAATGACTGACCAACCTTCATCATGTATCCTGTTACAGACTTCCTAGTAAGCATGCAAGAAGCCAAATCAGCATCACAAAAGGCAGTAACTAGTCCATCCGAGTTACTAGACAATCATAAACCCTGTCCAGGTTGCCTCTTTATATATCTGACTACTCTTAGGGAAGCATCAAGGTGTGACTTCTTTGGTTGCTGTAAGAATTGACTCAGAGTTTGTGTGCTGAATGTTATATCAGGTCTTGTCGTATTCAGATACAACAGCTTGCCTATTAGCCTTTGAAACATTGTTTGATCTATCAGAGGATCCTCTGACTCTTCTTGATTCTTATTCACATGTTCATTATATAACTTTGATGTTAGTTTGACATTGATGTCAATAGGGGTTCCTGCAGGTTTGGCTGCTGCCATGCCAACTTCAGATATAAGCTCAAGAGCATACTTCCTCTGATGCATTAATATACCAACTGTTGACCTTGTGAATTCAATCCCTAGGAAATACTTCAACTCACCTAGATCCTTCATCTTGAAGGCTTGCTGCAGTGCCTTCTATCAATTTGAGACTGCTATGTGTTATCAGCATATCATCCACATACACAAGCGCTATAGTGATCCCTTCTTCTGTTTTATTAATAAACAAGTTTAGTCATGTTGGGCTTAAACTTGAGTGTAAGAAGAGCTTCAGTCAGTTTATGGTTCCAATGTCTTGAAGCCTGTTTAAGACCATAAAGGGATTTTGTCACTCTACATACCTTCTCCCCTTGACTGACAAAACCCTGTGGCAGCTGCATATAGATCTCATCATCTATATCACCATGCATAAAGGCATTAAACACATCCATTTGATGAATATGCCAATGCTTAGATGTTGCAAGTGAAACTATGGTCCTGACTTTAACCATTTTAACAACAGGAGAAAAGGTTTCTTTGTAATCTATCCCTTCCTGCTGACTATACCCCTTAGCAACTAACCTTGCTTTGAATCTTTCAACTTCACCAGTGGACTTATACTTCACCTTGTAAATCCATCTACAGCCTATAGGTCTTTTGCCCTTTGGTAAGTCAGTAATCTCCCAGGTGTTATTACTCTCTAGGGCCTGAATTTCAGCTTTCATAGCATCCACCCACCTTTTGTCTTTGGCAGCCTCATTATAAGTGTCAGGTTCTTTAATGATAGAAGTGGAAGCAATGTAGGATTAATAGGAAGGAGATAGATGATCATAGCTCATATAGTTGCACATAGAGTATGGAACATTCTTTTGTAAAGTTAAGGATACAAAATCCTTTAGCCAAAGAGGAGGATGTTTAGGTCTAGATGATCTCCTATGATCAGAAGTCAGTCTAGACTCTTCAGAAATAGGATCTGAAGCTACAAGATCAGGGACCACATCATGTACAGGTACTTCATTTTCCAGAGGTAACTCAGAATCAGCCTGCTGATCCACCACAGTCAAAATTGGACTAACATTAGCAAGGTAAGGAAAACTAGGAGCTATGACTTCTAAGTCAAGCATTGGTTCTGGAAACACCTTTTCTTGAACAAGACTTGGTATCTCAGCAAAAAGAAATTGATCTTCTCTAAAGACTACATCCCTACTGATAAAAAATTACCTATTACATAGATCAAGTAGAATATAACCTTTCTGAATCTCTGAGTATCCCATATGGACTGCTGACCTGGACCTTGGCATTAGTTTATCATGTTCCGTCAGTTTTTTAGCAAAGTATAAACATTCAATAGTTTTGAGATGAGTCAATACTGGTTTACTACCATACAACCTTTCATAAGGTGTATCATAATTCAGCACACTATTGGGCAACCTGTTAATGAGATAGGTAGCAGCTGAGACACACTGACCCCAATATTTCAATGGTATGCTAGCCTGAAATCTGAGTGCTCTAGTAACCTCAAGTAAATGCATATGCTTTTTCTCAGCAACACCATTTTGCTGAGGGGTATAAGGACAGGATCTCTGATGAAGAATACTCATTTCTTTGAACATAGAATCATAGACTGAGTTTACAAACTTAGTGCCATTGTCAGTCCTCAAACTTTTGACTGATTTTCCAAATTGAGTTTTAACAAACAGAAGAAATTCTCTAAGGGAAACACACACAACTGACTTATGTTTAAGCAGAAATAATCAAGTCATTGTAGAGAAATCATCAACAATGGTAAGGAAATACTTGTTTCTATCAATAGTAGGTATTATAGGGACCCCAAAGATCAACATGTATCAAATCAAAGCAAGCTATAGTTTTGATACTACTCACAGGAAATGCTAGTCTTGTCTGTTAAGCATAAGGACACACAGAACATTTAGAAACTTTACAAATAATTTCTTTATTCAGAGCAAACATCCTTGCAAGGACAGCTGAAGACACATGGCCCAACCTTTTATGCCATAACTCCATGTATATTTCCTTAGCACTGTTGACTGCAAATGCTCCTTCTCTTTCACTATTCGTACTTGTATCACTTTTATTTGATAAGTGTTGCATTAGCAGGTACAAACCTCCTTCGTCACCAACTTCCTTCACCCTACCACTGCAAAGCTCCTGGAAAACACAAAAATTAGGAAAGAAGGTAACTGAACAACCTAATTCCTTTGTGATCTGACTGACTGACTGCAGATTGTACTTGAAGTCAGGAATATGCAATGCATTAGTGATCAGACTTATAACTGATAAGGAACAGGAACCAACATGTGATACTTGTGTAGTAGTACCATTTGGAAGATACACAGGTTTAGACTCTGCAAGCTTGGACACTGAATCCTTTACCATCATATCTAAGTTAGAGACCATATGATTTGTTGCACCTGTATCAACAATCCACACCTGACTCTGATAAAAAAACAGAAGAGGCTTTACCTATGGTACTAGGAGTATTGCAAGTAGAAGTAGTGAGAACTTCTGACTTCTGCTGAACCATCTTTAGAATGTGATCATACTGGTCCTTTGTAAATGTGCACCCCTGAAGCATCTGTTGAACCTCTCTCTCAGCTTTACTAATTGTGGAACTGACATCAGAAGCTTCAGTTGAACCTCTACTCATAGAATTGTGTTGATTCTGATTAGGTATGATTCCCCATCCAGGTGGAGGAATGTTAGTGTTAAGACCATATGTAAAATTAGCTTGAGCTGGTGTATAGTGATTAGAATAACTGCTAGGCTATGAGATAGGACCCCCTGGAGCCTTCCTTTTTGACTTGAAGTCAGGAGGATAACCCACAACTTTGTAGCAAAACTCTTTGCTGTGGCCTTTGCACTTGCAAAAGTCACACACTAGTTGTGAATTCTTCTTAAACTTCTGACTCACACTAGCACTACTACCAGCTTTTGAGTACATAGCAGCAGATGAATCCAAACTAATAGAAACCATCCCCAAGCTCGTGGTACAAGTAGCCACAGCCTTTTGACATTCATCCCCAACTATCATAGAGTAAACATGATTGATTGTTGGTAATGGATCCAACATAAGAATCTGACTCCTAGCTGATGATAGGATTCATTTAAGCCCATTAAGAACTGGTATACCTTTTGTCTGTTCATATGAGCTACAAACCCCTTTGATATCTCATAGTTGCAACAAGGAGCGGGCACTAAGACCTCAAACTCATCCCACAAACCTTTGAGTCTTATGTAATACTCATAAGCAGATGCAGTACCCTGTTGTATTTAGGCAATGTCTTTGTGCAAACTATAGGTTCTAGAACCATCAACTCAATCAAACCTCTCTCTCAGATAAGTCCAAACATTGAAAGCACTAGAAGCAAACACAAGTCCACTCAATAAACTCTTAGACATAGAGTTTAATAACCAGGACAATACAATCGCATTTACTTTTTCCCAATGCCCCCACAGTTCCACACCATACATTTCCTTTATAATTGTTCCATCAATCAACCCAAGCTTATTTCTCCCTAACAGAGCTAGCCGAATAGATCTACTCCACAATGTATAGTTTTCAATACCAAGCAGTTGAAATGAAATCAAACTAATACCACTAACATCAGTAGGACTAAGAAATAGGAGGTGATTGTAGTCAATACCTTGCCCCTGCATGGAACTGCTACTTTGAGGAACAAAAGCTGCATATGCATTCTGAGGCAAATCATCATAGATACCTTCAGTCGCCATTGATGAGATGACCTAATTGAGCTCCGAATCGTGGAAGGAAAAAAAAAAGCTAAATTTAGAAAAAAATACAGATTCCAGCACGATCTGTAACTTTCTTTAGCAAAACTTCATGAATCAATGAACCAGATAACTGATCCTTGGATCCGATGGTTAATTACCAGCTTCAGTATGAACAAACTGAAGCATATGACTCTGATACCATGTTCGTAAACCAAAAAAGCTCAATCAGTACATGAAGAAAAAATTGAGAGAGATGACCTTTGTATATTTCTGCTTGAGAAAAGAATAAAATGAGCATTAGCTAATTATAGAGCACCTTCTTCTTATTTGCACTAACTTCTTCTAACAAACTAATTGAGTTAGTTATAACTAACTCTACTTAGATGACTAAAATACCCTTTCTACTTCTAACTAGCTTCAGCAACTATTATCACCTACTCTATATCACAACACCATCTCATGGATAAAGATAAAAAGATCACATTAGGCCCACTCCATTAGAGAAAATTTACTTAAATTCATATCAATCATTATAATAAACTTGAGAATGCCAATAAGAATCATAATGGGATAAATATAAAATTTTCACCTTTAGCTAAAGGTCCTGGCTTGAGTCTAAAATTAGAGAACAAAATCTAGTAAAGAGTAGCAAGCATTCATAATTAATTTACACCAATCATATTTTTTTCATTTAGAGATGTATATTAATACACTCTATTTCTTCAAGCTTTTTTGACTCTAATTGAAGCTTTTAACATTGTTACTTGATTTCTTTGGAATACGCGGTTAAAAGATACATTTAGAGGCAATAGATTTTTCTTCTAGCATTAGCATTTATTCCCGAATGATATTTAGAGGTTATTGATTTGATGTCATGATTGCATTTAGAGTCACTCTAATCTTTAAAGACATTTATATAGATGGTTGATTATAAATATTCATAATATTATTATTGCTAAATTATACGTAACCAAAATTATATTATTGTCACTAAATATAATATAACTAAAATTATATTATTGTAGCTCAATAATTATAATTAAATTCTTTATTTGTTGCCGTGACATATTTATAGGTTGTAGTGACATGATTTATTCAAGCAACTTGTACATAAGTGTAATGACCTAGAAGGTCATTTGTGAAAATTTTCATACAATTACTGTTTAACTCCTCCCGATATTGGTCTCGGGTCATTTTTATATTATTTTTGAAATTTGTTTCAAGTTTTGAGTTAAAAGTTGTGAAATTTGAGAATTTGAAAGGCTAAAGTTGTTAAAAAATGATTTTCGGTGTCTTTTGGAGTTTCGAGTGTCGGAATGGAATTTCTTCGATTTCATCAATCCCGGAATGTGGAAATTGATCTAAGAGAGTTGTCAGTTTTAGATTCAGAGTCTTTTTGAAGATTTGAGGTCCTAAGTTGATAATTGTTAAGATTTTTGGCTTTGGATTGACTTTGGTCAACATTCAGGGTTTGGTTGGTCGGATCGAAATTCTGAGAGTTTCATTGGACTCTGGGGATGATTTTACGCCTAAGTGAGG
The DNA here is from genome assembly GCA_018342035.1 of Solanum appendiculatum. NCBI lineage: Eukaryota > Viridiplantae > Streptophyta > Magnoliopsida > Solanales > Solanaceae > Solanum > Solanum appendiculatum. The sequence continues at coordinate 888,383 of JAGDQO010000469.1, forward strand.
TCTTGGTTAAACTTTTAGAAGTCCTGATCTTCATTTGGCCTTTTAAGGCATTATGTTCATTCCTTGTGACATTCACGAGTTTCGAGTCAAGGGGACCTTTGATTCATGTTTCGATAGTTCCATTGAGTCCGGAATGTTAAGTTTAGTAGATTTACATATATGATTTGTGCATACGAAGTTCTGTACGAATTCCGAGAGTCCAATCGGAGACTTAGAGATTGCTGGTATTGGGTTGCTGTTCTGGTGTCCCCCGCAATCACGGAGCTAGACCATGTTCTCGGAGGGCCTTGACCATAGTTTCCACATTCGCTTGACAGCTCCCGCGTTCGCGGAGGGTTGACCTGGTGTCCACCGCATTCGCAGAGAAGCTGCCGCGTTTGTGGAGCTTTTTTATGTGATGTCCATCCGCGCTCGCGGACAGGTGTCCGCGTTCACGGAGGACCCAGGGATAGGATGTTTTTCAAACAAGGGGGTTGAACCCCATTTCTCCATTTTTGAGTTTTGGGAGCTTTGGGGTGGCAATTTGAAAAAGGTTTTTGAGAAGAAATATTTGAGTAACGATTCCTAATCTCAAATCGTCATTTACCCATTATTATTTATGAATTTAAGTGTTCAAATCAAGGTTTTTGGAATGATAATTTGAGATTTCTTTAAGAACCCAAGAACTTTCTAAAATAGTGATTATGAACTAATTTTTAATTCCTTTTTTGAAATGGTTTTCACCAATGAGTCCCAAATGCGTTGGGTAACATTTTGAAGTAGAGATTTTCGAATTCAAAACTCATTTTCGAAATTGAGTTTTTGAGTTAATTTGACCCATTTTTTAATATGTATGAATTGGGAGTTGTTATTTCCAGAATCTTATTATGATTACTTGATTGAACTAGATTGTGTGGCCTTGGATATTTTTCGGAAGGGGAAGACTCAAGTCTTGGACTGACTTTGATTGAATTGAGGCAAGCGATTTCTAGACCTTGTAAAATTTGTAGAATTCTTGTATATTCCCTTCATTGTGTGTGTTGAGGAGTAATGAGATTGAGGTGTTGGGTTCATTTGTTCCACTTTATTAATCTTAATAAATAAAAAAGGAAATTAATAAAAAAGACAATGTGTTGATCATAATGCTTTGTGAATTGCCTTGTTGTGGATCCAAATTTTTGATTGATGAAAAGCCTTGATGGCATTGTTGTGGCCTTGGATTGCTTGAATTGTTGTCTCTTCCTTGTGGTGTTGAATTGCTTATTTCCATTTGACTGTTGTGCACCGTGATGAGACATGTGATGTATAAAGCTGAAGAAAAATGGTTCCGGCTAGTAATATGATACAAAGCCGAAGGAAAATGATTTTTGCTAGTGATGTGATATAAAGTCGAAGGGAAATAGTTCCGGCTAGCGATGTGATATAAAGCTGAAGAGAAATGGTTCCGACTAGTGATGTGATATAAAGTTGAAGGAAAATGGTTCCAGCTAGTGATGTGATATAAAGCCAATGGAAAATGGTTCCGGCTAGTCATTTTGTGCCGATGGGAAATGATTTCGGCAAGTGTTTGGTTACCATGAATTGATGTATTTGATATTTTTGATTGATCTACTTGATACTTGTGAGTGATCTACTTGATACTTGTGTTTGACATACTTGCTACTTGTGGATTGTTGAACTGTGACTATTGGACTGTGATTGTTAAGCCTTGTGAACTGTGTATTTTAGAACTGTTAGGTGGACTAATTTCTATGCACGTTGTAGTTTGAGGAGGTTCGGTTGGGATGAAAGGAGTACTTAATTTCTATCTAGTTTTACCTTGTTTAGTAGGTTGTTTGCTGTGTACCGTGTTGTTTGGTACTCACTCTTTGCTTCTACACTCGTGTAGGGTCCGAGCCCAGATCCGTGTGATTGCTCTTCTTCTTGTCACATCTGATGCTTTCTGAGAATACGTTGAGAGGTAGCTACTTTTTATCGCGGTGCACTCTCTTGTTCCTTTCTTTATGCTTTGTTCTATTTGAGAAACATAGACCTCGAGACTTGTAATTATCTTTCAATTTTGTATTAATACATTAGTGGCTTGTACACGTGACAACCAGATTTTGGGGTTATATTAGAATGAATAAGTTTTCCACTCTTATGTTATTATTGCTTTACTTTCCGGTTTTCTTCCGTGTTGTTAGGTTGAGGCTGACTCGTCTTGGTGGAAATTGACAAGTGCATCACGTCCGTTTTTGGATCGTGACAACACATGTTTATCTCTTGTATTTTTCTTTTTATTTTAGAAGCTTCTACATTTTATGTTTATCTCATATATTTTTCTTCCTGATAAGGGTATACACGTGGCATTTTGATGTGCTTATGTGAATGAGTTGTATAAATTAAATGGATATTAACATCTAATCATCACTTCCTGATATTGACAGGGGCTAATATAACTTTTGTCAAAGAACACAAAGGTCAAATAAGAAGAATGTCAGCAGTCAACATTACATGAATAGAAATTTTTTCTCACACATGGATATATCATATGAAGCAGTTAATTAGCATGCAATGTCTCCATATCTGGCAACTCTGTTCTTACTATTTTAAGTTTTATTGGGCCCGCCAAGCTGGCCATCCCTCATCTAGTATTAAACACAAAAGGTTCCTCTGTGGTGGTTCATTAATGGAAAGTGGAAATACACCAAGAGAAAATATGCCATTGCAAAAATTGATCAACTTAAAAGTATTGCTTAAATTTGAGTTTAATAAATTAAAATATGAAGTGGAGGGGGCATATTAGGATAGAAGACTAGTACGGGTAGAGTGTTATTTTGCCATGTAAAGGCATAGTGCCTTACATAGGATTAGTCGTGTCCCTATAATTCTTGTCGTATGTTATTTATTGCATTTCGAGTATCATATTATTTTGTTGTTGTTATGATTTTCTCTATTATGCTTTCTCTGTTATTTTCTTCTTCGTTTTTCTAGGTGTGATATACTTGAGCTGATTCGAAACAACCTCTCTACCTCCATGAGGTAGCGATAAAATTTGCGTACACTCTACTCTTCCCAGACCCCACTTTGTGGGATTTCACTTGGTATGTTATTGTTGTGTTAAATCTAAGTTTGTTAAACATCTATATAAGTCTATTGTTTGAAATGCAAAATCCTTTAGACTTAATTCATATATATGTGATGTGAAGTCAATACCATCTCGGTGAAAAAAGGTATTTTATAACTTTTATTAACGAGTGTATTTGATATTGTTATGTTTATTTGCTTTATGGTAAGGATGAAGCAATTGACACATTTAAGCAATACAAGAACAAAGTGAAAAATCAATTGAATAAAAAGATAAAAAGGATTAGTAGTGATGGGGATGGAGAATATGAATCTCCTTTTGTAGAAATATGTTTAGAATATGAAATTATTCATCAAAATATTTTCCCCCTATACACCACAATAAAATGTCATCAAAATATTTTCCCCCTATACACCACAATAAAATGAAATTGTGAAAAAGAAAAATCAAACAATAAAGGAGATGATGAATTTTTTATTAATAAGTTTCGGTACACCGAAGAGCTTGTGGGGGAATGCTATCCTTACCGCTAACCGAATACTCAACAAGATGTCCCGCAACAAAATTTAATCTATATCTATTTCATATGAAATATGAAAAGGAAGAAAATCCAACTTGAAATATTTCAGAGTGTGGAAGTATTTAGCAAAGATACAAATTTATTTACCCAAAAGGGTAAAAAACAGGCCAAAAAATATGGATTATATTTTTATTGAATATGCTACAAACAGCAAAGCATATCGATTTTTGATTCACAAATTAGACAACTCAAAAATTAATGTTAATATGGTAATTGAATCATATAATGTTGAATTCTTTGAAAATATTTATCCATATAAAATTGAATGTGAGTCGAAAAGTAAAGATCAAAACGATCGCGGGAAGAACCAAAGGAAAGTGCACCAAGTGAAGAGGATCCAAGGCGTAACAAACATCAAAGGACATCTACTTTCTTTACATATAGTTACATTCTTGCTTGAAAAATGAGCCTCAAACATTTAAAACATCATTGTCCTCTTCTAAGTCAGTATTTTGGAAATAAGCGGTCAATAATGAGATTGAATCAATTTTAAATAATCATACATGATAACTGGTTGATCTTCCTCCCGAAAATAAACCTTTACGATCAAAATTTTAAAGACCCTTTTCGGTCATTAAGGATAGACCAATGGTAAAAGAATTGAGTCAGAAAACTTTTTGGATAGTGACTTAAAAATTCTAAGCTAGGCCACTCTCAAACAGAATTTGAGCGAGATGAGGTCTAGGACAATTCAGAGATGGATGGAGCGGTATATTTAAGATTGGATCATAATTCCTAGTAGCTAAGACATTAGGGAATTCATAAGACCTTTCGCCAACTTATATTTTCATTCTTATGCCTTAGAATCTAAAGTGTTGCCTTTGGGGAAGGATTTTAATTTGAATTAATGGTGGAAAGGACCCTTGTTGGGTAGAATGGTCAAGGGGATGGCCTGGGGTTTAGAATTTGGTTATAATTTGGGTTCAATTAGGTCATTGTTGATTGATTATTTTATTTTATTATTGTTTTAGACCAAGAACAAGTCGAAATTCATTATAAGGGGAAAACTCAAGTTCTTTAGAGCATTCAGGCTTGTTTCGAGGTAGGTGATAGTTGTTGTTTCTCATTTATGCTATATGTTCTTATTAAATGCATCATTAATAATGTATGCATGATATATGATTAGGAAAATTGAAATGATATAATGTGAAATAAAAGATGTTGTCAATCACATGCAATGAATGTGTTACATGAATGTACATGTGTGATTGTGGTTCATTTTTATTGTGATTGTGCTGTGTGTTGATGATTGGGACCGGGTACCACGACGGTACATTAACATTTAGAACGGGTACCATGCTGGTATACTAACATCTGAAATGAGTACCACACTAGTACACTAACATATGCAATGGATACATCGCTAGTACACTAATATTTGTAATGGATATCACACCAGTAAAATGGGAACAAATTCCATCCTGGTATACTAACTTGGGAACGGATACCACGCTGGTACAGTAATAGATTGTATGTGTTGGTTTCATGAGAGAACAAAGCTGGTTAGTTGTGTTGAGATGATTCATGATATTATGTATATCAATTAAGGTTAAGGACTGGGAGACTAGGTTATGTTGCATTTATGTTATAATTGTGTATTATATTCTTTACTAAGTTGTGATTGCATGTTCATATTTTGTATAGTGGAACTAGCCGATGATCCTACCAGTATATTGTGATTGTATATTGATACTGCACTTGCTCTGCCACGACCCAAGGTACCCCCTAGATGTGACATGGCGTACAAGACCCCGAGAGGCCTCATACAAGCCCTTAGCATACATTACTTACAAGATAATAGAGAAATAAGAGTTCAAAGAGCATTTTATATCAAAGCTTTACTCAAAATAGCGGAAGTCTACAACTCATGTCTCAAAGCCTTCTAATATCATAGAATACGAATAAAAGTGATAGGGACGCAGCCCAATACAATATTCAACATAAGGAAAGACATAAAATGTAAAATCCGACTAGGCTATGTCCTCGGATGGATGAGGACTCACCAAGTCTTCTTCTCAACTCTAAATCAAGCTCTAGCCACGAGTGGAAGGTGAATCGCCACGTCCTACACCAAAGAGGTTAATGTAGGCAAGAGTATGCGTTAGCACAATTAAGTACTAAGTATGATAGCAATGCACATAAACACATAAATCATGCTAGAGAGAGAGAGACATAATCATGACATGCGATGGCCAAGCTAAAAACATGAAACATAAAGCATATATCAAGGCCAAAGCAAGCTAAATCATCTTTACTTCTTTTCTTTACTTCATCATGAGAACACTTGTTCATTAACTTGTGGGGAAAAGCCTTAACCGACATGTAAGACCATGTGAGCTATCAACACGGAATCCGGTGTCTACCCCACACCGAAAAAGGGTGTCCTACTTGCCAAGGTAAGACCATGAACTTCTTAGCTTATGTGGATCCACTAGCTAATGTCTACTTAGAGACAACATCCTATGGTGGCAACATAGTTTATGGGATAGAGATTTCTTTAGGAGACTCAGCCTCAACTAACGGGAGAGCTCAATCTAGAAAACCCGGCCTCTACTAACGGGAGAGATTTCACTAGAAGACCCGGCCTCTACTAATGGGAGGGCTTCCATCTCAATATCCACTCGGTGCTAAGCATAATTCCCACGGATTAGTCATTAACATATTTTATCATTAAACATGAAAAGGTACAACTAGGGTTACCAATTCAAGCTAAAATCATGCTTCATGGACCTTGTCCAAGCTTACGTCATTAGAATAGCTCCTTACAAACATGGGTAATCGCCTCTTTGTTCTTCTTTTATCATATTGGGAGAATTACGTGAGAAAACCTTTCACTACTCAACCATAGCATCATCATATCATAACTTTGGTACTTTACTCTCAAAGCACCCTTAATTCATCATGATCATATTTCATAGTTCATAGAGTTCATATGGGTTCATGCAAGTTCAACTCATATCATGCAATTCAATGCAAGCTCATGCTTAGAAAATCATAATTAAGATAATTTACCCATACTTGAAGGAACTCACATAATAGAGGAAAATCATGCCTTTGACTTGATCATGCTAAATTCTTAAGAATATCCTCAATTCATTCATAATTCATGCTTGATTTCATAGATAATTCATACACTTCATCAAATCATAACTCGACCCAACAATTAAAGCATAGATTATCAAATTGGGGAGAATTAGCTTGGGTCATGGGGGTTCATGCAATCTTTACATCAAATCATGTAATTCATGCTAATTCGTGCACTAAGTTACTTTATCACGCTAAATCGTGCACTAGGAATCATAAATCAATCATAATTGAAGAACCCACAATGATTGATCACAAACCCTAATTCAATTGGGTTAGAGTAAACCTTTGAAAATCATGAAAAAGAGGAAGAGCCCATTGGAGGAAAAGACTTCTAATGGTGAACACTATCATACCTCAAAGCAATCCACAAGAATTGGAGAAGATTGAAGGTCTTCAATGGAGGATTCAAGCTTCTTCTTCTTCCTTGAGAGTTGAGAGAGAAATATTTGAGAGAGGAGAGTTTTGGAATGAATTAGAATGATAATAATTAGGATTAGAAAGTATTTATAGATCTTAGATTAAGGGTATAATCGACTTAGCTTAATAGGTAAATAATTTGGGAAAAGACCAAAAAGCCCTTAATTAAAAACTGTCGGGGCCAATCGACGGACAGGATCTACAGTCCATACACCTATTGACGGACCATCCTGTTAAACCGTCAAAAGATTCAGACAGTTGGTATCTGGGGACCTGCAACGACGGTCTCGATTTACGGTTGGTAGGTCCATCTACGAACCTATTCGACTTTTTCTTGCAAATCCTCTCTTTTCTGCTTTCTAAGGAATGTCAAGCCTGTCTTTTTATGAATCCTCTGTTCATGAATCGGCTACACCACAACCGTAGATCACTGCTTGAGTTAAAGGAGTTGGCCAAGTCTGGGGTCATCTACGGTTACTTTCTACGGACCGTCGTTCGACTTACGAACCGTCTTGCTACCCGTAGGTCAAAGTTCAAAAACTTGGAAATCCTGAAATTTTCACAGTGCTATTGACGGTTCCCACCTACGGCCCGTCAATCCATCTACGGCCCCTAGGTGGCCTCCGTAGGTCACTCTCTTCAGGTGAGTTCTGCATTTTAAAATCCCTTGGTAGCTTGGGGTGTTACATGCTCTTTCTTTGTTGAGTACAATACATATTCAGGCGGCTGCTTCGAGACCTCAGATAGGATATGTGTGACATCTGATTCCAAGGGTAAGGTAACCTCTTCCGGGTTGCCATGGATTTTTTCCTCTCTTGTTGTGCATCATTTCTGTCATAGGCACTTTAGACTTTTAGATTATGTTTCCCTTGTTGGGGTTTCATGTCACGATCCAAAAACTGAGGTCATGATGGCTCACACAGCAAACACAACCGGTGTGTAAGCCAAAGAATCTAACTCAAGAATTATCTCAAATGTTGCGGAAAAGAAGGTAAATACAGATATGAGACTTCTAGAATGAAGCCAGGCCATAAAAGAAGAAAAACTAAGATGTAACAAAGAATTCCCAAAATCTGATATCATAAGCATTAAAGAGCATTCTAATACAATATTTAAATTTAAAATTCAACAATTGTCTTTGAAATATACATAAACACATAGATGAAAGATGAAGCTTGAATGATGACCTAAACGAGGATCTCACCACAACTTCGAAGCTCAAACATTTCACGATCAATTTAGGCATCGCAATTACCACTCATACTAAAGGCTGCAACAAGAGGTTGTAGAAGTAGGGGTGAGTACAATCCACATAAACTCAGTAGGCTTGGCAGAGTGAGTATAAAGTAATTAATCAAACTTACAAAATAAACTATGAAACGCTTCAACCTGTATACAGAAAAGTCTCATTCCGGCATCGGTGCTACCAGTTTATATAAAAACGGCACGAGTAAAGTAAACACATAAGGTTACAAATAATTTCTCATATCAGCAGGCAAATTACACAACAAACAAAGTTGGCCTATGCAACACAATGTAATGATGAAATGATGTGATGGAACAAAGATTGTTGCACAACCTATCGTATACACCTTGCCGAGCTTTAATTTCCAGACAAGGACCCATGGGGGACTCGCAGTCCATATACGAATCTCATAATATCAATATCTCTTCAACTTGTCACCTAGCTCATGGTCAAGGATAAAAGTAAGGTGTCTCATTTTCTTTCTCAAAATAGTACTTTTCCAAATTATCAGATTCCCATGATCAATGGTATGATGCATTAGGATGACTGAATCACAACTCATACAACACAGAGGCATAATCAATTCTACATAGGTATAAAAGAGTCAAAACACCCCAAATTCAATAAATCATGATATACACCCTCACATGGCAAAATAGTGGAAGAATTCATTTGAAATAAGCATTTACCATTTGTAAACATTTCTTTCATTTTAAGATGTGATCAAAAACCAGTTCAAGCCCCTAACTCATTCATTTCAAGTCAAATATGCTAGAATAATCATCTCAAGTCCCTCTCTCGGGCAATCTAATGAATCACATGCTCTCAAAGTAAATAGTAATATCACATAAGCCTCCCCACGGGCTACACATCACACACAAGCCACCCACACGGGTAAAATAATACAAATAAGCCCCCACACGGGTGAAACAATAAAGTATATAGATTCCAACATCTCAATATCATGCTACTATCACATCCCATAGTCTAGTTCATAAGAATGATTAATTGCCCAATCCAGTCTTGAAGAAGGATAAACCAAACTTACCTCGAAGGTCGAAACTTTACCCGAACCACTCTACCGAAGCTTTTCATCAACCAAACAATCTCTGAAATGATCCCCAACTATCAAGAATGTAAATGATTCATCAAAGGGTTCCAACGATACCCATATACCTAAGGTTACGAACCAGGGTTAAAATATTCCAATTTTTTTTGGAATCGAGAAGGGTAAAATCAGAATTTTATTTAAAAAGAATATTCTACAAGTAAAATGGAATTCGTGATTGAAAAGCCCATTAAAATCGACAAGAAACAAGTTCCAAATCAAGAAATTACCAATTTTTCCAATTTGAGGGAAAACCCCTACACCCACATTTGAAATGTAGTTAAAACTGAGAAATTTTAGAAAGACTTTGTCAAAATCAGTTTACCCACAATATAAGGACCTTAGATCCCGAAAATCAATGAAAAATTATTCCAAATCGACCTTCAAATCAATAATTTTTTATTTCTCCACATTGGAGTTCAAAATCTCCACTTTGTTGATAAAAATCATGAAATGTGAAAGGGGTATTCTTGGGAAAAGAGTAAAAATAGGGTTAGAAATATGTAACCAATGATTATGAAAGAAAAAATGCATCAAAAATCGCCTCAAACGACCTTTCTAGCTCCCAAAATGTTAAGAATTAAAAATGGGTTCGAAAAGATATTCAACTTAGTGATTTCGTCGTTAAAACTCATTTACCGTTGCTAAAAGTCTATGTCGTAGCTAAAAGTGTGCAGCAGCAACCATTAAAACATCTTTTGACCCTTGAAACTCATCCAGAACTCTATGAACACGAACCAATAGTGCAAATTTATCATAAAACATGTTTTGGAACAAATGGAATCATTGGATTTCAAGAAAAATATTTTTATGAAAGAAATACCCCCTCAAAACCCATTTAGGCCAAAAATTCAACTTTTTACCTAAATACCTAAATCACAATCTAAGGTCTCGAGACTCTAACCAACCACCCTACTAAACAAAACTCAACGTTCCAAACTCGGTGAAACTGACAGAAACACCATCTAACACTCAGATTATGAAATGTTGACCAAAGTCAACTATTTCAATATAACTCAACTCAAAAGGCTCAAATACACTAAAATCTCACCCGATCACATCGGGGAGTACACCAACCATTTCCGCAACACATAATAAGCATGAAACATTGAGGGAAATGGCAAAATGGTCATTTCACATATAAAAGTAATTTCTCAAGAAATGGGACATTACACTATGCAATACTAAAACACGCATTCATCCTTGAATGAAAAGCAAAATAAGGAACCTGAAGGGGTGAAAAGCTGAGGGTATCTACGACGCATGTCGTACTCCACCTCCCATGTGGCCTTCTTAACAAGCCGGTGTCTTCATTGTACTTTCATTGAATCAATATGCTTGGACCTCAACTACCTAGTCTGCCTATCCAAGATAGCAATAGACTCCTCCTTAAAGGATAAATCCTAATCCAAAGCTATTGAGTCCCACTGAATCACATGGGAATCATCATGATGATATAACTTAAGAATCGAAATAAGAAGCACATGATGGGCCATTGAGAGGTTCGAAGGTAAGGCCAACCTATAGGCTACATCTCTAAGCTTCTCCAAAATCTCAAAAGGGTCAATGAGCTATATACTAAACTTCCTTTCCTTCACGAACCTCATCACACCTTTGGTGGGTGATACCTTAAGCAAAAACCGCTCACTAATAGCAAAGGATACATCACAAACACACCTATTGGCATAGCTCTTTTACCTACTCTAGGCGGCCATAAGGCGCTGCTAAATCAATCTCATTCTATTCATGGAGTCTCTGAACAAATTTGTACCCTAAGATCATACCCCAAATGAATCAAACCATCGAGCGGGAGATCTACGCCTCCTCCTATACAAAGCCTCAAATGGTGCCATCTGAATCCTGGAATGGTAACTATTATTATAACAAACTCTGTAAGAGGTAGGAATTAGTCCCAATGACCACCAAAGTCCAAGACAAAAGCTCGAAGCATATCCTCATGCACTTGAATAGTCCGCTCGAACTGACCATCAGTCTGAGGATGAAAAGTGGTAATCAACTCAAGCTTGGTACCCATCTACTCCTGCATCGAACTCTAGAAATGTGAGGTGAACTGAGTACCTCTAACATACACAATAGAAATAGGCACTTCATGCAACCGAACAATCTCACAAATGTAGATTTTGGCCAACTACTCTGCATTATAACTAGTCTTCACCCGAATGAAATGAGCTAACTTGGTCAATTGGTCCACAATCACCCAAACAGAATCATGCTTACCCAAAGTCAAAGGTAATTCAGTCATAAAGACCATAGTAATGCGTTCCACATCCACTCGGGAATGGGCATCCTTTGCTTGGTACCGTCCAGTCTTTGATGCTCATACTTCACTTGCATACAGTTCAAACACTTGTCTACAAAGTCCACAATGTCTCTCTTTATACCACACCACCAATAGTATTGCTTCTAGTCATGATACATCTTTGTTGCCCTCGGATGATTAGAATACTTTGAGCAATGGGCCTTCTCCAATTTCATACGCACCCAACCACCCACTCTAGGACTACAAATATGATAACTAATCCTCAAAACTCCCTTGGGATCAATAGAAGCCGACTTAGCTTCACCTTTCAATACTTTGTCCCGAATCACTTACAACTTGTCATCAATAAACTGGTGTGGAGGAATCTTATCCATCAATGTAAACCTTGCCGCAACGAACCCAAAATACTGTGAGGTGTTGAAATATCATGTTGGATAATTGTCTTACAATGACTAAACTTCCAAAGAAAATGGTCTCTCCTCCGCCTTAAGAAAGGCTAAGCTACCCATATTAGGTGCCTTCCAGCTCAAAGAATTCGCTACAACATTTGCCTTGCCCGGATGATAAAGAATGGTGATGTTATAGTCTTTCAAAAACTCCAACCATCTACGCTGTCTCATGTTCAAATTTGGCTGAGAAAAGAGATATTTAAGGCTATGATGATCGGTAAAGAGTTCACAATGTACACCATAAAAGTAATGTCTCCATAACTTCAAAACAAAGACCACCAGCACTAACTCCAAATCATGGATAGAGTAGTTCTTCTCATGTACCTTCTACTATTGAGAAACATAAGCTATAACTATCTCTTTTTGCATTAACATACCACCAAACTCAACACCTGAAGTATCATAAAACACGATGCCAAAATAGGTGTTGAGGTCAACAACTTCTTGTGATTTTGAAAGATCACCTGGCACTCATTCTTCCATTGAAAAACCATAGTCTTCTGAGTCAACTTAGTCAATAGGGATGCAATAGAATAGAAATTCTGAACAAATTGATGATAATAGCCTGCTAATCCAATGAAACTCCAAATCTCGGTAGGAGAAGTAGGTCTCGTCCAATCATGAACCACCGCAACCTTGGTTAGATCAACCATAATCACTTCCCTAGTCACCACATGACCTAAGAAATTCACAGACTCAAGCCAAATATCGCACTTCAAGAACTTTGCAAATAACTTCTCCTCTCTCAATCTCTAAAGCACGGTCCTCAAGTGATAAACATGATTGACTTCATTCTTGGAATAAACCAAGATGTCATCAATAAACACAATTATGAAGGAATCCAAATAAGATCGAAACACTCAATTCATTAACACCATAAAAGTAGCCAGGCCATTAGTCAATCCAAAGGACATGACCACAAACTCATAATGCCCATAATGAGTCCTGAAAGTAGTCTTAAGGATATCAGAATCTCGAACTCTAAACTGATGGTAACCTGACCTCAAGTCAATCTTAGAGACACACTGATGCACCCTGAAATTGATTAAATAAAATAACATTGCCAGGAAGAGGTTACTTATTCTTGATTGTAGCCTTGTTCAACTATCGATAGTCAATACACCTCCTCATAGTACCATCTTTCTTCTTCAAAAATAAGACCAGTGCACCCCACGGTGAAACACTAGGCTGAATAAATCTTTTTTGCAACAAGTCTTCCAATTGTTCTTTCAATTTCTTCAAATCTGCCAGAGCCATCTGATAAGTAGAGATGAAAATAGGCTTAGTACCTGGCTCCAAGTCAATCACAAAGTCAATATCACGGTCCGAAGGAACACCTAGTAAGTTTGTAGAAAACACATCCATTAACTCTCTCACCACCCTCGTGGTCTCTAAAGGAGATGAATATTTGGTTAGATCACGAATATGAGACAAATAAGATAAGCACCCCTTTTCCATCATGTGACGAGCATGAAGAAAAGATATCACCCCTTTCAGATACGAACTAGGAGTACCCTTCCACACCAATAAAGGCAAATTGGGATAAGCTAAGGTCACGATCTTAGCATAATAATCTAGGACCACATGATAGGGAGATAATCAATCCATACCCAATATCACATCAAAGTCAAGCATATCAAGTAAAATCAGATCTGCCCGAGTCTCACTACCCAAAAATATCACTACACGCCTAGTACACCCGATCCCCACAAAAGAATCACCTAACAGGGTAGAGACATGTCACGACCCAAAGTACCCCCTAGACATGACATGGCGTACAAGACCCCGAGAGGCCTTATACAAGCCACTTAGCATGCATCATACAAGATAATAGCGATTTAAAGGTTCAAAAGACAATTCATTATCAAAATAGTTTAAGCAATACCGAAAGTCTACATGTAGTCTCAAAAGCCATCTAACATAAGGAATGAAAGCATTTGGGACGTAACCCGTACAAAGTCTTCAAAAGCAAGTAAATGACATAAAAGTAAAAGTGGCTACGTCCTCGAACATATGAGGACTCACCAAATTCTTCTAGATCTCTACTATCACAAACTAGCCACGAGAAGATGGGGATGAGCTGGACCCTACACTTATAAGAAAATGTAGGCAAGAGTATGCGTTAGTACAAAAATGTACCAAGTATGATAACAATGCATAAAAACATTTAAACATGCAAAAAGAGACATTTTCATAATCATGCAATGATCAAGCTAAATCATGAGAAAAGGGTTAGAAATCATACGTTATAAATCATGATCAATGCAAGCCAAACATCTTCACTTTACTTGAGAAATATCTTAAAAGTCACTTTAGTTCATTATTTGTGGGAAGTAGCCTTAAACCGGCATGTAAGACCATGTGAGCTATCAACATGGAATCCGGTGTCTACCCCACACCGAAAAGAGGTGTCCTACTTGCTAAGGTAAGACCATAAACTTCTAGCTTACGTGGATCCATTGGCTAATGTCTATCTAGACAATCATCCTATGGTGGCACATAGTTTATGGGACATGGGGAATCACCACTCGTCCACTCGGTGCTATGCATATTTCCCACATAATAGTCATATATCATAATTCCTCTTAACTTTAGTAGACATGGGTAATCTCCTCTTCTCTATCATTAGTAGACATGGGTAATCGCCTCTTCTCTATCATTAGTAGACATGGGTAATCGTCTGTTATCTATCATTACGGAACATGGGTAATCGCCTCTTATCTACTTTTAGAATATCTCCTTAAGAAAACATGGGTAATCGCCTCTTGTTCGTTTCTAATTCATAGTGTGAGTATTATGTGAGAAAACCTTTCACAACTCAATCACAACATCAATTATGCTTCAATCTCAAAGCAAGTCTTAAATCATCATAAATTTCATAATTAATTGCATGATTCCATAAACGTCACCTTTACATAGTTCATCATAACTCATAACTTGAAAACCATAGATTTCACATGGACTCATGAGAATTCATCTTAAAACATGCAACTCAATCTAATTTGATGCTTAGAAAACCATAAACAAAGCAATTTGATCATAGTTGAAAGATTCCACATAAAAGAGGAAAATCTTAGTTTTTGATAGAACATGCATACTCTCATAAAACCCATCTTTTGATCATTCATAATTCATCACGAAATCATAGCTTTTAGAAATCATAAATCATGCATGAGTTCATATAGACTTCATAAAATTCATCTTCTTCACAATTCAACCCCACAACAAATCTAATTTCGAAATTGGGGAAATCACATGGGTTCCTGGGGATTCATCTTAATTCATGAAATTCAACTCAATTCATGATTCATAGTTCATAAAACAATTAATTAAATCAACATTGAAAAGAAACCATGACATAAAAGAAAGACCCTAACTTCAATGGAGAATTCTAACTTGTAAATTAGAGGATTTTGGGGACTGTAAGGAGGAAAGGTCCCCATAGATGAAGATCATCATACCTTAGTATTCAATTTCCTTAAGCAATTGATGAAGAAAACTTGATTTCTTGAACTCTAGCTTGCCCTCTTCTTCTTCTTCTTCTTCTAACTTCTAGAGAGAGAAATATTTGAGAGAGGAGAGTTTGGGAAACTTGTAAAGTGATTTTGGAATGGTAGATTTTAGGATTAAAAGGGCTTATATAGTGTTAGGATGGCTAAGGAACCGACTTGGATTACAAATTAAAACATTTGAGGAAAGACTAAAAGACCCCTCTTAAAATTTGGCCGGTTGCCCTACTTACTTCATGACCTACGGTTGGTAGGTCAATCTACTGCCCGTAGGTGACCAACCGTAGGTCATTCTGGTTGGAGCCTTAAGGTTCTTCAAAAATGACCCCAAAATTCAACCAACGATCCCACCTACTACTTGACCTACGGTTGGTAGGTCCACCTACTGGCCGTAGGTCATGAAGTAGGTCACCCAAAATCATTTTTTTTTCAAATTGTTTCCCCTAGGAAGACTCACCTACGGCTCCCCCCTCTTGACCTACTATTAGTAAGTCAACCAACGGTTAGTAGGCCAAGTAGTAGGTCACCAAAGTTTTCAAAAGTTGGAAATTTTCGTTCTTTTCGAATCCGGGGTGTTACAAGACACTAATAGGTATTGCAAGGGACTCACTCACATGATCAATGCCCGCTGAAAAATAAGTAGACACATAAGAATAGGTAGATCTAGGATCAAATAATATTGTAGCAAAGTGGTGACAAACTAGGACGGTCGATGTGATCATTACATCTGAGGCCTTAGCCTCAGACCTACTTGGTATAGTATAGCATAACCTATGGTCACCACTAGCTTGAGAACCACCACGAGCACTGCCTTGAGCTCTCTGAGCTCTACCCTTTGTACCCTTTCTAGCAATTTGAGAACTTCCTCTAGTAGCTAAAATAAGCGAAGCAATAAAAACCTATTACCCTAGTTGAATAGTAGAAAAAGCATGTTTGGAGAAATCTCTTGCCTTGTGCCCAACTCATCACAAACATAAAACCTTCGAGAACCAGAACCTCGCTGAGAATAATCAAAATCATCTGAACATCCTCCCTAACTCGAGGAACCATCGTGTGAACTATGACCGATCTTGATGAACCTATGTCCACTAGCACTCTCAAAGTCTAAAACTCTAACATCAGTGCCCTGAATCACTACATGCACTGGTTGAATCTTGACAACCATGGATGCCTCGACCTAAAGACTTTCGACTTCTAGATGAATAACCACTGAATTGACCCTGGCGATGAAATCTCTTGGCACCACCACCCTGTCTAGCATGTCAAAAACTCTCAATCATCCTACCATGGTCAATAATACTCTAAAACGTTCTAATTGATAATAGAAGAGATGTTGTGGCCTCCTAGAGATAATCGGAGAACCCCTTCACTAGCTTATGTATCCGCTCAAACTCGGTAAGAATACTCAACATGGCATAACGAGATAACTCATGAAAATGAGCTTTGTACTCAGACACCTATAGGGAACCCTGCTCTATTCTACCAACTCATCCCTACACTGATCACGAAGGGTATATGACACAAACCTCTCGAGGAACACCTCAGTAAAATACTCCCAACTAATCATAGGAGAACCAACATGACTACGAGCAAGAAACAATCTTCACCACTCCTTGTCCACTCCCGAAAACTTATATAAGCTGTAAGACTCTTCATGTGCCTCCAAATGCCTAGGTTGAACAATCTGTCCTGATACTCAGTCAAAACGTAATAAGCCTCCTCACCAAATCACACCATCAAAATTTGGAGTCAATATTATGAAGAATCTCTCAAAATATTTTTGCTTCGAAGCAGACATAGCAACAATAGTAGAAATAGGTGGAGCCATAAATCTTAGAGAAATGATAAGCAGGGCAGAATAGATACCCAAAATCTAAAATCTAACACTCGAAATCTAACCAACTAATTCCTCACTTCTTCCGTCTGATGCTCCATATCCTGATACTCATAATTGGGCTTGGATGGGGCCTCCTTAAATAGTCCTCGAGCAGGATGTGCCCTCTCAAATCGGGCCTTCACCTCTAATGCGAAAAGAATGGATTAGAGGTTTACAACACTTGATATGAATAATTTGCATGATAAGGAATCAATGAAAGAAATTTCCCTATTAAGCAACCCACAACCTCTTGAAGATAGATACGAACGTCTACGTACCGATCTGCAAGACTTTACTAGACACCCTGCTCTTTAACTTATGAAACTGGTGAACCTGGTGCTCTGATACTAATTTTTCATGACCCAAAAATCAAGGTCGTGATGGCACATTCCCCATACCCAACCCAATGTGTAAGCCAAATAATCTAACACAAACATTATGTCAAATGTTGCGAAAAATAAGGTTAGTACACATATGAGACTTCTAGAATGAAATTAGGCTATA
The DNA here is from genome assembly GCA_018342035.1 of Solanum appendiculatum. Classification (NCBI taxonomy): domain Eukaryota; kingdom Viridiplantae; phylum Streptophyta; class Magnoliopsida; order Solanales; family Solanaceae; genus Solanum; species Solanum appendiculatum. The sequence continues at coordinate 906,486 of JAGDQO010000469.1, forward strand.
AAAGGAAAAAATTGAGATACAATAAAGAATTCCCAAAACCTGGTATCATAAGATTAAAGAGCATTCTAATACATTATTTGAATTTAAAATTCAACACTTGTATTTAAAATACACATAAAGACATGGATGAAATATGAAGCTTGAATGATAACCCGAACGAGAATCTCACCACAATTTTGAAGCTCAAACATTGCACAATCAATTCAGCCATCTTAATTACCACTCATACTAAAGGCTGCAAGAATATGTTATATAAGTAGAAGTAGGTACAATCCACATGTACTTAGTAGGCTTGGCTGGCTGAGTGTAAAGTATTTAATCAAGGTTACAAAATAAACTATAAAACGCTTCAACCTAAAAACAGAAAGTTCTGTTGAGGGCAAATTGCACAAAAAAGCAAAGTTGGTCAATGCAATGATGTGATAGAACCAAGATTATCGCACAACCTGTTGTATACACCTTGCCAAGATTTAGCTTCTAGATAAGGACCCATGGAAGACTCATAGTTCATATACCAATCTCATAATATCAATATCTCATCAACTTGCCACCTAGCTCGTGGTCAAGGATAAAAGTAAAGTGTCTTATTTTCTTTCTGAAAATGGTACTTCTCCAGTTTCTTAGATTCCCATGATAAATGGTATGATGAATGAGGATGAATGCATCACAACACATACAACACAGTGGCATAATCAATTCAACATAGGTCTAAAAGAGTCCAAAGTTCCCAAACTCAATAAATCATGATATACACCCTCACATGGAAAAATAATGGATGAATTCATTTGGAATAAGCATTTACCATTTGGAAACATTTTCAAAAACTAGTTCAAGCCCCTATTAAGGCATTTCAAGTCAAATATTCTAGAATAATCATCTCAAACCCCTCTCTCAGATAATCTCATGAATCACATGCTCTCAAAGCAAATAGTAATATCACATATGGCCCCCACACAAGCTAAGCTTCACACACAAGCCCCCCACACGGGTAAACCAATACAAATAAGCCCCCACACTGGCAAAATAATAAAATATACAATTTTCAGCATCTCAATATCATGCTACTATCCCAGCCCATAGTCTAGTTCATTAGAATGATCAATTACCCAATCCAGTCTAGAAGAAGAATAAACCAAACCTACCTTGAGGGCTAAAACTTCACCCGAACCACTCTACCAAAGCTTTTCTTCTACCAAACAATTTCTGAAATGATCCCCAACTATCAAGAATGTAAAGGATTTATCAAAAGGGTTCCAACGATATCCATATAGCTAACGTTAGCAACCGCAGTTAAAATAGTCAAAAAAATCCTCGAAATTAGGAAGAGTAAAATCAGAATTTTATTTTAAAATCATGTTCTACAAGTAAAAAGGAATTCGTGGTTGAAAAACTGATTAAAATCGACAAGAAACAAGTTCCAAATAAAGAAATTACAAATTTTTTCAACTTGGGAAAAACCCCCAAAACCCACATTTGAAATGCAGTTAAAAATGAGAAATTTTGGAAAGACTTTGTCAAAATTAGCTACCCACAATACCAGGACCTTAAATCCCAAAAATCAATGAAAACCCTTCTCAAATAGACCTTCAAATCAACAATTTTTTATTTCTTTACTTTGGGGGTTTAAAATCTCCACTTTGTGAATAGAAATCATGAAATATGAAAGGGGTATTCTTGGGAAAAGAGTAAAATTGGGTTAGAAATACATACCCAATGATTATGAAAGAAAAATGCATCAAAATCACCTCAAACAGACCTTTCTAGCTCTCAAAATATAAAAAATACGACATGAGTTCGAATAGACATTTAATTCAGCAGTTTCGTCGGTTAAACCCATTTTCCGTTGCTAAAAGTATATTTGTTGTCGCTAAAAGTGTGCACCAGCAACTTTTAAAACATCTTTTGACTATCAAAACTCATTCGAAACCCTATAAACACGGACCAATGGTGCAGATTTATCATAAACATGTTTCAGAACGAATAGAATCATCCGATTTCAAGTAAAATATATTTATGACAAAAATACCCCCTCATAACCCATTTAGGCCAAAAATTCAACTTTTTACCTAAATACCTAAATACCTAAATCACAACCTAAGGTCTCAGGACTCTAACCGACCACTCTACTAAACAAAACTCAATGTTTCGAACTCAGTGAAACTAACAGAATCACCATCTGACTCTCGGATCTTGAAATGTTGACCAAAGTCAACCATTTCAATATAACTTAACTCAAAAGGCTCAAATACACTAAAATCTCACTAGATCATAACGGGGACCACACTAACCATTCCTGCAATACATAATAAGCATTAAACATTGAGGGGAAGGGCAAAATAGTCATTTCACACATAAAAGTAATATTTTAAGAAATGGGGCATTACATTTCATCCCCTTAATCGAGATTGGTTAGATGCATTGGTACAACGACTTATAGATTCTAGGGGTGAATTTCTACAATTGTTTGGTTAACTTGTTGAGTTTATGGAAACTCAATCTTTTGATTGTCTTAAAATGTTTTTTTGGTATTCTATATCATGACTTGGTTTGAAATGGTTTGATGGGTTAAGTTTGGGTTGGGAGATTGGTTCTCCCACCGGGAGGTTACTGTGGGTACCACTCACGATGGGTCAGGATCGTGACAATGTTTATATTAGAGCTCTAGGTTTATTGATCTTGTTATACCAAAGCAGGTCTAGTTGCGGAATGGTGCAAAGACGTTTGTACTTTTCTCTATGAGGCTACAACACTTGAGGAAAATCCTCTCCTTTCTTTCACATCGTGCTATAATTTGATTCCAATTATTATTTGGTGATCCAAATTGGTATTGGACCTTCTTCATTCTTCTATTCACATATTCTAGATACTAGATCCAATGGAGTCAGAGTACCTATTATGGCGGCATAACCAACAGTGTGAGGTTGAGGCTGAGGAAAAGAAAGAGGTAGGGTTAGGGGTATAGGAAGGACAACACCTACCAAAGGTGCAACTTGGGTTGCGGTTGGGCCAAGGTCAGCAACCCCTCCCCCACCCTAGGATCATATTAAGGAAGAGGTCAAAATAGAGATTGAGATGGATGTTGAACCGAAAGTAGAGGCACATGTTAGGGGTGTAGGTGTTCCCCATATGACATTTGAGGTTGTTACAACAGGTTGTGGCCTTTTTGAGTAGGTTGGCAAGTACTGGAGCCACTCCTATTGTACTAGTTACTCAGGTCCTAGGTACTCGACATGTTACTGCTACGACTCTTAGAATGGATGAAGCTTTGGGTACAAAGACCTTCTTTCGTCCAATGTTGGGTCCCGTTATGACTGCTACTAAGCACGAGAATTTGACCAAGTTCCTGAAATTGAAGCCTCTAGTGTTCCACAACACAAAGAGAGAGAATACATATGAGTTCATTATGAACTGTTATGAGAGGCTACAAAAATTTGGTATTATTCATCACCATGGGGAAGAATTTGTTACCTTCAAGTTGCAGAGTGATGCCAAGCAATGGTGGGGAGCTTATGTGGAGTACCAATCATCGATTCTGCCTTTGTTGACATGGACTCAGTTACATGAATTATTTCTGGAGAAGTATGTTCCTTGATCTCTCAGAAATTAGAAGAAGGATGAGTTTCTAGCCCTTGAGCAGGGTAATATGTCGCCTATAAGGAAAAATTTCATGTTTGTCTCATTATGCTACTCAGTTGGTAATCATTGAGGAGAAGATACGCCTATATGTAAAGGGACTGAACAATGACTTGCAGGTGTTATCGGTAGACATGACTTCAGTTGGAAGGAGCTTTAATGAGGTAATAGACTATGTCAAGAAAATTGAAGGAGTTCAATAGGTGGTACATGCCAAGGCATTAGATAAGAGGCCTAAGAATGTGGGTAACTACAATGGTTCATATTCCGAGGGTTTTGGTCAAAGATGTATTCAGCCCTTCCTATTTTGTCAGCCCTGCATGCTTCTACGGGTGACCATTTGGGGTAACACAATAGTCTTTGGCTTAGAGTGTGCATGGAACTTCTTATTCTTCGATAAGAAGACCTTTACTTAATCTAGAGTGCTTCACTTGTGGTGAGGTGGGTCACTTTAAGATAGAATGTCCTTATCCCTCGATAGGTGCAGTACAGCTGCAGATTAGAGTTGAAGTTCCCGCAGGTGGAGTTGATATTAGTAGAGGGCGTTCGCAAGGTAGATGAATCAATAATCAAAAAGGGACTGGGGGTAGAGAAAATGATAATGTTGGAAGAAGAGTGAAACGACCCCAAAAATGCCCGAAAATGTGCTTCGGAAACACCTATAATTGTAATTTCCATATATCTCAAAATCCGTGCATGATTTCGGAAATTCGACTTCATATTCTTATTTGTGGGGTCAAATTGAGTGGGAAATGGGTCTAACCCGAATTTTAGAGCAACCGTATCAAAATTCGAAAATCGCAAAAATTGCGATTTGGAGGGTCAACTTTAAAGGGGCATATCTCTTAGCACACAAGGAACTGGAAGGGCTGCAACCTATCAAATTAAAGCTCTTTGAGTTAGCTTTCCAACGCACTTGGTTTCACCTTAGTCCGAGTTAGGATGAGGGAGTTATGACCATTTTCGTAAAACCTGTCTGTGCAGATTTGCAATTTCCAGTGAGCTTTTTTTTTAGGCGGGTTGGAGACTTTTTTTATAAAAAGGGGATATGTCCCATACTTAGTCATTTTTCTTAACTCCAAAAACACTCTCTAAGCCCTCTCCAAAAATTCCACCAAGATCTTCAACCAAATTCAAACATCTCAAGCTCTAATTCCGGATTCAAGACTCAATCTCAAGCTTCGATTCTCCATTCCAATCTTCATCAAGGATTCTCCAAAGTTGAGGTATGTGGGTTTGATTGTGGAAACCTTCCTTTCCACAAGTCCAACCATTTATCCTCTAATTCTACTTCAAGTTTATGGGTCCTTATGATTATTTATGAACTCTTGAATTATGGAATTACTACTACACACCCTATTATGATCCATTTTGCATATTATCATGAAATGGAATTATTATGTGATGTTTATGGTTTACATGCTTCCATGATCAAATTATGAAGGTTGATATATATATGTATGTTGTTGGTGGGCTGATTTATATGGATTTTGGAATTGGTTGGACTTAGTATTCTTGAAATACATGATTTCATTTACATGAACAATTGCCCACCTTGTGTTTGATAAAATGCCCATTTATAGAATTCTTAGGAAAGGGAAGGTCCAAGGTACGTCCTATGAGTCGGATGGTTATGTAATTACTGAAATGATGATGAAATGGACACATGTATATGATTTTCTCTATATAAGTGTTGTGAGTCGACCAAGCCTAGTACGGGGGGTAGTAGGCCCGTATAACCGTATCGAGGGGTTGGTACCTTGGTTGCCTAGTACGGGGGGTAGTAGGCCCGTATAACCGTATCGAGGGGTTGGTAACCTTGGTTGCCTAGTACGGGGGGTAGTAGGCCCGTATAACCATATCGAGGGGTTTGTACCTTGGTCCCTAGCTCGGGGGGTGGTAGGGTAGGGGGTGTACCTCTTTCGCCTCTCCAAGGGGGTGGTAGGCCTTGGAAATACTATATTGATGGTCACTCGCCACACATGTACTACGTCCCACTAAATATGATTTTTATGTAAGCATCATTATACATATCATTTCATTAATATGCTATCTATTGGGTATGATTACACATTTTTCCTATGATGTCCATCATATGTAGCATTGCATTGCATCCCATATACTAAGTACATTCAAATGTACTAACGCATACTCTATGCCTACATGATGTCACCATGTAGGGACCGGAGCACCGCTTGACCATCCTCCTCCGCGTGGCTAGTACGATTTTCTATAGTGGTTATTGGTGAGTCCTCCATTTCGGGGACGTTGCTCATGATCTTTTGCTTTGTATAAAACTTTTCCTTTCTAGTTATGTTTTGACTACGAGGGTGAGCCCGGTAGTTTGTCTTGGCCCCCGCTAAGTACTCATGTTTAGAGGTGGTATTGGACAAGTTGTGTATTATGCTTGAGCTTGACTCATCTATGGTATTTGTGTATCATTATTTTTTTTCTTGCTCCCTTAGTCCCGATTTCCCCCTTGATTATGCTTATAGCTTATGGTCATTTAATTGCTTCCGCGACCAAGGATGTGTAATGATACGCTATGAGGCTTGTTTGGGGTTCCTTCGGGTTCCCCATTCGCCGGTCATATCTAGGCCCTAGGCTTGGGTCGTGACAAACTTGGTATCAGAGCCTTAGGTTGAATGATCCTCGGAGTCCAACACACCGCGTTGATTAGAGTCCGATTCATGGTTGTGTTGTGCACCACAACTATGAGTAGGAGGCTATGAGACGTTTTAGGAAATGTTTCCCTTATCCATGTTCTAAGTCGTGCTGTAGAGTTGAATTAAGTTCTTCCCTAACGGTTGTTCTTTGTTATTGTAGATCATGCCTAATACAAGAGGAAGATGAGCCCGCGCACCCGAGGAACAACCGACCAATGGGGATCTTCGGGATGCCCTTACTTTATTTGCACAAGCTATGGCTAATCAAGCCAACCACGGGACCCAAACCCCTCAGGCTCCTACCCCGGCATCTCGGGTGAGAGACTTCGTGTGGATGAATCCCCCAGAATTCTATGGGTCTAAGTTAGATGAAGACCCTCAAGAGTTCATTGATGAAGTCCACAAGATATTAGCTATCATGGGCGTGAGGTCAGAAAATAAGGCGGAGTGGGCGGCCTACCAACTAAAATGAGTGGCCCAAATATGGTACAACCAATGGAAGAGAGAGAAGGGGGCAAACTATGTGGTGCCTTGGGAAGAGTTCAAAACGGCTTTCCTTAATCGATTCTTTCCTCTAGAGCTTAGGGAAGCCAAATTGGTGGAGTTTATGAATTTAAAACAAGGATCTATGAGTGTGAGGGAGTATGCCCTCAAGTTTAACCAACTTTCAAGATATGCTCCACACTTGGTTGCCGACTCACGGTCTAGAATGAATAAATTCTTGATGGGTGTGTCCGACCTAGTGAGTGAAGAATGCCGGTCCGCAATGTTGATTAGTGACATGGACTTTTCCCGCTTGATGGTCTATGCCGAACAAATGGAGGAGGAGAAGTTGAGGAAGAGGAGGGGTCATGAGGCCAAGAGGGCCCGTTTTGAGGGCAAGTTCAAAAGTCGAAGGGGAGGCCGATTTCATCAAGGCCAAGGGTCTTCTCATGCGCCCCATAGGGGGTTTGCCAATGACGTTCCAAGGGCCCAAGGTGTTGTTGGTATGGGTCCTAGTGATGTATGTCCGAAGTGTGGTAAGGGCCATGGTGGCCCGTGTTTGAGAAATACCGGTGCTTGCTACAGTTGTGGGGAAATGGGGCACAAGGCAATGGGTTGTCCCCGAAATCGCAACAAGGGTAAGGAGGTCCGTCCACAAGGTGCCAATGCGGTTCCTTTGGGGATAGGGGGCCGACAAGATGGTGCCCCAAGGCACAATCGATTTTATGCTTTGCATGGGAGGCAAGGGGTCGATGAAGTCCCCGATGTCGTTACCGGTATGTTGAAAATCTTTGACTTGGATGTATATGCACTAATTGATCCGGGTGACTTTCTTTCTTTTGTCACCTCCTTTGTTGCCAAAAAGTTTCATGTTGAGCCCGACTTGTTGCGTGAGTCATATAAGGTGTCTACTCCTATTGGTGCATATATTGTTGCTAGGAAGGTCTATAGAAATTGTCCTATTTGCATCTTGCATAAAATATTGCCTTGTGTTCTTGTTGAGTTGAACATGGTCGATTTTGATGTTGTTCTTGGGATGGATTGGTTGCATGCATACTATGCTTCTATTGATTGTAGAACCCGTAGGGTCAAGTTCCAATTCCCAAGTGAACCCATTCTTGAGTGGGAAAGCCAAAATGTGGTAGTCAAGGGTAGATTCATCTCTTGCATTAAAGCCCGTAGGTTGATCTCTAAGGGGTGTCTCTATCACCTTGTGAGGGTTAGGGATGTGGAGTCCAAAACCCTTCTTATAGAGTCGGTTCCGGTCGTAAATGAATTCCTTGATGTCTTTCCTAATGACCTTCCCGGTGTTCCTCCTGAAAGGGAAATAGATTTTGGCATAGACCTCCTCCCCGATACTCAACCCATTTCTATTTCCCCTTACCGTATGGCCCCGGCGGAGTTAAAGGAGTTGAAAGAACAATTGAGGGACTTGTTGGAGAAGGGTTTTATTAGGCCTAGCCAATCACCATGGGGTGCACCGGTGTTGTTTGTGAAGAAGAAAGATGGGTCCCTTAGGATGTGTATCGATTACCAGCAACTCAATAGGGTCACCGTCAAGAATAAATATCCTCTTCCTAGGATTGATGACTTGTTTGACCAATTGCAAGGGGCTAGCCACTTCTCTAAGATTGATCTTCGGTCCGGGTATCATCAAGTGAAGGTGAGGGAGGGTGACATTTCCAAGACAGCCTTCCGGACTAGGTATGGACATTATGAATTTGTGGTCATGTCCTTTGGGTTGACCAATGCACCGGCTACCTTCATGGACCTAATGAATAGGGTCTTTAAACCCTACCTTGATTCCTTTGTTGTGGTCTTCATTGATGGTATTTTAATCTATTCGCATAGCGAGGAAGAACGTACGGGTCACTTGAGGGTTGTGTTGCAAAGATTAAGAGAGGAGAAGTTGTATGCCAAGTATGAAAAGTGTGAATTTTGGTTGAGAGAGGTTGCTTTCCTAGGTCATGTGGTGTCGGGGGATGGTATTAAGGTAGACCCTAAGAAGACCGATGTGATTAGAAATTGGCCTAGGCCATTGACCCCGTCGGATATTAGGAGCTTCTTGGGCTTAGCGGGTTACTACCGGAGATTTGTGAATGGGTTTTCTTCTATTTCTTCTCCCATGACTAAGTTTACACAAAAGAAGGCTAAGTTTGAGTGGACCGACGAGTGCGAAAGGATTTTTCAAACCTTGAAAGATAAACTTGTGTCCGCTCCTATATTGTCACTACCGGATGGGCTTGAAGGATTTGTTGTGTATTGTGATGCTTCTAGAGTTGGCTTGGGTTGTGTCCTAATGCAAAATGGTAAGGTGATAGCCTATGCTTCTAGACAACTCAAAGTGCATGAAAAGAACTATCCTACGCATGATCTTGAATTAGCCGCAGTGGTGTTTTGCTTTAAAGATTTTGGCGTCCATTATTTTGTATGGGGTACATGTCGATGTGTTCACTGATCATAAAAGCCTCCATATGTCTTTCACCCAAAGAGATATCACTTGAGACAAGAAGGTGGCTTAAGAATTTCTTAAAGATTATGATGAGTGGTGCATTAAATCATCCCGGTAAAAGCTAATGTTGGGTGGCGGATGCTTTGAGTAGGTGTCTATGGGGTAGCCTAGCTCATGTTGATATTGTGAAGGGAAATGGTTAGGGGAGTACAACTCGGTTGGCTAGTTGGGGGTTAGATTGGAAGAGGTTGGTAATGGTGGTGTGGTCGTTGTTGATGGTGCTAGGTCTTCCTTGGTTGATGAGGTGATAGCAAAACAAGATCTTGATTCTTCCTTGTTTGAATTGAAGGCCTTGGTGAAAGAGAGCAAGGTGGAAGTTTTCTCCCAAGGGGGAGATGGTGCCCTTAGGTACCAAGGTAGGTTGTGTATGCCTTGTGTTGATGGTTTGAGGGAGAAAATTCTTGAGGAGGCTCATAATTCTTCCTACTCCATCCACCCCGGTTCCACCAAAATTTATAGAGATTTGAGGGATGTGTATTGGTGGGGAGGCATGAAGAAGGACATTGCCAAATTCGTCTCCGGTTGTCATAGTTGTCAACAAGTCAAGGCCGAACATCAAAGGCCGGGTGGTCTAACCCAAGACATAGAGATTCCTACTTGGAAGTGGGAAGAAATTAATATGGATTTTGTAGTTGGTTTACCCAAGACTAGAAAAGGTTTTGATTCTATTTGGGTGGTGGTTGATAGGATGACAAAATCGGCTCATTTTCTACCGGTAAAGACAACATATGGGGCGGAAGATTATGCAAGGTTATATATTCATGACTTGGTAAGGTTGCATGGGATTCCTCTATCCATCATATCGGACCGTGGTACTCAATTTACTTCACACTTTTGGAAGTCTTTTTCAAAGGGGTCTAGGTACGAGAGTTAAGCTTACTACGGCCTTTCACCCGCAAACGGATGGACAAGCCAAAAGGACTATCCAAACACTTGAGGATATGCTTAGGGCTTGTGTATTGGAGCTTAAGGGTAGTTGGGATGATCATCTTCCATTGATTGAGTTTGCCTATAACAATAGCTATCATTCTAGCATCGGTATGGCTCCTTTTGAGGCTCTCTATGGGAGGCGTTGTAGATCACCGGTTGGGTGGTTTGAGGTTGGTGAGGTGGCCTTGTTAGGACCAGACCTAGTTATGGAGGCTCTTGAGAAGGTTAGGATGATTAGAGAAAGGTTGAAGATGGCCCAAAGTCGCCAAAAGTCCTATGCGGATGCGAGGAGAAGGGCTCTTGAATTCCGAGTTGGTGATTGGGTTTATTTGAAGGTGACACCCATGAAGGGTGTGGTTCGTTTTGGTAAGAAGGGCAAGTTGAGCCCAAGATACGTAGGTCCTTATAAGGTGATGAGGAGAATTGGCAAGGTAGCTTATGAGTTGGAATTGCCTAGCGAGATGGAATTGGTTCATCCGGTATTTCATGTGTCTATGTTGAGGAAGTGTGTGGGTGATCCGAATGCCATTGTGTCTCTTGATGTTGTGGGTGTTGTTGAAGATAATTTGACCTATGAAGAGGTTCCGGTCCAGATTTTAGATAGACAAGTGAAGAGGTTGAGAAACAAAGATGTGGCTTCCATTAAAGTCCTTTGGAGAAATCAACAAGTTGAAAGTGCTACTTGGGAGGCCGAAGCGGACATGCAAAGGCGATATCCTTATCTTTTCCACTCCACTCAAGCCTAAGGTATTGATCTAAGCCCTTTATAAAATCTCAGGTCTTAAGTTCAGCCCCCATGTCATTGCATACATTCATGTTTAAGTTGACAAGTTCATTGTGGTTTAACAACTATGTTGAGGTTTTGAAATAAGGTGTAAGTGCATTGTTGCATCCTTATATGGGCTGAAATTGCCATGTTTGTGTCTCCCATGTACGTTTCTTTAACATTCGGGGACGAATGTTCCCAAGGGGGAGATATTGAAACGACCCCAAAAATGCCCGAAAATGTGCTTCGGAAACACCTATAATTGTAATTTCCATATATCTCAAAATCCGTGCATGATTTCGGAAATTCGACTTCATATTCTTATTTGTGGGGTCAAATTGAGTGGGAAATGGGTCTAACCAGAAATTTAGAGCAACCGTATCAAAATTCAAAAATCGCAAAATTTCGATTCGGAGGGTCAACTTTAAAGGGGCATATCTCTTAGCACACAAGGAACTGGAAGGGCTGCAAACTATTAAATTAAAGCTCTTTGAGTTAGCTTTCCAACGCACTTGGTTTCACCTCATTCCGAGTTAGGATGAGGGAGTTATGACCATTTTCGTAAAACCTGTCTGTGCAGATTTGCAATTTCCAGTGAGCTATTTTTTTAGGCGGGTTGGAGACGTTTTTTTTTTTATAAAAAGGGGATATGTCCCATACTTAGTCATTTTTCTTAACTCCAAAAACACTCTCTAAGCCCTCTCCAAAAATTCCACCAAGATCTTCAACCAAATTCAAACATCTCAAGCTCTAATTCCGGATTCAAGACTCAATCTCAAGCTTCGATTCTCCATTCCAATCTTCATCAAGGATTCTCCAAAGTTGAGGTATGTGGGTTTGATTGTGGAAACCTTCCTTTCCACAAGTCCAACCATTTATCCTCTATTTCTACTTCAAGTTTATGGGTCCTTATGATTATTTATGAACTCTTGAATTATGGAATTACTACTACACACCCTATTATGGTCCATTTTGCATATTATCATGAAATGGAATTATTATGTGATGTTTATGGTTTACATGCTTCCATGATCAAATTATGAAGGTTGATATATATATGTATGTTGTTGGTGGGCTGATTTATATGGATTTTGGAATTGGTTGGACTTAGTATTCTTGAAATACATGATTTCATTTACATGAACAATTGCCCACCTTGTGTTTGATAAAATGCCCATTTATAGAATTCTTAGGAAAGGGAAGGTCCAAGGTACGTCCTATGAGTCGGATGGTTATGTAATTACTGAAATGATGATGAAATGGACACATGTATATGATTTTCTCTATATAAGTGTTGTGAGTCGACCAAGCCTAGTACGGGGGGTAGTAGGCCCGTATAACCATATCGAGGGGTTGGTACCTTGGTTGCCTAGTACGGGGGGTAGTAGGCCCGTATAACCATATCGAGGGGTTTGTACCTTGGTCCCTAGCTCGGGGGGTGGTAGGCCCGTGTAACCATATTGAGGGGTTTGTACCTCTTTCGCCTCTCCAAGGGGGTGGTAGGCCTTGGAAATACTATATTGACTACGAGGGTGAGCCCGGTAGTTTGTCTTGGCCCCCGCTAAGTACTCATGTTTAGAGGTGGTGTTGGACAAGTTGTGTATTATGCTTGAGCTTGACTCATCTATGGTATTTATGTATCATTGTTTTTTTTCTTGCTCCCTTAGTCCCGATTTCCCCCTTGATTATGCTTATCGCTTATGGTCATTTAATTGCTTCCGCGACCAAGGATGTGTAATGATACGCTATGAGGCTTGTTTGGGGTTCCTTCGGGTTCCCCATTCGCCGGTCACATCTAGGCCCTAGGCTTGGGTCGTGACACTATATAAGGAGTCACAAAAGACAGACTCGCACCTAGATCAATTAAGGCATAAACATCGAAGGTAAAAACTCGAAGCATACCAGTGACAACATCTGGTGAGTTCTGTTGATCCAGTCAAGTGCCCATAGCATACAGACGATTTGTACCTCCGCCTGTCCCTGAAGTAGCTCCTATCTGATAGCTCCTATCTGCTGGAGCTGCTGAAGAAAACTGGGCTCTATTTCTCCCATTACCCTGCTTGTTCTTTGGGCAATCTCTTATGAAGTGACTCGCCTGACCACACTTGAAACAACCACTAGAGCCATCATGACATTCTCCCCTATTGAGTCTGCCACACATAGCACAAGCGGGAACCTGATCAGTGCTTTGTGCTACACTTCCCTGTGACTGCGTACCTTGGGCCCTAAAATTCTGGGACCCTTGACCCTTGCAATCATTCCTGTTCCTAGGTGCAGGTGTGCTAGCTGAAGATGGAGCAGGTCCAGATGACCTCTGCTGAAAGTTAGACCGATTCCCATTGCCGGTCTTTCGATGGCTAGTCTCATGACTTGCAGTCTTGACCCTCTTGCTGCGAAACTTCTCCCTATCCTTCAACTTGTCTTCCTCAACCTGTTGCACATGAATCATCAACCTAGCTATGTCCATATCTCCGATCAGTATTGCCGCCTTACCTTTCCTGCTAGATAGATGAGACAACCCAGACACGAACAAGCTCATTCAGCTTCTCATATCTTCCACCATCTCCAGAGCATAATGAGACAACTGAGTAAACTTAAGGCTGTACTCTTGCACACTCATGCCTTCCAGCTTCAAGTTCAAGAACTCTCTCATCCTCGTTTCTCTCAATTCTAGAGGGAAAAAGTGCTCCAAGAAGGCATTTTCAAACTTAGTCCAGCCCAGAGGTAGTTCTTCTTCTGCTCTACTCTTCTTCCACTGGTCGTACGAGATCCTAGCAACACCCTTGAGCTGGTATGAGGCCAACTCCACACGTTCAACATTTGTAACTCTCATAACCTCAAACACTCTCTGAAGCTCTCTAGCATAGCCCTCCGGATCCTCAGCGACTTTCGACCCAGTGAACTCTGGGGGATTCATTCGTAAGAACTCACGGACTCTGGAAGTATAAACCACAGTCTGTCGGTCCACTCTCTGCTACCCAACTTGGTTAGTCACGACCTGAGTCAGCATCTGAATTGCATTCCTGAATTCAACATTAGTGACATCCCTTTGAGGGTCTTGTTCTTCAGGTGCAACTAGAGCTTCCTAATTTTGCAGATCAACATTTCTCCTGGCGGGACGTCCCCGAATAGCTCTTCGTGGAGGCATATCTGAAAAGACACACGTAAGCACGAATTAGAGGAAAGACTTTTTATAGAGATGAACTCTATCGCACGAAGTGGAATAAGAAGAAAGTGCAAGGTTTCTAAATGTCGCAACCTCTTAATTATAGATGTAGCGCACTTCACACCGATAACTAGGACTCTACTGACACGACGTCATAGACTCCCTAGGACTCTTGAGCTCTGGGCTTTGATACCAAGTTTGTCACGTCCCGAGCCTACACCCTGGACGTGGTCGGCACTTGAGAACCATTGTTGATCCCCAAGTGAACCCTTGGTCTGGCTTACTACCTAGTGGAAGACTTAACTTGAGCATAAAAGACTCTTATAACGACATAGATAAACTCATAAACCTTAACTTAGCTTGCAAAGCCAATTAATGTCTGAAAACAATACTAGAACTCACTAGAAACATTAGTCAAAACTCAAATGTAAAAAGTATGAAATAGTCTGAGAGACTCAACTATTCTAGACCTGTCTATGAAGCCTCTAAATAACTAAGATGGATGTCGGGAAAAGACCCCATGACATTTCAAAAAAAACTGAAGTAGAAAAGATAACGATGAATCCTCCAGGAGTGCTCGGAGGCTCACCAAAACTACTAACTGCGGAAGTGCAAATGATCCTCAACGAATGCCTATTGATGATCCTAAACCCCTGTATCTGCATCCACAAAGATGCAGGTCGAATGACATTAGTACATGGAATGTACGAGTATGTAATATAGCCGAGTAAATAAATAACTGAAATTAAAGTACTGAAAACAAATGAAGATATGAGTAACTCAACTGAATACAAAGAGATAAAGGACAAAACCATTAGAGCTTTGCAGTTATATTTACTCATCTCTGATCTTGTAAAACTCATAAGTATATAGGAAACACTTTGATTTTACCTCGGGCTCAAAACTGGATGCAAAGAATTAAATGAATAAAGTCAATTTAAATCTTCACAAGGGCTAACTCATCTCTGAAACTCAACTTCTCAAGTAATATGAAAATAATATATATTTTACTCTTGGGAGTTTCTCTAACCGACAACCATCACTATACTTGCCAGGTATAAGACTCTCAAACTCACTAAGTGGATCCACTAAGTACTATATGTAAGGAAATAATCTAAAATGTATGAATCCTTTACCCATGTTGGCTACATGGTTTATGGAGGCTGTGAGTTGTTTGAACTCTCCCCCATATCGGTGCTCAATACTACTCCCAAAATCTTTTTACTTTGCTCATCTCAATGTTTAAAACATTATCTTTTCTGGGTTTGAGGTAAGTGCTCAAACTAATCCTCTTAAAGAGTTAACTGTTTTCTGGAGTATCTCAGTACTCAATAACTTACTTTAGAAATCATTGTTTCTCTTCATAAAAATAATGTTATCTTGGGGAAAATACTTAATTCCCAAATGCTTCTCAGGGCTCTTCTCAAAACAGCTTCTTTAAACTCTTCTCAAAAACTCTTCTTTAAGAAATCAATTTAAAATAGTTATATAGTTTAAAAGACTTCTCATCATAACTTAGAATAAACTCAATGAATAGGGCTAATGCTGAAATATATACATGAATAATACCACAATAATATTCAACAATATGAACACAATTACTCAGGAATTGAATTAGATAACAATCAATGGATTAACTCAACTTTACTAAAAATCAAGGAGCAAAACCCTAGATTATTTATGCAGAAACTCTAATATGTGTAGGGCGTGAGGGCGAACTAGCCCAACACTAAAAGCCTTGCATACCTGGGAGATCAAAGATCTTGATGAAACTGGAGAACTTGAATGAACGCTTGAAAACTCTAGTTTTTTTCCTTTTGAATCCTTTCTCCAAAATCCCTAAGTGTTAATGAAAGTCTAATATGTTTTAACAATGATACCATCTTAATTTAAGAGGAAAAGTGTCGGATTTTGGGCTTAGAAGGGAAGGGAAAAGTTCGAAATACCCTTCATTAAAACTGCCGAAGTGACCTATGATTTGAATCTACGATTCGTAGGTCATTCTACGGTCCGTCCTGTCCAACCGTAGAACCCACTTCAGAGATCCAATTATCTGAACACCATCTACGGGTCAATCCTACGGTTCGTAGGTCATTCTACGATCCGTAGAGCCCTTCCGTAGAATTCAACTCTTAAACTGGAAATTTCACTAAGTCTGACTCTCTTCTAAGGGTCCCATCTACGGCCCGTAGGTCAGACTACGACCCGTATTGTTGGTCCGTAGAATCAACTTCAGAAACTTAACTTCTCCAACCTCGACCTGGTTTCTACGGTTGTCTTCCTACAGCCCGTAGAATCTTCGACGGTTCGTAGGTCGGTCCCGTAGAACAAGTGTTACAGCAGTTTTCTGCATTTTCTCCAACTCCAAGTTACGGGGTGTTACACCAACCTCTCCCACAATCATAGCAACCTCTATAGGCTAAAGCCCAGCGTGAACAACGTGATGAGCTACCCTGGCTACCACCTCCATACTGAGGACCACTGCCACACTCATAGCAATCTTCAACCTCAAACTAAGTGTCCTAACTCACCACACTCATAACAATCGTCACCAAGAGCAACCTACTGAAAAGATGAGGCTGGAATAAAATGGGCTTCACTACTAGAAGGCCCAAACTGCACTCCCTGAGAAGTCAGACCCCTAGTGAAATGTTACCCACCTTGAGGTGGGATGCTGTCACCGCTGTACTTATTGCAAGGCCTCTTACCACTACCTCCATAAGTCTTAGAGCACGTCTGCTCCACGGCCCTCGCATGACTAACAACCTCAGGAAAGGTAGACCTAGCTATTATAAAGTGCTCCGGTGCCAATTGGAGTGGCAAAGCAACCCATTGACGAACCTCTGACTCAAATCCTGATCCATAGGGAATAATGTGGGTGTATGCCCCGCCTACTCAAAAAATTCCAACATGTACTCAGAAATGAACGAAGAGCCCTGTTGGGGACCAATCAACCCAACTCCGATCTGAGAAACACCTGTTGCACCAAGAACCATACCTCCTATGGTGTACCCTCAAAGAGACTCAAGCCTCTTAACACCGACTCTTAAGAAGCTGAGGTAGTCATAACTCTATAGGAGCTTGGGATGCCCCTTGACTCTCTATCTATGGAAGAACGTCTCTAACCTCAAGTTTTGTACCTAACTGAGAGTCTTTAGCCCGACCAAGTGCCAAAACTCTGGTAGCATGTGGTGATGCTCTTACCACATCCACCAGAAACCTCGTGCTATCCATCTAAGAGAGAGTGGATGTCAAAGAATAGTTTTAAAGGTTAATCAAAGTGAAAGCACACGATGAGAGGTCAAAATGGAATTTCCTAAGAATGCACTATAGCCTCTCGAGGATAGGATGCAAACGTCTCCGCACTGATCCACAAGGCTCTACTAGGCACTTTCTCTCATACCAATGATGCTGGTCAACCTAAAGCTTTGATAACAATCTATCACAACCTGATTTCTTAAGTCATGATGACACCTACTATGTCCCACTAAGAGGTAAGCCTAACTAGTAGCCCGAAATCAGAAGCAACGACTATCTCGCGGAAGAACACAAAAAAGAAGCAAAGAACAAAAATAAGGAGAAGAAAGAGAAATAAATAGATATGTACATGACAAGACAATCCCAAGACTTGGCATCAGTCGGTAGTCGAGCTTCTAATAAAAATAGGAGTACAAGACATTACAAATCTAATAAGTGTAGAATTGTCTCCAAAAGAAAAATAAAGACTAGCCCTAGTAAACATAGAGGGAGATCAAAAACTATGAATGTCGGGAGCTCACCCGGTCTCTGAATCCCAAAAGCTGCTCCAAACAAGAACCAAATCAACAGTGAGAAGCTGTACTATAGTCTGCAGGGTGCAGAAGTGTAATATGAGTACCAACATGTTCTACTCAGTAGGCATAGGCTGATTGAGCTCTAAAGACAAAGCAAGTAAAAACAACAGGTAAATAAAGCATGTACAACACAAGTATCTAATGAGGATATATAACATGATAACACAAATGATAAGAATGAAGGAATATAATACATTGAGAAAGGGACCTAGTTAAATAAACATACCTGGAGGCGCACGCCCAACAACCTAATCAGGATAATATCCTACCATAGAAGTCAACTAACCAAAGCAAGACCCACGGTAACACCGCTACTCAACATAGCCACAAACGAATCAAAGAGTACCAAGATAGGGTAAAACTAACAACTTAAGCATCTAATGATCAATCTAAGATAATATACACAATTATAGTCAAATAATAACCTAATCGGACCCCCATAAGCCCGAAAGTTACAAATAGCAAACATAACCCAACCGGCAGGTACAAAACTACAACAAATCATACTGGCGAAAGGCAATGCATATGAATGCAGGTATTGAAGCAAAAACCAGCTGATCCATTAGCACCAAGTGTCACACAACCAAGTATATACACCTATCTCATGTCCCTATAGCTAGGCAAGACCTCTGCAAATAACCTCATCTGGTTCAATGTGTCACACTGCTAGAGGGACCAATAGGGGACTCAAGAAGTTCGTATACACTGCCTTGTCCTGATCTGGGGCTTTAATATATATATATATATATATATATAATATATCGTGGTACTAGATCTGCTCTGTCATGGTTCCAGGGGTACAAGTAGACAAATTAATAGAGAAAATAGGCACCGACGTGCTGACTGATCAAGTAAAAGCTGAGCACATTCTAGATGCCTCTAATGTATAAAAAACTAGTTTAACATAGTAATCCAGGTGGTATGACTCCCATTAAAATATGTTATGGAAGAGTAACAGTGTGAAAACAACTTTCTCGAAAATATCAATAATAATCCAATGCATGAACTAGGATCGTACCACAAAACAAGCGAAATCAAGTGCCCAAATGCCATGCATTCCATCACCAACATCCAATCAATAACACTCAAATAGCTAGATAAACATTACCAGTACTACCATGCTCCCAAAGTAAATAAAACTAACCTGAACTCCAGCTGATCCTCGACCAAGGCCTCGGGCCCAACAATATACCAACTTCTTCAATAATAATAGAATAACAAGCTTACCAACAATTATGAAATGAAAGAAATATGAGGGGGAGGGCTTCAAAAAGTCAACGGGGAATACCTCAAGGATCGATACCTTATCCCAAACCTACTTCTCAATGACAACCAAGTGCAGCCTAAGCCATCTTACGGCTACAACAAGTAACTAAGGCCCAAGCGATAATGGAAGGTACCACGAACCACAATAATTACTACAGGGAGAGACATGTAACTATAAGGATTTTTGAAACACGACTAAAGCATCTAGGTCCCAACCTTTACTAAGGCCAGAAGTATCAATCCTAAGGAGTATAAAGTCACCGGCTAGGCTAGGAGCAAGGCTACAAGCCTAAACTAAGGGTCCCACCACCCAAGACAAGCCTAAAATTTCTATGGGAATCAAACCACTGAAAATACGGAAGGAATCTCTAAACCCGGCTCATATAATTCTAGCTCATATGCAAATCATACTAAACTTTATCTAATAGAGCACAATTAAGAAAAGTAGACCGTAGCCTACCTCCAAGTCAAACTACAATATCGAACCATCCACGAGTTGCCCATCTCTCCTTCATGTCCACAAAATTCCACGCCCGTATCAATATCATAAATTGTGCATCATTACAAGAAGAACGATACCCATATTGCTACAAAATATCTCGGGCCCAAACTTGGGTAAAAAATGGGCATATGGGACCCGTTAACTGAATTACAATATTAAATCCATCAGTAGGTTCCAACTAGCTCAAGGAACTTGTGCTCAAAACTTGAGCACAACTGGAGCTCAGAAACCCATCCAAAACAGTCCCACAAATTAAAGTTCATGAAAACTAATTTTAAGGAAATTAACGGAGGATTTGACGGAAACTTACGAGAATATTGTTAGATTATAATTCCCCAACGTACTCCCAAGAAAACCCCAGCCCAAACACCTTAATTCCTACAAAAAAACGAGCTTCAACGAACCTTTAATGGATGAAAAATGATTTGGAAAATGGCTGAAAATTGTAGGGGACTGGTCTCAGAAGGCCTGAAAACTATTCATTGCTATTGCGAGCACAATGTGTCGCGACATCGATGAAGAAAAAAGGATTTTTCAGAATTTGTTCATCTCTATCACGAGGCCAGGGGTTGCGGTCGGGATGAAAAAAATGCTATGCAACAACAAAGCCAAAATATCAGCTAAGGATTTGATGTTCGATTGGGTACTCCGGATTCATATGGGACCCCATGAGCACGAGAAGACTATGTTACCCCACGAAATTCGATATTCTGGACTCAACGACACCATCAGAATTGCATTCCGAGGTCGTTTACCTGAAGTTTGATTGAAATCAACTATTCAAACTTTAGATGATTCAAAACACAAAAACTTGTACAAAACTCATACGAATGACTAGGCGACCGAACTGTCAGTCTCAGGAATTCATAAATGACTCGGGGTCGCTACAGAAAAGCTCTAAATACTGAAAAAATAAAAAAACAGAGGAAAAGATTTGGAGGGTCATTACAACAGTGTTCAATAAATGTTCCAAGAAACTCAGGGGGTGCGCGAGAGAAGACAATTTATATATACATTTATACAATATCAAAGTTGTAAATAAACAAAAGAGAATATTAGACAACAAACACAATATGTATCTGATCAATAAATAAAGCCAAACACAAATCAATACAAAAAGCTCGAATTCTAAAAATGTCCCCAGAGGAGTTGCTAAATCTGTCACACCTCTTTTTTTTTTTGAATGTGACACTTTTGTAAAATAAAGTACAAGAGAAAATGATTAAAAAAATTAGAGTCGCCACTTGGAGTTGGATTTTTTTGGTGTTCCAAGTCACCTTATAGATTCCTAATTAAAGAGGAAATGACTCTTTATTTTTTAGTCTACGAAAATAAGATATCAGGAAAGAAATTCTTTTGACCAGAGGAAAGGTGTGAGGCACCCCCTCGAGTCCATTGGTTTTAGCGCGGCCGCTTTATTGACTCCTGTTTGGCTAAAGATAATTTTTTAATAAAATAAATTTGTATTAACCACTAATTTTACAAGATTGATTAGTGTGATATCATAGCCTAGGAGTGTAGCTTCACACAAGGCCTCCTTCTTTTTTTTTTTTTAAATAATAATAATACACACCAAAGATCATAACTAAACATATGCTGGTATTTAATAAATTCTATTTATTCATTTATTTTAAAAAATAATTGATGAATCATTTTAAAAAAATAATAATTAATGAATCAATAAACATGTTGTAACATATAGACACAAATTAAAGAAATTTTTTATTTTATTTACTAGCAAAGATGACAATTGTTCTAAAAAAGAAAACATGAATTTAAAGAAAATAGAAAAAGAAGAAGTAGAAATACATTTAAAAAAAAAAATAAAAATAAAAATAATAAATATATAAATAAGTATACAACTTCTTAAACTTAAGTAGTTTGCCCTCTTCATTTTCCAAAATAATAACTATGCTTTTTTTAAAAAAAATTTAAAAATAGAAAAGAATAGAAAATAAAAGAAAAGGTAGTGAAGGAAGCTCAATTTTAATTAATTTTTCTTTCCTAAAATAAAAGTTGATGCAATTTCAGAAATGACCAGATTTATAAAATTTTTAGCTTTACAAAAATGATCTCATTGCTCTCTTTTAAAAGAAAATTGTAAAAATAACCAAATTTATCTAATAGTTAAAATACTAACCAAAACATAGCCGAATTTGCATTTTTGTTTGAATAACCATTCTTACATATTTATTTAAGCGAAAAAGGTTCTTTTTATATAAAAAAAAACAGAATTTGCAAAATGGCCAGTTTTGCATTTTTTTTTTACAATAACAACCAACTTTTTTTAAAAATTAGGCCAGAATCTATAATACAAAAAAATGGATTTTGGATCTTTTTTTTTTCTTTTAGTTTCTTTGTTTAAGTCAAGCATATATCTATGTATTAACTGCATAATGAAAAATAGAAATAAACCTAACATCAAATTAGAAATAAAATACAAATATACTTAACAATAAAACATAATTATATCAAATATCAAAACAGACTTTACTAATTCAATCCAACTTAACATAAATAATTAATCAAACACAAAAGAACATGCTTCATTATTTGTAAGCTTATAAAATTACATTGCAAATGGTAAAGAGAAATACCTAAGAGTAGTGATGACAAGAAACAATAGAAGTCAATGTTAGTTGAAACTACATTCAAACAAAGATGAAAATATTTTTTTATGTTTTTCCCAAGAATCTTCTATTCTCTTCTCTTTTGTGTGTTCTTTTCTATTTAAATGAAAAAGAAGATGGTGTTAAATTGGTGGAGAAGATGAAGCACCCCCTCTTCTTGAAAATTTAACAACCAATACATGCATGAGCCTCTTTGCCTTCCCAATGTGCCACCCAAAATGGCCAATGACATTTCTTCTATTTCTTTTTCCTTTTTATTCTTCCAAGAGAAAATAATTGTGAAAGATTGCATTGCCCCTTTAGAGGGTCTCATTTTTTTAATTCGTTAATTGAATAAAATTTAAATGGACCATTAGAAAATTCAAAAAATAGGCCCATTATGCAGAACCATTTGATTTTAGTCATTACGACCCAAAATTAAATAGTAAATCAGCCCACTAATACAAAATTCAAACATCTAATCTATTTGAAGATCAAACATTATTTAAATAAATAATAAATAGAAATAAAAATCGAAATAAAATTCAAACAAACTAGCAAACTAAGTCAAAAAACAAACAAATAAGAACATACATAATCCAACAATAAAATTACTTGTATGGTTTAAAAAGTTGTGATAGTGGCAGATTTGGATAGAGGGTGAGAGGATGTAAAGATTGATATAAGTTTTTGGGTGAATGGAGGTCGCTGGAAAAATTTGCCGAAAAGTTTTCGACGGAGTTTTGACATAAAACTTATATCAAAAGATAGTACTTGAAGAGCTCTACACGTTTATGTAAGGGGTATAGCAGTAGCAAATCCAGAATTTTCATTTAGGGGGTTTGAAAAGGATGATTAAAAAGAGCGAGTGGTGAAAAATAAGATTAATCTTGAGTCACTAATTTTAACTCGCTTTGTCAGATTCCATTAATATTTCTTTCTACTTATGTTTTGCTTCATCGAGCCTATTTTTAAATTGTAGATTCTTTTCAAAAGTTGAAAACACAACTTCTCAAAAAACACTTTTGAAACTTTTGGCCAAGCACAAATTAGATCTCTAATATTAATGGGATAACAAATCAAATTGATTAGCCAAACACAAATTGTTAATCTATAAAAGTATTTCTTTTTTCGAAAAACACTTCTAATAAAAAGTACTTTCATAACCACAATTTTTTTAAATTTATCCAATCTCGCTATTAATTTTGTTATTTTAATGTTTTAAGCATATTTATTACTACAAGCCTATTCCTATTCTATATTATATCCTCCGTAAATTGATATAGAAATTTTCACATAATTTATGCAAATGTTATGAAAATAATTAATATAAATGTTAATTGTTATTTATGTAGAAAGAAAAAAAAACAATATAAACTTTTGATTTTAATATGGGTATTAACATGTTTTATTTTTAGCTGAAAGACAAAATTATAGCTAAAAATAATGAAGGCACACGAATGCAGTGAGCAAGAGTCAAACTTGCGACCTAGGAGCGATTCTGAACCCCCTTAACCACTGAGCTACACTTCCTAGTTGTGTTGAGGGGGTTCATTTCAGTCTATATATACAATGTAATTTTTTGATCCAGGGGGTTTAGGCGAACCCCCTATCATCCACCTCGATCCACCCCTGGGGTATAGGATGTAGATGATCGGAACTCCATAAATCTAAAAAGAAAGTAATGATTAGTGTTCGATTTTCTTAGATCTATGAAGTTTTACTCGAAATAAGAGTAAATGGTTTGTGGATTTGTGTACAGGAGGGTGGAAAGAAGAAGTAGTGAAGTTTTGGAGTAATTTACCAGTGATGGAGGTTAGGAAGAGAAGGGGAGAGAGGAGAAATAAAATAAATAATAGGCCAAAAATATAAATTTTGAGGTTTTTTGTATTTGTGATAGGGTCAAATGAGAGCCATTGGATAAAAAAAATTATGGACAGTGGAGATTAAATCTGAGCCATAGTTATTGGACCGGATTGGTAGTTGTTAGACTATCAAAATTGGGTTCAAATTCAGCCCTATTTAACCAAAATTGAGTCCTTTCGCCAATTCAATTTTTTTAAAAATATATATATATAGAAAAAATAACAATAACAAACAAAATAAAAATAAAATACGAGAAATGATCTTACTACATATATATTGTAGGGGTAATTTAAATACCTCAAAATTTAGGTGTTCACAAGGGGAAAACTCAAGTTCTTTAGAGCATTCAAACTTGTTTTGAGGTAAGTGATGGTTGTTTGTTTCCTGTTTATGATATGTGTATGTTAACTGCTTCGTTAGTATTTCATGCATGATGTATGGTTAGTGAAAATGAAAGAACATGATTTGAAATGATGAAGGTTGTCAATCACATGTAATGAATGTGCTTACTTGGTGTACATGTGTAATTGCTATTCATATGATTATGATGAGTAAATCAGGTACCACACCGGTACATATTTTTGAGTGGATTGAGTACCTGATACACCCAAATTACACCTCCTTAAAGAAGTATAACGTGGTCGTTGTCAAATATAGAATTTAATTAGGTTGGGGTCTAACCCCACAGAGAATAAGGCTAGAAATAAGCCATACGCGGTCATTTACTTTTTGTTAATTATTTCCAAAACAAATAGGAAATATGGGAGAGTTTGGGTTTTGTTTAGAAACACTTTGTAACAAGTAACAATCAACAATATTGCCTAACTGAGAATTTATAGAGAGAATTAACTAGGATTGTGTTCACCAAAACTGTTTGATTACTTTCGGGTTAATACATAATTTCATCTTGCGTTGTTAGTATATCAGTTTATCAAGCTCATGCTACATTTAATTATTTCTCAACAAATTTAAAATGCCTATCACTTTTAGTCTTTCAAACTAAAAGTGTTTCACTCATTTCAAAAGATATTTACTCAAGGTTGGTTAATCTTTCTACAACATTAACCATTAGACGGGTTCAGATTCTCGAATCCTCATTATTAACTTTTTTCCCACGTTTATGCTCTTTTACTCAAACAAGCTAAACTTAGGGCAGCTTCTAATCTTTGCAACCATGTGAAGTCAATTAATATGTAAGAGATCATAAGATATACAATCACAACACACAATTCATTTCGTAAAAGCCCTATTTTTAGGTCAAGTTATCATGAATTCCACAACCCTTGGTTGGTGGGGTTAGTCACTCATAATAATTGAGACAAAGAATATAATTGCATACATTCGATAAGAAATTACTTACAGAAGGTAGAGGTAATCACACACTTTGAATTCAAGAAACCAATGTCAAACCGTATTTAAAACTCGTTCAAGCGTAGTGTGTTCCTCGCTCAAAATAAGATCCTAAAATAAACCCTAAAAAAATACTCTTTATAGTTCCAGGAATTTTGAAATTTAAAATACGAAAGATATAATTTTGAGACTCATCCGACACTTCACCTGATGGCCCGCCATTGGTGTGACGGTCTGTCGCATGCTCTTTAAAGAGTAGTTGTGGCCCTAAAAGTATGATGCTTCTCCAGTCTGTCTGCCTCCACTATCGGCTGAACTTCAGAAAGCGGGTTCAACTCTGAAGGTGTGATGCTAGGCCTGATGGCTCGTCATAGGCCTGACGGTTCATCGTCTATACCATTAGTCAGCTTCTGAAAGTTTGTAATATCTCTGCAAGTGTGATGGTTCACCTAACGACCCGTCACATGTCTGAAGGTTTATCAAGTTTGCTATCAGAGTTCTCCTTTGGTAGTACTTAGTTTTATTTTACTTTCTTTCTTGACTTGACTGATTTCCTGTCTAACATAGTACAAAAACTATTAAAAGACACCATTATTTCTTAAGAACTAGCAATTATTATTATCTAAAAGCATCAAATGTATCATTGAATGCCGAAATATTAGTACTGCACCGGTATATATTTTGAGTGGATTGAGTACCACATCGGTACATACTAGCTAGTGGATCGGGTACCATACTTATACACTAACAGTTTACATGTGGGTTCCATGAGAGAATCGGAATGGTTTTTTGTGCACTAGTTGTATATGTTCATTGTGTATAACTTCTCAGGGTAAGGACTAGGAGTGCGATTATGTTGTAATTTTATGCTATCTATTTTATTAAGTTGTGGTTACATATTCATATATAAGATATCTGGAACTAGTTGATGATCCTATCCGTACACGGTGGTTGCGTACTGATACTGCCCTTGCTCTTTCTTTGTTGAGTATATGGCATATTCAGGCGGCTGCTTCGAGACCTCAATTGTGATCCCAACACTCTTTGAATCCTCTGGTGAGCACACTTGTCCATGCGATGAATTCGTCTTTCTTTTCTTGTCCACTTCTCAGGATTAGACTCTTTTTAGTAATTTGGTTTTGGGGTCGCATCCCCACACTCTAAACAAAAAATAGATGTTTTGGTACCACACCTTTAAGTTTCTAGGGGTGGTTACTTCTTCATTCGTGTTATGACTTAATAGGTTCTTTATGGAAGTTGTTTTAAACGATTAAAAATTGGTTTGTTTATCTAAATTATTCAGCTGAGGATGATTAATTATTGGTGTGGGTGCCACTCATGATGGGTTAGGGCCGTGATAAAGTTGTTATCCGAGCCCTAAGTTCGTTTATCTTGTCATACCAAAACAGATCTAGTAGATTAATGCAAAATGGTACAGAGACGTCTGTACTTTTCGTCATGAGGCTATAAGAATTTAGGAAAATTCTCTTTTTTCTTCCTTCTTCATGATATAAATTGATTCCAATTGGTGTCTAGCAATCCAAATTGGTATTGAACATCCTTCATTCTTTTGTCCGAAGATGGTTAATACTAGATGCAACAGAGTCAGAGTAACACTTCCAATGGCAAAATAACCGGTCATAGGCAGAGGTAGAGTCAGAGGTAGGGGCATGGGCAGAGGGAGGGATACACCCTCCAGGGATTGAGCTCGGGCAGCAACTGGTCTAGGGCCAACAACTCTTCCCCCACCCCAGGAACATAATAGGGATGATGTTGAGGTTGATATTGAGGAGAATGTTGTGACGGAAGTAGAAGCACAAGTTGGGGGTGTAGGTTTTTCCCCTATATCTTTAGAGGTGGTTCAACAATTGTTAGATTTTCCGAGCGGGTTTGCAGGTACTAGAGCCACTCCTACTATACCAATTACCCATGTCCCAGGTACTCATCCTATTGCTGCTACAACCCTCAGAATGGATGAAGCTTCAAGTATAGAGGCTTTCTTTCATATAGTGTTGGGTCTCATTATGATTGGTATTGAGAATAAACTTTTGACTAAGTTTCTAAAATTGAAGCCTCCAGTGTTCCACAACACAAAAAGTGAGGATGCGTTTGAGTTCATAATGGACTGTTATGAGAGGCTGCACAAATTGGGTATTGTACATCAACATAAGGTAGAATCTTTTATCTTCCAATTGCACAGTGATGTTAAGCAGTGGTGGAGGGCTTATGTGGAATGTCCTTCATCAATTCTGCTTCTATTGACTTGGACTCAATTCCATGCTCACTTTCTGGAAAAGTATGTTCCTTAGATCCTTGGAGATCGTAAGAAGGATGAGTGTATGGCTCTCGAACAAAGTGGCATATCGGTAGTAGCAAATGAGGCTAAGTTCCATACTTTGTCTCGCTTTGCCACCCATCGTGTGAGCACCGAGAAGGAGATAATTCGTCTCTATTTGTTAAGGGTCAGTGTTCTGAGCAATATGTGTTGTTAGTGCACATGAATTCTAGAGGAAAAACTTTCGATGAGATGACTGAATATATGAAGAAGTTTGAAGTAGTTAGGCAGGATGGGCAGGCCAAAGCATTGGATAAGATATGTAAGAATGTGGTCAAATATAGTGGTTCATATTCCAAAGGTTCGGGCCAGCAGGTATATTCAGCTCACCCGATTCAATCCACTTTACCAGCTTCTACGGATGGTTATTTAGGGGTCAAAGAGTAGTCTCCAACTCAGGGTGGACAAGGAACTTCCTATTCATCAGCAAGCATGCCTTCACTTGAATAAGGATGCTTCAATTTTTATGAGCTGGCTCACTTTAGTAAAAATATTCTTATCCCCCAGTATAGCCGCAGACTAGAGTTGTAGTTCCAACAAGTGGAGGTGGTAATGGCAGAGGACGCTCATAGGGTGAGCAAGGTAATAAAATCAAGGAGGCCATGGGGGTAGAGGAATGGTAGTGCTAGGAGAGGAGTGAAGTAGCTAGGCAGAGGAGTTGCATGAAATGATGATAGAGCATAATGTCACGCCTTTCTAGGAAAGCAAAAGGCCGAGGCATTTGTGTAATAACCTCCAGGTCATTTCTATGTTTATGCCTCCTGTTCATTGTTTAGAGCTTTCCTACAGCGATCCCAAGTAATTTATGACTTGCTGGGACTGACAATTGATGTACCGTGAACTTACAATACTTTTGATGCATTAAACTTAGAGTTTTGCATACTTCTTAGGCATTTTGTTAGTAGATGTGATAGTATTTGTGTTTAATTTTATAGGAAATAGGTTTTTGGAGAAGTTGAAGATTAAAGTGTTGGTGCAGTAGAGTTTTGGTGATGTACGGTTGACCTACGAGCCGTCATTCTGTTGACGAGCCATAGGTTGAAGTCATGGGTTAAGGTGCTTGAGATTTGAGCTAAGTATGGAATGACAGTTGAGGATGACAAGCCGTGGTTCCTGTTACGAACCGTAGATGAAAAACTGTAAAAACTGTAGAACGGGGGAACTTCAGTACTTGATTGACGGAAGAGCAAGACGGGCCGTACTAAGATCTACGAGTCGTAGATCATGCTCGTAGAAAGTAACCCTCAAATTATTGACTAACTGCTGAATGACGGAAGGTACCTACAAGCCGTAGGTCTGACTACGAGCCATAGGTCACCAACCGTAGACGACAATGACCATGCCGAATTTCCTTAGTTTTCCTTTTCCTATTTAGTTTAGGTTTTGTTTTCTATAAATATAAGTTGTAATTTTCATTTTTAGATAAGTTTTGGAGTTTGACGTTTTGTGATACATTATTTTACCTTTGGGAATTATTTATGCAAACACTTTTGGTATTTAATTCTTGAAGTTCGGTTAATGCAATTGGCTTTTGTTCTTCAATTCCAGATTTTGCGATTCCATCTATTCTAAATTGTAAGTTCATGATTTAATATTGAAACCCTAATATGAATTGTGAATACTCAAGCATGAATAGCAAAATCCACAACTAGGGTTGTGGAAACCATGAGTAATTAACAACGTAAGACTAATAATTAAGTAATTCTTGATACGTGTTTATGCATGTATTTTTTAATCTCATCATTTTGAATGCTTTTTAACAATGTAAAACATTAGAACATGTCTCATTCCTACTTGCCGGACCAAGGAAGTAATGAATGAGAAAGAGATTAAACAACGAATATTTAGCCTGATGATCCGCTATCTAATAGTCTGAACCACATACGCTGAGGGCTAATCTGGGTCAAAGCTAAGGGTTAGTAAATATACACCCGTAGATGAACCAAGTTGCGTGGTGAAATTCCCTATTTGGAGGACCTATCACTTAGGCGATACCTAACTTACCGACTATGCGTGTTAAACACTAGGAAATAGTTACTATTATTAGGATTACTGAGTTAAGAACTTGTGGGGAACACATGTGCCCTAGTTTCATTCTCATATTGATATTACAAAGTGCAAATCTTGTTACTTGTTTACTTGTTACTACACATTAAGCAATTATAATTTCAGTTTTCAAAATTCCCCCCTTTTTACATAGATAACTTGGCTAAACGTACAAATAATAATAAATTAGACTAAGTCTAAACCATATTCCTCGTGGGATCGACCCTAACCTTTGTTAGGATCTTTATTTGATAACGACTGCTTATACTTCTTAAGGGAGATGTAATTTGGGCGTATCAAATTTTGGTGCCGTCACCGGAGAATAAGGTTTTTAGATTAGACTAATTTCGTTATTGCACTTTAGTCAATTATTTTTTGATTTATGTTTTATTTTTTTTTGTATTCTATAGTTCTTAGTTCTAGTGTATGCCAAATACACGAAGTAAAGGCATTCCCCTAACACCTTACGACCCAGAATTAAGAACTCTGCATAGAATGGCCGGGACAGGTCAACAAGTGAGACCTGAAGATGATCCAAACGAAGAGGGTCATCAAGAGGTACCTGGAGGCCAACCTCCAAAAGTGGTGGACGTGCCAGGAAACCTTCAGGAAAATCCTCTTTTTGAGAATGTGGGTAGAGTGCAAAACCAACCTGCACCCAATGTTCCCTCAGCTATGAGGTTGACCATAAAGTTGTAGGATCGAGTGGTGCCATAGTTATTCCTCCACTAACAGCTGGACACACATTTGTGGTTACCATTAATCTTATGCAAATGCTGATATCTCGAGGACTATTTGCTGGGTTACCATTGGAGGACCCATATTCTCATCTGAATAAAGTTATCAGTGTGTGTAAGAGTAGTGTGGGGAGGCCAAACTTAGATATGGATGTGATCGGTTTGCGTGTGTTCCCATTATCTTTGACAGGTGATGCTACCGTATGGTTGTTTGAGCTCCCATACAACTCTATTTCCACCGGGAATGAGTTGCATTGAGTGTTCCTCGAAAAATACTTTCCATTATCAAAGAAGTTAAAACTCAAAGATAAACTTAATAATTTTGTGGCTTAACATGGAGAGTCAATTAGTGATTCTTGGGACAAATTTACAGTTTTTATGAGGAATGTGCCGAACCACTGCATTGATGATGAATCGTTTAAGGAGTATTTCTATAGAGGACTTGATGACATTGGCAAACCTGTGCCAGATACTATTGCGGAAGGATCTTACGGAAAAAACACATTTAAGGAGATTGCTGAGAAACTTGAAAAGATCTCAAAGAATAATAAGTCATGGAGCACTAGAACATCGGCTGCTGCAAAGAGCACTTTCTCAATAAAAGCTACACCAAATCAGTCCAATGTTGATACTCTAGAAGAAATGGCGCAGTTGAGGACGAAGGTAGGCTTGGTGCTCAAACATGTGAGTGGTAATACAGAAAAAGTTAATGCATCCCAGTATCAACATAATGCTCCGGGGGTTTCCAGACTAACGCCCAAGGATCCAATCAGGATAATTGGCTCCAAGGTCAGGGGAATCAAGGTCGAAACTATAGTAACTACAATCGAGAAGGACAGTATAATTGTGAACGGAACTACAACCGAGATAATAACTACAATACAAATCAATATAACAACAGGAATGATAGAAGTGGCCCGTACATCCCACTAGGAAATTGAGATGGAGGATCGAGTCTGAATAGCATTGAAGATATGATGAGCAAGATGATGAAACAATTTGACTCTACGGATGAAAACATGACGGAGATGCGTAACGACTTATCGGGCATTACGCAAAAAGTAGAGTCACATGCAGTGTCAATTAGTTAGATTGAGCAACAATTGAGCCAACTATCTTCGAATGCAAATCCGTGCCAACAAGGAACACATCCTAGCAATAATGTTCAAAATCCAAAGAATGATGGGCATTGCATGGCAGTTAGTACTAGAGGTGTAAAGCAGACTGTTGACCTTTCTATGTCAACTGGAGTGGAAAGTGCGAAAGAACCAGATGAAGATGAAGTTGAGGTAGTAGAACTGCCTAAAGATCAGACCAGAAGGAGGCTAAAAACACGTAAAAGGTCATCCCTATGCCAAGACCTCCACCTCCCTATCCACAAAGGTTGGTTAAGAAGACGGAAGAAGGGAAGTATCGAAAGTTTATCTCTATGTTAAAGCAGTTGTCTATAAATGTTCCTTTAATTGAAGCATTAGAATAGATGCCCGGTTAGGCGAAATTCATGAAGGATCTTGTGACCAAAAAGAGAGCCATCAGTTTTGATGATGATGATAAGCTATAACATTGTAGCGCCATTGCTACTAAGTCCTTAGTCCAGAAGAAGGAAGATCCCGGAGCATTTACTATCCCATGTGATATGATGCACTTTGCGAAGGCCCTATGTGACTTGGGTGCAAGCATAAATCTGATGCCGCTGTCTGTGTTCAAGAAATTGGGCTTGGGAGCCCCCAAACCGACTGCGATGAGGCTACTTATAGCTGACCGTACTGTGAAGAAACTAATAGGGGTGCTCCAAGATGTTTTGGTCAAAGTGGAGGCATTTATCTTTACAGAAGATTTTGTGATATTAGACCGCGAGGTTGATTTTGAAGTGCCTATAATACTAGGGAGACCATTCCTTGCCATGGGGTGCGCACTAGTAGAAATGGAGAAAGGGCAGATGAAGTTCCGTTTGAACAGTGAAGAGGTGACATTTAACATCTGCAGATCAATGAAGCATTGAAGTGAACTTAAGTGAATATTGATAGTGAGCTATGTCGATGAGGAGAAACCAGAGGTGTCCATTGAAGAGTGACTAGGTGTTGAAGCACTAATTGTGATGATCATGAACTTTGATGGTGATGGTATTGCCGAATATGACGAGTTAGTTGCTGCACTTGACGAGGGTGGTTTTCTTCGTCGTCAACCAAAAATGCTAGATTTGGATCTGAAGAATCGAGTCACTCCACCTGCAAAACCATCTATTGATGAGCCTCTGAAATTGGAGCTAAAAGCTCTTTCATCTCACTTGCGGTATGCGTTCATGGGCCAAAACAACACTTTGCCTGCCATTATAGCTACTTATTTGAATGAAGGGCAAGTAAAAGTTTTGATATCGGTATTGAAGTGGTATATAAGGGCGATTGGATGGATGATTGATGATATTATTGGTATTCCACCGGGGATATGCTCGCACAAAATCCAACTCATGCAGGACATCAAACCAAGTATCGAACACCAGAGAAGATTGAACCCACCAATGCAAGAGGTTGTGAAGAAAGAAATCATCAAGTGGTTAGATACTGGAGTGGTGTATCCGATTGCTAATAATAACTAGGTGTGCCCAGTTCAATGAGTGCCAAAAAAGGGTGGAATCACTGTGGTTTCCAATGCAAAGAATGAGCTCGTCGTAATGAGGCCTATCACTAGATGGAGGGTCTGTATGGAAAATCGTAAGTTGAATGCGTGGACAGAGAAAGATCACTTCCCAATGCCGTTCATGGAACAAATGTTAGATCGTCCTTCTAGAAAGGGTTGGTACTATTTTCTAGATGGGTATTCGGGCTACAACTAGATCTCTATAGCCCGAAAAGATCAAGAGAAGACCACTTCCACTTGTCCTTATGGGACATTGTCTTTCAAAAGAATGTCATTTGAGTTATGTAATGCACCAGCGACTTTTCAGAGTTGCATGACGTTTATATTTTCTAATATGATGGAAGACACTATCAAGGTGTTTATGGATGATTTTACTGTAGTTGGTAACTCATTTGATGATTGCTTGGTACATTTAGATGAAGTGCTGAAACGCTGTGAAGAGTGCAATCTTGTGCTAATCAGGGAGAAATGTCACTTTATGGTGAAAGAAGGTACAGTTCTGGGCCATAGAATCTCACAAAAAGGCATTGAGGTTGATAGAGCAAAGGCTGAGGTGATTGAAAAGTTACCACCAACCATCTCCGTAAAAGGTGTTAGAAGTTTTCTAGGGCATGTAGGTTTCTATAGGAGGTTTATTAAAGATTTCTCAAAAGTTGCACACCTTTTGTGAAAACTGCTTGAAAAGGAGATAAAGTTTGTACTTGATGATGCTGTCCGAAAGCATTTGAGGAGTTGAAAAAGAAGTTGAGTTTTACACCTATCATTATTTCACCGGATTGGAGACAACCATTTGAAGTCATGTGTGATGCGAGCGGGGTGGTACTCGGTGTAGTATTGGGGAAAAGGTGAGAGAAGATTCTTCATCCCATATATTATGCCAGTAAGACTTTAAATATTGCTCAAATGAATTACACACTCACCGAACAAGAATTGCTTGTTATAGTCTTCCCGTTTGAGAAGTTCAAATCCTATTTGTTGGGCACTAAAGTAATTGTGCACACTGATCATTCTGCATTAAGGTATGTCATGGCACAGAATGACACAAAATTGAGGCTGATTCGATGGGTACTATTGCTACAAGAATTTGACTTTGAGGCGAGAGATAGAAAGGGGACAGAAAACCAAGTGGCTGATCACTTGTCCAGATTAGAGGAAGAGGCTATGTTGAAGCTAGGGGATGGAATCGAGATTGATGATACATTCCCAGACGAACAGGTTTTGGCTGCTTCTTTTGATCTTATCCCTTGGTTAGTAGATTTCGCCAATTACTTGGCAAGCAATGTGGTGCCTTCAGATTTATCATTACACCAAAGAAGAAAATTCATATTTGATGTGAAGAAGTTTTTCTGGGAAGAGCCTTACTTGTTTCGTGTCTGTGCTGATGGGATTATTCGTCGTTGTGTGCCTGAGTAGGGATGATGAGTATATTAGAAGCTTGCCATTCGTCTCCGATTGGTTATCATCATAGTGGTATCCAGACTGCTCATAAAATCTTGCAATATGGGTACTATTGGTCCACCATTCACCAAGATGCTCATGATTTCGCCAAGCCTTGTGATCGATGTCAAAGAGAAGGAGGTGTTTTGAGAAAGCAAGAACTCCTAATGAACCCTATACTTGTGATTGGACTCTTTGATGTTTGGGGCCTTGATTTTACGGGTCCATTTGCGAGTTCAAATGAGATGAAGTACATACTTTTTGCGGTCGAATATGTGTCCAAATGGGTGGAAGCTGTCACACTTTCAAACAATGAAGGTAAAAGTGTCACCGCGTTCCTGAAAAAGAACATCTTCTCCAGATTTGGTACACCAAGGGCGATAATTAGCCTTGGAGGTTCCTATTTTTGTAACAAAATGTTCAAGGCGTTGATTGAGAAGTATGGTGTTCATCACAGCATAGCAACTCCTTATCATCCTCAGTCTAGTGGGCAAGTCGAAGTGTCCAATAGACAAATCAAGCAAATCCTTGCAAAGACTGTGAATGCAAACATAACTAATTGGCCAAGAAAGCTCGATGATGCTCTATCAGCCTATCACACTGCATTCAAGACTCCCATAGGTATGTCTCCTTACCAACTTATTTTTTGGAAGTCGTGTCACTTACCTGTAGAGCTAGAGCACAAAGCGATGTAGGCACTCAAGAAGTTGAATCTAGATAGGTATGCAACATTAAGTCAAAGGTTGAATGAATCGAATGAGCTAGATGAGTTCCGCTTAAAAGCATATGAAAGTTCAGCCTTGTATAAAGAGAAGATGAAGAAGTGCCATGATCAAAAGATCGAAAAGCGAAATGTTTCTCCCGTTGATATGGTACTTCTATTCAACTCAAGGCTGCGATTATTTCCTGGCAAGCTCAAGTCAAAGTGGACAGGACCGTTTAGAGTTATTCAAGTATTTTCACATGGAGCGGTTGAACTCGAGAATAAGGAAGGCACAAAGTTCAAAATCAATGGCTAGAGGATCAAACTCTATATGGGCCAAACGAAAGAGGTCAATGAGTTGATTGAACAATGAAGTCTTGATGAAGTTTGAGTAGTCAAGAGATCTGCGTCGTGCCGCGACGTTAAATTAAGCGCTACTTGGGAGGCAACCCAAGATGTAAAATCTAGCCAATTTTAGGAATTTTTAGTTATTTTTATAAATTTTTAGACTTTTTATTGTGTTTTATGTTTTATTGAGTCCTAGTATTGGCTAGATTAGGGTAGTATAGAGTCCGTGTCCAAAAACAGTCAATAAAAATATAAAAGGAAGTCCTAAGGTTTGCTACATGTGTAGGGAAGTGAGAAAAAATCTGAAAATTTTTAAGTATAGAAGGTTCTACGGTTCCGATCTACGAGTCGTCATTTGATAGATGGACCGTGCATGGCATCCGTAGAACTTGATGTCAAAAAAGCAGCTGCAACTTTAAGTCTATGGTTGCACAGTACGAATCGAACATCAATTAGCGGGCCGTAGTCTATAACCGTAGACCCCAGGTATGTATTAAAAATTTCACCAAGTGTTGGGAGATATGACAGACCCATCTACGGCCCGTATAACCATCTAAGAATCGTAGACGGGATTTCGTAGATTCAGTCTAGGTAAAACTAAATTACCCGACCCGTGATTTTTCTTTAATAAAAACCTTTCATTTTAAATCCTTCCCTCGCTTCCCCCTTTTTCCAACAGTACATCCCCTCAAATAAGTTCTATCCACCTTTTCACTTCACATCCATACCCTCCAAATTTCACCAACCACTATATAACTATCTCTCCTCCCCTTCTAATTCTCCCTACTCTCACTGTCTACATTTTTTTCCCTTCTCCATTTTCTCTATTTTTGAAATCACTAAAAAATTTGCCGATTTGGAGTCTAGAAAATTTGGTGCTTACAGATAACACACTTACACAACTTCAACTTCATACTTCATTAAAGGTACTGATTTTGAACTGACACTATCAATATAAAGTTGAAATCAAAGGTTGTTACTTGACCTCGGGCAGTACTTTTATGTGACCTTGATTTTAATGATCTAAAGTTTACCCTTGGGACGATGGTATTGTGGGTGTTGTTAAGTTTTTGATGTGAATCATGTGACTAATACCTTCTAGTTATGTTCTTGACTTAGGGTTTCAATTTTTATTGATCATATATACCTAATTGCATGTTTGAAACCCTTGGAACGATAGAATAACATGAAAATATGTTGAAATGCATGTTCTAGAAGTATTTTGATACATTACATGTTGTATTTGTGTTGTTGGTTAAAATTTTTTTTGTGGTCTGATATAGTGGTGGCCGACGACCATGACCTATGGCTCGTAGGAAAACCTACGAACAGTACGTCAGGTTCCATCAGTCTAAAGTGCACACCAACAACCTAAGTTTGTTTTGACGGATTGATGTACAGACTGTCCTGTCGAACCGTCAATTCAACTTTAGAAACTAAAAAATTTGACTTCCTCACTTATGGTTAGGACCTACGGTGTGTAGATGTTTCTATGGCCCGTAAGTACTAACAGTAGGTACCAAAAATAAAAGCTGTCTGAATCTTCCATTCTTGTATAATCTTGTAGTTGTCTAGTTTCTTTTTCTTCCTCCTTTTCTTTTCTTGTGTTTCTTCACATATTTAGGTACTAATATGGTCTCCGCAGGTATCATGCCGCCAAAAATCACTCGGAAGTATGGGCGACGTGCTAAGTCCCCCGCACTTCCACCAAATTTTAGTTGGTTGATGAAC
The DNA here is from genome assembly GCA_018342035.1 of Solanum appendiculatum. Classification (NCBI taxonomy): domain Eukaryota; kingdom Viridiplantae; phylum Streptophyta; class Magnoliopsida; order Solanales; family Solanaceae; genus Solanum; species Solanum appendiculatum. The sequence goes on from JAGDQO010000469.1 coordinate 944,042, forward strand.
CATAGACGACCAACACAGTGGGACTGAAGATGACCCACCTTTGAGGGATGACTAGCCTAAGTCACTCCAGACGACTTGCCAACAATCTAAGCAGCTGGCCCTGGCCATAAGATCAGCGGAGTCCACCTCCGCCAGTGATAATGATGCCTTCCGGTCTAAGGAGGAAGCACAGAGTTTGCGTAAAGGTAGGGGAGAGTCTCAGCCCAGAGTTTCTCTCGGCTCCCAGCCTACAACTCCGTTCGAGTCCAGCTCCGACTCGGAGTCTGCTTCTAATTCTGCTTCAGGTGACATAGAGACCGGTGTGAAACAACCTATACGGGTTACCGGTGAGCCCAACTTGTGGTGTGTTCCGGGCATGTTCTAGATTTATAATGAAGCTATCCGCCAAAATGCCAAAAACAAAAATGCCCAACAAATTGAGGAGGAGCGGCTCCTCCATATTGTTCCAGTTGTACATAAGCTATTTCGGAGGCACAAATGCGAGTGGATGGCTGAGAAGCTGGAAAGATATAGCCAGATTATGGTGCGGGAGTTCTACAGAGAGACATGCCACGAAAGGCAAAGGCAGTAGAGCAGCCACCACTTCTTTCTACACTTGTATGGGATATTTCCTCGACATCTCCGAGACCACCCTCCACCATTTTATTTACGGTCCCTCTCACACTCAGCCGATTAATACGACTGAGTTTGATTATAAGATGCAGTTGGTCCGCAACAGGGTGGCTATGCGGGACATCTCATAGAGAGAGACCCTACTCCGATGGGTGCCCAGTTACATTGCTGACCAGGGGGTAGACATTGAGTGCATCCGAGATTTGACCCTTTCAATCAAGAAGTCCATGTTGAACTTCGCGGCCAAACTTTGGTGGTCCATAGTTCGCACCAGGTTGTCCCCTACGATGGAGAACAACCAATTGGCTTGGGATAGAGCGGTGATGGTAGTGTGCTTGATGGAGGGGCATGATATAGAATTTTCCTGGGTGATTATGGCTGAGATTCATGAGCGGGCCTTTCGGAAGACTACCACATTTCCATCTCCCCGCCTGATATTAAGATTATGATGTGAGGTGACTGTGCCAGTTTATTTAGGGATTCTTATATTGAGATGACGAAGACCGTTGACATCGGTCTTATTAGAGATGAGGCAAATCCCGCAGCACCATGAGGGGGCATCCAGATTGACTTGCCGCCCATGGGCAATGCCTCAGCCCCTAAGCAGGCTAATGAGGACACTATCTCGGCCCCCACTACGAAGCCCTAAGGGTCTATTCCCCCTTCCTCAGTGTCAGGTTCAGCAGCAAGCACACCACGTGCTCCCGCTCCTACAGGGTCAGCCATGCTTCCACTAGCCTGAGTCATCAAATTGGAGACTCAAATGGCTACTCTTCTATAGCATATTCGGCCATGGATGCAAAAGGCCGTAGAGGAATCAGAGGCCCGGACTGCAAAGGCCATTGAGGTGAAGATACAGGCAGTGTACCAGCGAATTGATGCTTCCGAGCTCCGAAAGTTGAAAAGGCCTCAAGCTGGGCCAATGGTTGATATAGCTACTTTCCTGACGGAGTTGGCCCAACTCCGTGCTGATGTGAATGCCTTGGCCGCTGTTGATACTGTTGCTCCGAAACCTATCCTGGAAGCTGATGCTGGAGAGGTAGTGCTTAATGCACTGTTTGGGGCTGCGAGGCAGCCTACTGATTCCTCCTATAAGGCGGGGAAGCATGTCTGGACTAAGGATGACATTGCTATAGACCCTGAGCAGATGCAGTGAGCCCACAAGAGGGAGAGACAGGTGCAAGAGGCTGCCCAGCGCCAATCCATACTAGATGAGCAGTTGCGATAGGAGCGTATGCGAGAGTTAGCTACGGGAGCTTCAGGCTCGGGGTGCACTACTGATGGTGCACCCAGACTACTACTGAGGGCGCCGTACATGACGATCCAGTGGGTTCTGGGCAACCGGACCCACCTGCTTCTTTGTTGGTCTTCGGTGCATACGCGCCATAGGTTTTTCTCACCCGATGTTTTTATGTTTTTACTTTTGCATTGAGGACATTGCACTACTTTTTTGTGTGGGGATAGGATGAAGGGATTGTGAAGTGTTGTGGTGAAGTATGAGCAACTCAACTCACAATCCTTCCTTGGGGTTTTCTTGCATGTGTTCTTTTTCCCCAAGGAACTATTTTAATTTCTATTGAACAGGCATGCTTAGAATAGTAAACGTGTACAAGTAACCTGAAAGTAAAAGCATGATGGCAAGAGAGCATAAAATTTATATCCCTCCAAATTTTTATTTGTGCTATGTTTGTGAATTTGATAAGTTGAATGTGTAGGATCTTTATATGACATGATAGGAATCGATGAGACACTATGAGTTAAGCTATAACATAAACCAGATTCATTAATGATTTAATAAGTGCAACAAGGTGCCAATTGTTTGTGTGGTCATTTGTACATTCATATGGTATGTGCCAATCTAGAAGTTGCCCCGTTGGTCTTGCTAAGGTGATTTAAACTTGAAACTGGGAAATCATCATAGGCCGTTGTTGATATTGAGTCCACTTAAGCCTAAAAACAACCAACAAAAAGGATAAATTGCTCCCTTCGATACAAATGTTTGTGCCTAAAGAGTACCATTCATTCTTACACCCAATTCACCTTCCTTGATAATATTGTGAAACTCTATTATGCACCTGGTCCTTCCTTGGAAATTGTGCACCTTGACTTAGGCCAAAAATTCTATGTTGAGGGTGGCTATTGCAAAGTTGTACCTTAATTCTGGCCATGGTCCTTCCTAGGACATTGTGCACCTCAACTCATACTAAACATCTAAGTTGAGGGTGGCTATTATGAAGGAAAGTAAGAAAGAAAGGGTATGAAAAGAGTCGTGTGTAGAGAAACTGAATAAAAATTTTGAAAATGGTGTGACTAAAAAAAAGAAGCGAAAAGGATGAAAAGCTTAGACAAGAAGATGAAAAAAAGATTAATCAAACAAGATGATCAAGTCAAAAGTCACAGTTGAGCTTAAATGAATCATAAGGAAAAGGGCATAAAGCAAGAATGATGTAATAATTTGTTGTAAAAGAGGTAAACTAGTCAATGTAATGTCATGGAGGGCAGAAAAAGTCACTTAATATAAAAAATATACCACACCAGACCGCGAGCTGACATTACAAGCTAAAAAAGTCCTAGAGTGATCCTAAGTGAAAAGTTTTGAAAGTCAAAGCATGGAACATAAGGGAAAGCCTATGGTATTGAGTGCAAACTGTATTGAATTTGTTTTGAGTGTGAGTGAATACTGAGTCCCTAACTAAATTTCAAATTCTGTGTGAAAAAGGAATTTCTTTGTGCTGAGGGATTTCTTTGTGAGAGTTTAATCTTGACTCTTACTTTCATGGACGAAAGTTCTTTTTAGTAATGGATATAGTAATGACCTCCAGGTCATTTATGTGTTTGTGCCTCCTGTTCATCACTTAGAGCTTTCCTTTAATGATGCAAAGTCATTTATGACTTGCTAGGACTGATATTTCGGTCACCTAGTCGTTCGTTTAGTTTTTATGCGAATTTTAGTGGTTTGGATCTTTTGAACCTTGAATAGTCATTTTTGATCAGGAGTTTAGGAAGATAACCTCAAAATCAAATTATGTCGACTCCATCAGCTCCAGAAGGGTCATTTTAGGCTAGTAGCATAGTCGGCACGACTCCCAAGGCTTTGAGTGTGAGTCTATGTGATTAGGCATTTTAACTTTCAAGTTGAAGCCTAAGTTTGACTTTAGTCAACATTTTGAGCAAACGAGCTCGGATGAGAATTCTGTCAGCGAGGTTAGCTTCAGAATATTGAGTTTGGTCGAGAATGACCATTCGTTTAGGTATCAAGGCTTTTAGGCTAATTCTGAGGTCCCTTATGGATTTTGGCCTAAAATGGAAATTGGGTGTGGGGCTGACTCTTTACCGAAACGACCTAAGATATGAGTTTCAATGGTTCCGTTGAGTTCAAAATCTCATTTATGATGGGGTAACATAGTTCGTCTGTGTGCATGGGGTTCTGAATGTATCCCCGGAACCCCGCTGATGTTTGGAGGCACTAGCACTTTTCTGTCAGCTGAGGCCTCACGTTCGCACGCTTGACCTCGCACTCGTGAACGACTAGCGCCAAGGCTTGCGCATTGGCGCATGGGCTGACACGGTCACGAGCTGCCGACCGACCTGGCCCTCTATTTAAGCCCTGGTCACGACCAGCCTTGACCCCTTTTTGTATTTTTGCAATTTCTCCTAAGTCCAAACTCTGATTTTGGTGATTCAAAGTCCCACGCACTCGTAATTGTCGGGGATATGTGGTGGAGTGATTGGATTATGTATGTGACACTCTGTTTGAGGTAAATTTGGTGCAAAATTTTCTACCAATTTTCCTTTTATTTGTGTTTTTGTTGTGTTGTTGTTTCCTTTGTTTTAGGCCGAGAATTTTGTCCTATTTTGGGACACAAGTTCAAGGCATGGTTTACAACCTTTTGACAGAGTAAAGTCTAGATTTTATTGTAGGGATCCTACAATTCCCATTTGACTCTAAACATTTGCCCATCTCCATTTTAGTTGATTTTTGTGTCTAAATGACCATATTGATGTTGTGATCCTATTTTTTAATAGCGTGGCAGCGTTGAGAGGCCGTTCAGAAGGGAAATGCTCCAACCTTGTGACTTGAACGCACGATCGGCCTATAGGTTGGCTACGAATTCATTTCTAATTAAATTAAGCATGAATGTGTGAATTCATGATGGTTAGTGTGAATTGGGGGCGGGTACCTAGTTATGGCTACTTTTTTCTTACAAATCATGATTTAAGGTAATTACTACTGTTTCGAGGGTAGTACCATGCTGGTAGAGGGTTGTATGTCTGTTGTAGCATGCTATGTGATTTACTTATTTGATTGCTTGTTTTTGGAGCATGTTTTGGCCTTAGTCTAGGTTAGACTTGTGTTACCTTAGACCCTTGCACCTTGTGACTTTGGTATGTCTTCGACGTCGATCAGACATACTAGGTCCTTGTAGACTGGAATAGCAGACTTGGGTCTGATAGAATGAGCCTTAGTTTAGGCATTTGTGCAGCTTGTTAGCCTTTCTATCTCCTCTCCTTATATCTGTCGCTCCGATGCATTGTGTTATTGGAGTGTGAGGTTTTTTGGGATTGGATCCTTTTGTGATATCGTTGAGAGTGGACATCGATCCACGGTGGTCTAGAGCCTGCTTGAGATCTTCTTTGGAGTCGATACGCCCCCGGGCACTCTTGCTAGCTGGGTGGCTGATGCCACTAGGAGTGGGTTGGATTGTTGGGCGACCTGGATACTTGAGATCCTCTGTGAATTTGACACTCCCCCAAGGAACTCTTGCTAACTGGCCATTTGACGCCCTTGGGAGTGGATTATATGGCTGGGCAGCCTGGATTGATTGTCACTCTTGCTAGTTGGGCTGGGAGTTGACTAGTTGGGTTGATTGTCACTCTCGCTAAAACAAAGATTCTAAAATAAATCCTAAAAATACTATTTATAGTTCCAAGAAATTTGAAATTAAAAAAAGAAAGTAGAAATTTTGAGGGTCCTCTGCCGCTGCGTCTATGTGATGGGCCGTCGCCTTGGCCGTCATCTATCTTTAGAAAGTTGATTTTGCTCTACAGGTGTGGTGCTTGATGTGACGGCCCATGATAGACTTGACAGTCTGTCACCCTTGCCATGATAAAACATTAGAAACTTTGATCTTCCATGCAAGTGTGACGGCTACCCTTGACGGCCCGTGACATGTCTAACAGGTCATTAGGCTTGCAATCATAGCTCCTCTTTAGCAACATTTTTCTTCATTTTGGTTTCTTTCTCATCTTTTCTAATTTCCTATCTAACACAGTAGAAAGCTATTAAAAGATACTGTCGTTGCTTAAAAACTCATAATTATTCATAGCTAAAAGCATCAAATATACCGTCAAATGCTACCACATCAACACCCTAAACATAGAACATTGCTTGTTCTCAAGCAACACCTAATACTATCTTTACAGACTCATGAACTCACAACAGTTTCATACAATCTTTACCCAGACATGCCTATGTATATCAATTAATACATCAACTCAAAAGGATCTAGGAGTGACATTTGGATATGAACAAGAAACTTTGCAAACACCCTTAGTAATCAACCATCAACAGTGCAATCCTAGTTCCCTTACCACATAGAAGTCCCTATCACTCCCATGATAAGATTTATTTGCAAAGGACAACACGAAACACTCACACTCACACTCAAAATGAAATTTAATCAATGCACACACAACCCATAGGCTTGCCCTAATTATTCTCACACCAACTTCACAAAAAAATGGAATAGGATCACTATAGGAATTCTTCGGCTAGTAATGTAGGCTCAGGATAAATGTAGGATACATTTGGGAGTAGTGACTGTGCCCTCTTTGCGGCCATCTTCACCTTTCTTTTCTTCTTTGGCCAGCCATGTTTCTTTCTTTTATTTCTCCTTTTCTGATCCTTTAGATGCGGCTCATCATTTTAGTTTCCCCCTTTTTATTTTTAATTATTATTCAACATTCAACTTATGATGACACACCATATCCATAATTTTTTTTTATTATCAACCTATCTTTATTCATACCCTATTACACTACTAAAAATTTGGATTTAGCGACGAACAAATTTTGTAGCTAAATAGAAAAGTCCATTGCTAATCCCACTTAGCGATGAATTTACGACTGATTTTTGTTAGTTACGAGCAAAATATTGATGGACTAGCGATGAAGTTCGTAGCTAAATGCAGTATTTTTTAGTAGTGTTATATCTTTACTTTATTTACGGTAGCCACCCTCAACTTAGGAGTTTTTCTTGCGCTAAGGTACATGATGTCCAAGGAGGGCCCGGCCCAGGGCCAAAGAAGTAGTTTCAAAATAAATGGGGATGGTAAACATGTTAACAACAAACAGGTTATCATTTAGGCTAAAACTTTGGGATCAAAGGATTTCTTAGCTCATTTGGTTGGTCTTGTAGGATGAGTGGGCTAAATTCAAAAACAACCTATGATCCTCTCCTAATCCATTGTCTTTCAGGCAATGCAACATAAACCAAGCAAGTTTTTGATTCATATACAAAGTAAGAATAATGTACAAACATTCACACTACACATGACCTGGTATGCACTATCAACATTTGACCGCCAAGTTTTATTCATATTTCCTTAAGCACAATTGTTTCATTCATACTCAGTAGATTTCACAGAAATATCGTTAACAGTCAACACTATTACCAACAACACATTTTATTGCAAACCACTTTTTTTACAAATAATAATTGTTGAAAAGCTTTTGTACAGGACTGACTTGCATTGACTCAATTAAGCACACGTATATACAAGCACAATTTGACAAACCTAAACATATTTGTTCTACTAGATAGCACCTAAGGGCAAAGGAACACGGCAACCAAAACCCCTCGGTAATGGTGCACCCCCTAAAAACTATGCATTGTCCCCAATGCATCAAGATCATAATAAAAGCTCACTAGGCAGGGTTTATCAGTGACAAACTAGGTGTCTGAGTGTGGAGCTTATAGTGAACCTATAGTATTCCCAGTGACATCTGTTGTGGTTGTGGTAGTGTCTGGTGCACCCAGTGGTAACTCAGAAGGGATGTCCACAACTGATGGAGTAGTACTGGAAGGCTGGGCCTCCAAGTCAGTATTAGCCAAAATGGCATGGGTCAACTCAACTGGTGGAGCTCTAGAGGAAACCCAATTACTCGGGCTCGCAGGTCATCAAGTCAAAGCTCCTTCTCTAACCTCGACTGCCTCATAACCTCAGTAGTCTACTCCTACTCAAATTATGTATCTCTTTGCTATCTCTTATGAGACCTCTCTACTCTATAGATGGCTCAATGACTTTCTCCTTAGCTACATCAATCACAGATACAATGCTAATATCTCTTGATTGTTTCATTGACCCACACACATTGAACTTCAACTTATCACTATTCAACCTAAATTTGAGCTCACCACCATCCATATCTACCAGTGCTCTCCTTGTGGCTAAAAAAGACCTCCTCAAAATTATGGGGACCTCAAAATCTACCTCACAATCTAAGATTAAAAAATCAACAGGAAAGGTGAAACTCTCCATTTTACCAGTACATCATAGAGTATGCCAACATGCCTTTTTACTGACCTGTCTGCCATTAATAATCTCACCGTAGTCAGTTTGGGGTTTTCCAAGACCAACTACTTGTAAATGTCCAGTGGCATGAGGTTTATGATGGCTTCTAAATCATACAATGCATTTGTGAAATTGAACGATCCAATTGTGCAAGGAATAATAAATGCCCCATGACCCTCCTTTTTCTAAACCAGAGACCTTGTAGCGACAGCACTAAAATGGTGCAAATTGTTCGTTGGCTCATAATTTACGGTCCTCTTCTTTATGACTAATTCTTTCACGAACTGTTCATAACTGTGCATCCGCTCCAAAGTTTCAACCAAAGGAATATTCACTTAAAGTTGGTGAAGCATAGACATGAACTTTGAAAACTTACCATCTTTAGTTTTCTTCTTCAGCCTCGTTTGAAATAGAGGCGGTGGCCTATGAATTTGTTGCAAAGGTTGTGATACCTCTGTTTCTTGCTCATTTGTGCTCTTATTCCCTTCAACCTCCTTAGGACTAACCTCTACCTTATCTAGGTCACTATAATTGGCAAGGATTTCTCTATCAACCTCCTTCTCAACCTGAGTGCCAGTTTCAGCTTCAACATCTCTTTCCTACTCAATACTTGCAAGTACTAGTCCTGGAAGTGATTTACCACTCATAGTAGTAACATCCATACAATGCCTATCCTTCTTTGGGTTCTGAATAGTATTACTAGGCAGTGTACCATTCTTTCTATAATTTAATAAGGCTGATAATTGCCCCATCTGATGGTCCAACTGCTTGATAGATGTAGAATAAGAAGTCACCAGCTGACTCATGTCGGAGAGATTATCTTTTAACCACTTAACCCTGGATTTTGTAGATTCCACTTTCTGTAGCACCTTAGCTAGTATATCTTCCATCATAGAGGTACTTGATCTGTTTCCTTCTCTATCTCTATTACTAGGGGCATATATACTCCACTGCGATAGTTGTGACCTTGGTTCCCTGAATTATAAGTGATAAATGTAATGATCCTCCACGTCATTTCTTTGTTTATACCTTTCTTTCATTGTTTAAAGAATTTCTATAGAAATCCCAATTCATTTATGACTTGCTGAGACTGATAGCTCGGTCACCTAGTCATTCATTTGGTTTTATGTGAATTTCTATGTTTTGGAGCTTTTAAACCTTTAATGGTTGATTTTGATCAAAAGTTCAGGAAGATGATCTCAGAATCCAATTCCGATGATTCCATCAGCTTTGAATGGGTCATTTTAGGGTAGTGGAGTGGCTCTCAAGGCTTTTCATGCGAGTTTGTGTGATTAGGCATTTTAGCTTCTAAGTTTTGGCCTAATTTTGATCTAGGTAAACATTCCTTGTAAATGTGCTTGAATGAGAATTTCATGTGTGATTAGCTCTTGATTATTGAGTTTGGTCTGGAAAAACCCTTCATGTAGATCCCAAGGCTTCCAGGCTAATTCCAAGTCTCTATGTGGATTTTGACTTAAAATGGAGTTTAGGTGTGAGACCTACTTTTTGTCGAGACAACCTGGAATGGAAGTTTTGACTGCTCCACTGAATCAGGAATGTCGAATTTGATCGAGTTGCATATCTTGTTGCATGAACGGGTTTTTGAACTACTCAAGATCTCTTGGGTGGAGCCCGGAGGACTTAGCTGAAAATTTCTGGTGCCAGATGTTGGTGCCTCTGCTTTTGCGATCCTGGTGTCGCTTAAGCGACCCTCGCTTAGGCGGCCAGGGAACTGCCTTAGCGGACTAGGCCAGCCATGCGGCAGCTACTTTAGCGGCCCTGGCTTGCTTAACTGACCCTCGCTTTAGTGGACAAGGGTTCGCTTTAGAGAGCTTGGCCAGCTCGGGCCTTGCAGTATAAGAGGCCCCGGCTTTACTTTAGAGGCCAGGTACTCACTAAAGCGAGGCTCACTTCTTTCTGACCAGCCACTTCAGCGGCATTAGTTGCTGTTCTAGAGGCACTTGTGTTAGTATTAAAAGACTTATACACAATCAACACTTCTCCATAACTTGTTTCTTTGATTGTGAGAGCTATGAGACTGCATTTATGGTGATTCAAAGTTGGTTGCGATCAGGAAGCTTGTGGCTATGCATTAGAGTGATCATGAAGTGCTGGGGGCTCTATTTGAGGTAAATTTCATGTTGAACAGGCTGCCTTAGATAGTTTTGGTTCTTGAAGTTGTGAACTATTGCATGTGTTAAATTCCATTGTTTGAGCCTCGAATCGTGTTCCATTTTTGAACACAAGTTTGGAGTACTTTTTAGGACCTTTTGATAGAGTCCTTTCATGAATTTCCATTACGGGTCCCACAATTTCCATTTTGACTCTAAAATTGGTTCATCTATATTATTAGTGAATTTAGTGTCTAAACGACCATAAAACTTGTGATTCTATTTTTGACAGCGGGATAGAAGACAGATGTCACACGGAAAGGAAAAGCTCTAGAAATGTGATTAGGATCGCGCACAGTCGGCCTTAAGGTAGGCTACCACTTTCCTTTCCTTAGATTGAGCTCGACTATGTAAATTCATGTTGATTTGAGTGAATTGGGGGTGGTAACCAAGTTAAACATGTAAACTTTCTATGAAACCATGTTTTAGGCTTAATTCAGTATAATTTGAGATTAGACGCATGCTAGTTGGGTTGCTTGATCCTCCTTGCCTTGTGGTTTACTTTGTTTGATGTTGTTGACATATATTTGAGTAAGTTTGGCCTTAGTCTGGGTTTAGAATAGTGCTTAACATAGACTTGCGATATTTGGATCTTTTATGCCTTGTTTCTACTACGACATTGATTTGGACGGTTAAACTCATTGTAGACTGGTGTAGCAGATAAAGTCTAATAGAATGAGCCTTAGATTAGGCATTGACTTAGCTTTGACAACCTTCTATCAATTCTCCCACTTTCTACGACCCCGTTTCTTACATTTGAGATTTTGGACCTCACTAGGTGACTTGGGACTAGAGTTGGTTTGAGCTTGGAGTGTTGTATTGATTACCTTTGAGTGGACATTGTTCCACGGTGATCCTATGATGATGATTTGTATGAGATGCTTCAGCAACTCTTATTATTCACTGATTCAAGGTCTGGTCTTATCCTCGATGGAGTCGACACACTTTTTGCTACGACTTGACGCCCTTGGTAGATTCATCTGTGGTTCGAGGTCCGGGCTCTGTATTCTTTAGCTGGGTGGCCCTTATTGGTTACTTAGAGGTTATTCGTGGATAGAGGTCCCGTTTATGCCTTCCCTCAATCTGGACTCATTGTACTTCATTTTAATGGATTTAACTATTCTGTGTACTTATCGGGCTTATGGGTATCCATTTAAGTTTTTATTTAAACATGCACATGAGTGTACCTCCTGGGCTTATGGGGTTTGGTTAGGTTTAGTTTAGCTGTACTTAGTTCTTTTCCATCTTTGTTCGCTCATGTACTTTTCTTTTAATCCCACTTTGAGCTCTATTTGTGTCTATATTCTATCATTTCATATTGTTTTTACTTTTCATTCTTAGTTGGCCAATGATGCCCACTGAGTACATGCTATTTTGGTACTCATGCTACACTCTACATCTGTTTCGTGATGTAGGTCCGAGAACCAGCTACCACTAATAAGTACACGAGCCTGTTGCGGCTTAGATCAGATGTTGGGGTGAGCACTTGACGTCCTGGACTTACGTGTCTCATTCAATTTTTTTGATAGCAAATCTTCTGTATTTTGAGACATGCTTTATATTTGGGTCCATATTTGGGACTTATAATTTTTTATTTAGACAGCTCTGTAATTATAACTTCCAGATTCTAGGAGGGATCTACTATATTTGTGTATCTCTTTACTTGCTTCCGCTATTTCATTCTATTTCTGTTATTAAATTACTGCTTCCGTATTGTTTCTACCCTTATATCCACTACTTACTATTCTAGGTTATAGGTTGACTTACCTGCTGGTGGATTATAGTAGATGCCTTCATGACTTGAGAAATCGGGTCGTGACAAGTTGGTATCGGAGCTCCAGGTTCACCGATAGAGTTCTATGGATCGATGCAGAGACATCTATAACCTATCTTTGGGAGGCTACAGGGTGTCATTAGGAATGTTATCTCTTTCGTACTTCGTGTGTATTATTAGTTTCATGGAATCTCACTTGTTTCATTCTTTCCTAGGATGGCTCGTACGCACCGTATGATAACTACGGGTAAGGGTTGACCTTTCCAGTAGGACAGGGCTTCAACACTAGCCCCAAATAGATGGAGGGATTCAGAACCTGCAGCAGAACCTTCAACAGCACATGCACCTGCTTAGCTGGTGGGGGCCAGGGCCAGCCCAGCTACCACCCAGACCAGCTCTGGCCCTCAAGCTTTAAGTAGTCATCACTAAGTTTTTTACCGTACTTGGGGGTATACAGCAGGCCCCAACTGCAACTACAATTGCACCAGCACCAATCCCACAGGGCTAGCCTATAGTAGAGGCACCTCAGATCCAGGTACCACCTGGGGGTGCCTAGCTTGTGATTGCAGGCGGATCTATGCCGCTAGAGCACCAGAAGATTCTCTGAGGCTTTCTGGGGCTATGAGAGAGGATGCCCACGAGTTTCTCACTAAATACCATGAACGGCTATACACTCCAGGTTTTATGAAGTTGGGAGGAGTTGGCTCCATTTATTATTAGCTAGATGGGCCAGCTAGATAGTGATATCATTCTTATATTACGACTAGGCCAGTTGGGTCTCCTTCGATTTATTGGTATGAGTTTTCTGAGGCCTTCTTGGCCAGGTTCATCATCCATAGCGTTAGAGATCAACTTTGGTATTAATTCTCCAAGTTGGAGTAGGGCTTCATAACTGTATTTGAGTATGAGGTGAGGTTTCACGAGCTCTCTCACCATGCTACTATAACCCTACCTACTAAGGAGGAGAGAGTTTGGTGCTTTGTCCATCAGTTGAGACTTCAGTTGTAGATTGAGACCCAGGTTATGGTCTCTGCAAGTCATTCCTTTGTAGATGTAGTTGACCATGCCTATGCTATAGAGCAGCTTTATCGTGAGGTCTATAGGGGCAGCAACAACAGAGCTAGGCATAAAGGCAACTACATCAGGTGCCGCTCTAGGCCTAGAGACTCCTATGATTGGTCCAGACAGTGGTTCCATCAGGGTCAGTCTAGTCGACCTGTTCATGCGTCACTACAGACTTTAAAGTTTGACCGGTATAGTTAGAGTGAGGTCGACTCGAGTCAGACCTGAGATGGGTCCTAGTTTTGTGCTTCAGGTCGTGGTGACCCTTTCTTTGATGGTAGATCATCACAGAGTTGTTATGACAATGGAGAGCTTGATCATTGGTTTAGAGACTGCCTTTGCATAGAAGATTACACTAGCCCCACAGGCAGCTCAACCAGCTCCACTAGCAGCATCTCTAGTTAAAGGCCGAGGTCAGGGCTAGGACCATCATGGCAATCACTAGGGTATTTAGGGTGGTGCCCGGGGAGGAAACTAGGTGGTAGGTCAGATGGCCAGGATAGAGGCAGATAAGCTCACTTTTATGCAGCTCCAATGAGGAAGGAGGCAGAGGCATCAGACGATGTGATCATAGGTATGATTCTCTTATGCCATCAGTCCGCCTCGACTTTATTTGATTTGGGCTCTGCCTTTACTTATGTGTCTATATGTTATGCTTCCTATTTGAGAATGAGTTCGGATCCTTTGGATGTGCCGTTGCGTGTGTCGACCCCCGTGGGTGAGTCTTTAGTAGTGAATAAGGTGTTTCAATCTTGTTTGGTGACTATCCATGGGTGTGACACCCTAGCTGACCTTATTTTACTTGATATGCTAGATTTTGATGTGATACTGAGCATGGACTAGTTATCCCCCTACCGCTCGGTCTTAGATTGCTTTTCTAAGAGTGTTACCTTAGCCATCCATGGCATTCCCCCGATGGTGTGGCAAGACTCTTGTAGTAGCACACCTATTAGAGTTATTTCATTTATTCAGGCGGAGAGGCTAGTGGCTAGCGGTTTCTTATCTTACTTGGCCAATGTGCAAGATGTGAGGGGGGAGGTTTCTTCAGTTTAGTCAGTTAATGTTGTCTGTGAGTTTGTGGATGTGTTTCCTACCGACTTACCTTGCCTACCCCTAGAGCGTGATAGTGATTTTTCTATTGGTCTTAAGCTTTGTACTCATCCTCTTTCTATTCTGCCTTATCAAATGGCTCCCGTAGAGCTCAGTATTCAGCTTTAGGATTTCTTTGGTAAGGGATTCATTCAACCTAGTGTATCGCCTTGGGGTGCTCCTATTTTGTTTGTGAAGAAGAAGGATGGTACGGTTTCGATGTGTATTGATTACACGCATCTGAATAAGGTTATAGTGAAGAACCATTACCCCATGCCTCGTATTGATGATCTATTTGACTAGCTTCAAGGTGCCGCATTGTTTTCATAGATTGATTTGAGATCCAGCTACTATCAGTTGAGGATTAGGGCAGTCGACATCCCGAAGACTGCATTTAGGATTCGTGAGGCCACTATGAGTACCTTATGATGTCTTTTGGGTTGACTAATTCCCCTTCTGCCTTTATGGACTTGAGGAGGTGGGTGTTCAAGCCTTATCTTGACTTGTTTGTCATAGTGTTCATCAATGATAATCTTATATACTAGCAGAGCAGGAGTGAACATAAGAATCATTTGAGGATCATGTTCTAGATTTTGAGAGATAAGTAACTTTATGCCAGTTCTCAAAGTGCAATTTTTTCCTTGACTCCGAAACATTCTTGGGGCACGTGGTGTCCAAGGATGTTATTATGGTAGATACAGAAAAGATTAAGGTTATTCATGATTGGGCTAGGCCCACTTTAATCAATGATATTCAGAGCTTCGTCGGATTAGCGGACTACTATAGACGGTTTGTAGAGGGCTTCTCTTCTATTGCATCACCCTTAACCCGGTTGACTCATCTTGATGTTCCTTTTGAATGGTCTTAGGAGTGTGAGTTGATCTTTTGGAAGCTCAAGGAGTTTCTTACTACCGCTCCTATATTGGCTTTTCCAGTTGAGGGCAAGGGCTTCACGGTATATTGTGATGCATCTAGTGTTGCTTTGGAATTTGTATTGATGCAGCATGGATGAGTTTTTGCTTATGCATCCAGGCAGCTTAAGCTACATGAGTACTATTACCATAGTCATGACTTGGAGTTAGCAGTGGTAGTTTTTGGGCTTAAGATCTGAAGGCACTACCTATATGAAGTCCATTGTAAGATCTGCACTGATCATAGGAGTCTTCAATACATCATGAGCCAGAGGCGCTTTAGATTGAGGCAGTGCCATTGTATTGAGCTCCTGAAAGACTATGACCTCTCTATTCTCTATCATCCGGGTAAGGCGAATGTTGTAGCGGGTGCCCTGAGACAGAAGGTGATGAGCATGAAGAGTCAAGACTTCTTGTTAATTGTGGAGTGACCTATGGCTTTGGACATTCATTCTTTAGCCAATAGGATGATTTGGTTGGATATTTCTAATTCTAGGTTTGTATTGACCTATGTGGGAGTTCAATCTTCCTTCCTTGGGCAGTTTCGTGGTTGCCAGTTTGAGGATGAGACCTTTGTGGCTATTTGAAATCAAGTGTTAGAGGGTGATACCAGTCAGGCTACCTTAGATTCAGATGGGGTTTTGAGATTTGCTGGCGATATTTATGTTTTAAAAGTCATGGACTTGATTCAGCTGATCCTACATGAAGCCCATAAGTTTGGGTATTCAATCCATCTAGGCACCATAAAGATGTATCGTGATTTAAGGTAACAATATTGGTGGAGCGGCATGAGGAGAAATATTGCAGTCGATGTATCCCGCTACATGTGTTGTTAGTACATGAAGGCCGAGCATTGAAGCCTAGTGATGAGTTTCAGAGATTACCCATTTCAGAGTGGAAGTGGGATCACATAACTATGGACTTTGTCGCGGGCTTACCTCAGACTTCTAGGGGTGTTGATAACATTTGGATCATCATTGATCGATTGACCAAGTCAGCACACTTACTCCCTCTTCAGTCATCCTTCAGTGCCGAGAGGTTGGATGGTATCTATGTTTAGGAGGTGATTCGTCTTCATGGCGTGCCTCTGTTAATTATATCAGATCAGGGTTCTCACTTCACTTCTAGCTTTTGGAGGACCTTTCAGGAGGAGTTGGGCACTCGTGTTGACCTTAGCACAACTTTCCACCCACAGACCAATCGGTAGTCAGAACGTACTTGCAAGTGGAATTGGATGAAAAACGATATTTTTCTATTTATGGCTAAATGTTCAAATTGTCAACAAGTGATAGTTGAGCATCAAAAACTAGGTGGTTTGGCTCAACACATCAGCATTCCTACTTGGAAGTGAGTAGATTTGAATATGGACTTCATTACAGGTTTACCTCATACTCATCATCAGTTTGACTCAATTTAAGTTATTGTGGACTGAATGAAGAAGTTGGCTCAATTTCTTCTCGTGAAGACTTCCATTTCAGCTGAAGATTATGCAAGATATATATTCAAGAAATGATGAGGTTTCATGGAGTACCCTTGTCCATTATATCCGGTTGTGGTACTCAGTTTACATCTCAGTTTTGAAGATTGTTCCAAAAGAGGTCTTGTTTCTCAAGTAAAGCTCAGCACGACTTTTCATCCTCAAACAAATGGGCAAGCTGAGCATACTATTTAGACTTTGAAAGATATGTTGAGAACTTGTGTGATTGATTTCAAGGGTAATTGGGGTAATCATTTACCTTCGAGCGAGTTTGCCTATAATAATAGTTATCACTCAAGTATTCAAATGGCTTCATTTGAGGCCCTCTATGGTAGGAGGTGTAGGTCTACTATAGGTTTGTTTAAACTTGGTGAGGTCGCTTTGATAGGGCCCGAGTTAGTGCATGAGGCTATGAAAAAGGTTTGACTTATTCGTGAGAGGTTAAAAATGAATCAAAGTCGACAAAAGTCTTATTTCAATGTTAGGAGAAGAGAGCTTGAATTCAACATTGATGATTGTGTATACTTGAAAACCTCACCCATTAAGGGTGTGATGAGATTCGGAAAGAAAGGGAAGCTCATTCCCCGGTATATGGGCCCATATCAGATTTTGAAGTCTATTGGCAAAGTTGCATATGAATTAGAGTTACCTACAGACTTAGCATTGGTACCTCCGATATTCCATGTCTCTTTGTTGAAGAAGTGTGTTGGAGATGTAATTTCTACAGTGCCATTGAAAAGTTCTATAGTTGAAGAAAGTCTTTCGTATGAAGAGGTTCTGGTTAAGATTTTACACTGTCAAGTTCGGAAGTTAAGAAATAAAGAAGTTGCATCCGTGAAAGTTCTTTGGAGGAATCAATCGATTAAGGGTGCTACTTGGGAGGTCGAAGTTGATATGATATATTGGTATCCTTATTTCTTTCCCTCCGCTCCTATTTTAGCTTGAGGTATTAAGTCCCTCACGGTTCATCCTTTCCGATTCATGCGTCTTAGTCATTTTCATTTTTCCATATGCATGCACATTTCATGTAAGTTGTTTTATAGTTATGTTTTAGTTTGGAGTTGATTACTCCTTAGTTATGTGCACTTTAATGTAAATTACATTCATGTTGGGTTGATAGATCTCTATTTTTCTACTTTATTCATGCAAGCTTGAGTCCCATTCAAGGACGAATGTTCCTAAGGGGTAGATATTGTAACACCTCCTAAATTGGTACGTTGAATTGGCTTGGAGAAGGTTTCATTTCTGCTACTGGTCCAGTTCTATGAGACCTTCTACGGATTGTTGAAGAGCTTACGATCCATAAAAGGAAATCATTGGAAGAGTCCTGAGGTTTTGGTGAAAATGGGTTTCTGAACATTTTCTACGGACCATTAGGATGATCGGTGGAAGTTCCTATGGCCCGTAGGAAAGGTTCCATAGACTTGGTGAAAATTTGGACTTGAACTTTGGGTCTAAGGAAGGGGTCTACGGACAGTAGGATGGTCGACGATTCATAGGAAGGTCTCGTGGAAAGTTGGCTGGATTTTGGGTTCCAGTAGTTGGGTCTACGGTTGACTAGTACGGTCCGTAAGAAGTCCTACAAATTGTAGGTCAAAACCGCAGAGTCTTCCGACATATTTTAAAGGATGGTGTTTTGGTCTTTTCCTACCCACTAAACCCCTAAACTACAACGTTTTTACGCTTCAATTCTCCCAAATTCCCCAAGTCTTCTTCTCCAAATTCTCTCAAGAGATCTCAAGGTGGAAGTTAGGGTTTCAAGCATCAAGGTCTCATTCTCTTTTCATTCTTGCGGCTTTGACTATCAAGGTGTGTGGGAATTCACCAGTGGATCACTTTCATACATTGGGTGCCCAATGAATCTCAATCTTCCAAATTGATTTCACCTAAATTCTATTAGGGTTCATGCAAATCTCCATGGGTTCTATTCATTATGATTCAATTACTTATATTCAACCTTATTATGCATGATTTGATACAATTACATGATTTTTCGTTGATTTCCCATGAACCCATGCCTATGCCTATTTATTAATATGAATTATGCTTAGAATTTATGAAGTATGACTATAAATCTATTCATGTTTTATAAAAAGAATGATTTATGACTAAAGGATATTTTCAAGATAAAGTGTCAAAGATTTATGAAAGGTTTTTCTCACAATTGAAAGGAATCATGATATAGATGCATAGAAAGATAAGTTTCTATTATGAAATTTTTATGAAATGATGATTTGAAAGGTGCTACTCTAGTAAGAACTTATGATTGGATTGGTAGTCTTAATGGTTGCCTTCCAAGTATTTGACTATTATTATGATTATGTCTTTTCCCTTGGGATTTACTTCGCACTGAGAGGACTTTGGAATGGAGGCCTTACTGTTAGTAAAGGTTTTGTCTTTAGTAGAAATTTCCTTGTCCTAAACTACGTGCCCCTATAGGATTGTCTTAAATGACCTAGAGAGTAGATCCATGACAACAATAATGAATGTGACAGAGTTCTACCTTGGCAAGTAGATTCCTCTTTTCGGTGTGAGGGTCATGCCGGATTCCATGTTATAGCTCACATGATCTTATTGTCGGTTAATGATAAATATCCCACAAATGAACTATGTTTTCTTCAAAGGTTTTATGGAAGTTTCTCAAATGGTTTTAAGTATGTGTTGAACTCTTATATGATTCATGATTTCTTTATAAAAGCTTTTCTCATGTTTTACTTGGTTTTGCATAGTATATTTAAATTCATCATATTATCATGCTTTACATTTTTTTTGCATTTACCCTTACTTAGTACATTCACCATACTAATGCATATTTGTCCCTATATTGTCTAATAATATAGTGTCTGAAGCTCCTCCCCATGCTCGTGGTTAGTTCGGAATGATCTAACTAGTACCTTGGTTTGGTGAGTCCTCATGCTTCGAGCACAAGACCATTGATGCTTTGTTTCTTCTATTTTCTTTCGTTTAAGACTTGTACGTGGTGTATGGGTTATGTCCCAACCACTTTTATGATTTTAGAAAGGCTTATGTCAGACTTAGTAGTATTTCGTGTATTCCCTTATGTACTCTGTTGGTATCATTTATGTCATCTTATAATTTGAGACTTATATTAATTATATCTCTTGAACAGTATTTTATTACATCATGCTTATGTCAAATGTCTTGTCTAGGATCTCTCGGGATCCTATTAACCATGTCACGTCTAGGGTGTAATTTGGGTCGTGACATTAACGAGAGCTCGGCCAGCTTGGGCCCTGCCTCTTAAGCGGCCCTGATTTTGCCTTAGTGGCCTTCACTTTAGCGTCCAGGGGCTTGCTAAAGCGAGTCCCACCTCTTTTTTACCAGACACTTTAGCGGCACCTGTGTTAGTCCTAAAAGACTTAGACAGGATCATCTATTCTCCAAAACTTGTTTCTTCGATTCTGAGAGTTGTGGGACTTTATTTTTTGTGATTCAAAGTTGGTTGTGATCAATTAGCTTTGGACTATGCATTAGAGTGATCGGAAAGTGGTGGGGGGCCCTTCGTTTGAAGTAAATTTCATGTTGAACAGGCTGACTTAGCTAGTTTTAGTCCTTAAGCTGTGAACTTTTTCATGTGCTGAATTCTGCTGTTCTGAGCCCTGAATTATGTTCCATTTTGGAACACAAGTTTGGGGTACTATTTAGGACCTTTTGATGGAGTTGTTTCAGGAAATTATGGTGCGAGTCCCACAATTCCCATTTTGAATTAAAATTATTCCATCTTTATTTTTAGTGAATTTAGTGTGTAAAGGATCGTATTAAAGTTGTGATTCTATTTTTGATAACATGACAGCATTCAGAGGTTTCATGGAAAGGAAAAGCTCTGGAAACATGATTCAGAGCGCGCGTGGTCAGCCTAAAGGTAGGCTACGACTTTCCTTTCCTTAGATTAAGATGGACTTTGTAAATTCATCTTGATTTGAGTGAGTTGGGGGCGGATACCTTGTTGAACATGTTAACTTTCTTAGAAACCATGTTTTAGACTTAATTTGGTATAATTCAAGATTAGAAGGATGCTAGTTGGTTTAGTTGATCAGCCTTACCTTGTGGTTAGCTTTGTATGATGTTGTTGTTTATGTTTGAGCATATTTGGCCTTAGACAAGGCTTAGACTAGTGCTTTCCATAGACTTGTGATATTTGGAGCCTTTAAGCCTTAATTCTACTCTAACATCGATTCAGACGGTTTAGCTCCTTGTAGATTGGTGTAGTAGACATGAATATGATAGAATGAGCCTTAGATTAGACGTTGACTCAACTTTGACGACCTTATATCCATTATCCCTCTTTCTACGGCCCCATTTGTTGCTTTTGAGATTTCAGGCCTCATATGGCGACTTGGGACTAGAGTGTGTTCGAGCTTGGAGTGTTCTATTGATTACCTTGGAGTGGATGTCGTTCCATGGTGATTCTATGATGATGATTAGCATGAGATCCTTTAGCAGCCCTTATTAGTCACATATTAACGGACTGGTATTATCCTGTACGAAGTTGACACACTTTCAGCTAAGACCTAATGCCCTCGATATATTCGTTTGCGGTTTGAGGTCTGGGCTCTGTACTCTTTAGTTGGGTAGCCTTTATTTGTTTCTTAGAGGTTATTTGCGGTTAGAGGTCTATTCTACGCCTTCCACTGGACTTGGGCTTAGTGTACTTCATTCTTAGTAGATTTAGCTATTTTGTGTACTCGTTGGGCATACGGGGGTCCATTCGGGTTTTTATTTAAATTTTCGCATGAGTGTACCTTCTAGGATTATGGGTTCTAGTTAGGTTTAGTTTAGCTGTACTTAGTTCCTTTCTATCTTGGTACTCTCATGTGCTTTTCTTTTAGTCCCACTTTAACCTCTGCTTTTGTCTACATTCTATGATTTCATATTGTTTTTAATTTTCCTGCTTAGTCGGCCTATGATGCCTACTAAGTACATGCTGTTTTGGTACTCATGCTACACTCTACATCTATTTCATGATGTAGGTATGAGCATCAGTTACCACCAATGTTTACGCGAGCCTATTGCAGCTTGGATCAGAGGCGAGGGTGAGCACTTGGCGTCCTGGAATTACCTGTCTACTTTAGTATTTTGGATAGCCAGTCTTTTGCATTTTGAGACAAGGTTTTTATTTGGGTCCACTATTAGGACTTGTACTCTTTTATTTAGACAACTCTGTACTTGTGCCTTCCAGGTTTTAGGAGGGATTTACTGTAATTATATATCTTTTTGCTTGCTTCTACTATTTCATTCTACTTGTGTTATAAAACTACTGCTTTTGCATTGTTTCTACCTTATAACCACTACTTGTTGTTCAAGGTTATGGGTTGAATTACCTAATGGTGGCTTATAGTAAGTACCATCTTGACTCGAGAAATTGAGCCGTGACACGAAACCCCTTGGTTGTTCAAATACCTGGCCTTCCTCCTCATTCTCAAAATTTAGATCATCTTGTCGACCTACCACCCCAACTGCATTTACCTTCTCAGCACCCCTAGCTAACACATGTTTGGTCAACAGATCCATATGTGTCTTCATATGAGCTATGTCCTGATCATGCTCCTCTTCTTTCCTACATTACTTTGCGGACATTTAAATATAAACCAAAGCTCTCCGATTTCAGAATCTCTTGTGTGCCACACCCTATTGTGTTTTGAGACCTATCTAGTATAGCTGCAGCCTCTAAGAAAGTTTTAGACATAAAATACCCTCCAAAAACAACATCAACAATAGGCTTGGTCACAAAATTGCACGATCTGTAGAAAAGCTCTATTAGATTATTTTCTGTCAGCTTATGGTTTGGGCACTGCTTAAGCTTTTGGACAAATCTCAACCAAGTGTCATGCAACACTTTAGTAGGTAGTTGCTTGTGACTATTAATCTCATCTTTTCAACTGCAACTTCTTTCAAAGTGGGAAAAACCTTTCCAAGAATGCTTCTCTTAATGCTCTCCAAGTGGTGATTGAATCAACTGGTAACTCATTCAGCCACTTTTTTGCCTCTCCAGATAGAGACAACAAAGGTCTAGGAATCAACTGGTACCTCAACTGAATAGTCATCTGGCTGACTCTAGGGATCTCTCAAGATTTGCAAGTGCGAAAGAAGTCCATCAGATGTTGATTTGGATCATCCCCAACTGCTTCTTTGAATAGCCCTTTCAAGTTCAATAGGTGAATTATAGTGCTAGTAATTGTGAACTTCACGCCTGGTGGTAATGGTGGGAGAACTATGTCCCTAGTGGCACCAACTTCATCCATATCTGCATCATCATCTAGTGAAAAATCAACGTGCTACTTCCCTCTGCCTGTCAAAGCTGGCTAATGATGTCGCAGAGCACCCTCTTCTTTCTCATCATCAAGTTCATTCCCTATATTATGATTGTCATAATTGTTTGATACACCCAAACTTACACCACAATTAAGAGATACAAAGTGGTCGTCGTCAAATATAGAACCCAACTTTGTTGGGGTTGAATCCCACAGGAAACAAGGCAATAACTAAGGAGTATGCGGTTATCTACTTTCAGTTACGTATTACCAAAACAAATAAAAAATATGGAAATTTAGGGCTTTGGTTTAAAATTTACCTTTTTCCATGTAACAATTAACAACATCACTTAATTTCAAATCTATCAAAGATAATTTACTAGGATTGTGTTCACAAGACTTTTTGATCATTTTTGGGTTAATTACAAAACATCATATTGTGTTGTTAGTATATCAGTTTATCAAACTTTTGTTACACATAACTGTTTCTCAACCAAATAAATGCATATCAGTTTTATTCTTTCAAACAAAAAGTGTTCACTATCAATTCGACAAATAGATACTCAAGTTGGTTAATTTTGCTACAACATTAGCCATTAGACGAGTCCAGATCCTCAAATCCTTATTATTAACTCCTTTTCAAACTTCTAGCCTTTTTTACTCAAACAAGCTAAACTTAAGGCAGGTTCTAATGTATGCACCTATTGAAAGTCAATTAAGATTAATGAGATAATAAATTATACAGACACAACACATGATTTATTTCATGAAAACCCTATTTCTAGGTCAAGTCGTCATGGATTCTACAACTCTTG
Source organism: Solanum appendiculatum (assembly GCA_018342035.1). Lineage (NCBI taxonomy): Eukaryota > Viridiplantae > Streptophyta > Magnoliopsida > Solanales > Solanaceae > Solanum > Solanum appendiculatum. The sequence continues at coordinate 967,799 of JAGDQO010000469.1, forward strand.
GCTGTGGGGTTTAGCAACTCAAGTTTATTGAAGCAAGGAATACAATTGCATTCATTCGAGAAGTAATTACATACAAGAGTTAAAGACAATCAACCGTTTGATTTCAATAAACCAATGTAATTCTCATTCAAACTCCATTCAAGTGATATTTCCTTCATTTCTCAAACAAAGATTCTAAATAAAATCCTAAAATAATTATTTATAGTTCCAGGAAATTTGAAATTAAAAATAGAAAGTAGAAATTTTGAGGCTCGTCTGATGCTGCGTCTTACGGTCCGTCACAGGTGTGATGGTCTGTTGCCTTGGCTGTTATCTATCTTTAAAAAGTGGATTTTGCTTAGCACATGTGACAGCTCGTCATGAACCTGATGGTCCATCACCCTTGCGGTAAAAAAACATCAAAAACATTGATCTTCCCTAAAAGTGTGACATCTACCTCTGACGGGCCATCACATATCCGACAGTCCATTGGGCTTGCTGTCAGAGCTTCCCTTGAGCAACATTTTGCTTCATTTTGCTTTCTTTCTCATCTTGGCTGATTTTCTGTCTAACGTAGTAGAAAGCCATTAAAAGAAATTATCATGGCTTAAAAACTCACAATTATTCATAGTTAAAAGAGATAAATGCCGACACATTAGTGTGCCCCATCCTATCATCTAATGCAGAGACACTCAGTTTACTTCTAAGTTCTAGGGTAAGTTACATGAAACGTTGGACACTCAACTCACTTTTAGCACAACCTTTCATCCTCTGACGGATGGTCAGTCGGAGAAGACGATTTATGTGCTAGAGGACATGTTGAGGGCATGTATAATAGAATTTGGAGGTCATTGGGATCAATTCTTGCCTTTGTGTGAGTTCTCATATAACAACAATTATCACTCCAACATAGATATGGCACCATTCAAGGTACTTATGGGAGGGGATGTAGATCGCCTATAGGGTGGTTTGTGGCTGTGATGTGAAGCCTTTGTGTGTTGATTTGGTGAGGGAAGCTCAAGAGAAGGTAAGAGGCATCCAATCAAAACTATTGGCAGCCGAGAGTAGATAGAAACAATATGGTGATCACAATGTAAATGATATGGAATTTCAAGTTGGTGAACAGGTCTTGTTGAAGGTGTCACCAATGAAAGGATTCATGAGGTTTGGCATAAAGGAGAAGCTTAGTTCTTGTTACATTGGTCCACTTGAGGTTTTTGACAATGTGGGGCAAGTGGCTTACATGTTAGCTTTACCTCCTAGCTTGTCTGGGGTCCATCCAATGTTCCATGTGTGAATGCTGAAAGGGTACCTTAAGGATGGAGATTACATTATGAAGTGGGACTCAGTATTGTTGGACAAGGATCTTTAGTACGAAGAGGAGCTAGTTTCAATTTTTGATCGCGATGTCCAGATATTGAAGACTAAAGAGATCATATTAATAAAGGTTAAGTAGAAGCATCGTCCAGTTGAGGAATCCACTTGGGAAACTAAGAAAGACATGGGGGACAAGTATCCTCACTTGTTTGAGGATTTAGGTACTACCTTATTCTTTACTTAGCCTAGTTGTTTTTCTTATTGATCACTTTGGGACAAGTGATGGGTAAATTGGTATCTATTGTAACTACCCCTTCAATCGATATAGGAGAGCCAAGGATAAAAATATTTGGGCTAGAAAACTTTCGTGTTGTAACTTGAAAATCTTAGGCTAGGCCACTCTCAGATGAAATCTGAGTAAGGTGAGTTCTAGGAAAATCAGGGAAGAGATCACGGTTAATGTCTAAGCTTGGGTTGGATTTTCTTTTAGCAAAGACATTAAGGAGTCCATAAGGTCTTTCAGAATAAAATTTGGGTAAGTAGAACTCTCGATATCAAACTTGGCGTGAAAGGGTTAGTTCAGAATGTCAAGATTTGAAGGTTTGTTGCAAAAGGGGGACTTTTGGGGAGAATTCAGAGTTTTTGTCCCGTGCAATCTGCTATAGCGGGTGTCATGCTGCTATAGCAGTGAAGTGAATTTCTGCTATATCAGGTGGTCCTGCTATGGCGGAGATGATATAGTGGGTTGGGCCGCTATAGCGGGATAGTCGCAGTTTAATGAAGGAAAAGTCCCAAAATCACCCATTATTCTGTAACTTCATTCTTCGGAAAAGAAAGGGTGATCTAGGGATGTTTTATGTCATTTTCCCACCTATTGCTTCAGTAAAAGTAAGTTCATTACTCCCCTAACTTGTAGTTCAATTCTTAAGCCTTAGAATCTAGGGAGATACTCTTAGGGGAGGAATTTAACTTGAATTAGCCCTAGTTTTGGTAGAATGATCATGAAATTGGCCTAGGGTTAGAATTAAGTAATAATCTGGGTTTAGTTATGAAATTATTCATTGATTGTTGTGTTTTGTTATTGTTTTAGACCAAGAGCAAGCCAAGGCATTACAAAAGGGAAAAGCTCAAGTTCTTTAGAGCATTCAGGCTGGTTACGAGGTAAGTGATGGTTGTTTGTTTCCCGTTTATGACCTATGTGCATATTAAATGCTTTTTTAATATTGCATGCATGATATATGATTAGTGAAAATGAAAGAACATGATTTGAAATGATGAAGGTTGTCAATCGCATGCAATGAATGTGTTTACTTGGTGTACAAGTGTGATTATTATTCTTTGTGATTGTGATGTATGTTTTATGAGTGGATTGATTACCACACTAGTACATATTTCTGAGTGGATCAGGTACCGTACCGGTACATATTTTGAGTAGATTAGGTACCACACCGGTATATATTCTAAGTGGGTCAGGCACCACGTCGGTACATACTAACCAGTGGATCGGGTACCATGTCGGTATACTAATAGTTTGCGTGGGGTACCATGAGAGAACCAAAATGGCTTGTTTTGCGGTGACTGTATATGTTTATTGTGTATAACTGCTAAGGGTAAGGACTGGATGTCCGAGCTATGTTGCACTTGTGTTGTAATTATATGTATCTGTTTTACTAAGTTTTGGTTACTTGTTCATATCTCATATATTTGGAACTAGCCGATGATCCTACCAGTATGCTTTGGTTGTGTACTAAGACTGCATTTACTCTCTCTTTTTTGAGTACATCAAAAGTCTGACTTCCAAATCGGGCCGCCCATTCTGATACCAACTCCTGAGGGCCCTGCTCTAGCCAGCAGTGTGCCAAAGGGAATAACGACTTCCCCAAAGGCCCTAATATCCAATCGCCCAATAAACTAACACTCCGGGGGCCCTGCCCTAGCCTGATGATTGCGCGGGGCATGTTGACTCAGAAGAGGAACTCCCATAACTCATATCCAATTGCCTAGCTAGCTATCACTCCGGGGGCCCTGCCTTAGCATGACGAGTGAGCCAACTAACACTCCGAGGGCCATGCCCTAGCTAGACGAGTGAGCTAGCTAACACTTTGGGGCCCTGCCCTTGCCAGACAAGTGGGCGAGGCATATCAACTCTGTAGAGGATCTCAAATAACAAACCAATACGGATCGCCGTCCACCACCAACCACATCACCACATAACCTATCTCGAAACACCTAAAATCTCAGGAAAACACCATGCCTTCGACGACACGTAAGAATCCACACCTCCGCGAACGCGGAGGCCTATCCACAAATGCGGAGAGAAAGATTCCAGACCTCTAGACCTCCGCGAAGGTGGAGCTCTATCCGTGAAAGCGGAGAAGAAAAACAGAGACCTCCGCAAACGCGGAGCCATGGACGGGAACACGGAGAAGGAATGAGGTTTGCAACTCAGCTACTGCACCAGCTGGACTTTGCTTTTCAAAAAACTCCGATGGGGTGCTCGAAATTCGTCGGAACACCGTGAACACAAACGAGATATGCTACCCCATCAAATTCGGCATTTCAAACTCAGTGGCACAGTCGAAATTTCCATACGAGGTCGTTTCGACAAAAAGTGGATCCCACACCCCAAATGCTATTTTTGCCAATTTCTACCATGGGCCTCGAAATTCGATTGGAAGCCCCGCGAAGCACACGAAGGGTCATTCTAGACCAAACTTGGCATTCAAGAACTAACCGCTCTTATGAAATTCTCATTCGAGCGCATTTACCAAGAATGTTGACCAAAGTCAACCTTGAGCCAAATTTCAAAGGCTAAAGCGCCAAATGGCCCTGAAGTCACACCAGAAGCCTCGAGACTCGGTCTATCTACGCTTATAGCCTAATTTGGCAGCTCCAGAGCTGATAGAACCGTCAAAATTCCCTTATGAGGTTGTTTACATGGGGTTATGACCGAAAGCAACTTTTCAGGTTTCAAAAGCTCAAAAATAGGAATATAGGAATAAAACCCAAATAAACGACTAGGCAACCGAAAAGTCAGTGCCAGTATGTCATAAATAACTTGGGATTGCAATAGAAATGCTCTAAATGACGGAAAGAGGGCATTAACACACATATGACCTGGAGGGTCATTACACTTTCAACCATAGCTAAGGATGTGCTAAATGTTTCAATGTCAATTGTTGCATCAGAGAGCGCATTCAATCAAAGAATACGGTAGATCGTAGATAATCGACACTCATTAGGGAGCAATGTAATGCATGTTTTAGTTAGCCTCATAGATTGGATTAAATCAGAGTGAGGAAATAAAGGGAGATCACAAGATACGAAAGGAGGAGAAGGAGAAGGAGAAGGAGGACGAGGAGGAGAAGAAGGATGAGAATAAGAAGGAGAAGAAGAAGGAGGAGAAGAAGGAGAAGGAGAAGGAGGAGGAGGAGAAGGAGAAGAAGGAGAAGGAGAAGGAGAAGGAAGAGAAGGAGGAGGAGGAGGAGGAGGAGAAGGAGTAGGAGAAGAGGAAGGAAAAAATAAAGTCAAAGGATTATTGAGTCTTTGCATTTCTTAATTTCTTTTTAATAAAATTTGTATGTCTTCCATTAAATAATTTTAATTACTTTACATAACCATTTATTGAAAATTAAATTTTCAGTCACTATAATGAGTCAATACTTGAAAAAATAATGTTAGCAAATATTACTTACTTAAAGAAGTATTGACATATAAGATTCAAAATACTATTATTTTAGTATCTTCTAATTCGTAAGCTGTAACTTTTATATATTGTAAGTTTTATATCTTGTATACACTATTATTCTAGATAATATATTGTGTGTATATTTTGTATCCATTGTAAGTGTGTGTGTGTATATATATATATATATATATATATATATATATATATAATATAATATAAATATTAGATTATAATAGGTAGTATATTGTAAGTGTATTTGGTATATATTGTAAGAATATATATATATATATATATATATATATATCACAGTTTTTTGAAATGCTGAGAGCAATCCTCAAGCCAAGTACCATGTCGAGAGGCATATGGGTTGACATAGGCAGATGCCTTTTTGGTATCATATATATATATATATATATAAAAATAAACATTCTATTATTATAAATAGTTATAAATATTTCAAAATCAAATATTTTACAATACACTATATTGATAATTGAATCAAACTTTCAAATTAATAAACATTGATATAAAAAATTATAAATTATATAGCCACTCGGCCCATTAAGTCCACAGAGCCAAAAATCGACCCATCCCTTTTGGCACGAGAAAATTCGACTAACGGGTTGTGGGCTGTCGTAGACAGAATTCTTGCATTATAAAGCCCGGAGTTTGACCTGGCACGGCCCACTTAACAAGCTTAATGTCAATATATGTATGATTTTTTGCAATCACATCCTCTTTTAGGGTATAAAGGTTGCGCCTCAATTAGGTTATCCTCCTAAATCTTAACAATCAAAAAGGACATGAAAAAGGGCTTCTTCAAGGTTCTCATTCCTGAAACCAGTGCAAAATGAGTGGTAAGTATATTTTACCCCTCTCATGGTCTTTGGTGGGACTTTTTTTCTTGAAATTTTTCTTCTTTTTTGAGATGCGAGCAACAAATATATATGGGGGAGGGGAATGCTTTGTTGAAATTTAGATCTGTAAAACTTGGATACCTCTTGTTATTTTATATTTTTTATCTATACTTTCCCTTTCATCCTATTTTTATGTTCTTATATTCATGTATTTTATCTATAATTTTTGTTCATTCTTTTTCTTAAAACTTTTTCAATTAATACTCTTTGAATATATGTGCTTTGAATAAGGGGAGGGTAAGTAAAAGGTGGATATATGCCTTTTTGTGATGAAAATAAATTTAATATCATTTTCTATAGATGTTAAATCCCTAATTTTTTATTAGTATTATGTTTAATTTAGTCAATCAATGTTCGAAATTGCATATTTAATTTCAAACTAGCAATATTATTAGTGTTGAAAGAAGTAATTTTATGGTAAAACTATGAAAATGCCTCACATTTCATGTTATAGTTTATGAAATAGTTACAGTCTTGAATTCTAATCGCTAAAGTCTCAAACTTTAAGTTTATTTGAAAAAAATTTCATTTGAAACTTGTTGCTTTTATGATATGGTCAATGTGATTTAAAGAAATTAATGTTGCTCTACATTTATTTTTTCAAAAGTCATGCTTTTTTTTCTTCGCAAAAAATTCTCACGGGTTATACCGATTACAAGAATGGAATATTACCTAGTAATGTTTTTCTTAGGGATAGGTTTGGAAATATTTGGCATATAGGGGTAACCAAATCAGGAAAACATATTTATTTTAAATATGGATGGGAGAAATTTATTGATGACAACTACGTAGAGCTTGGAGACTTCTTTATTTTTGACTATGATGGAACTAGAAATTTTGACTTCAAACTACTTGGAAGGACTGGATGTGTAAAGAAATGAGCTGGAGGTTTAAAACTTGTTGTGAAGGAGGACGAAGTAGAGGAAATGAATATTGAACATCAAAAGAGTGTGGAGCAAAAGGAGAATACTTGGGCTAGAGATAGCAAGAGCATTTCTTCTGCAGATGATAGAGATGGGGATAACATGCTAGAAGAAAACGAGGATGAAGACAAGGAATGTGAAAAGAGATCAAGGTGCCATCTAAAGAAACAAGATAAGCTGCAGAAAAAACTTCCTCATTCTTATTGCTGGAATGGAAATAAATATGCACGATGGTCTAACAATCTCCTAAGCTAACTCCACAAAATGGGGAGATCATGCTAAGCCTAAACACTGCTAGAGACCTAGTCAAATTAGAAGAGCAGCAATAAACTAATGGTAAAACTCAACAGTAACTAATGACTAATAAAACAGTAATTAACTAATTCTATCTAACAACTGTACAAAGTAACTTATGCGCTGATACGCCCCCTTCAAGGTAGGCAGTGTGCAACAACGCCTAGCTTGAACATGTGTCTGTCGAATGCTGATTTTGAAAGGGCCTTGGTTAGAGTATCTGCTAGTTGGTCTGCGGATTGTATATGGACAACTTGAATTTTCTTGAGCTGAACCTGATTGCGCACAAAATGGAAATCCACTTCAATGCGTTTCATGCGACTGTGAAAAATAGGATTTGTACATAAATACGTGGCACCAACATTGTCACAGTAGATAGTTGGGACTTTTTTAAGTTTGAGTTGCAGCTCTGTGAGAAGATTTTTTACCCAGTTTGTTTCTGCAAAGGCACTTGCAACTGCCCGATATTCAGCTTCAGTGGAAGAACGAGCAATCCTTCTTTGCTTTTTGGAGGACCGACTCATAGGATTTTGGCAAATAAATAGAAGATGTCCAGTGGTAGAAGCTCGATCATTGACGTCTCCAGCCCAATCCGCATCAGAGTACATATGTAAAGAGAAATCAATATGGCGCATCAATCGTAAACCAAAATGAGCAGTCCTTTGAAGATATCTTAGTACTCATTTGACAGCTTTCCAGTGGATCTCGGAGGGAGTTTGCATAAATTGTGACAGTTTGTTTACTACAAAACAAATGTCTGGAAGAGTGAAAGACAAGTATAGGAGCTTCCCTATCACCCTCCTGTATCTTGTTGCATTAGCTAATAATCCGCCATCATTGACCTTGAGTACTTCAGTGGTATTCATTGGAGTTTTAGCAGGTTTGCAATCAGCCATATTCTCCTCACACAATATATCACTTATATAGGTACTCTGAGACATAATAATACCATCCACACTTCTAATGACTTCAACACCTAGAAAGTAAGTGTGAGCTTCAAGATCTTTAACAGAAAATTGAGCTACAAGGGAAGAAATAATATGATTAACAACTGAAGTATTGCTGCCAGTAACAATAATTTCATCCACATATACCAGTAGGTACACTTTGGCATGAGAATGATGGCGAATAGATAGAGAGCTGTCAGACTCAGATTTTATGAAGCCTAACAAGAGCAAATGATTCTTAAGTTCATTGTACCATGCTCGAGGAGCTTGTTTGAGTCGGTAAATAGCTTGATGAAAATGAAAAATATGGGTTGGACAAGTCTTATCTTCAAATCCCCCAGGTTGTTCCATATAAACCTCTTCATCAAAACATCCTTGAAGAATTGCATTATTAACGTCTAGTTGACGCAGAGGCCAATCAAATTTGATTGCAATGGAGAGTACTACACGAATAGTAGTTGGTTTGACTACTGGGCTAAACGTGTCATGAAAATCAACACCGGGATGTTGGGTAAATCCCTTTGGTACCAATCTAGATTTATAACGATCAATAGAACCATCAGCCTTTCGCTTTATTATGTACACGAATAGTAGTTAGTTTGACTACTGGGCTAAACGTGTCATGAAAATCAACACCGAGATGTTGGGTAAATCCCTTTGCTACCAATCTGGATTTATAATGATCAATAGAACCATCAGCCTTTCGCTTTATTATGTACAACCATTTACAAGCAATGACATTTTTAGATGGATTAGGGGGTACTAATTCCCACGTTTGGTTTTTATGCAGTGTGTCAAATTCAGCTTGCATAGCATTCTGCCACTCTATGTGTTTTTTTGCTTGGTTGATGGTGCTGGGAGTAAATATAGGTGGGAGGTGAGCCATGTAATCAATTTTCTTTTTTTGTTTATGGATATTGTGTTGTGAGCGGGTAACGACTCGATTTAGGCAAAGGTGAAGGGTGTGATTCGGGCAAGGTTGGGGCAGAGGTGTTCTTTGTTGCCACTGGAGTTGAGCGACGAGAGTACACAAACTGAATAGGAGGTTTTGGCGATTGTGGATGGGATGTTGATGGTAGTTGAGGTGATGGAGAGGGTACTGGAAGTAAGGAATTGGAGGGGCGGGGTTCAATGGATTTTCTTTTACCAAGGATGGAGGGCGACAGAGGAGGAGAAGATTACGCATTAGGAAGAGACGAAAGTGGAGGAGAAAAAGTAGGAAAAGTACCTGGTATCGCAGACTTTATTTGAGCGCAGCCGGAGGAGACATTATCATGCGTGTGCCAGATGGTATCTGCATCGGTCAAAATAATAGGAGGCGGTATATCTGTACAAGGTATAGGAGAAAACATAAGAGTGGTGTCCTGGTTAGTAGTAACCAAGTCTTCTCAGGCAAGTGTTCTGAAAGATGAGGAAAGCTTTGAAAACATATTCTGGAAAGGAAAAATACTTTTAAAAAATGTGACATCACTAGACAAGTATCTTTTTGAATATTTCGGATCAAAACATTGATAACAATGATAATTTTATGAAAACCCAAATAAACGCAAGGCGTCGATCGTGGCTCTTCTTTATTCTGCGAGTATGGTTTGAGCCATGGATAACACAAGCACCCAAAAATTTTCAATTGGGCATAATCTGGATTTTTACCAAATAAAATTTGAAAAGGTGATTGATTTTGCAAAATGGAGGTAGGTAAGAGATTTATTAGGTAAACTGCATATTCACAGGCAAAGGACCAAAGGGTTGGGGGAAGTGAGGCTTCATAAAGTAATGTTTTTGCCGTTTCAACAGTGTCTATGTCGTCGTTTGGCTAGAGCAACTCGTTGAGGGGTGTATGGAGGAGCTAAAAGGTGTTCAATACCTTAAGAGTTTAGGTATGGATCAAGACTTTTATATTCTGCACCACCATCAGTATATATAGAATGAACTTTTGAATTGACATGACATTCCATTAAAACTTGAAAGTTTTTGAGAAATTCTTTCACCTCACTTTTATGTTTCAAGGTATAAAGCCAAATGTATTTGGTAAATTGATCAACAAAAATGTAGTAGTACCATTTTTTACCAATTGATAACACTGGAGAAGGGCCCCACAAATCACTAAAAATGGTTTGAAACGGTTTTGTACTTGACAATGTTAGTTGTTGAAAGGGATGCCGATGAGCTTTATTTGATTAACAAGAAATACAAACTGAATTTTTTTCTCGCGTACAAGGCAGTGAGAATTTATTTAAAGCAAAATTCAAAACTCTTGCATGTGGATGGCCCAAATCGACGATGCCAAGTGATAATGGAGGAAGAATTTGAGGAGGCAGCATATGCTTGTGGTGAAGGCACCGAAGGAGAAGTTGGCCACTCATAAAGACCGTCACTACTCCAACCGTGGACCAAAGGAGTCCCTGTGTTCAGGTCCTTTACACAAAAATGAAAAGGAAAAAAATCAACAGAGGTTAAATTATCTTGACAAAATTTAGAAACTGAAAGTAAGTTACGCTTAATGGTAGGTGCACATAGAGTATTTGAAAGGTTGAAATCAGTATTCGATGCATTTAATTTAGTAGAACCAGTGTGAGTTATGGGAATTTTATTACCATCTCCCATGGAGACAAGCCCCATGCCATTGTATGCCTGCAAGTTGTGAGGTTTAGCAGTGATATGATGAGATGCTCCAGAGTCAACAATCCAAGGATTTTCTGATGCTTGCAATCCTGAAACATAGTTGACCTTTGCCTCAAAATGATTGTGAGAGTTTGATCTACACACACTTGCAACATGACCCGGTTTGTTGCACAATTGGTAGCGAACACCATCATAAGAGGTTGTGGTGGTGGAAGATCGCCACTGATTGGGTGTAGTAGAGCGATTGTTGGACCGCCATTGTTGGACCGCCATTGTTGGTTGCTGCCATTGTTGGGCCAACGAGTGTTCCGAGAATTTGAATGACCAAACCTATTAGATGTAGCAGCTATAGCAGTAATCTGGTTTGGAGCGTGCTTGGATTCTTCATGGAGAAGGAAAACCTCATGATCCCAATAGCTTTTCGTTCTTCATAAGAAATAGTAGAGTCACGAGCACGGATCGCAGCAGAAATCTCACAAAATTCTGGACCCATACCACTCAGGATCTTAACAATAAGTTCTGAGTTAGTAATTGGGGCACCAACTGTAGAGAGTTCTTCAGAAATAGAGCGAATATGTTGCAAATATTCGGTGACCGGTTGGGAGTCTTTCGTCAGGCGCGTAAGGTGATCACGCAAACTAAAAATGTGGGTTTGGGACTTGTTCGCATAAGCTGTGTGCAATGCGTCCTAGGTAATTTTTGCTGAATTAGCAGCTGCAACAGTGGTTGAAATTATTGGGTAAACAGATGCAATAAGGGAATTTTTAATCAGTTGGTCTTGGCGAAACCAAAGAGAAAACGCAGGATTTGCACTAGGGACTGTGCCAGTTGTGATCGTGAGAGAGGAGGAGGGAGCAGACCCATCGAGATGGCCATATAAATCATGATCATACATAAGCATCGAAAATTGCGCCTTCCACGTTGAAAAGTTTTGGCTGCCAAGTAATTTGATAAGCAATTGTGATGCCGGATTAAATTGAACGATTGTCACTCCGATGTTGGTATCTACGATGACAACTCGAGAAGTGTCGTCCATTTGCAGAGGGTGGAAGATAAAAAAATATAGGATCTTACACGTTAGAGTTTATTGTAGCTCTTGATACCATAAAGAAATAAGATAAGCTGCAGAAAAAACTTCCTCATTCTTATTGCTGGAATGGAAATAAATATACACGATGGTCTAACAATCTCCTAAGCTAACTCCACAATATGGGGAGATCATGCTAAGCCTAGTCACTGCTAGAGACCTAGTAAAATTAGAAGAGCAGCAGTAAACTAATGGTAAAACTCAACAGTAACTAATGACTAATAAACAGTACTTAACTAATTTTATCTAACAACTGTACAAAGTAACTTATTCACTGATACCATCAAAAGAAGAAGATGATGGTGATGATGATGATGATGATGAGGATGAATACAAAGAAGAGGAGGAGGAAGAGAAATAAAGGACTGGCATATTCAAAAAAAAAGGAACCACATTCAAAAGGTAAACATAAATTAAAGATCTTTAAATCTACTCTTTTGTTTCATTTTATATGCAATTCAATTCCTCTCTTGTTAGTATGTTACTACAAAAATTAAATCTATGAATATTTAGAAATGATCTTTTGTTCATAGAAGTGTAATGATATATTTAAGGATACAAGATTTAATTGGTTTTTGAAAAGGTGACAAAACGAGCTTTCTAAGGGAATGTTTTTTGTTGTTTTTGGAATAACAAAGAATAATCAAGGGAAATATAATTTTCTAATATTTTTGATATGTATCAAAAGTCTTATTCTTTCTTAAAGTCAATGTTCAATAAAAGACGACCTTGTAAAATAAAACAAATAGAGTAACTCTGAGTATCCATGTTATTTCTGTTCGTGAACTTGACCAGTTAACTTTTTTTTTTTGATTTAGTTAAATGCAAAAGTGCGATTGCTGGCAAGGTGAATGATCCCCATGAACAATTTGGTACAGATATATTTAGAAGTGGACATGCAACAAAGCCAAAAATATCCTTACTTTATAACAAAAATACGTCCAGATAGGAAAAATCAATTGGTAATTATTATTAACCTATAACTATTTTAGTTGATTTTTTTATAGTTCAATCTTATAATATTCTCATTTAACAAAGTTTTTTTTCCTAATTGTAGTGCGTTCCAACTGATGTGGTGAGAGACTACCAACTTGAACTCCCTTAAAGAATGACCATTCGTGATTCTGCTGGCAGAGGATTTGAGATAAAACTCAAGATTTGGTAGGATGGTAGAATATGGCTAATTGGTGGGTGGCACAGTTTATGTAGGTAGAACCTTCTAGAGACATATGATATGTGTATTTGTGAATTTGTGAGAGATAAACACAACAAAGGACTTTACTTACAAGTTCACGTTGTCCATGAGGGAGAAGGTTCTCATCCGAACAAGAAATATATGGTGCTATTTAACATGGCTTTTATGGCCTTCAATGCTTTTATATGCAGACAATTTTTTAAGATAATAAGTATTATTGTTTGTTGACCAAACATTGAAGAATATTTTAGTTTGTATTTACTTTCAAATGTTAAACCATTATTTGGTTTCCATTGATCTGTTGAAGTTATGGAAGGTCCATTACTTCACTTGCAAAATATTGAATTCGTTATGTTTTTCTATGTTCATCCAATATATAATAAATCTTGGACTTGGCTTTGAAATAATTTTCTCTCAAAAAAGGCTTGACGCGGCGCGCCAGTGCCCATTACAGAGTAGCGCAGCATGCCACGCAGTGCGCCAGATTGGTCAAATTTTATGATTCTGAATTTGGCACTTGGGGCAGCACATTAATTAGTTTAATGTAGTAAATGGTTAATTGGAAAGTTTTTGAGGGTATGATATCTGGACTAAAAATTCTATAATATTTGTACGATTGTGTACACTTGCGTGTTAGCTAGACATAAGTTTAGAAAATATTTTTCTCGCTCAACATAAACTTTAGTAGGAATTAAGTTATGCAGTACAACATAACTTATTATGCCTTTTAGGGCATAACTTGTCGTTTCAGAATTGAACTTTTGCCTCACTCAACATGTGTTCTGCAGGAATTAAGTTTTAAAGTACGACATAACTTGTTGTGCCTTTTGTGACATAATTGATGGGTTCTGAAATTGAACTTTAACCTCCATACAAGTGCAAAGAGCTCGGATCATGTTTTGATGGGTTAATTTGACCACCCTTAAATGGTCCAGAGAAGCTCCTTCAAACAGGTGGTTAAAAACCTCTATTTTTATAGAGCTATGTACTGTATTATTATCTAAAAGTTAGAGATGTAGAGATCTTTTTTCCCCTCATTTTGTTATTTATTACTAAACATATTTATTTCAAATGTTTCATTTTTTTACAACACATTTTCACTTTGGACATTGAAATTTCAAGTATGATCCATTACTTTATAAAATAACTTCCAAAATAATTCCTTTTCATTATTTAATTCAACAAGTTGCCGCATCAGTTATAACTACACTGATGGTAGCATTAGTTTCTTTTGTGAAGTCACCACATTAGTTATAAATATTGTTCAGTTCCAAATGAGGAAAAACTCATCTCAGTAACAATAACTCATCACATTTCTCCACGGTTGCTCTACATTTGCTACATGAGAGGAAAAATGATTACTATATCTTCATTTACTAAATAACAAAAGTGGAATCTCAGTAGGTCAATTGGTTTGCTACCTGAATTTTCACCTCATTGGTGAGGGTTCGATTCTCAACCTCATAAGCCCTTCCCTCATTCCCTCTCCCCTACCCTTATGTAATAAAAGAACTATTTATTTTCAAAAAAAAAAGCATGACCAGATGAAAAATGCAATGGTCAATATATGAGAATCTTCAGATTATTGTAATCTTCTTCTCTTATATGTTTTTTTCTTTAATATAAAGATGCTTATAGAATAAAAAGGTTGTGCTGTCAATTCTGCTATTCTCATAACGTTTGACAACTAAAGAGAACATGGATGAGGGCTTCTTCAAGATTTTTATGCCATATATCAATGAAAAAATGTTAGTAAGTACACTCCACCCTCTTATGGTCTTTGATGGGACTTTTTTCCTTGAATATTTTCTTTCTTTTGGAGATGTGGGCATTGTTGAGATTTAAATCTGTAAAATTTGGATACCTCATGGTAAGTTATATTTTTTTAAGTGTAGTTTCCCTTTTTATCCTCTTTTTATGGTCTTATATTCATGTATTTGATCTATATTTGTTATTGATTCTTTTTCTTGAAACATTTTCAATTAATGCTTTTTTAAGAGGTGTGCTTTATATTAGGGGAGGGAAGGTAAAAAGTTGAAAAATGTCTTTTGGTGACACAAGTAAATTTTATATAATTTTTTATATATGTTAAATCTCCTAATTTTATATCAGTATTATCAACAATTTAGTCATTCTATGTTAGAAATTGTATATGTCATTACAACCTAACCATACTTTGAGTGTTGAAGGAAGTAATTTTGCAGTAACTATGAAAATGCCTCAAATTTCATTTTGTAGTCTCTGAATTAGCTACATTCTCTAATTCTAACCTCAAAAGTCTCAAAACTTGAGTTTATTTGAATTTTTCTTTCCATTTAAAACTGGCTGCTTTTATGATATTGTCAATCTAATTTAAAGAAATTAACGTTGCTCTATGTAAGATTTCAGATGAAACTAGGTTCGTGTGGTTATCCCAACGTCAGATTCAAGGAATGACCGGCCATTCTGAATTAATATTTTATAAAACATTTGACTTTTGTTATACCAATCCTGATGTATGATTTCAAGATAGGGTATACCTTCTGATGACTAATCCGATGTCACATTCTGGATATTTTCTTACGTGAGTGTTGGATGACCTGAGGTCATGATGGCACACACCCCGAGAACCCCAAAAAGATGTGTAAACGAATAGAAATATACATACGACACTCTCGAAGGGAAGTCAGGCCACAAACGGTAGAAAAATAACAAAGAATATCCCAAAACCTAGTAGCATAAGCATAAAGAACATCTAATACATTTCTAGAATCTGAAATACATCTCAAGCCTTTGAAAAGAATGTTAAAGATTTTAAATGATGGATGGAGACTAAAGATGATCCGAAAATTAGAATCTCACCACAACTCCGAAAGAGAGAACTCCGCTGGGTCCAATCAACTAATACGAGGCTCACCCTGACTAGGATCTGCATCAAAGGGATAACTGAAGTAGGCGGTGAGTACAATCCACATGTACTCAGTAGATTTGACCAACTGAGTATAAGCAACTAAAGAGCCTTAAGAAATTAACTATGAAACGCTTCCACCTGCACGCAGAAAAGTTCCATTCCAGCATCGGTGCTGCCAGTTTATATTGAATGGCACGAATAAAGTATACAAATAAGATGGAAGATAATAGTTAAATCAGCACCTAAACAAGTTACACAACACAATAAAACTGGCCAATGCGATTCAATGAGATGATGGGATGATCTGGTGGTATCAAGGTTGTCGCACAACCTGTCGTATACATCTTGTCAAGCCTCTAGCTTCCAGAAAAGGACCCATGGGGGACTCACAGTCCATATACCAATCTCAATATCTCAATGTCTCATGAACTTGCCACCTCAGCGAGGCAAAGGATATAAGTAAGGTGTCACATTTTCTTTCTCAGAAAGATAGTATTCCCTACTTTCTCATATTTCCATGAACAATGATATACTGCATGAGGATGAATGCATCACAATACATACAACGCAAGGCATAACCAGTTCATCAAGGGTTTTCAATTAGTATCAAGTCCCTAAACTCAACAAGTAATGAAATATATTCTCAAATGATAGGGATAGTGGAGGAATCCATTTGAAATCAATCTTTACCACATTAGAAATCATTTCTTTCATTTTAAGATGTTCAGAAATCAACTCAAGCCTTAACTCGGGTATATTAATGTCAAAAAGAAGATAAGTCACACAGCCCCTAGCTCGGGCAATTACTCAAATATCACAGACTTCTCCTAACTGTTAACAGTATCACACAAGCCTCCACACAGGCTAAGCATCACAATAAGGCAGCATACAAATTAAAATAGGGAGATCAATACTTACCAACTTCTAAAAGAAATACTACCACTCGTTTCACAGATGACTTCCTAAGAACAGGTTAATTACTCATCTGAGTCTAAAAAGGGGATAGCCAAGCCTACCTCAAGGCTGAAACATCACCGAAACATCTCTACCGGAGTAAATCATCAACCACACGCTAACCGGAACGATCCTCAACTATCAAGAATGGAAAGAGTTCATCAAAAGGAGTGCAATGATACCCATATTGATAGGATTTGAAACCAAGGGTAAAATAGTCTAAAAATTACTTCAAAACTTTGAAGGGTAAAAATAATTTTTTTAGTGAATAATCAAGTTCTACAAGTCAAGAGGAGTTTGTGGTCGAAAAACCTATTAAAAACAAGCAAGAATCGAGCTCCAAATTAATAAATTAATCAATTTTCAATTTGGGAAAAAAGCCCTAAAACCCACATTTGAAATCTTGATTTTTAAGTGTTTTGGAAGATGAAATTTGAAGAAAACGATATAAAATCGATAAAGGAACTTACACACACAAGTGTTTCTCAAGAAAATTCTTCCAAAGTCTCCCTCCCAAGCTCCCAATATGAAAAGAATGGAGAAAAAAGTGAAATGGAAGAAATAGGGCTGATTTAAACGTTTAAAAGTGTTGTCTGACCGCATTGACCACAGTTACCGCACGGTAAACATCAGAAAAATTGATTGCCCAACTTATTAAAGTCTCCAAATAGACCCTTAGGATTCATTCGGGACCCGATAAAAATAAACCAAATATGCTACCCCACTAAATTTTACATTTCTGACTCAATAGAATCGTCGGATTTCCGAAAAAAAGATTGTTTTGATAGAAATACCCTCTCGGACCTCTCTTTAGGTCTAAAGCTCAACTTCTCGCATAAACACCCAACTCTCAAGCTAAGGCCTCAAAAACTTCACCAACGACTCTACTAGCTCAAACTCAACGTTCCAGACGCGATGGAATTGACGGAATTCCCATCTGATGCTCGAAACTCAAAATGTTGACCGAAGTCAACCATATCAAAAATTCTCAACTCAAGAGGGGTCAAATCACCAATAATATACCCGATCACATTGGGTACCACACCAACCATTCTCGAAACACAAACTAAGCATGATATGGAGAAGGGGAAAATGCCCATTTCATAATTTAAAAAAATCTAAAGAAATGGGACATTACACTATCTACCACTAAAACATGTGTTCGTCCCAAAATGAAAAGCAAAGTAACATACCTGAAGAGGTGAAAAGCTGAGGGTTTCTACGACGCATGTCGAACTCCACCTCCCATGCCACATCCTCAATCGGTCGGTGTCTCCACTGCACCTTCACTGAGTCAATATGCTTGGATCTCAACTATATAGTCTGTCTATCAAAGATAGCAATCAACTCCTCCTCAAAGGACATATTATGACCCAAAGCAATAGAATTCCACTTACTCACATGAGAATCATTGTGACGATATTGCTTAAGCATCGAAACATGGAACACGGGGTGAATCGATGAAAGGCTCGGAGGTAAGGCCAACCTATAGGCTACCTCTCCACATTTCCCCAATGTCTCAAAAGGTCTAGTGAACCACAGACTGAGCTTTCCTTTCTTTCCTAACCTCATCACACCCTTGGTGGGGAACACCTTAAGCAAAACCCTCTCTCCAATATAAAAGGACACATCTCGCACATGCCTATCTATATAGCTCTTCAACCTACTCTATGCGGTCACAAGGCGCTACTGAATCAACTTCACTCTATCCATGGAGTCTCTCAAAAAATTAGTTCCCCATGGTTGAACTCCAAATGAATCAAACTAACTAATGGGAGATCTACACATCCTCATATACAAAGCCTCAAACGGTGTCATCTAAATGCTAAAATGGTAACTGTTGTTATAAGCGAACTCCACAAAAGGTAGGGATTGGTCCCAATGACCACCAAAGTCCATGACACAAGCCCGAAACATATCCTCAAGCACCTGAATAGTCCACTTATACTGACCATCGGTCTGAGGATAAAAGTGGTACTCAGCTAAAGCTTAGTACTTATCTGCTCCTGCATAGAACTCCAAAAAGGAGAGTTGAACTGTGCACCCATATCAGATACAATAGAAATGGGCACTCCATGCAACTAAACAATCTCATGGCCGTAGATACTAGCCAACTGCTCCGCATTATAGTTAGTCTTCACCTGGGATGAAATGAGCTGACTTGGTCAAACGATCCACAATGACCCACACATAATCAAATTTACCCAAAGTCAATGGTAATTCAGTCACAAAGTCCATAGTATTGAACTTCCACTTCAACTCGGGGATGGGCATCCTTTGCATCAAACCACCTAGTCTTTAATGCTCATGCTTCACTTGCTGGCATTTAAAGCACTTGGCCACGAAGTCCACAATATCTTTCTTGATACTACACCACTAATAGTGTTGATTCAAATCATAATACATCTTGGCCGCTTCCCGATAAATAGAGTATTTTGAATGATGAGCCTCCTACAATATCATACGTACCCAAATACCAACTCTAGGGACACAAATATGGCAACCAATCCTCAAAACTCCCTCAAAATCATGAGATGTCGATTTAACTTCAGCCCTTAACACCTTATCTTGAATTGTCCTCATCTTGTCATCCTCAAACTGGTGGGCACGAATATGATCTGTCACGTCTCAAGGCTACCCCCCTTAGGCGCAACACAGTGCTTAGTGTCACAAGTGGCCCCAAGCTAACCTATGTCATGACATATCTATACAGGTTCATTTAAAACATGCACTATACAAAAGCTAAAATAGGTTAATATCTTAAATGGGGAAAAGCCCAAAATGTCTGAATATATAAAATATACGAAGAGTCTAGTGATGACTGAAAAATCTAATCTATGTCTGAAAGCCTCTAACTGATCTTAATTGCTGGGACATGCCCCTAGCTAACTCTAACAAGACTAAAACTAAAAAGTAAAGACTGAAAGGTAAATCATGTTTATCGTCCTGAATCTATAAGGACAACCACTGAAGCTACTGAATAGAGAAGAGAAGTCGAGCTAAGCGCAGTTTGAATGCTGAGCATCAGAACCTACATTATACAATGATGTACCACAAAAGTATGCGTCAATACTTTTAATGTACTGAGCATGCAGGATATATGCTAAGCTGAAAAATATAGAAACTGAACATGGAAATAAATATACTAAAACATAACTAAAATATGAGCTGGATGCAATTTACAAGTACTAATCATAAAGATATAACACGGTGAATTGAATACTGAATAAATGGTCAATGCAACATGAATTTGACTGTGGGAGATACTATTAATAGACATAAACCACTTAAGCTATACATGGAGTTCGATGTATACGCCTCATCGAGAGGGCCCAATATAGCTTTCCAGGCTATAAAGGCATTACTGTGGCGTTATCACTAAAACTGATGCCCAACAGAGGGGACTTATAAACCTACGAGGGCACATAGTTCTTGGAATTGAGGGTACACTAAGCCCTAGTCCAACTTAGCGCTAAATCTACTCCCAACTAAAAATAAAACTAAAATGCAACTGTAATACTGAGTAGCCAAAATACTATAATTATCTGAGAACGCAACATAAATATACTGAAAGATATAACATTCAAATTCTAAAGCATGATTGTCTGAGTAATCTGTCTAGCAAGTATAACTCATGAAATACGGATGATTAACACAAGCTAGGGTTCTGAGTTCTATACGTGGGACTACACTAATTCTCCAAGAAACATGTTATTAACACTACATAAACTATAGCAGCTAAATTACAATGAATTCCTAAAAGTTAGGAACCCTAGGTTTGAAATATTTATGGAAAAGTTGAAGATTTGACTGAATTCTAGGGACCAAATAGGTGAAAGGAATCCACTAGTGAAATCCCACATACCTGGTGACGAAAACTATGGAGAAATCCTTTGGATTTTGGGACTGAACTTCAAGGAGAGCTTTGCTTGTTCTTGAGAGCAAAATGTCGCCTTTTTCTCTTCTTTTCTTTCAAAGTTTGATAATTTAGGAGAATGAAGGTTTTAGGTAGTTTTTGACTAGATTACTAAGCCTAGATGAAGTAAACCGACATAGTTTAAGTACCAAATGACATAGTTTAAGAACCAAATGCATAGGGGAAAAGACCAATACGACCTTGACTTAAAGCTGACGAAGTGATCTTCACGAGGGGCTTGACGGGCCGTCTAAGGCATGATGGCCCGTCTAGTGGGTCATCAAGTTTCACTTGCCTGCCAGTGCTTCACTAAAACATGCATAACTTTTTACTTCGAACTCCAAATAAGAAAAACATGGTGGCGTTGGGAAGAGGACTCAAAGACCTTTAATTTGATAGTTAATGGGCCACCTAATGCATTTTGTGTTGAAAGATATGATCATTTGAAGTTGACCCAAAACTCAAAGTCTGATAAGTCTCTTTCATGGAAGACTTCACGGTTCGTGTGAAGCTTCACAGACTGTTTTAGGAGTCAATGGTCCTTCAAAGTATCTTGGGGGTTCTGTGTCCCATTTCACGGATGGCCTCATGGTCCGTGTGAAGCTCCACGGACCATCTAGGCATCCGTGGTCCCTCACCTTGGCTGGGTGCAACTCCACGAGCAGGGTGTCGGGTCGTGGTCCTCTTCATGTCTCGTGGGCCCCTTTGTGGTTTTGCCCTTTTCTCTTTTTCATTCCTAGATCAGATTTTTGAGGTGTTACAATATCTCCCCCTTTGGATCATTCGTCCTCGAATGACGACTAAACAAGTTGAGTTTTGAGGGAAGGAGCTGCAATCCCTATTAAATGAGTACTAAAAACATATATCTAACTGAGTTGAGTTCCATGAACATGCAAAAATGCTGAAATAGAAGGATTACTAAGGGAACAAGATACAAAGACTGAATTACACAAGATTAACTGAGAGACTGGAGAGGAACTATTACCTCAAGCTGAAACTGAATTAGAAGGAGAAAGATGAGGATACTTGGCCATCATGGTTATTTCTGCTTTCTAAGTAGCTCCCTTTATGGACTGATTCCTCCACAAAACCTTTACTGATGCGACTTCCTTATTTCACAACCTACGAACCTGACGTTCAAGAATCTCAACTGGAACCTCCTCATAGGTGAGGCTATCCTTCACAGCCACACTCTCTAAAGGTACTATCGATGCCGGATCACCCACACACTTCTTCAACAAGGAAATGTGAAAGATTGGATGAACCGCTGCTAGTTCTTCCAGTAACTCAAACTCATAAGCCACATTACCAACCCTTTTTAGGATTCTGTAAGGACCTACATACCTAGAACTGAGCTTTCCTTTCTTGCCAAATCTCCTCACTCCTTTCATGGGTGACACTTTCAGGAAAATCCAATCATCGATTTCAGACTCTAAGTCCCTTTTCCTCACATCTGCATAGAACTTCTAGTGACTTTGAGCTATCTTTAGTCTATCTCTGATGAGCTGAACATTCTCCATAGCCTCATGAACCGAATCTGGCCCAGTCAAGGCGGCTTTACCTACTTCGAACCAACTAACCGGAGACCTGCATCTATGTCCATACAGTGCCTCATAAGGGGCCATCAAAATACTGGAATTGAAACTGTTATTATAGGTGAACTTTATGAAAGGTAGGTGATCGTCCCAGCTACCCTTGAAATCAATCACACAAGCTCTCAACATGTCTTCTAAGGTCTTAATGGTACGCTCTGTCTGACCATCCGTCTGCGGATGAAATTTTTGTACTGAGATTTACCTGAGTACCAAGACCTTTCTGAAACGACCTCCAAAAATGAGATGTAAACTGAGGACCATTATCTGAGATGACTGACAAGGAAACCCCATGCAACCTGATTATCTCGCTGATGTAGAGTCTGGCATAGTTCTCCACTGAATATGTAGTCTTGACAGCCAAGAAGTGAGCTGACTTAGTGACTCTGTCTACCATCACCCAAATGGAGTCATGTTGTCTGCGAGTACGAGGTAAACCCATAATTAAATCCATGTTTATCACTTCCCACTTCCACGTAGGAATGCTAATCCACTGAGTCAGGCCTCCTGGTTTATGATGTTCTAGTTTAACCTGTTGATAGTTTGGACACTTAGCCACAAAATCTGTGATGTCCCTCTTGATGCCGTTCCACCAATAGACTTCCCGTAGATCATGGTACATCTTAGTTGCACCCGGATGAATAGAATATCTGGAATTATGGGCTTATGTAAGGATCTGTTGCCTCAACTCACCCATATTAGGGACACATAAGCGACCTTGGTAAAGAAGCACACCATGTCCCCCTTGGGAGAGAACCTCAACTCTCTGCTGATGAACTGCACCTTTCAACCGAAGCATTATAGGATCACTATCCTGTTTCTCCTTAACCTCTGCTACCAATGCAAATTCTGATCCATTCTGGACTATTACACCACCATTTGACTAGTCCATAAGGCACACTCCCAAGCGAGCAAGCTGGTGAACATCTCTGGCTAATTATTTTTTCTCTTCCGGAACATGTGCCACACTACCCATAGATAGTCTGCTGAGGGCATCAGCCATCACATTGGCCTTACCCGGATGGTAGAGCACATTCATGTCATAGTCTTTGAGGAATTCAAGTCATCTCCTCTGATGAAGATTCAACTCTTTCTGGGTGAACATATACTAGAGGCTCTTATGATCTTGAACACATCAACATGAACACCATATAACTATTGTCTCAAAATCATTAGGGCAAAGACGATGGCTGCAAGCTTGAGGTCATGAGTCAGGTAGTTCTTCTCATGGACTTAAGCTATCTGGAAACATAAGTTATGACCTTACCTTGCTTCTTCAACCCACAACCTAGGCCGACCCTGGATGCATCACAATAAACCACATAACCGACTGAACCCTCTGGTATAGTGAAGACATGAGCTATAGTCAACCTGGTCTTCAGTTCCAAGAAGCCTTTCTAACACTCATCTAAGCACTGAAACTTGACCTTTTTGAGTCAACTTTGTCAATGGGGCAGCTATACATGAAAATCCTTCAACAAACCTCCTGTAGTAACTGGCCAAACCAAAGAAACTTCTGATATCAGTTGGAAAGGTGGGTCTGGGCTTGTGCTTTACTGCCTCAATTTTTTGAGAATTCAATCGGATCCCTTTGCTGGATACCACATGATCAAGGAAAGCAACCGATTGTAACCAGAATTCACATTTGCTGAATTTAGCAAAAAGCTGGTGATCTTTGAGAGTTTGCAGAACAACTCTCAGATGAGTCGCATGCTATTCCTCATTTGGAGAATAAATGAGGATATCATCAATAAAGACAATGACGAACGAGTCCAAATAGTGTTTGAACACCCTGTTCATTAAGTCCTTGAAAGCTGCTGGAGTTTTTGTTAGTAAAAAATACATAACTACAAATTCATACTGACCATACTGAGTCGTAAAGGCTGTCTTCTGGATGTCACTGTCTCTTACTCTGAGTTGATGATAGCCAGATCCGAGGTCTATCTTGGAAAAGCAACTAGCACCCTTAAGCTGGTTGAATAAGTCACCAATCTTTGGGATTGAATATTTATTCTTGATTGTGACTTTGTTTGACGAACAATAGTCAATGCACATCCTGAGAGAACTGTCTTTCTTATACACAAACACCACTAGAGCACCCCATGGAGAGATATTGGGTTTGATGAAGCCCTTATCTAGAAAGTCTTTCAACTATTCTTTCAATTCCTTAAGCTCAGCTAGAGCCATTCTGTAAGGAGGAATTGAAATAGGCTGGGAATCTGGAAGGAGATCTATTCCGAAGTTGATTTCCCTTTCGAGAGGAACTCTAGGAAGATCTTCTGGAAAGGCATCTGGAAACTCATTCACCACTAGTACTGACTAAAGAGTTGGGGTCTCGGAGTTTGAATCCTCAATCCAAACAAGATAATAGATATACCCTTTTGAAATCATTCTCCTTGCCTTAAGGTAATAGATAAATTGACTTACAAGCACTGAGTTACTGCCCTTCCACTCTAAGACTGGCTCGTTTGGAATCCTTGACCTCGGCCTCCTTGAGCTCAAGTGGGAAAAAACGGTCCTGAAAAGCAGTCTTGAAAAGATTCCAACTCACCGGACCTACATTAGTACAGTGAGCTTCCTTCCACTGTTGGTACCAAGTGTTGGCCACTCCTTTCAACTGATAGGCAGCAAAATCTACACTCTCAACCACAGTGACACTCATAATGTCTGTTACTTTTTGGATATCATCGAGAAACTCTTGTGGGTTCTCTTTTGACATAGACCCATGAAACTCTGGAGGGTACATCCGAGTGATGTCCCGGATTCTTGCTGCAGTAGTGTTAGTCTGCGGTGAAGCTAGGCCACAACCTGCTGATTGACCTGGGCGGTCATGGCCTGAGCAAGCACTTGGAAAGCAGCCCTGAACTCGGCATGCGTGAATTTCTCATTCAATGGATCTACTAGAGCTGTTGGCTAATTCCAGACGTTAGCTCTTCTTTGAGGCATTTTTTGAAATGTGAAGAGCAAGAGTTTGGAGGAGATTAAATAGAGTTTCTACAATATAGCACGAGCTAGAAAAGAAAGAAGGAAAGTTTTTCCTAACAACTTCTTATAGCTCCTCCCCCATAAGTGTGGCACGCTTCACACCCATGAAGAAGACCCTACTTGATGTGTCTTTTAGATACCCTACGACACTAAAACCTTATGCTCTGATACCAAGTTTGTCACACCCTGAGGCTACCCCCTAGGTGCAACACGGTGCTTAGTGTCACAAGTGACCCCAAGCTAACCCATAACATGACATATCTATATAGGTTCATTTAAAATATGCACTATGCGGAAGCTAAAAATAGTTTAATATCTGAAATGGGGAAAACCCCAATATGTTAAAATACATAAAATATACGAAGAGTTTAGTGATGACTTAAAACAATACCAACGACTCAAGCTGAATCTAATATATGTCTGAAAGCCTTTAACTGATTTGAGTTGTTGGGACATGCCCCCAGCTAACTCTAACAAGACTGAACTTGAAAAGTAAAGCATGTCTATCATCCTCGAACTATGAGGACTTTCCACTGAAGTTGCTGAGTATGAAATGAAAATCGAGCTAAGCGCGGTCTGGATGGTGAGCACCTGAACCTATATCATACAATGATATAGCGCAAAAGTATGCATCAGTACTTTGAATGTACTGAGCATGCAAGATATATGCTAAGCTGAACAATATAGAAAATAAACTTGGAAATAGATATACTAAAACATAACTGAAATTTGAGCTGGATGCAATGACCAAGTATTAATCATGAAGATATAACATCGTGAACTGAATACTGAATAAATACTGAATACATGGTCAATGCAACATGAATCTGACAATGGGAGATACTATTAATTGACACAAACCACATGAACTAAACATGATAACCGATGTATACGCCCCATCGAGAGGACCCAATATACCTTTCCATGGTATAAAGGCATGATTATGGCGTGATCACTAAAACAGATGCCCAACCGAGAGGATTTATAAACCTACGCGAGCACGTAGTTCTGGGAATTGAGGCTATGTTGAACTCTAGTCCAACTTGATGCTAAGTCTACTCCAAACTAAATATAAAGCTAAAATGCAACTGTAATACTGAGTAACTCAAAATACTAATAATTATCTTAGAATGCAACATACATATATCGAAAGAAATGGAATTCAAATTTTGAAGCATGATTGTCTGACTAATCTGCCTAGCATATGTAATTCATGAAATATAGATGATTAACACAAGCTAGGTTTTCTGAGTTCTATACCTGGAACTACACTAATTCTCCAAGAAACATGTTATTAACATTGTAAAAACTATGGCAGCTAAATTACAATAAATCCCTAAGATTTAGGAACCTTAGGTCTAAACAATTTTTGGAGAAGCTGAAGATTTGACTGAATTTTAGGGACCTAATGGGTGAAAGGAACCCACTAGTTAAATCCTACATACCTGGTAATGAAAACTTCGAAGAAGTCCTTTGGATTTGGGACTGAACTTGAAGGAGAGCTCTGCTTGTTCTTGAGAGAAAACTGTCGCCTTTTTCTCTTCTTTTCTTTCTAAGTTAGATGGTTTTAGGAGAATGAAGGTTTTAGGTAATTTCTGACTAGATTACTAAGCCTAGATGAAGTAAGACGATGTAGTTTAAGTACCAAACGATGTAGTATAAGTACCAAATGCATAGGTGAAAATACCAATCTGATCCTCAATTAAAGCTGACGAAGTGACCTTCACAAGGGGCTTGATGGGCCGTCTAAGGCATGATGGCCCATCTAGTGGGTCGTCAGGTTTCACTTGCCCGAAAGTGTTTCACTAAAATTGGCATAACTCTTTACTCCGAACTCCATATGAGGAAATAATAGTGGCATTGGAAAAAGGACTCAAAGACCTTTAATTTGATAGGTAATGGGCCACCTAATTCATTTTGTGCTGAAAGATATGATCGTTTGAAGTTGACCCGAAACTTAAAGCCAAATAAGTCTCTTTCAGGGATGACTTCACGTTCCGTGTGAAGCTTCACGGACCGTTTTAGGAGTCTGTGGTCCTTCACAGTAACTTGGGGGTTCTGTGTCCCTTTTCACGGATGGCTTCATGGTGTGTGTGAAGCTCCAGACCATCTAGGCGTTCATGGTCCCTCACCTTGGCTGGGTGCAACTCCATGAGTAGGGTGTCATCTCGTGGTCCCCTTCACGTCCCGTGGATTTGCCCTTCTTTCTTTTTCATTCCTAGATCATATTTTTGAGGTATTACATGATCCATCAAGGTACATCTAGACTCAACAAAGGCTAAAAACAGTAATGTGTAGAAATATCAAGTCGAACCAACTACCTAGCCAATGAATGAACCTTCAAGGTCAAAGGTCTCTTTTCTACCTTAAACAAGGCTAAGCTACCCATACTAGGAGTCTTTCGACTTAAAGCTTCCGCTACCACGTTTGCCTTGCCGAGATGATAATGAATGGTGATTTCATAGTATTTCAACAAATCAAACCATCTATTTTACCTCATATTCAGATTCGATTGAGAAAAGAGATACTTAAGGCTACGATGATTGGTAAAGATCTCTCAATGCACACCATAGAGGCAATTCCTCTATAACTTCAAAACAATGGCCGTTGCCGATATCTCTAAATAATGAGTAGGGTAGTTCTGCTCATGTACCTTCAACTGACAAGAAGCATAGTCTATGAATCTCCCCTTTTGCATCAATACTCCACCTAGACCAACACCCGAAGCAACATAGAATACCACAAATGCCACACCCTAAGATATGTACTGAGGTCAATAACTCCTTGAACTTTTGAAAGCTCGCCTCACACTGATCTGTCCATAAATTTACTATATCTTCTAATTCATTTTAGTCAATGTAGCTACAATGGGAGAGAAACTCTGAACAAACCGATGGTAATAGCCCGCTAACCCGATGAAACTCCAAATCTCCGTAAGGGCAGTACGTCTCGCCCTGTCATGAACTGCTACAACCTTTGCCGAATCAACCATAATACCTTCTTTTGTCACTATATGACCCATGAAAGACATGGTCTCAAGCCAAAACTCGCACTTGGAGAATCTTGCATACAACTTCTCCTCTCTCAACCTCTGAAGTATGGTTATTAAATAACGAACATGATTGACCTCATTCTTGGAATAAACCAAGATTATCATCAATAAACACAATCACAAAGATTCAAAATAAGGTCAAAATACCTAGTTCATCAACTCCATAAAAGCATTCGGGGCATTAGTCAGCCCAAAAGATATGACTACAAACTCATAATGTCCCCATGGCGAGCCATGAAGGCAGTGTTTAGAATATCAGAATCTCGAAACCTCAGCTGATGGTAGCCTGACGTCAAGTAAATCTTAGAGAACGCTGATGCACCGTGAAGCTGGCCAAACAAATCATTGATGCAGGGAAGAGAATCATTGCTCAACTGTCGAAATCAATACACATCTTCATACTACCATCCTTCTTCTTTACAAATTAGAGCGATGCTCCTAAGGTGATACATTAGGTCGAATAAACCCTTTCTACAACAAGTGTTCCAATTATGCTTTCAGTTCCTTCAACATTGCTGGAGCCATTGGGTAAGGAGAGATGGAAATGAGCTTAGTGCCTGGCTCCATGTCAATCACAAAATCAATATCACGGTCAGGAGGAACACTTGTAAGTTTGTAGGAAACACATCCATGAAATCTCTTACAACTTTCGTGGCCTCCAAAGGGGATGGATTTTTAGTAAGATAAAGAACATGGGTCAAATAAGACAAGCATCCCTTCTCCTTCATACGACGGGCTTAAAGAAATGATATCTCTCCCTTCTGATATGAACTCGGAGCACCCTTTCACATATTTCAAGGTAAATCGAGGTAGGCTAAGGTCACAGTCTTAGCATAACAATCAAGAATTGCATGATAAGGAGCTAATCAATCCATACCCAATATCACATCATAATCAAGCATATCAAGCAAAATCTTGTCTGCCCGTGTCTCACTTTCAGCAAATATCATTACAAATCCCTAGCACACTCGATCCACCACTAAGGAATCGCCTACTGGGTAGAGACACAAATAGGAACAGCAAGGGATTCACACACATGATCAATACCCGTAGTAAAATAAGTAGACACATAAGAATAAGTCAACCCGGGATTAAATAATACTATAGCAGAATGATGGTAAACTTGAACAATACTTATGATCACTGCATCTCAACCCTCTGCCATGGATCTACCCGGTATAGCATAGAACTATCTGCAGTCATCACTAGTCTGAGAGCCACTATGTGCACAACCTTAAACTCCACCCTTGGTGCCCTTGGCACCACCTCTAGCACTCTGAGAAATACCTCGTGCCACTGTAGTTGTTGTAGAATGAGTAGCTTGTGATCCAAATTTGATAGTAGAACAAGCATGTTTGGGTAATCCTTAGTCTTGTGGTCAAACTCCTCACAAACAAAACAAGCATGGGGATCAGAACCTCGCTGAGAGTAACTGGAAGAGTATGCACGCCCTCCCTAACCTAAGGACCCAATATGCGTATCCTGACTGATTTCTCTAGGCCTGGATCCACTAAGGACATCTAAACTCTTAATGGCGGCCTACACTAGTCTACCTTGATAACCCTGACCTGAATAATCTCTACCTTTGGATGAATGACTGCTGAGCTACCCCTGGCAATGAAACTTCTTGGTACCGCTGCCCTGTCTTGTATGTCGAATACTCTCAATCATCTTGCCATGGTAAATAATACTTTGGAACGTACCACCCAATAGCACAATAGAAGTTGTGGCCTCCTAAAGATAACTAGGAAACCACTTTACTAACTTATGAATCTGCTCAAACTCTATGGGAATACTCAACATGGCATAACGGGACAACTCATGAAAATGAGCTTCATACATAGAAACTGATAAGGATCCTTGCTCCAATTAGTCGAACCCATCTATGCACTTATCTCGAAGGCTATAAGGCACAAACCTCTCAAGGAATACCTCAATAAACTGCTCCCAACCCATAGCAGGAGAACTAACTAGCCTACGAGCAAGAACTGATCTCTTCCATTCCTAGGCCACTCTTTAAAACTGATATGAGGTGTAAGACACCCAATGAGCCTCTAAAATACCCAAGTTGAACAACTTGTCCTAGCACTCAGTTAAGAAATCATATGCCTTCTTCAACCTATACCATAAAACCTGGGAGGTGCCAATCTAACAAATTGCTCAAAACTCTTCTGCTCGGCAACAGACATGGCTGCACTAGCAGAAATAGTTGGAGCTGCTAATATCGGAGGTGTAATAAAAGATATTGAAGAACTAGGAGTCTGAAATCCCACACAAGGCCCCTGAACTGGCTATGTAGCACCAACTATAATGGGAGAACCTGCAGTACCCAGAAGAATACTAGAAGTAGGGGCATCACTATCCATTCTGAATAATAACCTGATGATCAACTCCTGAAACATCAGAGTGCTATCGTGAACATATGAGGGTAGGCTGGTCCCTCATCTCAGTCTTCTTCTCAATAACATCATCATGTTAGGGGCTCAAGCGATGCCTCCCTAGCTCATCCTCGAGCAGTAAATGCCCTCTCAAACTCGACCTTTGCCTTTTAATGCAGAAAGAATAGATAACAGGGTCACAACACTTGATATGAATAACTCACACGATAAGGAATCAAAAGAAAGTAATTTCTCCTACTAGGTATCTTATAGCCTCTTGAAAATAAGAACAGATGTCTACGTATCGATCTGTAAGACTCTACTTGACACCCTTCTCTATAACTTATGGATCTGGTGAACTTAGCACTCTGATACAAATTTTTGACAATCCAAAAGCCAAGGTCATGATGGCACAAACCCCGAGAACCCCAAAAAGGTGTGTAAGCCAAATGAAATACCTATACAAGACTCCCGAAGGGAAGTCAGTCAACAAACGATAGAAAAACAATAACGAATATCCCAAAACCTGGTAGAATAAGCATAAAGATCATCTAATACATTTCTAGAATATGAAATACATCTCAAGCCTTCGAAAAGAAAGTTAAATACTTTAAATGATAGATGGAGACTAATGGCTATCCGAAAAGCAAGATATCACCACAACTCTGAAAGAGAGAACTCCGCTGGATCCAATTAACTGATACGAGGCTCACCCTAACTAGGATCTGCATCAAAGAGATAACATAAGAAGGGGGTGAGTACAATCTACATGTACTTAGTAGGTTAGACCAACTGAGTATAAGTAACAAAATATCCTTAAGAAATAAACTATGAAATTCTTCCACCTGTACGCGGAAAAGCCTCATCTCGGCATCGGTGCCACAAATTTATATAGATAGGCGCGAATGAACTATACACATAAAAGGGAAGATAATAGTTGAATCAGCACCTAAACATGGTACACAACACAACAAAACTAGCTAATGCGATGCAATGAGATGATGAAATGATGGAATGATGTGGTGGTACCAAGGTTGTTGCACAACCTGTCGTATCCGAGCCTATAGCTTTCAGAAAAGGACACTTGGGAAACTCGTAGTCAATATACAAATTACAATGTTTCATCAACTTGCCACCTAAGTATGGTCAAAGATATAAGTAAGGTGTCACATGTTTTATCAAAAACATAGTTTTTCTTCACTTACTCATATTTCCATGAACAATGATATGCTACATGAGGAATATGCATCACAAAACATACAATGCAAGGTATAATCAGTTCATAAAGGATTTTCACTTAGTATCAAGTCCCCAAACTCAACAAGTAATGAACCATATTATCAAATGATAGGGATAGTGGAGGAATCCATTTAAAATAAATCTTTACCACTTCATAAATCATTTCTTTCATTTTGAGATGTTTAGAAATCAACTCAAGCCCCTAACTCAGACATCTCAATGTCAAAAATAAGATAAGTCACACAGCCCCTTGCTCGGGCAATTGCTTAAATATCACAGACTTCCCACAACAGGAAACAGTATCACACAAGCCTCTACACAGGCTAAACATCATAATAAGACATCAGATGAATTAAAACAGGGAGATCAACACTTACCAACTTCTGAAAAACATACTACGACTCATTTCACAGTTCACTTTCTAAGAACAGGTTAATTACTCATCTCAGTCTAGAAAAGGGATAGCCAAGCCTACCTCAAAATCGAAATTTCACCTAAACAACTCTATCAGAGCAAATCCATAACCACACGCTAACCGGAATAATCCTCAACTATAAAGAATGGAAGTTCATTAGAAAGAGTCCAATGATACCCATATTGATAGGATTTGAAAGAAGGGGTAAAATAGTCCAAAAATCACTTCAAAAATCAAAAGGGTAAAAATTATATTTTTAGTTGAACATCAAGTTCTACAAGTCAAGTGTGACAACCCAAGTTTTCAAAGAAAGGAAATTACAATTTTCAAACTGATGACAGTGACCTACGGAGGCAACCTACGGGCCGTAGGTGGGGAATCGTCAATGGCACTGTGTATTTCAGGATTTATAAGTTTCTGAACTTCGACCTACGGAGCAACAGGATGGGTCGTCGTCCAGTTGACGGTCCGTAGATCGGGTCCGTAGATCCCTTCCACACTTAGCGAAATTTTTAGCCCCAAAAGAAGTTTCTTATTCAATTGACGGAAGGATAGGGCGATTCGTCGTTTGACCTACGGATCGTAGGTCCTGACCGTCGATTGCCCCCGACAATTATTATTTAAAGGGCTTTTTGGTCTTTTCCCTAAATGTTTAGCGATTAATCTAAGTCAGTTATACCCTTAACCCAGACCATATATATATTTTCTAAGCCTAATTCTATTCATTCTAACTCATTCCCAAATTCTCCTCTCTCAAATATTTCTATCTCTAAGAAGAGTTCTCTCAAGCTTCAAGGAAGAAGAAGAAGGCTAAGTTCCTCCATTGAAGACCATCAATTTTCATCAATTTCTTGTGGGCTTTTTTGAGATATGATAGTATTTACCATTTGGAGCCTTTCCTCCAATGGGTCCTCACTTTCTTCAAAGTTTTCAAGGTTCAATCTCTCCAAATTGAATTTTGGGTTTTTGATCAATTCTTATGGATTCTTCAATTATGATTTCAATTACTGATTTTATGATTCCTAGTGCACGATCTAGCGTGATAAAGTAATTTAGTGAACGAATTAGCGTGAATTATATGATTTGATGTAAAGATTGCATGAATCCCCATGAACCCATGCTATTTCTCCCCAATTTCCTAATCTATGCTTTGATTGTTGGGTTGAGCAATGAATTGGTAAAGTTTATGAAATCTCTATGAAGTTATGAATGAACTATGAATTAATTGAGGATGCTTTTATGAAATTGAGTATGTTCAAGTTAAAAGCATGATTTTCCCCCTATTATGTGAGTTCCTTCAAGTATGGGTAAATTGTCTTAATTATGGTTTTCTAAGCATAAGCTTGCATTGAATTGCATAATTTGAATTGAACTAGCATGTACCCATATGAACTCTATGATCTATAAATTATGAGCATGATGAACTATCTAAAGATGAAGTTTATGAACTTATGCATGGCTCATATGAAGTAAATGATGAATTAAGGGTGCTTTGAGAGTGAAGTACCAAAAGTTATGATATGATGATGTTATGGTTGAGTTATGAAAGGTTTTCTCACGTAATGCTCACGATAAGAATTAAAAAGAACAAGAGGCCATTACCCATGTCCTTGAAGAGCTATTCTAATGAGGGAAAAGAGGCGATCACCCATGTTCCCTAATGTAGACAAAGCGCCGATTACCCAAGTCTACCAATAATGAGCTTATGACTAATGTAGACAAGAGGTGATTACCTATGTCTACCTATGATAAATGAACAATGATTAATCCGTGGGAAGTATGCTTAGTACCGAGTTGACAAGTGGCGATTACCCATGTCCCATAATCTATGTGCCACCATAGGGTGATGGTCTATGATAGACACTAGCTAGTGGATCCACGTAAGCTACAAGTTAAGAAAAGGGTCCTACCTTGGCAAATAGGGCCGCCCTCTTTCGGTGTAGGGTAGACACCATATTCCATGTTGATAGCTCACATGGTTTTATTTGTCGGTTAAGGCTATTTCCCACAACTAATGAACATAAGTGTTGTTATGATAATCTAAAGTAAAGAAAGATGATTTAGCTTGCTTTTGCCATGGTTTATGCTTCATGCTTCATGCTTCTTATGCTTTATCATGTTTTAGCTTGGCCATTGCATGGCATGATTATGTCTCATTCTAGCATGTTTTATGTGGTTTATGTGCATTGCTATCATACTTGGTACTTGATTGTACTAACGCATACTCTTGCCTACATTAACTTCTTTGATGTAGGACGTGGCGCTTCACCATCCACTCGTGGCTAGAGCTTTATAGTAGAAGATTGATAGAAGACTTGGTGAGTCCTCATCCATTCGAGGACATAGCCTAGTTGTTCTTGTTTTCATGTTATTTCATTTCGGATGTTGTATTGGGTTACGTCCCAAACTTTATTTTCTATGTTAGATTGGCTTTGAGACATGAGATGTAGACTTCCGCTATTTCTTTTAGAAGCTTTGATATGAAAATCTCTTTTGAACTCTTAATCTCTATTATCTTGTATGGATGTATGCTAAGTGGCTTGTATGAGGCTTCTCGGGGTCTTGTACGTCATGTCACGTCTAGGGGGTACCTTGGGTCGTGACATCAAGAGGTATTCAGAGCACAAGGTTTTAGAAAGATCTTAGGATGTCTCATAAACCGCGTCAAGTAGAGTCTCGTTCATGAGTGTGAAGCGCGCCACATTTATGAATGAGAGGGTATAAGACATTTAAGAAACTTCACTTTTTTCATTACTCCTAAGTCGTGCCATAGAGTTTAACTCTATATGTCTCTCTCCTAATCCCTATCCTACGCGTTTCTGGATATAGTGACTCGAAGAGCTTATGCTAGAAGAAATATGGGAGAAAATGTGGAACAAAAAGCTCCTCCTCAAGTTCTGGCCGACCCTTTGGCCAAAAAAGTGACTAATGCGGAGTTCAGGGCTACTTTTCAAGTTTTTGCTCAAGCAAATAGAGAGGTTGTGGCTCCTGTGAACCCAAATGTGGGTACGGCGGCATGAAGAGTGAGGGACTTCACTAGAATGAACCTTCTGGAGTTTCATGGCTCTAAGGTTGAGGAAGATCCTTAAGAATTCATTGATGAAATGTACAAGGTGTTGATGATTATGGGTGTGACGCCGGAGGAAAAGGCTGAGTTAGCCGTTTATCAACTCAAGGGTGTTGCCCAAATTTTGTTCAACCAATGGAAGAGTGAGAGGGCGGTTAATGAGGGTCCTCTTGATTGGGAGAAATTCAAGGTTGCTTTCCTTGATAGGTTCTTTCCCCTTGAGATGAGGGAGGCAAGGGTGCTTGAGTTCATCAACCTTCATCAAGGGAACATGAGTGTGAAAGAGTATGCTTTGAAGTTCACACAATTGTCTCGATATGCTCATTCGATAGTTGCCGATCCTAGGGCAAGAATGAGTAAGTTTGTTTCAGGATTGTTCGAAATGTTGGTTAAAGAGTGCCGCACCGCTATGCTTGTTAATGATATGGATATTTCTAGCCTTATGGTGTATGCTCAACAGATAGAGGAATAAAAGCTCAAGGAAAGGTCTAAAGAGACAAAAAGGGCTAGGACCGGTGATGGTAACTTTTCACATTCAAGGTCCGATGGACATGGTCGTCCTAGATTTTGACAAAGGTTTTCCAGTCAAGGCTCATCCAATTCTCCTCCTAAGTCTAACAAAGATAGGGTGTCTAACCCTAAGCCTCAAGGAGGAAATGGTGGTGGCTTTTCATCAACTACTTGTGCTAAGTGTGGGAGAAAGCATGAGGGTAAATGTCTAGCCGGTTCTAATGCATGTTTGGGTGTGGTAAGATGGATCACAAGATAAGGGATTGCCCCTTAGAGGCTAAGAATGAGGAGGATAACCGTCGACGCACTCAATCCAAAAATCCATCAAGTTCTAGTGAAAGTCAGAAGCAAAACCGATTCTATGCACTTCAAGCTCTTCATGAGCAAGATAGCTTTCCCGATGTGGTTACCGGTATGTGATGTGAGGCCAAAAATATTTTCTCTTATCATTAATTTCCTTATATTTATTATTTGTATTTGTCCTTTTTGATCATGGATTTTATGAATTGTGCTAAATAACATATTTTATTTGTAGGATTAAATTGATGTAAAGATGAAGAAGTTTGGAGCTAAAACGAATTAAAAATGGAAGATTATAAAAGGAAAATCAAGCAGGCAGCTTAATTGATTAAATTGAATATTATATTATATTTATATATATATATATATATATAATGTTGCAAAAGGATGTAACGAATAGAGAATAGGTACAGTTGCCAAGTGTCAAGCTTCCAAGATTATGCCAAATTGTTGAGAGAGTTGGCTACTGTTCACGCGTAAAGGAATCCAATTCCTTTTGGTTCCTTTTGGTTTTGGGTTCCTAATTTGTTTTGGACTCAATTATTTTATTCAGGGTTTCCTACATCTATAAATAGTCCATAGAAATAATTATTAAAAGGGGAGACTTTTGAAGGAAGACACTTTGTAAGGAAAAGTTGTCAATACTTTTTAGGGTTCTTTTCTTCTTCTTTTTCTTAGGTATTAGTAGCTAAAGACCTTTGTTCTGGGGCTGCGGCCATGGGTAATTGTTGAACATCGATTGTTTTGAATTAATTATTGGTTATCGCTTAAATTACTTTTGTATTCTTGTTTTAGTATTTCATGCTTGATCACCATAGAAATAAATCTATTGTCTATTCTTGGACTTGAGAGATAAAGAGGTAGATAGACCAAAGAATACAAAGAGCTTGATCTAACTTTGTTTAGATTCGTGTTCAGGAGTGACGCCCGGACGAACACCTCGCTTGGTTACGAAACATGATGAAATATAAATGCTCGCCAATTAGGACTGCCTATCCCCGCTCAACGATGTAGTTAGACAGCTAGTTGGAGTAGGCGATTAGAGGTCGAGAGATCATGATCATAAAATCAACCCTGTAAATCAGTAATTCGATAACCTTAGTTAATTCATTACATGAGATGAGATACATGAAACCTTAAGCATGCTGCAGCGCTGGAATTGTCCTAATTACTGTAAGTTAATCTTTTTATTTAATTCTTGCATTCTTTTATTTCTTTTCACACTCTTAAATAAATAATTACACTAGTATATTTTAGTAAATAGTTAATTGACAAGTCTCTATGGGTTCGATAATCCGACTCTTTTAGAGCAACTATATTACTTGCGCGACCACGTACACTTGTGTGTGCAATTGGGAGCGACCAGTTTTTTGGCGCCGTTGCTGGGGACTTAGAAATTAAATATTCTTCTAGGTTATACTTTTTCTTTTTATTTATTTAAATTTTTCTTTTTTGTTTTATTAATTAGTTTTTTTTCTAAACAATAATTTTTTTTTCCTTTGAATAATTTGGTAGTCTTATTGATATGGCTTATTGGGACAAATCGTGGTTGGGTGAGGAGTATCCATATAAGTATCCTTGTAATTATTGTAATGGACCCCACTTGGATATGAGTGTCCTATATGCCATATATGTGGCGGTCAATTTGGTCATTGGAATGGTTGTCCTAAATCTTATTCCCTTTCCCCGAACCCCTATTATGATTCTTCTGTTATCTGTGATGTTGGCAGGGGTGATGAAGTGGAGAATGCAAAACAAGAGGCTCACAATGTGAACTCATTTATGGAATATACGGACATGCTGGACAAAGTTAATTTTAAAATCTTGGAACAAATGTTTGAATGCATGGAAGAGCAATCAAAAATAAGAGAAATGCAGTCTACGCTTGACGCTATTGAATTGGAAATTGCAGTCCTAGCTAAAATAGAGGAAGATATTGAATCCCAAAAAAGAGAAAGTTGTGAAGAAGCAGAGATAATGAGTCAATCTTGGATACTAGAACAAACTCAACTTCTAAAGTTTCACGAGTTTATCCGTGATGGCCTGACATACTTGACAACCCAATCGATTGAAGGAAGAGTTGAGCTCACACAAGAAATAGATCAATTTGACTCAGATATTCATGACTTAGAGGCTCACTTGAACAAAAAGGTTGAGGCGTCTGAAGCTCAATCACCAATTGTTGTGGATGATGACCAACTAGTGGAGCAAAAAGAGGAATTCCAACCATTCAACTATATATTATTCCTTAATGTCAATGTTGAGAAAGAGTACAAGAGTGAGAATGTTGTAAGTAATGCTGCTTCGGAATTGAGGCATCTTGGACCTCATTCTAAATATTTTTCTACATTATGCTTGGATGACGACATGAAATTCGAGTCATCTAAACTAATAGAGGAGTGTCAAGATGAGGAACAAGGACCCTACATCCTAAAGTTTTCTAATCCACATAGACAAAACGACATTCCTCACATAAGGGCAAAGAAGGGCAAGATGCGACATCTATTATTTGGTTCTTTTATCTTTATACCACCTCCCCTAGAGAGGAGCAGAAAAGTTGATGCAAAGTAAGGGGTACAATTCATAAGTTCAAAGTGGAAAGAAAAGTAGTGAATTTACTTGTGTCGTGCTACGACATTAAATTAGGCGCTTATTGGGAGGCAACCCAATTTATAGTGTAGCTTTTTATTTTTATTTTTTTATAGTATCACTTTTTTTCTTTTGGTCTTGTTTTTGCAGATTAGGGGAAGTCTGAATACCCAAGAATTTGGAGATAAGGAACACGTTTGAGCTTAAGTGTGGGGTGACGATCCTTGATGAAAATTGAGGGAACATGCTACTAGCTAGGCCTAGAGGCCTCAGGGAGTTTTCCTAACCCTTGTTTTTAATTTTAATTGATGCTTTGGGGACATAGCATCTTTTTGAGTGTGGTTGGAGGACTGAATTCTTAGTTTTTACTGCTTTATCGAGTCTTTTTGTATTTTTAGGTGGGTTCCTCGGCTTTTGTTTTTGGTACTTTTCCTGAGGATAGTCCCTTTGAACCGATAGGGAGTAAATGTTTTCTTTTTCTTTTTATTTTTTTGGAGAGGAAAGAAAAGACTCTTTTGAGTTGTGTGATACTTGCTATTTAGGCCTTATTTTGAGTAATACCTTCTTGTGAATGCTTGATTGCTAATGAAATTGCAGACTCTTTGACACCGAGGTTCATGGTTGTGACTTTGTAAATAACTTATTTTATTTTGTAGTTTGTTATGATCCTGCCTCTCTTAGAAGTGGAATTGTTCCATCTTGACTGATACTTGTGCCATGTGTTGTAAGAATTTGTTTATTCCATGTTTTGCATTTTAGTCTAGAACTTGCCCTGCATGTTATTGAAGTGAAATAAAAAGTGTTGCTTTGTTTAGGAGATTATAATAGGCTTTCTTTGATTTGTCCTGTAAATTTTAGCCTTTTCAGATATTGTATCACTAGTTAACCCTTTTGAGCCTGTAGCCTTTTGTTGGTAGCCATATTTTGCCTTAACTATTTTGTTGAAACCCTAGTTTTTGCACCTTGCTTCCTTTAGCACTGTAGTATAGACTTATTATAATTGTTAATTCTAAAGAAAAGGGGATAGTTGGGTGAAAAAGGTAATCAATGATAGATACAAAGTGTGAAAAAGCCCTCTTCGAAAGAATGTGACATGAAAAGAAAAAGGGAGAAAAAGAAAAGATAATCCTTTGAAAAAAAAATGATTGAAGCATTCTTGAGATGATGATAATTACTTGTGAAATAATTGTTGAAGAGAGAGGGCTGAAAATAAAGAGAAAAAAATAATGGGTGATGAACTCTAAAAGTGCAAAGTGCTTAGGGAAGTGTAAGTCACTATTATATAGTTTTCCTACCCGTCCTTTAGCCTACATTACAACCTGTTAAAGTCTTATTTGATTCTATTCAAGCATGCTTAATTAGTGGAGATGTACATAATGGGCAAGCCTATGGTTCTTTGTGCATACATGTGAATTTTATTTGTGTGTGTGGGAGTTGTTCTTTGATGTGAAGTCCTTAATTTATATTCAATCTTTTGAATTGAGTGTGTGGACTATTTCTTCTTGTGAGGGAACTCGTTTCATGATAGATAGGTGAATTTATTAGCTTTGTTCGACGAGAGTAGGTGAGCAAGCTTAAATTTGATGAGTTAAAAGTCCGTCCTTGAGGTTAGGAGGTTAGAGGTTTGTTGATTATTTGTTTATCTTGCATAATGATCGGGAATTGTACTTGATGTTTTGAAATTTCTTTATGGCCTAATTGTTTGTATCAACTAAAAGTGATGACATTCCTAGTATGATTTGTTTGAGTTGATCTATAATGCTTGCTCGAGGACGAGCAAAATTTTATGTGTGGGGTGTTGATGTGAGGCCAAAAATATATTTTCTTATCATTAATTGCCTCATATTTATTATTTGTATTTGTCCTTTTTGATCATGGAGTTTATGAATTGTGCTAAATAACATATTTTATTTGTAGGATTAAATTGGTGTGAAGATAAAGAAGTTTGGAGCTAAAACGAATTAAAAATGGAAGATTATAGAAGGAAAATCAAGTAGGCAGCTTAATGGATTAAATTGAATATTATATTATATTTATATATATATATATATAAATATATATATATAAATATAATGTAGCAAAGGGACGTAAGGAATAGAGAATAGGTACAACTGCCACGTGTCAAGCTTCCAAGATTCTACCAAATTGTTGAGGCGGTTGGCTATTGTTCACGCGTAAAGGAATCCAATTCCTTTTGGTTTTGGGTTCCTAATTTGTTTTGGACTCAATTATTTTATTTAGGGTTTCCTACATTTATAAATAGTCCACCAGAATAATTATTTAGAGAGATACTTTGTAGGGAATAATTGTGGAAGGAAAAGTTGTTAATACTTTTTAGGGTTCTTTTCTTCTTCTTTTTCTTAGGTATTAGTAGCTAAAGACCCTTGTTCTAGGGCTGCGGCTACGGGTAATAGTTGAACATCGATTGTTTTGAATTAATTATTGGTTATCGCTTAAATTACTTTTGTGTTCTTGTTTTAGTATTTCATGACTGAACACCATAGAAATAAATCTATTGTCCATTCTTGGACTCGAGAGATGAAGAGGTAGATAGACCAAAGAATACAATGAGCTTGATCTAAATTGCATATCACTTGTTTAGATTTGTGTTTAGGAGTGACGCCCGGACGAACACCAAGCTTGGTTACGAAACATAATGAAATATAAATGCTCACCAATTAGAACTGCCTATCCCCGCTCAACGATGTAGTTAGACATCTAGTTGAAGTAGGAGATTAGAGGTCGAGAGATCAAGATCATAAAATCAACCCTGTAAATCAATAATTTGAAAACCTTAGTTAATTCATTACATGACATGCGATATATGAAACCTTAAGCATGCTGCAGCCCTGAAATTGTCCTAATTACTGTAAGTTAATCTTTTTATTTAATTCTTGCATTCTTTTAATTTTTTTCAGACTCTTAAATAAATAATTAGACTAGTATAATTTAGTAAATAATTTATTGACAAGTCACTATGGGTTAGATAATCTAGCTCTTTTAGAGCCACTATATTACTTGCGCGACCACGTACACTTGCGTGTGCAAGAGGTATGTTGAAAGTTTTCCTCTTTGATGTTTATGCTTTCCTTGATTCCGGTGCTACCTTGTCTTTTGTGACGCCATATGTGGCTAGGAGGTCTGATGTTGTTCCGGATGTGTTGCTAGATCCTTTTTGTGTCTCTACTCCGATTGGAGAATTTATCATAGCTAAGAGAGTCTATAGAAATTGTCCCGTCTTCTTATCCCATAGAGTCACTCATCTTGATCTTGTAGAGCTTAATATGTTAGACTTTGATGTTATTCTTTGGATGGATTGGTTGCATGCTTGTTACGCTTCTATTGATTGTAAGTCCTAAATGGTCAAGTTTCAATTCCCGAATAAGCCTATCCTAGAGTGGAAGGGGGGAAAGTCTATGTTTAGAGGTAAATTTGTTTCTTACATAACAGCTAGAAAGATGATCTCTAAGGGTTGCATATACCATCTCATTAGGGTGTGGGATATAGATTTTGAAACCCCTACTCTTGAGTCGGTCCCCATTGTTAATGAGTTTTTGGAATTGTTTCTCGATGATTTACCCGATATTTTTCCCGAGAGAAAAATAGACTTCGATATTGATCTTCTCCCGGATACACAACCTATTTCTATTCCTCCATATAGAATGTCTCCAGTGGAACTTAAAGAACTAAAGGTGCAATTAAAAGATTTGTTGGATAAGGGTTTCATCCGACCAAGTGTTTCTCCATGGGGTGCTCTGGTCTTGTTTGTAAGAAAGAAAGATGGTTCACTCCGTATGTGCATTGACTACCGCCAATTGAACAAGGTTACCATTAAGAATAAGTATCCTCTTCCAAGGATAGATGACTTGTTTGATCAACTTCAAGGGGCTAGTTATTTCTCTAAGATCGACCTTCGCTCGGGCTATCACCAATTAACGGTG
This sequence comes from Solanum appendiculatum, assembly GCA_018342035.1. Classification (NCBI taxonomy): domain Eukaryota; kingdom Viridiplantae; phylum Streptophyta; class Magnoliopsida; order Solanales; family Solanaceae; genus Solanum; species Solanum appendiculatum. Next base: position 1,010,596 of record JAGDQO010000469.1, read on the forward strand.
AAAGAAAATGATATTCCGAAAACAGTTTTCCGGACAAGGTATGGTCACTGCGAGTTCTTGGTAATGTCATTTGGATTAACAAATGCTCCAGCCACATTTATGGACTTGGTGAATAGGGTGTTTAAACGTTACCTTGACATGTTCGTGATTATGTTTATTGATGATATCTTGATCTACACAAGGAATGAGGATGAACACGCCAATCATTTGAGGAATGTATTGAAAGTCCTCAAGGATCAGCAAATCTTTGCGAAGGTTAGTAAATGTGAGTTTTGGCTAAGGTCCGTCGCTTTTCTTAGTCACACTGTCTCCGATAAAGGTATTGAGGTAGATCCTAAGAAGACCGATGCGGTTAGGAATTGGCCTAGACCTCTATCACCTTCGGATTTCCATAGTTTTTTTGGCTTAGCCGGTTATTATAGGAGGTTTGTTGAAGGGTTTTCTTCTATTGCTTCTCAATTGACGACTTTGACTAAAAAAAAGGTTAAGGTCTTTTGGTCCGAAGCATGTGAGAAGAGTTTTCAAGAGTTGAAAGATAGACTTACTTCGGCTCCGATATTGACTTTGCCGGAAGGGTCCGATGGCTTTGTTGTTTATTGTGATGCCTCGTGAATTGGGTTAGGATGTGTTTTTATGCTAAATAGGAAGGTTATTGCTTATGTCTCAAGAAAACTCAAGGTGCATGAAAAGAACTATCCTACTCATGAACTAGAATTAGTGGCAGTTGTGTTTGTTTTGAAAATATGGCGGCATTATTTGTATGGGGTGCATGTGGATGTTTTTACCGACCATAAGAGTTTACAATATGCGTTTAAATAGAAAGATCTGAATCTTCGCCAAATAAGGTAGCTTGAGTTGTTAAAAGATTATGATATGAGTGTTCTCTATCACCCCGGTAAGACTAATGTGGTGGCAGATGCTCTTAGTCGACTATCTATGGGTAGTGTTGCTCATGTTGAGGAAGGTAAGAAAGAGTTGGTTTGCGATGTTCATAGATTGGCCCGACTAGGTGTTCGATTGGTTGATTCTGCTAAAGGTGGTGTTACGGTTCACAATGGTTCCGAATCCTCTTTTGTGCATGATGTAAAGGCTAAACAAGACCTTGATCCTAATTTGGTGGAATTGAAGGAAGCGGTGCTCAAAAAGTCCGTAGAGGATTTCTCCCAAGGGGGAGATGGTGTGCTTCGTTATCAAGGTTGTTTGTGTGTTCCCAATGTAGATGACTTGAGAGGACAAATTTTATAGGAAGCCCATAGTTCCCGATATTCCATTCACGTGGGAGCTACCAAGATGTACCATGACTTGCGAGAGATCTATTGGTGGAATGGAATGAAGAAAGATATTGCGGAATTTGTGGCTAAGTATCGTAATTGCAAACAAGTGAAAGTTGAGCATCAAAGGCCGGGAAGTTTGACCCAAGATATTAGTATTCCTACTTGGAAGTGGGATGATATGAATATGGATTTTTTGTTGGTTTACCTCGCACCTGGCGACAATATGATTCGATTTTGGTTGTTGTAGATCGAATGACAAAATCAGCGCATTTCATTCCCGTCAAGACTTCTTATTCGGCAGAGGATTATGCTAAGTTGCATTTGAGGGAAATGGTTAGGCAGCATGGAGTGCCTTTATCCATTATCTCCGATCGTGGTGAACAATTCACTTCTAAATTTTGGAAGTCGTTCCTAAAAGGACTTGGTACTCGTGTTAAGCTTAGTACGGCCTTTCATCCTTAAACAGATGGGCAAGTGGAGCATACTATCAAAACTTTGGAAGATATGTTGAGAGCTTATGTAATTGATTTCAAGGGCAATTGGGATGATCATTTGCCTTTGATTGAATTTGCTTATAATAATAGATACCATTCTAGCATTGGTATGGCTCCATTTGAGGCTCTCTATGGTAGGAGGTGTAGATATCCTATAGGTTGGTTTGATGTTGGTAAAGTTGCTTTGATAGGCCCCGAGTTGGTGCATGAAGCTATGGAGAAAGTTCAGCTTATTAGAGAAAGGTTGAAAACGGCCCAAAGCCGACCAAAGTCCTATGCCGATGTTAGAAGGAGAGATTTAGAATTTGATGTTGATGATTGGGTTTACTTGAAAATTTCACCCATGAAGGGTGTGATGAGATTTGGGAAGAAAGGGAAGCATAGTCCTCATTATATAGGCCCATACTAGATTTTGAGATGTGTTGGTAAGGTTGCTTATGAGCTTGACTTGCCTAATGATTTGGCATCGGTGCATCCGGTTTTCCATGTCTCATTGTTGAGTAAGTGTGCTGGTGATCCGACATCTATAGTGCCATTAGAGGATCTTGGCATGAAGGATAGTCTTTCCTATGAAGAAGTTCCGGTTGAGATCTTAGACCGGCAAGTCCGGAAGTTAAGGAATAAAGAAGTTGCTTCCGTGAAGGTTCTTTGGAGGAATCAATTAGTTAAGGGTGCTACTTGGGAGGCCGAGGCCGATATGATGTCTCGATATCCTGATCTCTTTCCTTCTGATCCTACTCTCGCTTGAGGTACCTAGTTCCTCATGGTTCGTTCTTTTGGTCTCATGTGTCTTAGTGACTTCCATGATTCCTTGATTATGCCTTTTCATGAAGAGTCTAGTATGATTATGTGCATTTAAGTATGTGTTGCATGAAGACTTCATGAAATGATGTGTTGAATATGCTTTAGCTAGGAGTTGATGTTCCCTCCTCGGATATGTGCATTTATGTGATTGCATTCTAGGTTGGGTTGCTAGTCCGTGTCTATTACCCTCCTTATGATGTCTTCATTCTCATTCGAGGACGAATGTTCCCAAGGGGGAGATAATGTGACACCCCAAGTTTTCAAAGAAAGGAAATTACCATTTTCATACTGATGACAGTGACCAACGGAGGCCACCTACGGGCCGTAGGTGGAATGATGGGCCGTAGGTGAGAAACCGTCGATGGCACTGCATATTTCAGGATTTCCAAGTTTCTAAACCTCGACCTACAGAGCAACAGGACGGGTCGTCGTGCAGTTGATGGTCCGTAGATGGGGTTCGTAGATCCCTTCCAGACTTGGCCTAATTTTCAGCCCCAAAAGAAGTTTCTTAATCAATTGACGAAAGGACAGCATGGTCCGTCGTTTCACCTACGGACCGTAGGTCCTGACCGTCGATTGCCCCCGACAGTTATTATTTAAAGTGCTTTTTAGTCTTTTCCCTAAATGTTTAGCTATTAATCTAAGTCGGTTATTCCCCTTAACTCAGACCATTTATATATTTTCTAAGCCTAATTCTATTCATTCTAACTCATTCCCAAATTCTTCTGTCTCAAATATTTCTCTTTCTAAGAAGAGTTCTCTCAAGCTTCAAGGAAGAAGAAGAAGGCTAAGTTCCTCCATTGAAGACCATCAATTTTCATCAATTTCTTGTGGACTTTGGTGAGGTATGATAATATTCACCATTTGGAGCCTTTCCTACAATGGGTCCTCACTTTCTTCAAGGTTTTCAAGGTTCAATCTCTCCAAATTGAATTTAGGGTTTTTGATCTACTCTTATGGGTTCTTCAATTATGATTTCAATTACTGATTTTATGATTCCTAGTGCACGATCTAGCGTGATAAAGTAATTTAGTGCACGAATTAGCGTGAATTATATGATTTGATGTAAAGATTGCATGAATCCCCATGAACCCATGCTATTTCTCCCCAATTTCCTAATCTATGCTTTGATTGTTGGGTTGAGCTATGAATTGATAAAGTTTATGAAATCTCAATGAAGTTATGCATGAATTATGAATGAATTGAGGATGATTTTATGAAATTGAGTATGTTCAAGTCAAAAGCATGATATTCCCCCTATTATGTGAGTTCCTTGAATTATGGGTAAATTGTCTTAATTATGGCTTTCTAACCGTAAGCCTGTATTGAATTGAATAATTTCAGTTGAACTAGCATGTACCCATATAAAATCTATGATCTACGAATTATGAGCATGATGAACTATGTAAAGATGAAGCTTATGAATTTATTCATGTCTCATATGAAGTAAATGATGAATTAACGGTGCTTTGAGAGTGAAGTACCAAAAGTTATGATCTGATGATGTTATGGTTGAGTTGTGAAAGGTTTTCTCAGGTAATGCTCACGCTAAGAATTAAAAAGAACAAGAGGCGATTACCCATGTTCTTAAAGAGCTATTCTAATGACGGACAAGAGGCGATCACCCATGTTCCCTAATGTAGACAAAGCAGCGATTACCCAAGTCTACCAATAATGAGCTTATGATTAATGTAGACAAGAGGCGATTACCCATGTCTACCTATGATAAATGAACTATGATAAATCCGTGGAAAGTATGCTTAGTACCGAGTGCAAAAGTGGCGATTACCCATGTCCCATAATCTATGTGCCACCATAGGGTGATGGTCTTTGATAGACACTAGCTAGTGGATCCACGTAAGCTACAAGTTAAGAAAAGGGTCCTACCTTGGAAAGTAGGGCGGCCCTCTTTCAGTGTGGGGTAGACACTGGATTCCATGTGGATAGCTCACATGGTCTTATATGTCGGTTAAGGCTATTCCCCACAACTAATGAACAAAAGTGTTGTTATGATAATCTAAAGTAAAGAAAGATGATTTAGCTTGCTTTTGCCATGGTTTATTCTTCATGCTTCATGTTTCTTATGCTTTATCATGTTTTAGCTTGGCCATTGCATGACATGATTAGGTCTCATTCTAGTCTGTTTTATGTGGTTAATGTGCATCGCTATCATACTTGGTACTTGATTGTACTAACACATACTCTTGCCTACATTAAGTTCTTTGATGCAGGACGTGGCGCTTCACCATCCACTCGTGGCTAGAGCTTTATAGTAGAAGATTGATAGAAGACTTGGTGAGTCCTTATCCATCCAAGGACATAGCCTAGTTGTTCTTATTTTCATGTTATTTCATTTCGGATGTTGTATTGGGTTACGTCCCAAACTTTATTTTCTATGTTAGATTGGCTTTGAGACATGAGATGTAGACTTCCACTATTTCTTTTAAAAGCTTTGATATGAAAATCTCTTTTGAACTCTTAATCTCTATTATCTTGTATGGATGTATGCTAAGTGGCTTGTATGAGGCCTCTCGGGGTCTTGTACGCTATGTCACGTGTAAGGGGCACCTTGGGTTGTGACATCAAGAGGTATTCATGGTTGAAAAACCCATTAAAAACAAGGTAGAATCGAGCTCCAAATCAACAAATTACTTATTTTTCAATATGGGGAAATAAACCCCAAAACCCACATGTGAAATCTTGATTTTTAAGTGGTTTGGAAGATAAAAATTGAAGAAAACGATATAAAATCGATAAAGGTACTTACCCGCACAAGTTTTTCTGAAGAAAATGCTTCCAAAGTCTCCCTCCCAATATAAAAAGAATGGAGAAGAAAGTGAAATGGAAGAAAGTGGGCTGATTTAGCAATTTAAAATGACTATTTGTTTGCGTTGACCATGGTCAACATCAACAAACTTGATTCCCCAACTTATTAAAGTCTCCAAATTGACCTTTAGGATTCATTCGGGATCCCATAAAAATAAACCTAATTTTCTACCCCACTAAATTTGACATTCTGGACTTAATGGAATTGTCAAATTTCTAAAAAAAAGATCATTTTGACATAAATATCCTCTTGGACCTCTCTTTAGGCCTAAAGCTCCACTTCTCACCTAAACACCCAACTCTCAAGCTAAGGCCACAAAAACCTTATCAACCACTCTGCTAGATCAAACTCGACGTTCTGGATGCGATGGAACTAACGAGATTTCGATATGACAGTCGGAACACAAAATGTTGACCGAATTCTCAACTCAAGAGGGGTCATAGCACCAAAAACACACCCAATCGCATCGGGTACCACACTAACAATTCTTGAAATACAAACTATGCATGAAAATATTACGGGGAAGGGGAAAACAATCATTTTATAATTAAAAGCAAAATCACAAGAAATGGGACATTATAGTGAGTTCGTTAGGCTTATGGGGGGTATGATCGGGTTTATTTCCTCTCTTCTGCCTTTTGAATGCACTTTCTAGGATTTTGGGGGTCCAATTAGCTTTTAGTCAGCTTAGATTACTTATGTTCAACCATAGTGTATCCTTATGTGACTTATGGCTTATTTTTTCCATTATTGTTCCCTTATAGCTGACTTACTTGCCATTTTGTCTTTCTCGCAGTTTATGACACTTTTGCAATATCAAGCTCGGCCGGGCTATGATGCCTACTAATGCTCATTATTTTCATACTCATATTACAATGCATTCCTTTACTTGATGTAGATCCAAGTTCTAGTCGACTGCATTGATCCTCCTGTGGTGCAACTGATAACCAGAGATTGAGGGTGAGCTTGTTGGTGTCCGGAGTTGACTCATCTTCTTCTGTATATTTTTACTAGCCTTTTGGTAATTTGAGATAGTTTGTTTATTTGTATATGTCTAGTCTTGTACTCGGCCTTTGTAGTAGTTTTGTACTAATGTCTACAAGATTTATGAATTAATCTTTTGTAGATTTTGTCCTCGTTCGTTGTATACATATATATACTTTTCGCTGCTATTTCATGTGCTTGAGATTGTATTTTCTTTTTCTTATCAGTTGGTACTTTCGCTCCTTAAGCCCATTACTCCCATTCTGGGCTAAGGATTGGCTTACCTATAGGTGAGTTATATAGATGTCATCATGACCCATGATTTTTTATCGTTACAGCAACTAAGTTGAAACGTTTGAGCAACGATGCAGAATCTTTGTATTGATGATGAATGTAGCTTCAACTTGGATGGAGATGATTATAGTACGATCCAAATTGTAGTACCTTGGTATAACACTTCTTTCATGCATGATTTTTTGGATGTTATTAGAGAGCCTCACCTACTTGGTAATACTAAAGAATTAGATTCAACTAAATATGTTTAATTAAATGAAGACAGTCTAGTTTTTCTAGGGAAAAAATAAAGTATGAGTAAAGAGAACTTTTTTTACTATTAATTATAGATCTACAAATCTTCTTGTTCAACATAGGAAAATCTGTCGTTGTCTTCTTCTATTAATTGTACTGATACATGTATTTATATACAACAAAGAGAACCTAGAATTCTATTTTAGGTAGATTTCTATTTTAGGCAACTTACATATAAGAGGCAACAAATAAATATTATCGTAGTAAAATTTCCTAGAATTACGATTTCCTCTAATAGTGGGTATCGAATCATATCTGTTATCGTTAATAGTCCCTCTCAGGTTGATCATAAATATCGATCATGCCCAACTTGTCAATAGTTTTATGAAATATTTTTCCTGTCACTGCCTTTGTGAAGATATCTGCGAGTTGGTTCATAAACTTTATATATGGAAACAGGATGATCTTCTGATCAAGTTTATCTCTAATGAAATGATGATCCACATCAACATGGTTAGTATGATCATGTTTTACTGGATTTTGTGCTATTTGAATTGTAGAATTATTATCACAAAACAACTTCATAGGTCTAGAACTTTCACAAAGAACTCTTCGGATCCTAAAGAGATAACATAAACCATGCATCATACCTCGAAATTCAGCTTCTACACTTGACCGAGAAACAACCTTTCGTTTACTTCTCCTGGTAACAAAATTACCTTTAACAAATGAGAAATAACTTGAAGTCGATCTCCTAGTTGAGAAATCTCTAGCCCAGTCAGTATTGATGTAGCCTTCAACAGTTGGTGCTTCATTCTTTGAGTACATCAACCGATTTCCAGGAGCATTTTTCAAATACCTTAGGATCCCATGGACGGTATTCGTGTGTTCTATACTTGGAGCTTTCATAAATTGGCTCATCACACTTACTGCATATGCGATATCCGATCTTGTATGAGTTAGATAGATCAACTTCCTCACAAACCGTTGATAACGAACTTTGTCAGCTAATTGTTGCACAGAAGAATTTCTAAGTTTCTAGTTCATCTCCATCATTGTTTCAGCTAGTTTGTAATCAAGCATTTCAATTTTTGTCAATAAATCCAATACATACTACCTCTAGGAAAATGATATACCCTGTCTCGACCTTTACACTTTAATGCCTAGGAAATATCTCAGTTGTCTTAAGTCTTTCAGTTAAATTAGGTGGCTAATGACTGTTGTAGTTTCTCCATTTTTTCGGGGTCATCACAAGTTAATACCATATCGTATACATATACAATCTATTTTGTTACCTTCCCCCTCCCTCCATTGTGTTTAATAAACAAGGTATGGTCAGAGATACTTCGCAAGTAACCAACATACTTCAACTCTGACACAAACCTCTCAAACCAAGCTCTGGATGATTGTTTTAGCCCATAAAGTGATACTTTCCGTTTGCATTTTTTATGCATTTGTCCTTGCATAATGCCCGGTGGAAATTTCATGCATACTTCTTCCTCCAAGTCACTATTTAGAAAGTTTTTTTTTACATCAAACTATCATAAAGTCTAATCTCTATCCCCTGCAACAGATATAAGAATAAGAATAGTATTGAGCTTGGCTACTGGTGCAAAAGTTTCTTGGTTATCAACTCTATACATTAAAGCATAACCCTTTGCAACTATCCTCGCCTTGTATCTATCAACGCTTCCATCTACTTTATGTTTCGTAGTATAAACCAATTTACAACCAATTTTCTTTTTTCTGTTGGCTGCGGAAACACCTCCCAAGTTGAGTTTATTTGCAAGGCTTCCATATCTTCATTCATTGCCTTAGTACATTTTTGTATATGGTAATGTCTCCTGCACACTACTAGGAATAGATACTTTGGATGATAGGTCAACAATTAGAGCATATGAATCTAATAATCTATGACTTGAGATATAGTTGTTAATTGGATATTTGGCCATGGTTCTAAGATCAGGTTCATATTGTTTTCTAGTGACACCCCTATTTAATCTTTATGGTAATTTAGAAGGAGGCGTATTTAGAATTACCTGAGGTGCAACATCTTCTTGAACATTCTATGAGGATTCTTCATTTGGATGTGTTAATATTAGGTCTTCTACTACAACATCTTCAGTACCCATCGATACTACATCACTCTTACATGGATTTGGCAAAGCTGGAGACTCTATAGGCTGATAAGAGGGAATCTCTTCAATTGCATGTGTATTGTTACTCAATCTTCTTTGCAATTCTTCTAAGTCTAAGAACCCAACATGGTCCGGTGGAACTCTAGTATATTTCTAGTTCGACTCAACTGCTTCACTCACATTCTCCCCATGAAGAGTTGAACTGGAAACTCCCCCTCCATAATTGTAACACCTCGGAAATTAGAAAGTCAATTGGAAAGGAAAAGTGCAGTTTTTGCACTGATGTAGTGGTCTACGAGACTTACCTATGGAATGTAGGAAATTTTAAGGGCCGTAGGAAGGTGATCGTAGAACCTTGGATGAGCTTTGGAAAAAATTCAAGTTTCTGATGTTGGACTTATGAGTGAAAATGATGAATCGTAGGGCATTCTGCGGGTCGTAGAAACATCCGTAGAAGTGACTCGGACTTGGTAAAAGTTTGACTTGAACTTGAGTCCTACAAAAAGGATCAACAGACTGCAGACCAGACAATGACTCGTAGAAATAGTTTCATGGGAAGTTGGCAAATTCTAAGGTTCCAATACTTGGTCCTACGGTTGACCAGTATGGTCTGTAGAAAGGTCTAAACAATAGAAGCAGGTCGATATTCTTAATGAGGGGTGTTTTGGTCTTTTCCCTATCTATCCAACTCCTAAACTGTGCCATTTTGGACTTATAACTGCCCCTATAACTGATTTTCAACTCAAAAATCTACCCAAACCCTTTTATTCTCTCAAATCGCCAAATTCCAATCCAAGTTCATCCTCTCAAAATTCTCTCAAGTTCAAGGAAGAACGCCTAGGGTTTCAAGCTTTATGTCTCCTTTTTCTCCATTGCTTTTGGGCATTGTGTATCAAGATATGTGGAAATTCACCAATGGATTCCATTTATCCATTGGGCCTCAAAAGATCTCAATTCTCCAATTTGATTTCACCTAATAATCTAGGGTTTCATGCAAATCTTCATGGGTTCTATTTGATTATGTTTCAATTTTTTAGTTTCAATCTTATTATGCAAGATTTGATTTAATTACACGTTTTCTAATTGATTCCATATGAACCCATGCATTATTCAATGATTTTTACTATGAATTTATGAACAAAGCTATGGACTTATGAATGATGATATATGAAAAACTATGCATGATTTATGAAATAGAGGTTTTATGAACTAAGGTTGCTTTTATGATAAGCATCAATGAAATTGTGAAAGGCTTTCTTATATTTTATGAAATCATGGTTGCGAAAGGTTTTCTCACATATGTACGAATCATGATTTAAAGGAGCTACTCTACGATGACTTAAGATTTGATTGGTAATTCAATTATTTCTTTCCAAGTATAATGATATGAATATGCTTATGAATAATTCCATTTGGACTTTACTTAGTCCCAAGAGAAATTTGAGGTGGAGGCTCAAATAGGGTAGTCTCTAGTAGCAACCTCTAGTTCCTAACTACGTGACCTCGTAGGATAGTCTTAAGTGACTAAGCTAGTGGATCCACCTAAGCTAAAAAGTTCATGGTCCTTACCTTGGTAGGTTGGACATCCTTTCTCGTGTGGGAGCATGACACTGGATTCCATGTTATAGCTCACATGGTCTGTGTTGGTTAGCGGTAAACATTCCCCAAAATGAACTAAGTTACCTTCTAAGGTTTATGAAAGCTTTCAAATGACTTTTATGATGCATTGACCAATTTCATAATTTATGATTTATCTGTAAAGGTTTTACTATGTTTTTAGCTTGGTCATGCATATCATACTTAAATATCCCCATTATGATCACGTTTATGTTCTCATGCATTTCCCTTATACTTAGTACATTACATGTACTAATGCATATGTGTTCCTACATTGTCTAATAACGTAGGGTCCGTCGATCTCTCTCCTCTCGCTCATGGATAGATTCAAGTTGCTTAGCTATTGAATTTGGTAAGTCCTCATACTCCGATGGCAAGACCATGAAGACTTTATTTCTGATGTCTTTACTTTCAGACTTTGTACAGGTCTATGGGTTACATCCCAACAACTCTTTGATATGAAACTTTCTATTTAAATTATAATTTTTTGTTTACTTATTGTGTTATATGAATCTCAAGTGGCTTGTGTAAGGCCTCTCGGGGTCTTATACATCAAGTCACGTCTAGAGTGTACTTTGTGTCGTGACAATAATAAAGTTTGTTCTCATGAAAGGAGATATCTAACGTAATATACAACTTCTTATTTTGAGGATCATATCACCGATACCCCTTTTAAAAGTTTGAATATCCAAAAAAAACACATCTTTTTGCACAGAGATTCAATTTACCTCTTAAGACTTTTGGAATATGGACATAAATCGTACATCAAAAAATTCAAGGTTCAATCTTCGGCAGATGTGCTATCGTGCAAAATGACTATAACTTTTGTTGAAGAGTTTGGAATTCAAATAATTGGGAAGGAGCTTGATTGATAAGATAAATAGCGGACTTTACTACCTCCCCCCAATAAAAGTGAGGTAGGTTCATACCAAAAAAAGAGGCAAGAACTACTTCTAAAATTTGTCTATTCTTTCTTTCTGCCAAGCAATTTTGTTGCGGTGTATATGTGTAGGACGTACAATATCGTATCCCCAACTGACTAAGATATTCTCCAAACGAATAATCAATAAACTTCATAGCATTATTAGACAGCCAAATTAGAATTTTTCTATGGTCTTGAGTATGTACCATATTGTAAAAGTCCTTAAATGATTTACATGCATCATTCTTCTAGTAAAGTAAAGAAACCCATGTCACTCTAGTGCATTCAGTCGATAAAAGTGATAAAATATTGAGATTTTCAAATACAGGAGTCCCTTGCTAGACCCCAAATATCAGAATGTATAACAATGAAAGGTTCTAAACATTATTCAAACTTGGAAAATAAGGAATTCAATGGATTTTTTCTAGTTTACAGATATTACATTGGAAATCTGAAACATCTAAATCAACATATAAACTTGGTCTATGTTTCTTAAGATAATCGAAAGAGATGTGTCCTAGTCTCCATGCCATAGCCATATTTTTATTTAGCCTTCTCAACTCCACTTGTATGACAAGCGTGACCAAATTTGTGTTCTCTATTCTTTGTCAACTCTAGATAGTATAGCTTGCTCCGTTTCAACACCATTACCAAGAGTCTTTTAGATCAGAATGTCCTGAAAGATACAAAATAAGGAGAAAAATGCTACAGTACAATTCAGAGATGAGGTAATTCGTCTTACAAACAACAAATTATTTTAGAAGGAAGGCATCACCAAAACCATATCAAGTGTCAAAGTACTAGACAGTTTAACAGATCCCCCCCCCCCCGTTATATTACAAGTATTTCCATTATCTGTAAAAATAACTTGTTGCGAGGATGAGTGAATGGTTTGTAACTTATTAGTGCCTCTAGTCATATGATCAGATGCTCTTGTCTCAACAATCCATGTATTTTCCTTGGAGGTGACGGAACAAAACATCAACCCTATCAAAGTTACATGGTTGAGCCACATTGGCCATAGGTTGTAATCGTTCCCCTTATGTGGCTATTAGCGCTTTGCCGATCAAGTTCTTCCGTGGTTTTTTTTGAAAAAATTCCACCATTCTGGAAATCCAATAATCTCATAGTAGCGCTATTTGGTGTGCCCTTTTTCACCACAATCATTGCAATCAAAGATATTTATTTTTCCTGATGATGGAATACTTTGACTCTTTTGTGTATCACGTTGAACTACGATGGCCGAACATTCAGGGATTGTTCTAGAGCTTCCCATGATTCATCTTTGTTGTGCTTCTCTCCTTACATACACATAAAAACTTTCAAAATCCTATTTAGGATCTTTTCACCAAAATCTCACCACGAACTTAATTAAATTTGAGATCAAGTCCACTCATAAATATGTGAACTCGAAGCCTGGACACCCTGGAATGTAAATGTACAATCCCTTACTGATTTATCTTGTGAAGATGTCTAGTGGCCAATTTACTGGAAAATTGTAACGAGTTTGTTATAATAGGTAGACAAAAGTGGACTATTCTAGTTGGTGGTGAAAGACTACTGATTCAGTTCAAATAAGCGAGTCTCATCCGATCCATCATAGAAAGTTTTTGAAGCAGATTCGGGCTTCCCATATCTCCTTAGTTGTTGTCAGGCGAATAAATCTTTTCATCAGATGCGTGCTCATTGAATCAATAAGCCAACTTCGAACTATTTGATTTTTGGTGAACCATGTGCCATACGTTGGATCAATTTGTGATGGTTTGGTCAATTCGCATGTAAGATATTCAACTTTGTTACTTGCTCCAACACGCATCTCCATTAGTTGTGACCATAAAGAATAATTTGTTTTGTCAAGTACTACACCACTAGGAAAAGAAGAATTGTTCTGTTGGACTATGATGAATTTGTGATGCAAGGTTATTCGGTTGGGTTAAAAAGGTGGCTGTAACTACTAGATTTAAGTTTGATTCATCCATTCAAAAAGAACACAAAAAAAGGATTCAAGGAAAAGAAGAAAGAAAACATAGTTATTGCTTCATAAATGCTCTGATGCAATGTTGAACAAAGCCTCAGACTTACATAAATAAATTTGTCGTTGTCTTCTTCTATTAATTACATTGATACATGTATTTATATACAACAAAAAGAAAATCTAGAATTCTATTTTTGGCGACATACATATAAGAGGCAACAAATAAATGTTACTGTAATACAATTTCCTAGATTTACAATCTCCTCTTATGGTGGAATTTGAATCAGATCTCTTATTGTCATTACTTATCAAATACTATTGAAAGATTAAAATCTTATTCATAAATTTGAAATTCATTTAATTCTTATCACAAATTAGATTGTTATAGATTAAACACTTTCTTTTATTTAGGTCTAGACCAGAAGTTTTTGCACAGAATTCCCCTATTTCAGAGGGGTATATAAAATTTTTCCTTAAAGATATTCTCACTGGTATGCATAAAGTCGCCAGATGTTAGGGGTATGCATAAAGTCTTCTCTATTGATGTTTATTCCTTACTTGATCCAGGTGTAAGTTTGTCTTTTGTGACTCCTTATGTTACCATGAGGTTCGACATTTCCCCTGAACAACTTCTTGAACCTTTCAGTGTTTCCACACTTATTGGTGAGTCTATTCTAGCAAAAAGAGTCCATCGTAATTGTACCATCTCTATCTATCACAAGGACAATGGCTGAATTAGTTGAGCTAGATAAGGTGGACTTTAATGTTATCCTAGGTATGGACTGGCTTCATGCTTGTTATGCCTCAGTCGATTGTAGAACTCGAGTAGTCAAGTTTTAGTTTCCTAATAAGCCCGTTTTAGAGTGGAGGAGTAGTTCAGCAGTGCCTAAAGGTCATTTTATTTCATACCATAAGGCTAGGAAGTTAGTTCGAAGGGGGTGGATCTATCATTTAGTCTGAGTTAATGACTCTAGAGTTGAGACACCGCCTTTTCAGTCAGTTCCAATTGTGAGTGATTTTCTGGAGGTCTTTCCCGACAATCTTCCTGGAGTCCCTTCTGGGAGAGAAATAGACTTTGGAATAGATATTCTTCCTGATACTCAACCTATCTCTATTCCGCCATTTAGAGTGACTCCGATTGAGTTAAAAGAGTTAAAAGAGCAATTAAGAGATCTTCTTGATAAGGGTTTCATCTGACCAAGTGTCTTACCTTGGGGCGCTTCGGTCTTATTCGTGAAAAAGAAAGATAGTTTTCTTAGGACGTGTATCGATTAGTGCCAGTTGAACAAGATCACCAACAAGAATAAGTATCCCCTTCCGAGAATCGATGTCCTTTTTTATGAACTTCAGAGTGCCACTTGTTTCTCTAAGATAGACCTCAAATCTGGCTATCATCCGTTGAAAGTGAGAGAAAGTGACATCCTAAAGACAACATTGAGGACCCGTTATGGTCATTATGAGTTCCTTGTTATGTCCTTTGGTTTAACTAAAGCTCCTGCAGCATTCATTGATATCATGAACAGAGTATTTAAGCAGTATCTGAATATGCTTGTTGTTGTATTCATTGATGACATCGTGATTTACTCAAGGAATGAGGAGGATCATGTCAATCATCTCATAATAGTTCTCCAAACTCTCAAAGATTGAGAATTATATATGCCAAGTTTTCTAAGTGTGAGTTATGGCTCGAATCCGTGGCAATCTTAGGCCGCATTGTGTCTAGCGAAGGAATTTGAGTTGACACTCAGAAGATTGAAACAGTGCAGAATTAGCCCAGACCCACGTCTCCAACTGATATAAGGAGTTTCTTGGGGTTGGCTAATTACTACAGAAGGTTTGTCGAGGGGTTCTCATCTATATCATCCTCGTTGACTAAGTTCACTCAGAAAATAGCTAAGTTTCAATGGTCTAAAGCTTGTGAGAAAAGATTTCAGGAATTGAAAACTCGGTTAACTACTGCTCTAGTGTTGACCCTACCAGAGGGTACTAAAGGTTTTGTTGTTTATTACGATATTGCAGAGTTGGACTTGGTTGTGTATTGATGCAGAACGATAAGGTTATAGCCTATGCCTCAATACAACTTAAGATTCACAAGAGGAACTACCCAACTCATGATCTCGAGTTGGCAGCAGTGGTTTTTACTATCAAAATATGGCGTCACTATCCGCATGGTGTTCATGTGGATGTGTTCAAAGACCACAAGAGTCTCACGTATGTTTTCAGTCAAAAGGAGTTAAGCTCAGGCAAAGGAGGTGGTTAGAGTTGCTGAAGGATTATGACATGAGTATCCTCTCTCACCTAGTTAAAGCTAATGTTATTGCTAATGCTTTGAGAAGGTTGTCCATGGGGAGTACTGCTCATGTTGAGGAAGGCAAGAAAGAGTTAGCTAAGGAAGTGTAGAAACTTTCACGATTGGGTGTTCGTTTGATAGATTCTAGTTAAGGTGGGGTTGTTGTGATGAATAGGGAAAAATCATCTTTAGTGTCAGAAGTGAAGGAAAAATAAGACAAAGACTCCCTCTTACTTGAACTAAAGGAAAATGTTCATAAGCTGAAGGTGATGGCTTTTGAAAATGGGAAATGGTGTGTTGAGATATCAAGGTAGATTGTGTGTTCCAAAGGTGGATGAGCTTCAAGAGAGACTCATGGGCGAAGCTCATAGTTTGAGATATTCGATCCAACCTGGTTCCAAAAAGATGTATTATGACTTGAGAGAAGTCTATTAGTGGAGTAGTATGAAGAGGTGTATTGCAGAGTTTGTTGCTAAGTTCCCAAATTGCCAGCAAGTCAAGGCTGAGCATCAAAGGTCATGTGGTGTGGCTCAGAATATACCCCTTCCGGAATGGCAGTGGGAGATGATTAATATGGACTTCATTACAGGTTTACTGCGATCTCACAAACAACATGATTCCATTTGGGTGATAGTGGATAGGATGACAAAATAAGCCCATTTCTTGCCAGTAAAGACTACCAATACAACAGAAGAGTATGCAAACCTGTACATTCGTGAGATAGTTCGAGTGCATAGAGCTTCCTTGTCCATCATCTCAGATAGGGTTTATCCATTTATCGTACAATTTTGGAGGTCGTTTCAGAAAGGTTTGGGTTTAAAGGTGAACCTTAGTACTGCTTTTCATCCTCAAACTCAATAGCGTAGTCAAAATTCCCATACAAGATCATCTTGCTGAAAAGTAGGTCCCACACCCAAATGCCATTTTTAGCCAATTTCCACAAAGGGCCTCGGAATTAGACCGAAAGCCTCGGGAAGCAGACGAAGGGTCGTTATAGACCAAACTCGACATTCTTGAACTAACCACGCTGGCGGAATTCTCATCCGAGCGCATTTTCCAAGAATGTTGACCAAAGTCAACCTAAGGCCAAATTTCAAAGGCTAAAGTGCCAAATGGCTGCAAAGTCGCACTGAAAGTGTCGGAACTCGTGCCAACCATGCTTCTAGCCTAATTTTTCCATTCTGGTGCTGATGGAACCGTCAAAATTCTGTTTTGAGGTTGTTTACCTGAGGTTATGAGTGAAATCAACTTCTCAAGTATCAAAAGCTCCAAAACAGGGAAACGGGCATAAAACCCAAACGAATGACCAGACGATCGAACAATCTATGCCAACAAGTCATAAATGACTTGAGGTCACTATAAGAACGCTCTAAACGACGGGATGAAGGCATTAACATAAAGCATATATAAAGGCCAAAGCAAGATAAGTCATCTTTCTTTCTTTTCTTTACTTCATCATGAGAACACTGGTTCATTAACTTGTGGGGAAAAGCCTTAACCGACATGTAAGACCATGTGAGCTATCAACATGGACCCCACACCGAAAAGAGGTGTCTACCCCACACCAAAAAGAGGTGTCCTACTTGCCAAGGTAAGACCACAAACTTCTTAGCGTATGTGGATCCACTAGCTAATGTCTACTTAAAGACAACATCCTATGGTGGCAACATAGTTTATGTGATAGAGATTGCTTTAGGAGACTCGGCCTCAACTAACGGGAGAGTTCCATCTAGAAAACCCAGCCTTTACTAAAGGGAGAGCTTTCACTAGAAGACTTGGCCTCTACTAATGGGAGGGCTTCAATCTCAATATCCACTCGGTGCTAAGCATAATTCCCACGGATTAGTCATTAACATATTCATATCATTATGCATGGAGAGGTACAACTAGGGTTACCAATCCAAGCTAAAATCATGCTTATAGACGTTTCATCTTCCATGGACCTTGTCCAAGCTTACGTCATTAGTATAGCTCCTTAAAAACATAGGCAATTGCCTCTTTGTTCTTCTTTTTTTATAATGGTAGAATTACTTGAGAAAACCTTTCACTAATCAACCATAGCATCATCGTATCAAAACTTTGGTACTTTACTCTCAAGCTCCCTTAATTCATCATTTACTTTATATGAGACATGCATAAGTTCATTAGCTTCTTCTTTACTTAGTTCATCATGCTCATATTACACAGGTCATAGAGTTCACATGGGTTCATGCAAGTTCAACTCATATCATGCAAATTAATGCAAGCTCATGCTTAGAAAGCCATAATTAGGACAATTTACCCATATTTGAAGGAACTCACACAATAGTGGAAAATCATGCTTTTGACTTGATCATGCTTAATTCATAAGATTATCCTCAATTCATTCATAATTCATGCTTGATTTCATAGAGAATTCATAAACTTCATCAAATCATAGCTCAACCCAACAATCAAAGCATACATTATCAAATTAGGGAGAAGAAACTTGGGATCATGGGGGTTCATGTAATCTTTACATCAAATCATGTAATTCACGCTAATTCGTGCACTAAGTTACTTATCACGCTAGATCGTGCACTACAAATCATAAAATTAACAAGTGGAATCATAATTGAAGAGCCCACAATGATGGATCTAAACCCTAATTCAATTGGGTTAGAGTAAACCTTTGAAAATCATGAAGAAGAGGGAGGAACCTTTGGAGGAAAGGACTCCTAATGGTGAACACTCTCATACCTGAAAGAAACCCACAATGATTTGGTGAAGATTGAAGGTCTTTAATGGAGGATCCTAGCTTCTTCTTCTTCCTTGAAGCTTGAGAGAGTGTCTTTTTGAGAGAGAAATATTTGAGAGAGGAGAGTTTAGGAATGAATTAGAATGAGAGGAATTAGGTTTAGAAATTATTTATAGGTCTTAGATTAAGGGTATAACCGACTTAGCTTAATAGGTAAACAATTAGGGAAAAGACCAAAAGGCCCTTAATTAAAAACTATCGGGGCCAGTTGACGGACATGATCTACGGTCCGTACATCAATTGAAGGACCGTCCTGCTCTTCCGTCAATTGATTCAGAAAGTTCATTTTGGACTGAAAATTTGGCTCAGTCTGGAAGGCATCTACAGAACCCATCTACGGCTCGTCAACTGAACTATGAACCGTCCTGCTATTCCATAGGTCAATGTTCAGAAACTTGGAAATCCTGAAAGTTCACAGTGCCATTGACGGTCCCCACCTACGGCCCGTCAATCCCTCTACGGCCCGTAGGTCACTGTCTTCAGGTGAGTTCTGCATTTAAAATTCTTTGGAATCTTGGGGTATTACATTTATATCACTAGCTGGATCTATTTCCCTTTGGCTGTCACATTATATCACTTGCTGGAACCATTTTCCTTTCGCATTTATATCACTGGCCGAAACCATTTCCCTTCGGCTTTATCACAAATAGCACTTGCAAGAACGATTTCCCTTCGGCATTTATATCACTAGCCAAAACCATTTTCCTTCATCTTTTATCAAGTGTCTCATTACGGTGTTCATCAAACAATGCACACAAGCATTATAACACCACACGTAGAGAAAACAATTCATATCACACATGTCCACTTTCATGTATTCAAGAAATACACTAACCAATCCAATAGGGGCCACAACAAGGCAGTTCACAATTTTCATTATCATCAAGAAGCCTTTTCATTTCACCCTTTTTGTTGGTTAATATTAAACAAGTGGAACAAAATAACCCTTCATCTCATTCCCGATTACTCCCAACACATAGGCAATGAAGAGAAATAAACAAATCAACCAAATTGCAAAGTTTAAGAGATCACTTGCCTCAAATCAATCAATTAATAACTCCAAGAGTAGAGTCTTCCCCTTCCGATTCATTTCCAAAGCCACACAATCTATAATAATCAAGTATAAACAAACACTCATCGAAAACAACAATACCCACATCAATTTCTCGTGAAAAGTGGGTCAATCAACACAAAACCCAATTCCAAAAAATAAGGTTTGAATCTGAAATTTAATACTTGAAAACATTAGCAAAGGCTTTAGGAACTCATTAGAGAAAATCATTTCGAAAAAGGGATTAAAACCATTTCAAAATCCCCATTTTACAAATTTCTTGGGTTCTTGAAGAAAACACCAATTTCTCCTTTCAAAAGCTTGATTTAAACTCATGAACTCAATAATAATAATAATGGGGAATTGAAGATTTAGAGTTAAGAAACATTACCCAACTATTTTATCTTGAAAACCCACTTGAAATCACCACTACCGAGTTCTCAAAGCTCCAACAATGGAAAATAGGGAAGAAGCCCCCAAATTGGAATTAAAACACTGTCAGGGGTCCTCCCCGATCGCAAACCCCTGCATGCGAACGCGAGACTTAATGAACTTGACCTACGTGAAAGCGGTAGGTCTCCTCCGATTGCAAAGGTCAATACCTTGACCTTCCGCGAATGGGGTCGAGCTTCCGTGAATGTGGGATACCCACACTCTTCTCTCTGTAAACACGTCCACAAGCTCGGCGAACGCGTTGCACCAGAACATAGAAAACTAGCAAATTCAAAAATCATCTGAAGGACCCTTGGGATTCGTTCGGAACCCCATACACACAAACACATATGTAAATCAATTATACTCGACGTTGCGGACTCAATGGAACTGTCAAAACACAAATCCGGGGTCTTCTTAACCCGACATCCGTTAAAATCACAAGAAACTAGCTCAATGCCTAAAAAGGCTTAAACAAGGTTAGGACCTCCCAAAAATCAACCAAGACCACTCCTAAGCCTAAAATCATCCCATGAATCCAATTATATTCTCAAAATTCCGATCCGAGCATCTGAAGTCCAAATGTTGACCAAAGTCAACCCAAAAGCTAAAAATTCCAGAATTCCATAACTTAGGACCTCAGATCCTCAAATAGACTCGAAATCAGAAATTGACAACTCACATTTCACATTCCAGAACTAATGGAATCGAAGGAATTCCGTTCTGACACTCAAAACTCCAAAGACTCCGAAAATCAATTTCTTAACAACCTAGCCTTTCAAGCTCAAAACTTACAAAAATTCTCAACTTTTAACTCCAAAGGCAAAAACCAACTTTCAAAATTCAGTCAAGAACAACTCGGGGTCTATATCGAGAGGGTATAATGGTAAATTTCACAAAAATACAAAAAATGACCAATTGGGTCATTAAAGAGGATGTAACTAACTCAACACCTTAAAAGGCTAAAACAAACTCGGGACCTCAAAAAAATCAACCAAGACCAGTCCTAAACCTAAAATCATCCTCTGAATCCAACGGAACTTTCGAAATCCCAATATGAGTATTTGAACTTTGAATGTTGATAAAAGTCAACCCAAAGGCTAAAAATTCCATAATTTTACAACTTAGGACCTCAAATACTCAAAAAGACTTAGAATCAGAAACCGGCAACTCACACGGATCAGATTTCACGTTCTAAAACTAATGGAATCGATGGAATTCCATTCTGAAACTCGAAACTCAAAAAGACTCTAAAAACTGCTTTCTTAACAACCTAGCATTACAATCTCAAAACTTACCAAAATTCTCAACTTTTTACTCCAATTCCAAAACAAACTTTCAAAATTCAATCAAGAACAACTCGGGGTCAATATCGAGAGGGTAAAATGTTAAGTTTCACAAAAATATAAAAAATGACCAATCGAGTCATTAAAGAGGATGTAATGAGATGCAATGTGAAACCATGAAATGATAAGCCTCATATACAAAGTACTCTCCCAACCATATATACATTATACTTCTCAAAAATACATCAAGAGTTCATGACCCATGTGGGACTCGAGAGGTACCTATAATGACACGGATGATCACCACGTGTCTGTGCTAACGATCTTAACGCACTATCATAAAGTCAAAAGAAATCCCCAGGATAGACGATCTCCACAAGCCCAACTTATAATCATAACATCTCACAATCCCTGCACGGACGATCTGCCCAACTTCTTCTCAATCTCATGTCAATGCATGTGCACAATATGTTTTCAATAAAAGGGGATGATGATGCATCTCAATCAATCAAATATCAGTATGATATATGAACACCTCAACTTTCACAAATATATGGGTTCAATAAAGGGATACAATCACACTAAAGAAATCAATTCAATAATATATCAGCTAATGCCCACAAGCTTTGGCGTTCTTGGATTACCATCCGTCAATATATAGTAATACAATACACTGGTACTTGTACCAATGTCCATCACACCAATGGTATAAGACCCCCTTTCGCCCTTACCCATTGTTTATTCCATTTTAATCTTTATTTAGAAAAACATCATTCAACGAAGTCTGAAAGTCTTAACATACCTTGAATGCCGAACACGTTCCACGAATCCTTAAGATTTTGTCTTTTCCTTTCACAAAGCTTCAGAACATTCCCAATCTATCAATTTTTCAGTATTCATAAAGAAACAAGTCCGTAGACACCCATATTACTTTATGTCTAGCCTAGACCCAAAAACTCCTCCATATCTCTAATCAAGCTCATAACCTTGATACAATTAATATGTCAAGTCTCATATTTTCCCTAAATTTTAAACCTAGGGCTTAGTCTCAATTTTTTCAAATATTATAAATCTAATGGTATTGACATAATACAATACACCTAATATTTAATTTTCTATCTGAATATATCAAAAACAAAATTTATAGTAATATAATACTAAGAAAATAGATCAGGAGAAATCGCATATAATTCCTCAAGAAACAAAAATCTGCACAACTCAATTTCTTATAACAATACACCTATATTTTGTTCCCAAAATTTTTTATATGCCAATTGCCTCAATCATTTGGCAATTATTAGCCAATGATTGCAAGTAGGGTTTGTCCCCCAGAACCCCCAAAACGTGCACCATAATAGTGCAAATTTCCAATTCCTTTCCAACCAAATTATATAACCATAAAAAAATTTCTATCCTTTCAATAAAGAGATTAAAGATTTTTTACTCCTTACCTGACTTATAGTTCAAAGTTCCCCTCTCCCATTCATTTGCGCAGGTATGTTTATGCTCTCCTTTTTAATTTATTTTCAAGATAAAATAATTCTGTATTAAAACTGGAAAATTCCACTAACTAAATTTGATTATATGGGCCAAGTGGTAAAGGGTATTAAATAAATTATGGATTTGGCCCATAAATTATCAACTATATTAATTATTTAATAAAATATCTGTCAACTAAATAACCGCAGTTACTGAATAGTTCAAAATTTTTATTTAAAATTTTATGGGAGGAGTCAAAATAGTCCTAGTGCTCAAATGAACTAACAGGTCGTTACATCATCTACCACTAAAATAAATGTTCGTCCTCAAACGGTAAAAGAGTAAAAAGTTCTTGAATGCTCAAAAACACTGGGATATCTATTATGTATGTCTAACTCAGTCTTCCAAGTAGTTCCTTCAATTAGACAATGCTTCCATTGAACCTTTACTAAAGCAATCTCCTTCGACCTCAAATTACAAATTTGCCTATCATAAATAGTTACTGGGTCGTCCTCAAAAGTCAAATTTTGTTCAAATAACACCGAATCCTATTGAATCACATGAGCATCACCCTGATGATACTTCTTGAGCATCGAAATATGAAATACAAGATAAACACTTGACAAACCAAGTGGCAAAGCCAACTCAGAAGCCATCTCACAAATACAGTCAACAATCTAGAAAGGACCAATATACCTCGGGCTCAACTTTTCCTTCTTTTCAAATCTCATCACACCCTTCATGGGTGAAACCTTCAATAGAACCCGCCTTTCAACCATGAACTTCAAATCACGAGCCTTTTGATCTGCATAACTTTTTTGCCTACTCTGAGCCAGGAGAAGCCTATCTTGAGTCAACTTGACCTTGTCCAAGGACTCTCATAACAAAGTTGTACCCCACGACATAACCTCCAATGCATTAAATCAATCAATTGGAGATCGATATCTCCTACCATAGAAAGCCTCGAATGGTGCCATCTCAATGCTTGAATGGTAGCTGTTATTGTATGCAAACTCTGCTAAGGAAAAAACTGATCCCAATGACCACCAAAGTCGATCACACACGCCGGCAACATATCCTTAAGAACTTGAATTATCCGTTCAAACTGACCATCCATCTGAGGATTAAAGGTTGTACTAAGATCAAGCTGAGTGCCCAACTCCTTATATATAGACTACCATAAATGAGATGTAAATTGTGTTCCACGATATGAAATGAGAGAAATAGGCACTCTATGCAAGAGAACTATCTATCAGATGTAGATATTTTCTAATTTTTCTCAATTATATATAGTCTGAACTGGTATGAAGTGCGAAGACTTAGACTATCTTTCCACAATGACCCTATACCATCAAACTTACCCAAGGTACGTGGTAACCCTACCACAAGGTCCATAACAATCATTTTCCTTCAACATTTATATCACTAGCCGGAACAATTTCCCGTTGGTTTTCACATCAAGTGTTTCATCACGGTGTTCAACAATCAATGCACACAAACAATATCACACCACACAGAGAGACAACAATTCATATTATTCAAGTCCACTCTCTTGCATTAAAGAAATTCAGCAATCAATCAAATAGGTGCCAAAACAAGGCAATTCACAATTTATCATCATCATCAAGAAGCCTTTTCATTTTCCCTCCTTTTTGTTCGTAACATTAAACAAGTGGAGAAAATAACCCTTCACCTCATTCCCGATCAATCCCCAATACATAGATAATGAAGAGTAGTAAACAATTCAACCAAATTACAAAGTTTAAGAGATCACTTGCCTTGAAGCAATCAATCAATCAATCTGATGCTTGAGTTTTCCCTTTCCGACTCACTTCAAAAGCCACACAATCTATAACAATCAAGTATTCACAATCACTCATCGGAAACAACCATACCCACATCAATTATTTAGAGAAATAGGGCAATCATCCAAAAAATCGATTTCGAAAAGAAGTTTTGAATTTTAGGAACTCATTAGAGAAACCCATTTTGACAAAGAAATCAAAATCACTAGAATCACCATTTTAGATTGAAACTCAAGCATAATAACCCTCTTTTTTAATAAAGGTTTTATTGGTAATTTTAACCCTTAATAAGAATAATAATAATGAGAATTGAAAAGGTGTAGGCCAAACGTAATCTTGTGTTTTTTGTTGCTGCGTGTGTCTTTCCTAATGAATATAAACTAGGGTTATTATTTTGTTAATTCTCTAGCGGGCTGTAGAAGAAGATCATAGACAGAATTCACTGAATTTTTGTACCTCTGTTTCTAGTGATAAACATCAGGGAATTGGTATCAAGTTTTTTTTTACATACTGTAGTATTCATGTTCTTTGTGAGAAGTGCAGAAATTTATCTTTTGCTATATAAGAGTTGAAAGTTACTAAATATAGAAACCACATCTTTAGGAATTCTTGGTATTTGTTGCTTGATTGAGAAGGTCATAAATATGACCAGTGACTGAAAGTACTGTTTTGGCAATTAGGACAACTATCATGCTAGGGATTTAGAGTTAGTTACTAAAATAGCTATTCATATCACTGCTATGACAAATTAGTTGCTCCCAAAAGAACTTCAGATTTCATCCAAACAATTAACTAACAGATTGACCATCATTTTGGGAATGAAGTATATAGTTATTGGATAGATGATTCATTAATTAAATTTAGACAGCTCGCTTGGGATATTTTACTTTGAATTCACAGCTTGAAGTGTAAGATATTAAGGTTTAGCCCTAAGTGTAAATGTTTGGGATATTTTAACTTTACCCGACTAGCATTATTGATATCGTTATTCAATATTTTGCATAGATTGAGGCAAGTGGGGGCTGTTTTGGTTGGTGTTCTACGCGTGGAAGATTGTGGAACTTGTCATTTACTTGGGAAGTGAGGCTTTAAGCTTTAGTCCTTGCTTTTCAAACCTACTTCAAAAAATGTATTTTATCTTTCTGGTCCATGTGTTGGGACAAGCATGTGCGTGACAGAATACTAAATACTCTTTTATAAGTTATATGTTGTGTGATATTGGATATCCTTATTTAGTTTTGTGATATAGTTACTAGGAGCATAACTGCCTTAATATGTTAGGGGCATACCTATGCTGCGGTAATATGTTAGGGGCCTTGTACATGCTGCCGTAGGGATGTATCGTGGATTTACGATTCTTTTAATGCTTTAAGCTTGGGGTTTTGAGTGTGTCTTAAGAATTTGTTATTAGATGTGATAGTGTTTTGATTGAAATTTTCCAACAAATAGGTTTTGAAGTAGTTGGCACTGAAATGTTGTAGCAACAGGGATTTTTGTGTTTTGATGACTTAACCTACGATCTATAGGTGTGAGTCGTATGTTGAAGTACTGAAATTGGAGCTAAGTATAAAATGATGGGACCCAAATAATAAGCCGTAGTTACACCTATGAGAAGTACATAGAGAGTCGTAGAGAAGTTCAGAAAGGGTGAGCTCCAGTACTTGATTGACGGTTGAACAGGACAAGCCGTACAAAGATCTACGAGTCGTAGATCATGCTCGTAGAAAGTGATTATGAAATAAATTCCTTACTGCTTACTGACGGAAGGTACCTACGAGATGTAGGAACTCCTACGAACTATAGGTAAAAAGTGAAGAAACGACTTCCAAGCCGAATTTCCTTAGATATTTTTCTTACTTTATTTAGTATTCTGTTTTCTATAAATACTAGTTGTATTTTTTGTTTTTGGGTTGTTAGACATTTTGAGAAACATAATTTTAGCTTTGAGAATTCACTTGCAAACATTTGGTGCAATCGATTCTTCAAGTGTTGGTTTATACTATTGCTTTTCTTTCGTTTATCAATTGAGGATTACGGATTTCATCTACTATAATTGTAAGTCATGATATATTCTATTAACCCTAGCTAGTATGAATTGTGATCACCCAAGCATGAGTAGCTAAATCCACAACTATGGTTGTGGGAACCATGAATAATGAACAACGTAAAATTAATAATTAAGTAATTATGGAATAGCGTTTATGCATGTTTTGTTAATCTCTTTCTTTTGAATACTTTATAATGGTGTGCAACGTTAGAACCCGCCTCATTTCTACTTGCCCAACCAAGGAAGTAATGAATGAGAAAGAGAATAAACAACAGAGATTTAGCATTGATAATCCGTTATCTAATAGCCTAACCCAAATATGTGAGGGCTAATTTGGGGTCCATGGTACATGTTAGTAAAGTATTAACACATAGACCGACCAAGTTGCATAGTGAAATTCCCTATTTGGATGACCAATCACTTAGGAGATACCTAACTTACCGACATTGCATGTTTAACACTAGGAAATGATTACTATTATTAGGTTTAGTGGTAAAGATCTTGTGGGGAACACATGTGCCCTAGTTTCATCTCATATTGATAGTAAAAATTGCAAATCGTGTTAATGAATTAGCCTAAGTATAGACCTTGTTCTTCGTGGGATCGATCCTAACCTTTGTTAGGTTCTTTATTTGACAATGACCGCTTGTACTTCTTTAGGGAAGTATAATTTGGATGTATCAAATTTTGGGGCCGTTGCCGGGAAATAAGGCTTTTAGATTAGACTAATTTCCTTATTGCACTTTAGTCAATTATTTCTTGATTTACATTTTATTTTGTTTTTGTTTTCTACATGTTTTATTTCCAGTGTTTGCCAAATACACAGAGTTAAGGAAATCCTTGACCCCATACAACCCGAAATTAAGAAGAACTCTGTGAAAAATGACTGGAAGAGGTCAAAACCTGAGACTGATTGATCCTAACGGAGAGGGTCGTGATGAGGTACCTGGAGTCCAATTTCTAGGAGTGGTGGAAGTACCTAGAAACATTCAAGATAATCTTCTTTTTGATAATGCTGCTAGAGTGCAAAATCAACCTACACCCGATGTTTGCCTTAACTATATGCTTAACGTTGTGGGATCAACTGGTGTTATAGTTGTTCCTCCACTACCAGCCGAACACACGTTCGTGGTTACTAGAAGGCTAATGCAAATTCTTACATCCCGAGGGTTGTTTGTTGGGTTACCATCAAAGGACCCATATTCTCATCTAAGCAAGGTTAAAAGTGTTTGTATGAGTAGTGTCGGATGACCAGATTCAGATATGGATATGATCGGGTTGAGGGTGGTTTCACTATCTTTGACAGGTGACTCTACTCTATGGCTATCTGAGCTACCATATAACTCAATCACAACTTGGGATGAACTACACAAAGTTTTCTTAGATAAATATTTCCCATTGTCTAAGAGGATAAAGCTGAAAGATAGAATCAATAACTTTGTAACTTCACTTGTTGAGTCAGTGAGTGATGCATGTAAAAGATTCACTGGTTATATGAGGAGTTTTCCAAATCACCGAATTGATGACGAATCTCTCAGGGAATTCTTCTACAGAGGATTAGATGACAACAGAAAAATGGTGTGGAACACTATCACTAGATGATCATACGGGGCTACCACGTTCTATAAATAGCGAAAAAGGTAGAAAAGATAACTAAAAACAACAAAGCATGGAGCACCAGAACTTCGGCTATTGCAAAGAGCACTTTCTCAATAAAAGCTACCCAACATCAATCCATTGATGACATTCGGGAAGAGATGGTGTAGTTTAGAACAGAGGTAAGCTTAATACTGAAACGTGTTAGTGGGAATGCAGAGAAAGTTAATGCAGTACATTATCAAAATAGTGCTCCACCAGCTAATTTGTATACATATGAAGAAGATGAAAATTTTGTAAATGAACAGACGAGGGGTTTTCGAACTAATGCCGAAGGATCCAATCAGGAAATTGGCACCAGGGTCAAGGAAATCAATGTCGAAACTTTAGTAATTTCAATCGTGAAGGAAAATATAATTGAGAAGAGAACTAAAATTTAGATAACAACTACAACAGAAACGGGTATAACAACAGAAATGATAGAATAGGCCCATATATCCCACCGGGAAATCGCGATGGAGGAACAAGTTTGAATCGCATTGAAGATATGATGGCTAAGATGACGAAAAGGTTTAACACCATGATGAGTTGGAGTTTTGACTCTTTTAAGGCTTGTTATTTAATGATTTAGTGTCCTCAATTCCTATTTTATGCTCAAAACTTATGTAAAATTGTTTATGTTCAGCCATGGAGATTTAAGAACAAGGCAAGGACATTATTTGGCAAAAACGTTGGAAAAGATGAAGAAAAGAAAGGTTGGAGCTCGCAAAAGCCACTCGGTGACTTGTCGAGTAAGCCTCTAACTCAACTAAAGTTCCTGTGGAATTGCTCATGAACCAAACCAACTCGGCAATCAAAAAGAGCAATACGATGTGTTGCCGAATAGAACAGTGGGCTTAAACGATGTCAATGTTGAGTAAATGGGAAGTACCGAAGCTATTCATTTACCCTTAGATGTGGGTAACACTATTTTTCATGTGATCGGAACTATGCTCCAGCTGCTTCAAATGAAAGGACTCTTTGGGGGATTTGCTCATGAGGACCCTCATGATCATATTCGTAATTTTGTGGATATGTGCGGACCATTCACTTTCTAGAATATTTCTCAAAAATTAATCCCGCTTCATTCGTTTCCCTTCTCTTTAATGGGGGATGCAATGAAGTGGCTGGCTGAACTACCAAGAGACACTATTACTTCTTGGGAGGAGCTCACCGAGGCAATCTATGAAAGATTCTTCCCTCCCTCGAAGATGGTGATGTTGGGAGATGGGATCCAAAACTTCAAGCGGATTGATGGTGAACCTATTCATGAAACTCTGTTGAGGTTTCAAAAGTTTCTCCTCCAACGTCCTACTCATGGGTTGCTGGACAATGTGCTCTTGAAATATTTCTACCGGAGCCTTGATTCCATCAACAAGGCTATTGGTGATCATCTTATTAGGGGTGGAATTATGAGACAACCATTCATCGTGGCTTCGAGTTTGCTCGATGAGATGACCAAGATTAATCGAGCTTGGCACACAAGTAAGGATCAATTATCTCCTCTCAATGTAGTCCTGACTAAAGAATAAATCGAGCAGAATAAAGAGCTTGATGAAAACATGGACAAAATGATAACCCAATTGGAGTTGTTGACAAAACATGTCAAGAGCGGTGTCTTTAAGACTGTGAATGCGGTTGGTGCTAGAAGTGGAATGAGTTTGGATGATGCACAATTTGAAGCTATGTACAATGAAGAGGTCCAATTTTTGTCGAACCAAGTGGGGGGTTCTCGTCCGAGCTATCCAAGGCCGGGCGGGAATCAAGGTTGGAAAAAAGATTGTGATAGTGGTTGGAGAGATCGAGATTAGCATGATAGGGGTAACAATTAGAGAGATAAGGATAGTTATAGAGATCACTATGTGCCTCCTCATGATTGCCCAAAACAAAAGGAACCAAATGCCGACCCCGAGAGCTTTCAAACTGAGGATATGCTTTCCCGCATCCTACACAAAGTTGAAGGATTGGATAAAGTGCTTAAGGAGATGAAAGCTGACTTCTACTCTATGAACCAAATGGTGACCTCTCATTCAGCCTCCATAAAACTACTTGAGACCCCAATGGGTCAACTCTCAGCTCATCTAATTCCAAGATAGAAAGGAGGCCTTCCTAGTGACACTTTGGCGAATTCGAAGAATGACAATGCCCGATGCATTGCCATATCCACCCAGAGTGGTAATGTTGTGGAGAGTAATGTCCTAGATGATGATAAAGCTGGGACAAATAAAAGGAAAGTTGTGGTTCTTGAGGGTGATGAACTTGCCGAAGAAGCAAACGATGAAACTTCAAAAGAGGTTGATGATGCACCGAAAAATGTTGATTCGGGTGAAGCTAAGAAGCCAAAGGTGGTGGTTGTTCCTCCATCGGTACCTCAAAAGCCTTTGCCTAAAGTTACTTCACCATTTTCTCAAGGATTGAAGAAGAGGGATGAGGATGCAAAATTTCAAAAATTTCTCTCCGTCTTCAAAAATCTTTCTATTAATCTTCAATTGGTGGAGGCCTTATTAGAAGTGCCAGGTTATGCAAATTTTATGAAGGAGTTAGTCACGAAGAAGAGAAGTATGGATTTTGAGACGGTTGAACTGTCCCATAGTTGTAGTGCCATCATGTCAACGTGGTTGTCAAGAAGGATGACCCTGGGGCATTTACTATCCCTTGCACTATAGGTATGTTTCAATTTTGCAAAAGCACTGTGTGATTTGGGGGTGAGTATAAATTTGATACCCTATGCTATTTACAAGCAACTTGGGCTAGGTGAGCCTAAGTCTACAACTATGCGTCTTCTCATGGCTAATTGTTCTATCAGGCGTCTTATTGGCATTCTCTATGACATTTTGGTGAAGGTGGACAAATTTATCTTTCCGGCTGACTTTGTGATTCTTGATTGCGAAATTAATACCGAGGTTCCTATTATTCTTGTTAGGCCATTCATGGCTACCAAGAAAACTCTTGTTGACGTGAAAAGAGGCGATTTAAAATTTCGAGTAAATGATGAGGAAGTCACGTTCAATGTTTGCAAGTCCATGAAGCAACCTAGTGAGCTAAATGTGATATCGGTTATTGATGTGATTGAAGAAGCGGTTGCTAATGTGGGTGACATTTCTTGTGTTGGCGAATCTTTTGCCGCCATCCTCTTGAATTATGATGGGGAAGAGATTCATGATTATGATGAGGTAGTTGCTGCTTTGTCGAGTTTAGGTTCTTATCCTAAGAACCCTTTGAAACTTGATATCAATTTGAAGAATAGGGAAAGTCCTCCCGCAAAGCCATCCATTGAAGAGCCACCAAATCTTGAGTTGAGGGTACTTCCTCTGTACCTTCGGTATGTGTTCTTCGGAGCTAATAATACTTTGGTCTTGATTATTGCTTTGAATTTTCTTGAATGGCAAACACAAGCACTTGTTAGTGTGTTGAAAATGTTTATCAAGTCTATTGGGTGGATGATTGCCGACATT
The DNA here is from genome assembly GCA_018342035.1 of Solanum appendiculatum. Lineage (NCBI taxonomy): Eukaryota > Viridiplantae > Streptophyta > Magnoliopsida > Solanales > Solanaceae > Solanum > Solanum appendiculatum. The sequence continues at coordinate 1,042,415 of JAGDQO010000469.1, forward strand.
GTGGGAATTTCTCCCGGTAGTTGCACTCACAAAATTTAATTGGATAGTGATTATAAGCCAAGTGTTGAACATCAAAGAAGGTTGAACCCTCCAATGCAAGAAATTGTCAAGAAAGAGATCATCAAGTGGCTTGATGCGGGAGATGTCTACCATATTGCAGATAGCAAGTGGGTGAGCCCCGTTCAATTCATTCAAAAGAAAGGTGGTGTGACCGTGGTTCCGAATGAAAAAGGTGAGCTTGTGCCATTACGGCCGGTTACCGATTTGCGCATATGTATGGACTATCAGAAGTTGAATGCAAGTACGAGAAAGATCACTTTCCAATGCCCTTTATGGACCAGATGCTTGAGAGATTGGTGGGTCGTGGATGGTATTTCTTTTTTGATGGTTACTCCAATTATAATCAAATATCCATTGCACTGGAGGATCAAGAAAAGAAAACTTTCGCATGCCCCTATGGGACGTTTGCTTTTAAAAGAATGTTTTTAGGGTTGTGTAATGCTTCGGTGACATTTCAACGATGCATGTTCTCTGTTTTTGCCGATATGGTGGAGCATTCTATGGAAATCTTCATGGATGACTTTTCGGTTGTGGGGGATACATTTAAGTCATGCCTTGAACACCTTGGTAGAGTCTTGCAAAGATGTGTTGAAATAAATCTTGCGCTAAATTGGGAAAAATGTTACTTCATGGTCAAGGAAGGTATTGTGTTGGGGCACAAAATATCAGGTAAAGGCATACATTTTTATCAGGCAAAAGTTTAAGTTATAGCCATGTTGCCTCCGCCTATTTTGGTCAAAGGTGTTAGAAGTTACTTGGGTTATGTGGGCTTCTACTGGAGGTTCATCGAAGACTTTTCTAAGATAGCTTATCCTCTTTGAAAGCTACTTGAGAAAGAGAGTGTCTTCGAGTTTGATGAAGCCTGTGTCAAAACATTCTTGTGCCTAAAAGAGAAGTTAGTGTCGGCTCCGATCATTGTTGCTTTGGATGGGAGCATTCCATTTGAGCTAATGTGTGATGCTAGCTGTGTATCCTTAGGGCTGTACACCCGGTCTATTATGCAAGAAAGACCTTGAATGTAGCTCAAAAGAATTACACTGTCACTGAGCAAGAGTTGTTGGTTATGGTGTATGAGTTTGAAAAGGTTAGTGCCTATTTCTTGGGGACCAAGGTGGTGGTACACACCGACCATGCAGCTATACTTTATTTGATGGCCAAAAAGGATGCAAAACAAAGATTGATTCGATGGGTATTATTGTTGCAAAAATTTGACTTTGAAGTCAAAGATCGAAAAGGGTGTGAGAATCAAGTGACGGATCATTTATCAAGGCTTGAAATGAATGTGTTTGTTTCCAATGAAAAATATATTGAAGAAGCTTTCCATGATGAGTCGGTGATTGTTGGGTCAACGGGTACCACACCTTGGTATGCTGATTTTTCCAATTATGTGGTGTGTGGGATTCTTCTCGGCGGGCTGAAATTTTACCAATGAAAGAGGTTCCTTTTTGATGAGAAGAAAAATTTTTGGGATGAACCTTACTTATTCCGGGAGTGTCCTGATCATATAATCAGAAGATTTGTTCTGAAAATTCAGGTAGATGCTATTCTTGACTCTTGCCATGCATCACTAGTTGGTGGACACCATAGTTGAGTACGTACAGCAACAAAGGTATTGCAAAGTGGTTATTATTGGCCAACGTTGAATCAAGATGCAAACTCCTTTGTCAGGAAGTGTGTTCAATGTCAAAAGCAAGGAGGAGTGTCGCGAAGGCATGAATTACCTCTCACTCCAATTCTAGAGGTTGAGTTGTTTGATGTATGGGGAATCAATTTTATGGGGCCTTTAGTGAGTTCTTTTGGGAACAAATACATCTTGGTGGCCGTTGACTGTCTTTAAATGGGTAGAAGTTGTGGCTTTACCTAATAATGAAGGGAGAAGTGTGGTTTACCTCCTCAAGCAATACATTTTCATAAGGTTTGGCACTCCACGTGCAATTATTAGTGATGGGGGCTCTCACTTTTGCAACCAAATGTTTGCATTGTTATTGAGCAAGTATGGAGTTAAGCATAAGGTTGCTACCCCTTATCATCCACAAACAAGTGGCACTATAAGAAAAATGGCTATTAGGGAAGGAAAAACTGGTCCTTAAAAGTGTAATTCTGGTCCTTAGAAGTCATTATTGACCAGAAATATCTAGTCACTGCTCGTCAATAGCGACGAGGTCTATTTACCGATCCTTAAAGGGTTTAGGCGATGGGAAAATCACTGGTCCCTAAAACACTTTTTAAGGACCATAAATCTGGTCCTAAGCACGGATCAATTTGTCCATACAATATTTTAGTACCATATTTTCACTGGTCGTAGAAAAGTCCTTTAAGACCAAAATGCTGGTCCTTAAAGATTCTTCTCAAGTCATGTGCCTTTTGAATTTATACCATAATTAATAAAATAATCAGATACACATAATAAAAAATATCAATAAATTCATGCTTTCATATACAAATAAGAACTTACAAATCTAAAATTAGTATGTTATTCGAAAATATGTACTAACATCACATTTGTAGCAATATAACCACAATGCACATCCACGATATTGTTAACACAACTTTTAAGGAAAATAATACTCTACATTTTTCCTAACTGCCCTAATAAAACAATAACCAATTTCTCAACTTGTCTGAAGTCTTCAAAACTCTCATCCTGACTTGTAACCGAAACTCTTCAAACCCTGTAAAAAATAAAAGTAAAATCTATTTAGAGAAATATATTAATCAGATAGTATCTAAAAGATAATATATTGGTGAGAAAAATTGGGATATTGTATCTTTCTTCCCCTTCAAAGCATGTCATCTTCATATATAGTACAATTACATTATTCAAATACAAATTGCAGGAAAGCTAGATATCCAATAAATTACATAAATAAGAGCATAAAACAAGAGTATTACACAATCAAAGGAAACCTCCAATCATTCTTCATGAATGTCCATGTTTAACCTAAGAACTTTAATGCAGATGTTCCTTAAGAAGCATTTATTTAAAATTATTAAAGTAATCATGAAAGTCACAAAAGACAAAAAAATAAGGAACATTTTGGATGGTCAGAGATGAAAATAATTATTTTACTATTATATATCACAGTTTAAAATTGGTTCCATTTCTTTCTGTGGTGCATATGTTCCTTGAGAATCAGAAAGAACCCATAATTTACATGTAATGTAAACACCAGTTAAAATCATGAAGACTATTTGCATCGGTCATTGATAACACTTGATATCATTTTAGGGCATACGGAAAAAGAGGAAAAAAAGTACTATCAAGGAATTGAAAAACAAAATTAATGTGCAACAGACACATAAAAGTAGACTTACAAGGTCAGGTCAAGTACCTAAAAGCCTCAAGAATATGTTCTGGTGCAAGTGTTTGTTTCTCTTCTCTAGTAGAAACTTCATTGGATTCTGATGAGATAAAATCAATCAATTTCACACAATATAGAAAAAGTCTCAAACACTTCGTAAATGAGAAAGAGGGAAAACGACCTTATGAAATTAATTTGAATATAATTGAAGCTAGTATAAGTATTCATAGAAGCTATAAACTTTTTATTTACTTAATATAATCAGAAAGGTGATATTCAATTATTCATAGAGGGAGAACAGGTAAGGGAAGATATATCACCAGCCAGAACATCTATGGAAGCAACAACTTATCACCAAAAAACAATAACACAATAATCATAGTCTTCATGAGAACTTATCTGTGTGAAATGTGTGTAACCATCTCCCTAGTTCATATGAGAAAGGTAACAAACATTGCTCATTGGTTTAAACCTCCAAAATAGTCCACCAATGAAATATGAGGATAAGTTTTGAGCCGAGATAACACATGATAGTACAACCAAATGTCTAAGTTGCTTGACCATCTCATCTAATAGCTTAAGTCGTTAAAGAGAGTGCACTTTTAATTTCTTATGTTTGGACTTCATTCTTTTCAATAAGCCAAGCACATGGAAAACCTTTTTAATATAGGTGGCTGCAAGACTAAAACCCAAGTTTTCTACATGCTTCGTTATACCATATTGAAGTGTGACCATCTCATCCAAAATCTAAAGCTAATAAGAGAGTACACTTTCATTTACTTAATTACGTCTCCAATAACCTTAGGCTTTATAAGGACTAGTTAAAAGCCCTTAGCACATAACTTAATCAAATTGATAAATATTTCAGTAAGTACATGAGGATAACACATGATTTGACTGCAGCGACCAGTTTATCAAGTGAAAATTGGTCAGCTGGTATGGGTAGATGGCCTACACCTCTGGTATGCACCTTATTACCCAAAAATGATTGGTCACCAAAGATAAGGACAATAGTTTCTGGGAACTATACCAAATAAAGGTAATATGTTACAGGTAAAACAAATAGATATTAGCAGGGTAATGAACTTACAACGCTTGAAACTCTATTGCAACTTTTAGACCAACAACAATTGTTCTAGAACCCCATGGTGCACCAAAAAGGAAAATTATCGGGGTAATTAAAGGTTTTTAAAACTAGAGTTTCTTAATCTCACAATTATCTCTACAATATTGACGTACAAGTCTCTCACTGGCCAAAAATTGTTGACTAATGCTACAGCTAATGTAAGTTTAGACAATTACGAAGATTTAACCTTATCTAGTTGGTATCATATATATAGGTCCTTTAGGAGCCGTTTGGTTACTGGTTAGAGTTATGCAGGGTTTAGTTATGCAGGTATTAGTTATGCAGGGTTTAGTTATGCAGGTATTAGTTATGCAGGTATTAGTTATGCAGGGTTTAGTTATGCAGGTATTAGTTATGCATGGTTTAGTTATGCAGGGTTTAATTATATATGTATTAGTTATACATGATTTAGTTATGTACAAATTACAATACAGTAAAATAATTTTTATTTCTTAATTCCAAAAATGTTTAGCGAGCTAATATTTATTATATCCATTAAAATAAACAACTATCTTAATAACACATTAAAATTTAAATAAATGTCAATAGCTAAAAACACTAAAGTAAATAACAAATAACTAAAAGCAGTTAAGTAATTTGTATTGAATAGGATAAGTAATTAAGTAAATAACAAATAACTAAAAATATTATAATACATGTATTGGCCGTGCGTTGCAAAGAAACTAAGTAAAGAACTAATTACAATTAACCGGCACTATCTTATCGCCAAAGAAAATAATTAATAAAAAATAAAGCAAAGAAACTAAGTAAAGAACTAATTACAATTAACCGGCACTATCTTATCGCCAAAGAAAATAATTAATAAAAAGTAAAGCAAAGAAACTAAGTAAAGAACTAATTACAATTAACCGGCACTATCTTATCGCCAAAGAAAATAATTAATAAAAAATAAAGCAAAGAAACTAAAAATAATTAAGCAACTATCAAGACAAAAATAAATAGTAACTTTTTTAAAAGCACACATAATTAAGAAAAATTAAAAGTTAATTAATAAGGGTAAATATGTAAATATATTATTTAATCCATGTATAACTAATACCCACATAACTTATTCCATCTTCTACCCTGCATAAAATTATACATAGATTTCCTCATAAGTTATGTAAGTATTAATTATGTGGATTCACTAAAACGCAACCAAACATTGTATAAAACTAATGCAGGAATAATTTTTATACAACATTTTAAACCTACCAACCAAACACCGTATAAAATTAATACATAAATAACTTTTATACAATATTTAAAAACCTATCAACTAGGGGTGGACATTCGGTTCTTCGGTTCGGTTTTCTTAAATTTCGGTTCGGTGTTCGGTTTTGAAAAAATGTGCACCAAATACCAAACCAAAACATTTCGGTTCGGTTCGATTTTTTAAACTTCGGTTCGGTTTAATTCGGTGTTTTTAAAACGATTTTTCGAAAATAAAGTGAAAATTAAATTATCAAAAGGTTTAACTAAAGATAAAAGTTGAAAACTCGAAATAATCAATTAACATATTTAATAGTTAAATTTTCCAACAAAGAACTAAAGAAGTTTTTTTTTCTCTTTCCGATTTTTTGTTTCAACAAACACTCTTTGTAATAGCAGCCAACAATTTAAACCAAGAATTCAACACTTGAAATTTAAAAGTTAAAACAATACAAAGTTAAAAATGCCTTAATATTCAACTTCATTCAAATAAAAAACAATAGGAGTCACAACTCACAAACACAAGTTACCAAGTATATATTTAATAAAATTAAAATATTATTTTAAATTTAGTTAATAAAATTTCGGTTTTTCAGTGCACCGAATTTTTCTTACCCTGACACCGAATACCGAACCGAAAAACCAAAATTCTGAAAAAAAAACACCGAAACCGAACCGAACCGAAAAACCGACACCGAAAAACCGAATTAATTTGGTTCGGTTCGGTTTTTTGGTTTTTGATATTTATGTGAGTATTAGTTATGTAGAATTACAAAAATATAACCAAACATTGTATAAAACTAACACAAGGATAACTTTTATTCTATTTACAAACCAAACATGGTATAAAAATTAATACATGAATAACCAAGTTATTCATGTATTAACTTTGCCCTTATCCAGTAACCAAACGGCCCCTTAGTTCCATCTTGTTATGTTGTTCTAAGCAAAATCAGTATCTATATCAATGAGCAAACTACACAGTAATGGAGTTGGAAAAATCTTTCAATTGAAGCACAACAATTCATTGAAATAAACATAATGGATTATTATGCAGCAAAAGAGATTTGAAATACCCTCTCACTCCAAAGCAGTCCATAGCTTAACAACACGATAAACTATTAAGTCCCCAACGAACCAAACTCATAGTACTATTAAATGGAATATGACCTGAACTTGCAACAACACTACCCAACTGACACATTATCTATTCACAGAATTGAAAAAGAAATAGGTGGCACAAAAACTATTATGAGAGGAAAACTCTTTTGCCTCGAGAATTTATATTCAATAGTAGCATCCAAAAGGAGAAAAACTTTGTTTCTAAATCTGGTCTTGCTATATTTATCCTGGTTTATTGAAATAACAACAAATTGGTTGATACTAGTGGCTTTTATTAGACGTAGCCATCAAAGTGATGATCAAATGTATTTTTTTGATACAATCTTTTATCAAAATATACATATACAGCAACAACTACAACAAAATATATAGAGAGAATCATTTTTTTGACACTATCTTATAAAAATGTGTAGAGAGAATCACATGTATCTTAGATCAACTTATGAATTGAGAAGTTTAGCACCACAAATTAATAGACTTGAAAGTTAAAAGAGACTTATCAAGTATCAGTAGTTTGATTTGCACCTGATTCAAGAGATGTAAGAGAGACACATAATGGAAAAATTTGTAGAAAGCCTTAATTGAACTAACAAGTGGAAATTGTTACAACCAAAGATACTGTTATATCTACATAATTGGACCCTAGTTAAATTGAGAATATCTCCTCTTTTAAATTGGATTTGAGGTTGAATATCAGTACTCCTTCTTAGAATAGGATAACTTAAAAGTTTTTGAAACTGGAAACTTAGAAGTTCATAAGAAAAAAGTATAAACTTTGGTATAAATTTGTACTACTCATATCTCTATAAATTCTATTGAAAAGGTAGGGTAGAACCTTGAATTTCTCAATTCTCTAACCTCTTTATTGTACAAAATTTGAACTTGCTAACACAAAATATCTCTCATACAACTTTTCTACAGCCTCTATTGACTAACATTTTATTTGAGAAGTCTAATTTTATAGTGTAATCACTGCCCATAACTCTAAAAACACAAGTGAAATCTAGTAATAAAAAACAAGGACATCCCTAACTTAGGATTCAATTGCAGAATTCAATTCTAACGACCTCGTTCAATCTTGTTTGTTTCCATTCAGTATTTCTTCAACACAATACTGTAAAAATTCTACAATCTTTTCCCAACCAAATAAAAACGAACCCATTAATGTTCTATTCCACATTTAGGGATAAACAAAATATCAACATGTTTCAAATCAAAACTCAAACGCTTTATAAAAAAGAAAACAATCATAGAGTGTAAACAAAGCACTTACTATACTCAAATTGAAAAAGAGGATTTACCTTAATAACGTTGAAATAAAGAAACAGAGGAGACCGTCAAAAAACACAAAGCATCCATTGACAATGGAAATCAATCTTCAGATTTGTGAGATAGATTTTCGGATGGTTCTTGGGCTCATGGTCAAGTACACACACTGGAGAATATGGATACGTGAGAAAAAAATACATTGTAGAAACTCAATTGATTGGAAAATCGAAAAGCTACCAGAATGATTTTTATGCTTGTGTCCTTTCGTTGTTGCTCGACCTGCCCGGAACATAGATGAAGAGAATAGAGGTAGAAGAGGAACGATGATTGCCCCTCGCATAGAGAAGCGGTCTAGGGTTTTTTGAAAGATGAAATTAGGTTTGAAGGATGACATTTTCTTTAGTTAAAGTACCCGTTCCTTGTTTTTTGTTTTTTTTAGGAGCAATATTTTATTTTGGGTTTAGTCTCGCTCAATTTTGGGTATTAGGGACTAGTTATTGATGATATTAGGGACTATAATTTGTCCGTTCGCATTTTAGAAAAATAAATTAGAGGATTAAGGCCCAAAAGAAAATCAGGACGTTATAGGTACGCTTTTAAAGACCAGATATTTTACTCGTTGCTATATGCTGGTCTTTATTAATCCTTTTTCTTGTAGTGTGGGAAAGTAGAGGTGTCAAATCGGGAAATTAAGGGATAGAGGTGTCAAATCGGGAAATTAAGGGAATTTTGGCAAAGACCATTAATGCAAATCAAACTGATTGGTTTCAGAAGTTAGATGATGCTCTTATGGTGTATAGAACTACTTTCAAGACCCCGATTGGCATGTCCCCGTACCAATTGGTGTTTGGTAAAACATGTCATCTACCGGTTGAGCATGAAAATAAGGCATTGTGGGCCTTGAAGGCCATGGACTTGAATTGGGAAGATGTATCCAAGGGTCGAGTTGATCAACTCCATGCTTTGGACGAGTTTCGACTTGGAGCTTATGAGAGTTCGACTCTTTATCAAGAGAAAATGAAGAAGTTGCATCATGCCAAAATCCTTCATCGAGAATTTAAAATTGGTGATCTCGTGATGCTTTACAACTCTCGTCTGAGACTCTATCCTAGAAAATAAAAGTCAAAATGGTCAGGTCCGTTTAAGGTGCATCGCGTGTTTACAAATGAGGCATAAGAAGTTGAAAAGGAGGATGGGTCGATGTTCAAGGTGAATGGACAACAACTTAAGTTTTACTTTGGAGTGTGACTGAATGTAACGTTGATTGATGTGGTGTATTTGGGCAATGCTTGAAGGCATGTCCATGTCGTGCCACGACATTAAATAAGGCTCTTCTTGGGGGGCAACCCGAGTTTTATTTTTATTTGTTTGAATAACGTTTGTTGGTTGTGTAGATTGGAGTCGTATTTTGGACAAAATGTGGAAAGGCGAGGGGGATGGATTACTTGGCGAGTCAAAAAATTGCCCCCATTATCGCCCAACTATATTGCCCTTTGAAAGCCATAAGGGATGAATCTCCCTGAAATTTAGGCGACCTGAAAGTCAACTCAACGTGTCACCGAGTGGTTCGGCGAGCCTGATCGAGCTCTCCCTCTGGACCTCCTGAAAGCTGGCTTCTCTGTTACTTTTGGTGAACTGGGGCCCATTTTGCACGTTGCCGAACGAATCGGCAATGTTATTTCCATCGCCGACCTAGGCGAGAACTGAACGACTTTATTCCTTTTAAATTCAACTCTTTCATTTTGTTTGAAATTTTTGAATTCCTTCCATTTACCTACAAACATTAGTAGTTCATTTCATAATTTGTGTCGATTGCATTATTCCTGGAGTGTCTTTTGGACGCATCCCCCTTTCCTCTTTGCCGTGCTCATATTTTTTCCTATTTTGAGGTTGGTATCTCTTGATTGCTTGATTCTCGTGCCATTTTTGTTGCGATGAGTGTTGGGTATTGACTATTCGATTGTTTTTCTGATTTGTAAGATTAAATTGATGCCCTTTGATTCGTAGTATGTTTATTTGACTGCAAGCATGTTCATAACTCTTGTTTCTGCAATTTTGTCCTATATTCTTAGGGTAGTTGATAAATTGTTCTTGTTAGTTGTTGGGTTAATTGTGGGTGAAGTCTGAGTAACCCAAATTCGATCAAATGATTTGAAATTGCCCAATGATGGATTGGGTGATGACTTTCTTAAGGAAAAATCATTGTTTTGTTAATTTTATATCAATAAGGGAAAGTCTAAGTACCTCGGGTAGAAATTGGGTAGTGGGTGATGGCCTTTTGTTGATAACTGTGCATGAATTTGTGTATCGTGAGCTGTTAGTTAGAAATCGACATCAAAGTGGGGAGGTGATGCGTTGGGTAAGTTTGGCAAGCAACATCGAGCTCTCCGAGTTGATTCAGCATGTCGCCTAAAGACCTCCCCATCACCTTTCTTACTTGTTCATGTGCTAATTGGTTCTATAATATTCGGTAAGGCCTATTTTTTTCGCCGAGGGGACTCGGCGACTCATCGATGGTACTTGTCATCGCCCTTTCTAAACTATATTTTTGTTCATATTTTTTGGAACTTTCAGTGACGCTCTTATGCATCGCTGAAATGACTCGGTGACTCACCGACTGGTTAGGCGAGCTTTTCTGAATTTTTTTTTTGAGGCCTATGTACTAACCTATTTTCCATAAGATTTTTTTCTTGTTTTGGTTTCTTTATAGGTATGGATCGACAAAATGTTCCCGCTAAATGACCACATCCCCGAAAGAGGGTAAGAGGGGTGGAGATAGCTTCTGAGTTTAAACAACCCCGGCCCACTCACCGTCAAACTTCACAGGCAAAGGGGGAGGGCAAGCAAAAAGTGGTGGAGAGCTCTAGCTCGGAGAGATGTGAACTCTCAATTCAGTTCACATCCACTGAGTCCGAGGGTGAGGAAGTAGGGGAGTCCGGGGCTCCCATAGCTGAGTTGATTAAGAGGAAACGTTCTGAGCTGCATTCTAAAGCTGCTCATGATCTATTAGAGACAGTATCAGCCCCTCTAGCCCCATCTGAGCCACTAGTAGTTCTAGCTCCAGTTCTGGTTAATCCTCCGAGATCAATGAACAGATTCAAAGCCGAGGGTTTATGGACTATTCTTGAGGAGAAGCGGTTGTCCACAGATGGGGTAGTAGATAGGTATCCAGGTGTCTGGGAGATTTTGTGATACCACAAATTTCAACTATTCACCAATCCTCGAGACCCATATGTGCCTACATGGGTTTGGGAGTTCTATCCCGAGTATGCCAAGTTGATCCTGAAAGGGAAGAAGAAGCCTAGTGCTATGGCTCCTGTAGACATTGTTGAGATTCGAGGCAAGCGGGTGAAATGCAGCTAAGATGATAACAACGATGTGTTGGGTTGCACTGTGTGGATTAGGCATTCATTTGCCGATAAGATTAACATAAACACGTTGGATGACCTCAAGGGATGGCTGACCCCATTACTTAATGATGCAACACCTTTCGAGGTTGGAGCTATTATAGAGAAGAAAGACCTGAACATCATAGCGAGGTACTGGTTAGGGTTCATCAGCAGCTCCTTGATGCCATCACAAGACAAATCAATCATCACGCATCTGAAGGCTGCGCTACTAGGCTGCATCATGGGTAAGGAGATGCTTAATTTGGGGGCCGTTATCACTTAGGAGATGGCTATGAGGGCAAAGAAAAATAAAACCTCTTTGCTATTTTCGATCTTGATTAGTGCTTTGTGTGAGCATGCTGGTGTGCCTTTTGAGGCAAAGACAGATGTTGAGGTCTCTCCGGCCTCATCTTGTGACATCCGGAGGATTGAAGTGGAGTACCTCAAGGATGAGGAGGAGAGGAGGAAGAGACCCCAGTGGATACTTCTCCTGTTGTGGATGTAGATGCTATGGAGAGCAGTTCTATGTCTACTCCTCCCACAATCGCGCCTTCAGGTATAGCTGCCCCCACTTCATCTACTGCTCCTGTACCTACCCCCGCTACTTCTTCTACTCCCGTGCCTGCCCCCATTCCTAGCTCACACCCCTATTGACTCAAGCCATGATTATCAAAATGGGCTACCTGGCCCATTCGGCCGATGTATGGACTTTGAGAGTCGATGCGGTTGTTCTGGATATGATTGAGCGTGCCATTATTGCGGCACTTGCTCTCATTTGGGTGGAGTTGGGGGATCAATGTTGTTTGATCCCGGCACATAGTAGCCCTGCCGAGTTGACAGCCGTGAAGGCAGACATTGCTGGATTACGACAGGATGTTGACGAGTTGAAGTCCAAAGATATCACCATGCTTTGGGGTAGTGTCGAAGTCCCAGAGGGCCCCAGTTATGAGATCCTTCCAACTACTACCATCGGAGATGCTGTGAATACTGATGAGGAGGGTGATTCAAACACCCCAGAGATGGATGAGGAGGACCTTGCTACTCGTGATAGAGAGGTTTATGCAGATTTAGAGGATCTGGAAGGAGACTTGGTGTGGGCTGCTACTCTGTCTTCCCTTCGTGATTCATCGATGATTGGTTCGAGTGGGTCCAAACCCACCACTAAGGATGAGCTAGGCACTGATGCCCAGGTTTAGGCTACACCACTTTGAAGGAGTTCACCTCAGGCCTAGCCTGACATGGGAATTCTTCTTTGCTCTCCATTTTATTTCCTATTGATACTTTTATTTTATTTCACATTGAGGACATTGCTTAGTCTTTTTGGTGGGGTGAAGGCATCTTGGCCTCCCTATTTGACTGTATGTTTATTTTTTTCGATTTATTGTTGTTCTCGAGATATTGTCATTTTGTATTTGAAAGGAAGGTGAATGTTTTGAAATGAATGTCGACTTCTCTCTCTATTGATGATTTTTGATAAATTTTGTCTTGTGAATGATTGATGGTTATTCCCTTGTACATTCGAGTATCGATTGTGATAAATATCGATGATTTGAATAGTGCTCTTGATGAACGATATGTTTGTGTGAGTCCAACGAGAAATTTGAGTTGCATAGTCTTGTGTGAACACTTAGCTTCTCATTGTGACTAGTTGAATATCGAAGTGAGTCTTGCAATAACCGTTGCACGCAAGCTTGACTCGTAGAGTTGTGATTCATAATAGTGTTTGGATGACATGTGTGCTGAGCTTTACTTGAAAGGTATGCATGATGAATCTTAGAACATGCCTTGTTGGTCCAATTGATTGGCATTGGCAAATGAAGGAAATGATCTTAGGCATAAATTTTTGAGAGTGAACCAAATTGCTATACCTTTGTTTGACCACCTTGTTAGTGTGTGAAACCAGCTTGGCACCATTTGAGCCTATCCTTTTCTTTGGTTTAAACATGAACACAATGATTTGAGCCGGTTATTGAAATTGCCATGTCTTTCCCACCTATAACCTTAGTGAAGCATTTGTTTGTTTGAACTGCAAATTTAGGCCAAAAGCCTATGTTGGGGGTTTGGTAAGAAGGAAGAAAGAAATTTAGTAAGAAGTTTGTGAACTCTATCCTTTTAAAGAGATGTCTGAAAAAGATGGAACCCCTCCATATAAAAAAAGAAAAGAAAAGAAAAGAAAGAAAAGATGTGAATAAATTGTGCCCATTGTGCATTATGGTGGAAATAAAAAGGGGATGCAAAAATTTCTTGTGTGCTATGAAGAGGCCAAGGATGAGTTGTGAATTTCAAAAGGATGAGAGAAAAGGAAAAGAAGTGAAAGATGAGCTATGCTTCATGAAGGTAGCGTCACTAAGCTAAAATGATCATACCCGGAACCTCAACCTCATTACAAGCCTTGAAAGACCTTTTTGATCCTATATAAGCCTTGTGTATGTTGGTTTGAAAATACAGGCAAGCCTATGGGTAAAATCATGCATGTGTTTCTCATTTGGGAGTGTGAGCGTTGTTTTCGATTCCTTAATGATGGTCTTTGATTGGAACCATTCTTGTTGTGAGGGCATTCGAATACTTTTGTTGGACATGAATTTACATTTGAAGTGAGCACTTGTGAGCTTGAACTCTAATTGAAGATGGCTAGTCAAAGTTTGAAACTTTGAATTCTCATTTGAACATTGCATGTTTAAATTAAAATCTTGTGTGCATTCTCATGTTGATTCTCGAGGAAACTGTTTGTAGACATCCCTGTTGGCCTGGTTGATCTCATGTTTTACTTGAGGATAAGCAAAATTTTAAGTTGGGGTGTTGATGAGTTGGGAGTTTTGACTCATTTAAGGCTTGTTATTTAATGACTTAGTGTCCTCAATGCCTATTTTATGCTCAAAACTAATGTTAAATTGTTTATGTGCAGCCATGGAGGTTTGAGAACAAGGTAAGGACATTATTTTATGAAAAGAAGTGAAAAAGTTAGAAAAGTTGAAGGAAAGGAAGGTTGAAGCTCGCAAAAGCCACTCGGCGACTCGTCGAGTGAGGCTCTAGCTAGCCTAAAGTTCAAATGGAATGGCTCATGAAAAAAACCAACACGGTGATCAAAAGGAGTAGTTCGGCATGTCACCGAATGGAATGGAGAGCTTGAGCCCGATCGCCTAAACTTCCAGAACCATTTGAGGTAGAAATCAAGTACAAACAGGCGAGCTGGAACACTTCGGCGTGTCGCTGAACTACTTGGCGAGCCCGACTTATTTCACCGAATGGACCCATCTACTGAAATGTGTGAAAATGTTTGGGAACGTATAAATGAAGTTTGAAGAGGGTGAAGGAAAGAAGGCTAAACTAGACTCAAGATAACATTCATACTTTTGAGCTCTATAACATCCTTGAGAGAGTTTTGATCGTAGACTTTGTGTTTTGAAGATTTAATCTTAACTTTTAGCATTTGAGTATTCAAAACTTTGCCAATTTGGATGGAAAACCTTTTTGGTATCTATGTTTTACTTTTTTCTATGATTTGCTAAAATCCTTGTCCTTAGGAGTGTGAATATGTATCGGATACATAAATTAGCCTATGAGTGTTTCTAATTGCTATATTTAATGTTGTTTTGAAATGGGTTCAGTTGTTTATTCATGTTTTCATTTATGAACTGAAGTTGCAAATTTAGTTCTAGCTTTGGATCTCTGCTATTTCCTTGTGAAAAAGGTATAGAATGGAATTTATGATGGATGACTGTAGTGACGTCAGTCTCTACAACCTAGCTTGATAAAGTGGGTTAAATTAAGGAATTGGGTCATTTTGTATTGAACGCTTGTTGAGGTTCGATAAAACTCACTTGATACATGATAGTTGATTAAAAATAGCTATTATCGTTATAACCCATCCTACCCATTGAGATTCAACAACTTAAAGCAATTAGTTATCACCCATTAGGCGAAATTAGTATCCGATTGCTCACACACTCCTAAGGTCCCGCTCTCTATTGATTAAAACCCTGTATTACTCTTCTTTGTTAGAAATTGGTTACTAAACTATCTTAATATTCATAATTACAATTTGTTAATTTACTTTATGTTGCATTTTGTCTAGCCTACAAAATATTAGAACACTTTTGCACTTCGTACTTGAATTCTTTTCTGTACCACTCCCTGTGGGATCGATCCCAACTCTTTGTTGGGTTTGTACTTGTTAGCAACTGCCTACACTTTGAATCATAAGAGGTGTAGTTGAGCGTTATTACACAACTGATGATAATGTAAAGGAGATGCGTACTACTTTGTCAAGTATTGGACAAAAGGTTGATTCACATGTAGTCTCCATTAAGTAGATTGAGTAACAATTTAGTCAACTATCTTTAAGTGTGAATCTGTATCAACAAGGAACACTCCCTAGAAATACCATCCAAAATCTGAAGAATGATGGGCATTGCATGGCCGTTACTACTCGTAATGTAAACCAGACCATTGACTCTCCTATGCTGAAGTGGAAAGAGCAATTCAAGAGAAGGATGAAGTCGAAGTAGTGGAACAACCAAAGGATCAGAATGAAAAGGAAGCTCAAATCACTCAAAAAGTTATTCCAATGCCAAGACCTTAACCTCCATCCCCACTAAGGTTTGTCAAGGGAATGGAAGAGGGAAATTATCGAAAGTTTATATCTATCCTGAAGCAGTTATCAATAAATGTTCCCTTGATTGAAGCACTTGAACAAATGCCCGGCTATGCTATGTTTATTAAGGATCTTTAGACCAAAAAGAGGGCTGTCAGTTTTGAAGATGATGATAAACTGCAATATTGTAGCGCCATTGCTACTATGTCATTAGTAGAGAAGAAGGAAGATCCCGGAGCATTCACTATTTCTTGAACGATTAACATTATGCACTTTACGAAGGCCTTATGTGACTTGGGACATAGCATAAATCTGATGACGCTGTCTATGTACAAAAAGTTGGGCTTGGGAGCCCCCAAACCGACAGCAATGCACCTAGTAATGGCTAATCGAACGGTGAAGAGACCAATAGGGGTACTGTAAGATGTGCTTGTAAAAGTTGAAGCTTTCTTATTTTTGGTGGATTTTGTGATACTAGACACCGAGTTTGACTTTGAAGTTCCTATCATCTTGGGGACACCCTTCCTTGCTACTGGCGGGCGCTAGTTGATATGGAGAGAGGATAGATAAAATTACGACATAACAATGAAAAGGTGACATTTAATATCTGTAAATCAATGAAGTATTAAAGTGACCTTAAAGCAGTGTCGGTGGTAAACTTTACTATTGAGGAGAAACTAGAGGTGCCCATCGAGGGAAGATAAGGTGTGGAAGCACTAGCTGGCGCGGTCATGAATTTTGATGGAGAAGCTATAAATGCGTATGATAAGCTAGTTTTCACATTTCATGGGGCGGACTTCCCGCGTTGACCACTAAAGAAGCTGGATTTGGATTTGAGGAATCGAGAAACTCCGCCTGCAAAACCATCCATTGATGAGCCTCCAAAGCTGAAGCTAAAGGCTCTTCCATCTCATCTGAGGTTTGTGTTCTTGGGCCAAAATAGTACTTTGTCGGTTATTATTGTTGCTCATTTGAATGACTGGAAAGTAGAAGCTGTGATATCGGTGTTAAAGCGGTTCAAGAAGGCGATCGGATGGACGATTGCTGATATTATTGGTATTCCACTGGGATTATGTTCGCACAAAATCCCACTCATGCCAGATAGCAAACAAAGTATTGAGCATCAAAGAAGTTTAAATCCACCAAAGCAAGAAGTTGTGAAGAAAGAAATCATCAAGTGGTTATATGTTGGGGTAGTGTATTCGATTGCTGATAGTAATTTGGTACGTCCGGTTTAATGTGTGCTGAAGAAGGGAGGATTCGCTATGGTTCCCACTGCAAAGAGTGAGATGGTTCCGATGAGGCTTTCATTGGCTGGAGGGTTTGCATGGATTATTGCAAATTGAATGCTTGGACTTAGAAAGACCACTTCCCAATGCCATTCATTGACCAAATGTTAGATCGTCTTGCTGGAAAGGGTTGGTATTGCTTTCTGGATGGGTATTCAGGCTATAACCAAATATCAATCTGTAATGACCCTCCAAGTCATTTTCGTGTTAATGCCTTCTTTCTATCGTTTAGAGTGTTCCTGTAGTGACCCCAAGTCATTTATGACTTGCTGGCACTGACTGTTTGGTCACCTAGTCATTCATTTTTGTTTTATGCTTGTTTTCCTGTTCTGGATCTTTTGGACCTTGAAAAGTTGATTTCGATCATAACTTCACGTAAATGACCTCATAAAGGAATTCTAATAGTTCCATCAGCTTTGGAGCGGCCAAATTTTGCTAGAAGCAGGATTGGGCGGAGTCCCGAGGTTTTTGATGTGACTTTAGGGCTAGTTGGCGCTTTAACCTTTGAAATTTTGCTCAAGTTTGACTTCGGTAAACATTCTTGGTAAACGTGCCCAGATGAGAATTTCGTCAGCACAGTTACTTCCAAAATGTCGAGTTTGGTCTAGAATGACTCTTTGAGCACTTCCCAAGGCTTCTGATCTAATTCTGAGGCCCTTGGTTGAAGTTGGCCAAAATGGCAGTTTAGGTGTGGGACCCACTTTTTGTGTAAATGACCTCATATGGGAATTCCAACTGTGCCATTGAATCTGGAATGCCAAATTTGATGGGGTAGCATATCTCGTTATCGTGCACGGGGTTCCGAACGAATTCCGAGCACCCCATCAGAGTTTTTGGAGCTGGTGCATAGCTGATCTTGCAGACCTATTTCTTCTCCGCGTTCGTGGAATTGGTTCCGCGTTCATGGACGTGTGAGACTCTTTTCTCTGTATTCGTGGATAAGGCTCCGTATTCACAGATAAGGCTTTGCATTCGCGAAAGTCTTGGAGGTCTGGGGAGCCTTTCTCCGCGTTCGCGGTTAGGGCTCCATTTTCGCGGGGGTCTGTGGTCCACTTCATCGCGTTCGCGGACCTTTAGCCGTGTTCACGGAGGTGTAGTTGTTGTTACTCCATGTTCACGGGCCCCTTGCTGCGTTTGCAGAGCTGTCGATTGTTTCCCTCCACGATCAAGGGCCTTGGCTGCGTTCGCAGAGGTCGGCGGTTCTAGCAGTATATATCGGGGCAATCGGGTTTTGTTGGAGGAAAAGTTTGAAAAGTGATATATTTCTCATTCCAAGTCGGTTTTTGATAATTCGAAATCCTGGGTGTTTGGAATCTCGTTGGCTGTGTGGGTTAGTGCTCGGATTGTGTTGGGTGGTCCTTAATTTCCATGAATTTGATGCGTAAGTTGTTACCATAATCGAATTGTGTAAACGACCGTGCTGATGTTGTTGGGTCCCACAATTCCTGATTTTGACTTCGAAATTGGTCTATCTCTGATTTTGATGATTTTAGTGTCTAAGCGACCGTGCTGATGCTGTGATTCTAGTTTTAATAGCGTGGCAGCAACCGTGGCCGTTCGATAGGGGAAGACTATGGCAGAGTGATTTTGAGTGTGTGCGGTCATCCCTCAGGTAGGCTAAGGCTTCCCTTCTTTTAGATTGAGCATGATTGTGTAATTGCATGCGGATTTGTGTGAATCTGGGGTTGTTAGGTGGTATCTCTTCTCTTCATCTCAGAAACCATGCTTTACGGTTGACTTTTGGGTTATTTCGGGGTTAGTACCATGTTATCGGAGGGGTTGCCTATATGTGATTGTGTGAATTATTTGTTTGGCTGTTTATCTATTGCGGCATGTGGATTTTCTGCCTGGTTGTTGATAACGCTCAAATACACCTATCACAATTCAAGATGTAAGTGGTCGTTAGCAATATAAACCCAACAAGGAGTTGGGGTCGATCCCACGAGAAATGGGGCTAAGTTAAGAATTCAAATACAAAGTATTAAGGTGATCTAGATTTTTGTGTATGGAAAACACGCGAAACCGTGCATAATGTAAATTTATGAAGTTTCAATTAACAATCTAGAAGAGTTTCAAAGAATAATTTCAATAAAACACAATTTTAAAAAAATAGTTTAATCGATGGGAGAAGGGGCCTTAGGGATATGTGCATGTCCAACAACCAATTTGACTAAATGGGTCATCACCAATTTCCTAATGATGTTGATCTGTAATGGGTAGGCAAGACTATCGCTATGATAGATGTTTTGCAACAAACTACCATACTTTCAATTGGGTTTTACCAAATCCCAACAGTCTAGACAATCAGAGCACAATCTTATGTATTAATTAAACCCACTTTAACAAGCTGGGAAGTACAAGTAAGAACTCATACAATTATTAGAAATCAATCCCACTCAAATGCATCTTCAACAAGCATACAAATAGATATAAGCTAGAATTAAATTTGCAACTTCAATTCATATGATAAAAACATGTATTAACAACTGAACCCATACTAAATCAACAAGTAATTCAGCAATTGATAAAACCCATAAGCTAATTAGGTGTTTGAACTCATAATCACACCTCTAAGGCATCAGGGTTTTAGCCAATCATAATGAAAGTGAAGAATTGGTTACCAAATGCATTCTCCATTGAGTTTGTCAATCTTCACATAGAAAAATTAATCAACTAAAAGTATACCCAATGGTAGAATCTTCCCAAAGAAAAGCTCCAAGAGTTCAGTCACCAACAAAAACTAAGTATTCTAGATACAACTCTTTTCTCTTGTTCAATACAATTTTTTTCCTCTGCTCTCTCATTTGAAATCTCTTATTTATACTTCTCAAAAGTTTCCCATGATTTTGAATTTGCAAATAAATCGGCGGCATAAGTCGTGTCTAGCCCTTTTATTCGACGACACGCTGAATTACTCAGTCTCGCCGTTTCCATTCATCACTTCGGTGCTAATTTCATCCTGGAAATTTAGGCGATATACATCGGGGCTCGCCATTTGGATCGGTGACACGTCGTCTGGTCTATCAGCTCATCGTTTTGAATTAGATTTCTCCTTTGCTCCCTGGACCTTAAGGCGAGGTCCTGTCCATTCGGCGCATCGCCGAGTTGACTTTGGAGAGCCTCAGCCTTTTAGTTCTTTCAATTTTTGCACTTTTTGACTTCCTTTTCCAATATATTGGCTTCATCCCATTCCTTGTCCCTCATGCTACACACAAACGGGTTAACATCAATTATAGGTGCACAAAATGGCATTAAGGACACTTAATTTGCACAAACGAAGCTATAAATGAGTCAAAATTACCGACCCATCAACACCCCCAACTTATACTTTTGCTTGTTCTCAAGTAAAACAAGATATCGCTGCATTCAACAAGGGTTTCTACAAATAGTGCTACTTAAGAACTTACATGAAAGAGCACACAAGGCCAAGTTTAAGATACACGGATCAAACGTACGCCAAAAGTATCAAATTCTAACTAGCTATCATCAATTAAAGTTCAAGCTCACAAATGCTCACCTAAAATGAAAAATTATTCCCACAAAGGTGCTTGAATGCCCTTACAATAAAAAGGATTTCATTCTCTCATCCAAACTCCAATTTAGATCAACGAACCGGAATAAATACTACACTCACACTCTCAAAAGAGAAAGAGTTTACCCAACTTTGCCCATAGCCCGAGTTTTCCATCTAGCTGTCACACTGTTCATGCGGAATCACAAAGGACTTTAGAGGCTTGTAATGGGGCTGTGGTTCAAGGTATGGTCAATTTTTGGATTAGTGGCTTTACCTTCATGAAGCATGGCTTTCATTTCACTCCACCTTCCTTTCTCTTTCACACTTTTCATTTCATAGCAAATCCGTTGTTACTTTGCATTGCTTAAAACATTTCAATGAGTACCCCATTTTATGATCAACTTTATGCACAAAGAGAACACCAATTTCCCCTTTTTTTTTTCTTTTTCTTTTTTTAGAGGGAGGGTTGAACTTCTTCTTTTTTTAAAACACATTTCAAATGACCGGATTCATCAAACTCTAGCTCTCTTTCTCTCCTCATTCTCACCACACCCCAAACTTAGGCCTTTGGCCTAAGTTGGTAATTTAAACGGCCCAATACTTCATGAATATTCTAGTGGGGCAGACATAAAATTTCAGTAACAGGCTAAAGTTTTTGTGCTAGTGTTTCAATCAATAAGATGGATAGGCTCAAATGGTGCCAAGCTGCTTTCACACTGTCACAAGGTGGCTAACGGAAGTTTTAGCAAAAAGGTTCACCCTCAAAATATTATGCCTGAGATCATTTTCCCTCAATCACCAATGCTGAGCAAAACAGACTACTAGGGCAACTTCTAGGCATCATCACACTCACTTTTCAAGTAAAGCTCGCCACTCATGGCATTCAAACACAATTTCGGGTCACAATTCTACGAGTGAAGCTTGCGTGCAACGGTCATTGAAAGACTCACAATTGACAATTTGCTAGTCACAACAATAGGCTAAGTGTTTACACAAGACTATGAAACTCCAATTTACATTGTTGGATGCACGCCAACATGTTGTTCGATTAAGAGCATTATTCAAGTTATCGATATTGAACACAATTGACACTCAAAAGCACAAGAGAACAACAACTACTAAAACGACACAAAATTGCAAAAGATAAACTAAGATAAAGAGAGGTGCTACTAGAACTCAAACCCATATCAAATAGTAAGCGAAGTATTCAAAACAGTAAAACAATTCAAGTAACAAATGACCAAAAAGTAACAAACAACCAAAAGGCACCACCCCACAAAAAAGGTTAAGCTGTGTCCTCAGTGCGAAAAAACATACAAACAAATTAGAGATAAAAGAAGTGCAAAAGAGTCCCGTCTCGCTAAGCTGGGGGTATGCTCTCATCTTGGGCATCAGTGTCCGGTGTGCTCTCCACAGGTGGGTGAGTCCCACTCGACCTTATCATGGATATGTCTCGAAGAGACTTAGCAGTAGCGGCTCGGACCAAATCTCCCTCCAGGTCCTCGAGGTCGGCATACACCTCCCTATCCTACATGGCAAAATCCTCCTCATCAGTCCCAGGTGTATCAGACAAACCGTCATCGTCACCAACCGGAGTAGCACTAGTGGTTGCAGGTGGGGGATCATCGGCTCTTGGATCCTCTGGCACATCTAAACTCTCCCAAAGCATGATGATGTCGGTGGACTTCAACTCATCCACATCCTTCCTCAACTCGATAATCTCGGTGCAGATTGCTGTCAACTATGTAGAACTACCCTTATACTGGTCACAAGCCTTAACTCTATCTGTGAGGGCTGCTAAAAGCTCCCCATGCGATGTGATAAGTCGGCGTTGATCGGCCAACTCAGTGTGGATAGGGACAAGGGCAGCAGCTAGAGCCCTTTGAATTATCCCTGGGACAACTGCCTCAACCCGAGAGGCTCGTACATCTGCTGAATGGGCCAAGTGCCCCACCTTGATGATCATGGCCTGAGTCTAAGGCCGGGGTCTAGGAGCTAAAGTAGGGGCAGATGAAAAAGAGGGACCCGGTGTTTGAGTGGAGGTAGCAGGAGCATCCAGAACAGGCGTACCTGTCGGCTTAACTGTAGGAGTGGGAGAACCCGTCTCCATGGCATCGACATCCACCGGTGGGGACGTATCAACTGGGGGTCTCCTACATCTCTCGGCCTCGTCCTTCTGATACTCAGCCTCGATCCTCCGGATGTCACAAGACGAGTTCAAAGTGACCTCAACATCCGTCTTCTTATCAAAGGGAACACCCGCCTGTCTACACAGCTCGCTAATGAGTATCGGGAATGGTAGTGAGGTGTGCTGCTGCTTGGCACTCATCAACATCTCCCTTTCGATGATCATCCCCAAATTTAGCAGCTGCCTATCAATAATGCAACCTAAAAGTGCTGCCTTCGGGTGCCGGAGGATGGACTCATTTTGAGAAGGCATGAGGTTGCTACTCAAAAATCAAAACCAATACCGAGTCATGATATTTAGATCCTCATTCTCTATGATTGCTCTGACATCTAAGCAACAGGGGGACGCATCGCTTATTAACGATGCCGACCACCCCTTCAGAGTCTCCAAACATCCTTTCAGCTTATCTTCCAAAAAGCGTCAGAATCTATAGGTGCAGCCCACAAGGTCATTTATTTTTATCTGGATACACTTAACCTTCTTGCCCCTCACAATGACAAAGTCCACAGGCTTCATGTATTCGGCTCAACTTTTTGACCCTCGAGACTAAGCCGGAGTAGGCAGCATTGAATTCACGAACCCGTGTGGGGACATATGGACTCCGGGGTTGCATGAAGATCTAAAATTTATGTACTCGGAGCGTCTCCCAGACTACGGGGTATCTATCAACCACTCCATCAGTAGATAGCCTCTTTTCCTAAAGTATTGTACGTGCACCCACGACCTTCAATCTATTCTTCAACCTCGGAAGCTGGGCTGGGGCCAGAATTGAGGCTGGAGCAGTAGGAGCAAGAGCTGATGTCGTCGGAGCCTCAGGTATAGTAGGGGAACTATTGACCCTAGCCATGGGGTCATGCAAGCGCTTGGACCTCACTTCAGCTCGGGTCCGTTTAAGAAGTTCCACGATAGGAGTCCCGAACTCCTCACGTTAAGAGTGTCCTGACTCTGTGGAGGTGAACTGTATCGACAACTTCTCACCCTCCGAGGAGGACTCTACCACAACCATCTCTTTTCTTTTGCTTTCTCCTGTGTTGCGGGTTGTTTTTGTTTTCGTGGTCGCTCAACCTCTGAGGCAATCTCTATGCCTTTGCTTCTCTTCTTGGGAGGCTTGGTGGCGTTAACTTTGCGACCAGGCATATCTTGTAAACAAAAACAAACCAAAAATATGAAGATTGATCAAAATGAGGTCGAAAGAAACTTAAGCAAAAATATGCAGAAACAATCGCCGAACCGATCGACGTGTAGCCTAATAATATTAGGCGAGCAAAGAAAGCATCGCCGAAAATGATAGAACCAGCTCAGACAAAATGTATGCACAAAGGCGATAAAAAGAACTACTTGGCAGATCGCCGAATACACACGGTTAGCACAAGGTGGATCGCTGAAAATACTGCAAAGTAGCTATGAAAAGGCGATAATCATGCAAAAGGGCGAGTCGCCGAGTGGAATGGTAAGCCCGACTTATCTCGCGGAACAACCAAAAGGCAACAACTTCAAAAATTTTATGGTTATCAACAAACACCCCAATACGCAACAACTAAACCTCAATCAACAACAAGTAGCCTATACCCATGCCCAATTATGCCTCAGGGTACTCGACTTCCCCAAAACCGAATCGAAAAAAGAAAATGACGATTTTCCCTTAAGAAAGACGTCACTCAATCTATCATTGGGCAAAATTAAGTTGTTCAATTGAATTCGGGGGCTACTCAACCTTCACCCAATGTCAAAAAAACAACCCACAAGCAATTAAGCCGAAAGCCCACTCCCCAAATGAAACAATCACACAATATTGGAAACGATTACCCAAAGTAGGGCATCAAAGCAATGAAGTTCCATCATAGTAAACAAGCACACATGCAATCAAACACCCAATCATTCATAACTAGGCTTTACAATTCACGGGGTTCGAAAGTCGGAGAACATTATCGAGAACTAACCTCAAAGTCAAAAATACCAATGCACACACGATGAAAATAGGGTTAGGGTGTGCCTAAAGCACTTCACGACCAATCAAAGAAAATAAGAAGCAATAAAAATGCAAAAATGTGTGGGTGTACAAGTATGGGAGGCAAATTTTGAGAATCATGAAAGTTTGAATTTGAAAGGATTAAAAACTCTTCAGTTCGCGCTCCATGGGGCGATAATAGTAATGTCGCCTTTCCACTCAGCGATGCGCCAAGTGTTATCTTTTCTCGCTGAAAGTTACAGAAAATCAAGACAACCTTGAAGTCCAGAAGGTGAGATAAATCGGGGTCGCCGATCAACTTGGCGATGCGCCAAGTGAGGGAGCTGCTCGCCGAATATTCCAGTGTACTTTGTGACTTTAACCTTCAAGTTCTGATGAATTTAGGCAATCCCAGAGCAGATGGGCGATGCGTCGAATGGTGCAGCCCCTCGCCTAATTGTAAACTGTTCAAAATTCACTCTCTAACCTACACATCCAACACACGTTATTCAAAAACAATAGGATAGAGCTTGGGTTGCCTCCCAAGAAGTCCCTTATTTAACGACGTAGACATGCATTCAAGCATCATCCAAGTACACCACATCAATCATTCGCACAACGGGACCCTCTCCGAAGTAGAGCTTCAGCCTTTGCCCATTAACCTTTAAGGTCGTACCATTCTCACCCTGAACCTCAATAGCTCCATTTTCAAACACACGATTAGCCTTGAAAGGACCTGACCATTTGGATTTGAGCTTTCCCAGGAATAACTGCAAATGCGAATTGTAGAGCAATACATGATCGCCAACCCAAAACTCCCTATGAAGTATTTTGGAATCGTGTCATTTCTTCATTTTCTCTTTATAGAGGGCAGCACTTTCGAAAGCGCGAAGCCGAAATTCCTCCAATGCATGAAGTTGGTCAACCCTACTCTTGGAGACAAGATCCCAATTCAAATTAATGGTCTTCAAAGCCCATAGTGCCTTATGCTCGAGTTCCACCGGAAGATGGCATGATTTTCTAAATTCTAACTGATATGGGGACATACCAATTGGTGTTTTAAAAGCAATTTAGTAGTCCCACAAGGCATCCTCCAACCTTCGCGACCAATCTGAACGATTTGCATTCACGGTCTTGGCTAAAATTTCTTTAATTTCCCGGCTAGATACTTCAACCTGGCCACTTGTCTGCGGATGGTAAGGGGTGGCAACCTGTGCTTTACTCCATACTTGGTCAGCAACGATGTAAACAATTGGTTGCAAAAGTATGAACGTCCATCACCAATAATCACGGTGGTGTGCCAAACCTTGTAAAGATATACCTCTTAAGGAATGCAATCAAACTTCTCCCTTCATTGTTGGGTAAGTCTATAGCTTCTACCCACTTTGACGCATAGCCAACAGCCACCAAAATGTATTTTTCCCATAAGAGCTCACAAAAGGACCCATAAAATCAATTCCCCACACATCAAATAATTCAACTTCAAGGATCGGGGTAAGGGGAAGCTCATGTCGACGTGACACTCCTCCTTCCTTTTGACATGGAATACACTTGCGTACAAGGGAATTAGCATCTTGGTTCAATGTTGGCCAATAATATCTACTTTGCAATACCTTGGCAGTTGTTCGTACTGCACTATAGTGACCACCAACTGGAGAAGTGTGGCATGAACTAAGTATAGCACCAGCTTCGACTTCCGGCACACACCTCCTAATTATATGATCAGCACATTCTTGAAATAAATAGGGCTCATCCCAAAAATACTTTTTCGCATCAAAGAGGATTTTCTTACGCTGATGGAATGAAAGCCCCTCAGGTACAATCCCACACACGACATAATTCGCGAAGTCGGCATACCAAGGAATGGAACCATGAGAGACCGTCATGACCATCTCATCCGAGAAAGTATCATCAATATCCTTGACATCGGACACCACAACATTCGTTTCAAGTCTTGATAAATGATCCGCGACTTGGTTTTCACACCCTTTTCGATCCTTGACCTCAAAGTCAAATTCTTGTAGCAGCAATATCCATAGAATCAGCCTTGGTTTTGCATCCTTCTTAGCCATTAAGTAGTAGATAGCTGCATGGTCCGTGTGCACCACTGCTTTAGTTCCCAATAAGTAAGCTTGTAATTTCTAGAAACCATATACTATAGCTAACAATTCTTGCTCGGTAACAGTGCAGTTCTGTTGAGCCACATTTAAGGTCTTGCTAGCATAGTATATCAGGTGAAACATCTGGCCTCAACGTTGTCCCAGGACAGCACCCAAGGCAATACCACTAGCATCACACATTAATTTAAATGGGCTACCCCAATCCGGGGCAACAATGACCGGAGCTGACACAAGCTTCTCTTTGAGACACTCATAAGTAATCATACAGGCTTCATCAAACAAAAACACGCTGGAATTCTCTAGAAGTTTACATAGTGGATTAGCAATCTTTGAGAAATCCTTAATAAATCGCTTGTAAAAACATGCGTGTCCTAGGAAACTTCAGACAACTTTCAAAGAGATAGGAGGTGGTAACTTGACTATTACCTCAACCTTTGCTTGATCTACTTGTATACCTTTCCATGAAATTTGGTGTCCCAAAACAATCCCTTCTTTTACCATAAAATAACATTACTCCCAATTAACTACAAGGTTAGTTTCGACACACCTTTGCAAAACTAGTCCCAAGTGTTCAAGGCATTCTTTGAATGAGTCACCCACTACGAAAAAATTATCCATGAAAATCTCCATAGAGCCCTCAACCATATCAGCAAAAATTGATAGCATACACCTTTGGAACGTTGCTGGTGCATTACATAGCCCAAAAGGCATGCGTTTAAATGCAAAGGTTCCACAGGGATAAGTGAAAGTCCTCTTGTCTTGGTTCTCCGGGGCTATAGAGATTTGATTGTACCCGGAATACCCATCAACGAAACAATACCATCCATGCCCCGCTAACCTATCAAGCATCTGGCCCATGAAGGGCATGGGAAAATGATCTTTCTCGGTTGCTGAATTCAGCTTCCTATAGTCCATGCATACCCGTCAACCTTTGACTTGTCGCATAGGTACAAGTTCACCTTTTTCGTTTGGTACCACTGTCATACCCCTTTTCTTTGGGACACATTGAACTGGGCTTACCCACTTGCTGTCTACAATGGGATAAATAACACACGCATCTAGCCACTTGATGATATCTTTTTTAACCATTTTTTGCATCGGAGGGTTAAACCTCCTTCGGTGCTCTATGCTAGGCTTACAATCAACTTCAAACTGAATTTTGTGTGAACAAATTCTGAGAGGAATTCCCACTATGTCAGCAATTGTCCACCATATAGCTTTGATGTACCATTTCAGCACACTCACAAGTGCCTGTACCGACTCTTCAAGTAAGTCAGCTACAATGATCACCGGCAAGGTATTGTCAGCTCCCAAGAATACATGTCTAAGATGGGAAGGAAGAGCTTTTAACTCAAACTTCTGGGGTGCTTCAATCGATGGCTTCGCAGGAGGAGTTTCTCTATTCTTAAAATCAATTTCAATCTTCAAAGGAGTTTTAGAGTGAGAACAAAAACCCGATAGAGTAGCCACTACTTCATCGTAATCTTGGATGTCTATCCATCATAGTTCAATATCATAGCAGCTAATGAGTCACCAATACAAGCAACCTCTCTAATACAAGTTACTGCTTCATCGATAACATCAATGACCGACACCACATGGATGTCATTTGGTTATTTCATGGGTTTACACACATTGAAAGTGTCTTCCTTCTCATTAACTCTAAATTTCAAGTCTCCACTTTCCACATCTACAATTGCTCTCCCGGTAGCCAAGAATAATAGGGATCTCGTCATCTATCTCACAATCAAGAACAACAAAATCTACCAGAAAAATGAACTTGTCAACCCGTACAAGAATATCATAGAGAACACCGATGGGTCGCTTGATAGAATAATCCGCCATGAGAAGTCGCATTGTGGTACACTTGGGCTCACCTAGCCCAAGTTGTTTGAAAATAGCATATGGCATCAAATTAATGCTGGCTCAAAAATCACACAACTCTTTTGCAAATTTGAATACCCCAATAGTGCAAGGTATTGTAAATGCCTCCGGATCATCCATTTTAGCAACCACATTTGACATAATAGCACTGTAACTATGGGACACTTCCACAGTTTCAAAGTCCATACTTCTCTTCTGCGTCACCAATTCCTTCATAAACTTGGGATACCCCAACATTTCTAGTAGTGCATCCGCCAAAGGAAGATTAATTGACAGAGACTTTAAAATAGAAAGGAACTTTTGGAATTTCACATTGTCGTCTCTTTTCTTCAGCCTTTGTGGAAATGGAGGGTTAACTTTGGGCAACGGTTTGGGAGGAACCGATTTAGACACATTCTCCACCTTAGATGTAGTGGTTTTGCCCGACTTAACATCATTTGGAAAACCAACATCTTCGTTGTCCATGTCATTGTTCACTTCATCTTCCATACCGCCCTCATCATTTACAATCTGTGGACTTCTATTCCGTTTAACCCCGTTGTTCTCAGATGCATCGTTACCCAAAACATTTCCACTTCGAGTAACAATCGCCATACATTGAGCATTCTAGTTCTTCAGATTCGCTAAGGTATCACTGGGAAGACCACCAATTGATCTGTGATTCAGTTGAGTGGAGATTTGAACCATTTGAGACTCAAGATGTTAAATTGAAGCAGAGTGAAAAGTGACCGTTTCATTTAAAGAAGAAAAATCACCTTCATCTCCTTGAGTACTTTCTCTGACCCTTCCACCTTGTGCAAAATACAAGCAAGCACATCTTCAGTTCTATAATTCTCAGGATCAGTCTTTTGTTCAGTAACTTTAGAACGATCATGCGGAGGCACATATCGATCTCTCTCACCATCCCTCCAATTGGTACCTCAATCACACCTCTCATGACTATCTCTCAAACCACTACCTTGATCTTTGTTCAAACCTTGATTCGCACCAGACTTTTGATAGCTCAGACGAGAACCCACCATTTGATTCGACACAAATTGGACTTCTTCATCGTATATGGTTTCAAATGCAGCATCATCCGGGCTCATAGCAACTGCGTTTACGGCTTTTGATCCCACACCCATAACATGCTTTCTTAACAAGTCCATCTGAGTCAGCATCTTGGCCATATTCGCATCACGTTCTTGGTCTTTCTCAATTTGCTCCTTGGTCATTCCGATTACAAGAAGTGATACTTGATCTTCTCTTGTGTGCCAAGCCCGGTTAATCTTTGTCATGTCATCAAGCAAGGCTGCTGCAATAGGAAATGGTTGTCTCATGATTCCACCTTGTATCAAACGATCGGCAATAGACTTGTTTACTGAATTAAGGCTTCAGTAGAAGTTATGCAACAACACATTTTTAGGTAACCCATAAGTAGAACATTGTAGAAGAACCTTTTGGAATCTAAGCCATGTCTCATGGATTGGCTCACCATCAATTCTCTTGAAGTTCTGAATTCCATCTCTCAACTTCACCATATTCGAAGGAGGAAGAATCGTTCAAGGAATGCTTCCGTTAGCTCCGCCCGAGAAGTAATTGAATCTCTTGGTAATTCAGCCAACCACTTTGTTGCTTCCCTATTTAGAGAGAAAGGAAACAACCAAAGTTGAATTTGCTCTTGAGATATGTTCTTAAAGGTGATCGGGCAGCATACATCGAAAAAATTCTGAGGATGTCCATGTGGATCCTCATGAGCAAGTCCTCCCAATGATCCTTTGATTTGCAATGCTGAAGCATAGTTCCAGTCACATGAAAGATGGCATTACCCACAGTAGGGGGCAAGAGAATAGCTCCCGCACTTCCCACTTGAGCTACATTGAAGTTGTTCATATTACCAATGTCATCATTCACATGACGTATATCATCATTCTGACCAACAACACTATCAACGTCATTTTAGTGGTCAATTGTTGAAAATAAACACGAGAGAACTAATAAGTAAATTCGACTACAATAAAAGTAATTCACTAGAATACGTCGGTATAAGAATTCTAAACGCCATTCCCCGGCAGTGGCGCCATTTTTGATAACGCTCAAATACACCTATCACAATTCAAGATGTAAGCGGTCGTTAGCAATATAAACCCAACAAAGAGTTGGATTCGATCCCACGAGGAATGGGACTAAGTTCAGAATTAAAATACGGAGTATTAAGGTGATCTAGCTTTTTGTAGATGGAAAACATGCAAAAAGGTGCATAATGTAAATTTACGAAGTTTCAATTAACAATATAGAAGAGTTTCAACGAATAATTTAAATAAAACACAATTTTTTAAAAAAAGTGTAATCGATGGGAGAAGGGGCCTTAGGGATAAGTGAATGTTCAACCATCAATTTCACTATATGGGTCCTTACCAATTGCCTAATGATGTTGATCTATAATGGGTAGGCAACATTATCGCTATGATAGCTGTTTTGCAACAAACTACCATGCTTTCAATTGAGTTTTACCAAACCCCAACAGGCTAGAAAATCAGAGCACAATCTTATGACTTAATTAAACCCACTTTAACAAGCTGAGAAGTACAAGTAAGAACACATACAATTATCAGAAATCAATCACACTCAAATGCATCTTCAACAAGCATACTAAGAGATATAAGCTAGAACTAAATTTGCAACTTCAATTCATAAGATAAAAACATGGATTAACAACTGAACCCATACTAAATTAACAAGTAACTAAGAAATTGATAAGATCCATAAGCTAATTAGGTGTTTGAACACATAATCACACCCCTAAGGCATTGGGGTTTTAGCCAATCATAATGAAAGTGAAGATTTGGTTACCAAATGCATTCTCCATTGAGTTTTTCAATCTTCACACAGCAAAATTAATCAACTAAAAGTATACCCAATGCTAGAATTTTCTCAAAGAGAAACTCCAAGAGTTCAATCACCAACAAAAATTAAGTATTGTAGATACAACTCTCTTCTCTTGTTCAATACAATTTTTCTCCTCTACTATCTCATTTGAAATCTTCTATTTATACTTCCCAAAAGTTTCCCATGTTTTTGAATTTACAGATAAATCGGTGGCATAAGTCGTGTCTCGCCCTTCTATTCGGCGACACGCCAAATTTCTCAGTCTCACCTTTTCGATTCATCACTTCGGTGCTAATTTTGTCCTGGAACTTTAGGCAATATACATCGGGGCTTGCCATTTGGATCAGCGACTCGCCCTCTGGTCTATCACCTCACCGTTTTGACTTAGATTTCTCCTTTGCTCCCTGGAACTTTAAGCGAGGTCCTGTCCATTCGGTGCATCACCGAGTTGACTTTGGCGAGCCTCAGCCTTTTAGTTCCTTCAATATTTGTGCTTTTTGACTTCCTTTTACAATATATTGGCTTCATCCCATTCCTTGTCCCTCTGTTTCACACCAACGGTTTAACATCTGTTATAGGTGCATAAAATGGCATTAAGGACACTAAATTGGCACAAACAAAGCAATAAATGAGTCAAAATTGTCGACTCATCAATTGTATTGTATTGGAGTATATCTTTGGCCTTAGTTTAGGATAAACTAGTGTTGACTTAGACCTATGCACCTGTTTGACTTTGGTAAGTATCCGACGTCGACTCGGATGGACTAGGTCCTTGTAGACCACCATAGCAGACTTGCGTCTGATAGTTGAATTTTGTTTTTGCTTTGTAGTGCCTGCGACCCTTCTGTCTTCCCCCCCTCTTTAACGATGCTGATGCATTGTCGGAGAGGTGGTATCTTCCTTGTTGGATGCTTCGAGGTTGGTTCTGTGGTGTTGTGATTTGTTTTTGACGTCAATCTACTATGGCTCTAGGTTGATACGCTCGTTGTGATGTGGTTGGTAATGGACGTCGATCCACCATGGTTTGGGAGTTGAGAAATCCTCGACGGAGTTGATTCACCTTATACGCTTTGTCTGGCTGGGTAGGGCCCCCGGGAGTGTTAGCTGACTCACTTGTCTGGATGGGTAGGGTCCCGAGAGTTTTAGTCAGTTAGGAAATAGGACATAAGTTGGCTAAGGTTTTCTTCGGAGTTCGCATGCACCGCGCACTCGTCTGGATGGGACAAGGTCCCAGAGTGTTAGATGGCTCACTTGGCTGGCTTAGGTAGGGCCCCGGAGTTTTAGCAAATCGGGTAGTTGGATATCAGGATCTTTGAAGGATCGTCGTACCCCCGTCACAGCACTCGTCTAGCTGGGTAGGGCCCCTAGAGTTACTAGCGGGCTAGATGAGTTGTTTTGAAAGTCGGACTTGTTGGCTGGTTTGGAGATTGCTGGTCGTTTCGGTTCGGAGTTGGTTCCCTTTGGTTCCGTAGATCTAGCTCTTCTTTGTACCTATCAGGCTTATGGGGGTCCGTTTAGGTTTTATTTAAACTTGTGCATGAGTGTACCTTCTAGGCTTATGGGTGTCCACTTAGGTTTAGTTTAGCTGTACTTAATTTTACTTTCGGTGCGCTTGTGTGCTTCTTTTCATTTTC
This sequence comes from Solanum appendiculatum, assembly GCA_018342035.1. NCBI lineage: Eukaryota > Viridiplantae > Streptophyta > Magnoliopsida > Solanales > Solanaceae > Solanum > Solanum appendiculatum. The sequence continues at coordinate 1,075,934 of JAGDQO010000469.1, forward strand.
GCTTGACTTCTGTGATTGTAGATTATATCTTTTCAGTCTTTTTTTACCTTTCATACTCAGTCGGCCAATGATACCTACTGGGTACCTGTTGTTTGGTACTCATGCTACACTCAGTATCTATTTTCATGATGCAGGTCTGAGCATTAGTTATTAGCGTTGAGTTCGAGCCTCCTGCTGTCTGCTCCGGAGGTGAGGGTGAGCCCATGGCGTCCTGAGATTGCCTGTCTTCTTCTGTTTGTATATTTTTGCTTGTCTTTTGTTTTTGAGACTTTCTAGTTTCTGTGGTCCACTGTTGGTACTTGTAATCATTTAGTAGTAGCTCTGTACATGGAACTTCCAGGTTCTGGGAGGTATTGTTGTTCTATATAGATGTTTTCTCTAATGCCTTTCCTTTATATGTTCCTTTGCTTATGCTTCCGCATAGTTGAGATTAGTTTCCACTCTCAGTCCCATTACAGTCAAGTTCTGGGTTAGGGCTTGGCTTGCCTACTGGTGGGTTGGTAGGCGTCATCATAAGTCGAGGGATAGGGTTGTGATAGTTGGTATCAGAGCCCCAGGTTCGACGGTCTCACTACTAAAGGGCTAGCATCTAGTAGAGTCCTGTGGATCGGCGCGGAGACGTCCGTGACTTATCATCGAGAGGCTACGATATTTACTTATGGGGTTTTCATGTCTTGCATCTTTTTCGTGCATTGTTGTCTGATTGGTTTCTTCGAATCTTACTTGTTTCATTCTGTCGCAGAATGGCTCGCACTCGTAGTAGAGGTCGACCTCGAGGTCGAGGTAGTGCTAAGGCACCAGGCCACGATACAGCGTGGACTACGGAGCTTCGGATTGAACAAATTCCTCCTCAGCTGGTGGGGCAAGGACAAGCCCAGCCACCGCCTGCATCCGCTGCTGCCCATGATCTGCAAGCAATGGTTTTGTAGATTCTAGCTGCGATAGGGGGTATTCTACAGCAGCAGCAGTCCCCAGCTCCAGTTCCAGATCCAGCTCTAGAGCCACAGAATCAGCCTACCCCAGCGGCACCAGAGATTCTTCAGCAGGGTCAGCCTGCAGCAACAACCCAAGAGATTCACCAGCAGCCGGCAATGGTGCAGTTCAGCTAGATTCTTTGGAAGGGGTCATGCAACTTTGGGAGCAGAAGATGATCGGGGTGTTTTTGAGGTTGTCACCGACGTGGTTTTCTGAGGCAGTTAGCGGGGACGCCCATGAGTTCATTACTTTCTGTCGAGAGCAACTACAGGCTCTGGGATTAGTGGAGTCGGTAGGAGCTGACTTCACTTCTTAGCAGTTAGATGGGCCGCCAGGCTGTGGTGTTATTCTTTTATGGAGACCAGGCCAGCTGGGTCCCCATCGGTGACACAGACAGAGTTTTTTGTGGCATTTCTTGCTAGATTTATCCCCTGGAGCATCAGAGATCGGCTTCATGATGAGTTCTCAAGGTTAGAGCAGGGCTTTATGACAGTATCTGAGTACGAGGCTAGATTTCATGAGTTGTTTCAGTTCGGAGTTGTTTTCCTTTTGTTCCGTAGATTTAGCTCTTCTGTGTACCTGTCGGGCTAATGGGGGTCCGTTCAGGTTTTATTTAAACTTGTGCACGAGCATACCTTCTGGGCTTATGGGGGTCCAGTTAGGTTTAGTTTAGTTGTACTTAGTTTTACTTTCGGTGCTCTCGTGTGCTTCTTTTGATTTTCGCTTGACCTCTGTGATTGTAGATTCTATCTTTTCAGTTTGTTTTTACTTTTCTTGCTAAGTCGACCTGTGATGCCTAATGAGTACCTATTGTTTGGTACTTATGCTACACTCTGCATCTGTTTTCGTGTTGCAGGTTCGAGCACTAGTTATCTGAATTGAGTTCGAGCCTGCTGCAATTAGTTCTGGAGGCGAGGGTAAACACATGGCGACCTGAGATTACCTGCCTCCTTCTGTTTGTATTTTTTGGGCTTGTCTTTCGTTTTTGAGAGATTCTGGTTTCTGTGGTCCACTTTTGGGACTTGTACTCATTTTTTAGTAGCTCTGTACATGTGACTTCCAGGTTCTTGGAGGTATCGTTGATGTATATAGATATTTTCTCTTCTGCCTTTCCTTTATATGTTCCTTTGCTTATGATTCTGCGTAGTTGAGATTAGTTTCTACTCTAAGTCCCATTACTGTTAGTTCCGGGATAGGGTTTTGCTTGCTTACTAGTGGGTTGGTAGGCGCCATCTTGAATCGAAGGATCGGGTCGTGACATAATCGCACAAGAAGACCAAGAGAAGACTACCTCTCCTTGTCCCTATGGCACATTTATGTTCAAGAGGATGCTTTTCAGATTGTGTAATGCACCAGCTACGTTTCAATTTTGCATGATATCCATCCTTTCTGATATGGTAGAAGATACAATCAAGGTATTCATGGATGACTTCTCTGTGGTTTGTGACTCATTTATAGACTGCTTGACACACTTAGGTGACGTGCTGAAATGCTGTGAAGAGTGTACGCTCGTGCTGAATTGGGAAAAATTCCACTTTATGGTCAAAGAAGGTATAGTCCTCGGTCATCGAATCTCGTGAGAAGGTATTGAGGATGATAAGGCAATAGTCGAAATGATTGAAAAATTGCCACCACCAATCTCTATGAAGGGTGCTAGAAGTTTTTTTGGCCTTGCTAGTTTTTTTAGGAAATTTATTAATGATTTCTCAAAAATTGCACACCCATTGTGCAAGTTTCTCGAAAAGGAGATGAAATTTAAGTTTGACAATGCTTGTCTGAAAGCATACAAGGGGCTGAAAGAAAATATGATTTCTGCACAAATCATTATCTCACCAGATTGGACTTGACCATTTGAAGTCATGTGCGATGAGAGTGGGGTAGCGCTTGGTATTGTATTGAGCCGGAGGCGAGAATATTCTTCCTCCCATATATTATGCGTGTAAAGCCATTAATGCTGCTCAAAAGAATTATTCTATTACCGAACAAGAAATACATTCTGTAGTCTTCGCTTTTGAAAAATTTACATCATATTTGCTTGGTACTAAAGTTATTGTGCACATTGATCATTCAGAACTTAGATATCGTATGGCAAAGAAGGATGCAAATTCGAGACTGATTTGATGGGTTCTACTATTACAAGAATTTGATTTTGAGGTGAAAGACATAAAGGGGACATAAAATCAAGTGGCTGATCACTTGTCCAGATTAGAGGAAGAAACCATGTTGAAGTCAGTTGATGGAGTTGAAATTGATGATGTATTTCCAGACAAATAGGTTTTGGCTGCTTCTTTTGATCTTATCTCTTGTTTTGCAGATTTCGCTAATTATTTTGCAAGTGATGTGGTGCCTTCGGATTTGTTGTTCCACCAAAGAAGAAAGTTCATGTCTAATGTGAAAAACATTTTCTGGGAAGAACCTTATTTGTTTCGTATTTGAGATGATGGGATTATTCGTTGTTGTATTCCTGAAGTAGAGATGATGAGTATATATGAAGCTTGCCATTCATTGCCTGTTTGTGGTTATCATAGTGGTATCCAGACTGCTCATAAGATCTTGTAGTGTGGGTACTATTGTCCTAATATTCACCAAGATGCTCATGATTTCGCCAAGTCTTGTGATCGCTGTCAAAGAGATGGAGGTATTTCAAGCAAGCAAGAACTCCCACTAAATCCCATACTTGTGATTGAGATTTTTGATGTTTGGGGCCTTGATTTTATGGATCCCTTTGTGAGTTTTAATTGGATGAAGTACATACTTGTAGCGGTAGACTATGTGTCTAATTGGGTGGAAGCTGTCACACTTTCAAACAATGAAGGAAAATGTGTCACCACATTCCTGAAAAAGAATGTATTCCCTCGATTTGGTACACCATGGGTGACTATCAATGATGGAGGTTTTCACTTTTGTAATAAGTTATTCAAGGTATTGCTTGAGAAGTATAGTGCTCGTCACAGCATAGCAACTCCATATCATCCACAGTCTAGTGCGAAAGACGATGTATCAAATAGAGAGATAAAACAAATCCTTGAAAAGACTGTGAATGCAAACAAAATTGATTGGTCGAGAAAGCTAGATGATGCTCTATAGGCGTATCACACTGCATTCAAGACCCCCATAGGTATGTCTCCTTACCAACTTGCATATGGAAGATCTTGTCACTTACTTGAAGAGTTGGAGCATCAAGCGTTGTGGGTACTCAAGACGTTGAATCTAGATTGGGATGCCACATCAAGTCAAAGGTTAAATGAGTTGAACGAACTTGATGAGTTTCACCTAAAAGCATATGAAAGTTCAGCCACGTACAAGGAGAAGATGAAGAATTATCTTGATCAAAAGATTGAAAAGCGTGAATTTTCTCTCGATGATTTGGTACTTCTATTCAATTTGAGGCTGCGCTTGTTTCCTTGCAAGCTCAAATTAAAGTGGACGGGACCATTCATAGTCATCCAAGTGTTTTCATAAGGAGCGGTTGAACTTGAGAATGAGGAAGGAACAATATTTTAGGTAAATGGTCAAAAGATCAAAAAATATTTGGGTCAACCGGAAGAGGTCAAAGAGGTAATCGAAGAATGGGATCTTTACAAAGTCTGAGTAGTCAAAGGGGTCTACGTCGTACTGTGACATTAAGTCAAGCGCTTCTTGGGAGGTAATTCAAGCTATAATTTACCTAGTTTTAAAGCTTTCTCGTGATTTTTACATTGTTTTAAGTTTGAGTTTTGGGTAGATTAGGTTAGTGCAGTGTCCGTGTCAAAACAGAATTAAAAATTTTTTAAAAGGAATTCCTAATGCTTGCTACATGTGAAAGTAAGAAATATCTAGAAATTTTTAAAGTGTAGAAGGTTCTACGGGTTGGACCAACGGGTTGTAGTCAACTTACGGACCGTAGGTCTGATCCGTATAATCTTTGTCAAAGGTAAGTCATGTCAGGTCTGGCTCTACGGTTCCCATCTATGTTTCGTAGTTAATTCAACGGACCATAAATGGCATTTGTAAAATTTAATGACAAAATACAGTTGTAGCTTTGAGTTTAGGGTTACATAGTACGAACTGTACATCTTTTGACGGTCCGTAGTCTACACTCGTAGACCCCAGGCTTGTTTTCTAAATTTTACCAAGTGTTGGGTGCAATGACGGAACCCATGTACGACTCGTAGGACTACATACGGACTGTAGACGTGGTTTCGTAAGTCCTACTGGTTTAATTAAAAGAACCTGACCCGTGACCCTTTTAAATAAAAACCTCCTTTCTCAAATTCATTCACCATTTCCCCCTTCCCAACTGTCACAATCTTAAATTAGTTACTTCTTTTCAAACTCCCACCCTTTCACGTCCATTCACAACCCCTCCAAATCCCACCATTCATTATATGTTCTTCTTTTCTCCCATCTTCTCTATTGCTCCTTCGTTTCTTCAATTTCCCCAAATTCTCTTTTTTTTAGTATTCAAAAGTCGCGGGTGAAGACTCTAACAAGTTTATTTTAAAGCTTTAGGCGTACACAATCACACAACTTCATTTTTCCTTAAAGGTAATGATTTTAACCGTATTAATTAAATTCTTAGTTGAAATCAAAGTCGCTACTTGACCTAAGGATTGGATTTGCTTGTGCTATGTGCTTAAATTAGTGAAACTAAACCCTTGGAATAAAAGTTGAAGTGAGTGTTGTCGATTAGGTGTAATAATGTAATAAAATTACTCCATGAGTGTTCCTGCTTCGGGTTCATTAGTGATGTGGGTTGTTTGGTGATTTATGATAAGTATGACCCTAAGAATAACGGAATTACATGTAATTATGTTAAAATGCATGAGTTAGATACATTGAGGATGTATTGATGTTGAAATTATATGTTGAATGCATGTTGGCTATGACAATGCAAATGTTAGAATTAACGACTCGATCTACGAGTCGTAGGGCTTCCTACTGAATGTAGATCAGTACCGTAATTTTCAAAGCATAAAATAGTCACCTAAGTTTGTTATGACGACTTGATGTACGGACTGTAGGTCCATTGACGGACTGTAGGTCCATTGATGGACCGTCCTATCAAACCGTCAGTTCAACTTCAGAAACTCAAATATTGACTTCCTTTTCTAAAGTTGGAACCTACGGCCCGTAGAAGTATCTACGGTCCATAAGTATCAACCGAAGGTAAAAAACAATAGCCCGTTTCAAAAAAAAATTTGTTCTCATTTACTTTGGTATTTTGATTAAAAAAAATTTCTTGTGTTTATGTACTAATAACATCTTCCACATGTATGATGCCGCCGACGAAAATAAACTCCAACAAACATCAATGGAAGTCCAAGTTACTCGTCCCTAAGATCCGGTGTCGATAAAATTGTGCTGAGGGTGAGGGTGGAAACTATCCTCAACTAAGTGGAAGCACTAATAAAAGAACACATAAGGGAAAGGCGGAAGCGAATACAACTATATACAACAAATGATACCTCCCAGACCCTGGAAGTCACATGTACAGAGATACTACAAAATGAGTACAAGTCCCAAAAGTGAACAACCAAAACAAGACTTTCACAAAAGTAAAAGACAAGCCAAAATATAAGTACAGAAGGAGGCAGGTAATCCCAGGGCGCCATGTGCTCACCCTCGCCTCTGGAATAGACTGCAGCAGGCTCGAACTCAATGCTGATAACTGGAGCTCGGACCTGCATCATGAAAATAGATGTAGAGTGTAGCATGAGTACCAATACAACAAATACCAAGTAGGCATCATAGGCCGACTGAGCAAGAAAGGTAAAAACAAACTGAAAGGATAGAAATTACAAGCACAAAGGTTAAGCGAATATGTAAAGAAGCAAACGAGCGCACCGAAAGTAAATCAAAGTACAACTAAACTAAACCTAACTGGACCCCCATAAGCCAAGAAGGTACACTCGTGCATAAGTTTAAATAAAACTCGAACGGACCCCTATAAGCCCGATAGGTACACAAAAAAGCTACATCTACGAGACCGAAGGAAAACCCAACTACTAGTCGAAACCAAAAAGAACCTCAACCGAAACGAGCGGCCAAGACAAATCCCGTCAGAGGTCTGACTGCTGAATCGGGCTGCCCAGCTTGATAGAAACTCTTGGGGGCCCTACCCTTGCCAGTAGAGTGCAAATGGGGCATAAAAACTCCTCGCAAGGCCCTAATATCAAACCTCCCAACTAGCGAACACCCCGGGGACCCTGTCCCAGCAAGACGGGTGAGCCAGCTAACACTTCGGGGGAGCTTTCCCAGCTAGACGAGTGCGCAGGGCTTGTCCACTCCCAAGAGGACCCCAAAAACTCATACCCAACTGCCCAATCGGTTAACACTCTGGGGGCCCTGGCCCAGCCAGACGAGTGAGCCCGCTAACACTCTGGGGGCCCTGTCCCAGCCAGATGAGTGAGCAAGGCATATCAATTTCATAGCGGATCTCAAATACCAAACCAATATGGATCGTCGTCCACCAACAACCACATTACCACAGAATGATCTCGAAACACCCAAAGTGTCAGGAAAGCCGCACACCTCCGATTACACATCGGCACCACTAAAAAGAGAGAGAAGCCAAAAGATCACGACAAATAAAGCCAAAGCTAGGTGCATACTATTAGACTCAAGTTTGCTATTCCGGTAAAAAAGAACCTAGTCCATCCGGATCGCCGTCAGATACATACCAAAGCGAAACAGGTGCATGGGTCTAAGGAAAATCTAACCTAACCTAGACTAAGGCCGAAAATATACACCAACATAATAAAACAACCAACAGATAGTCTGCATGCAACAACACATGAACAATTCCTCCGATAACATGGTACTACCCCAAAACAGCCCAAAAATAAATCCTAAAGCATGGTTCCTGGAAAGAAGAGAAGAAGTACTAGTACCCACCCTAGATTCACACAAATCACCATGCATTCACACAATCCAACTCAATATAACAAGAAGGGAAGCCGTAACCTACCAGAAGGCCAATCATGCCTGCTTCAAACCACTCTGCCGGAGCTTTTCCTTTCCGAACGGGCTATGACTACATCCATGCTACCAAAAGTAGAATCACAACGTTAGTACGGTTTTTTAGACATCAAAATCATAAAAATCAGAGACGAACCAATTTACGAGTCAAAATTGGAAATGTGGGACCCGCTCCAAATATCCTGGAATTAACTCTGTGAAAAGGTCCTAAACCCTTCTCCGAACCTATGTTCCAAAATAAACACAATTCGGGGCTTAAACCAGCCGACAAATAAAGAAACAAAAATATGCAAAACTTTATAAGAATCGGGGCTCACCCAATGCTATACGAGCACTAACCCACAAGGCTGATACAATTCCGAACACCTGGGACTTGGAATCACCGAAAACCGATTTATAATGGAGAAGATATCACAATTTGGTACTTACAACGAACTAAACCCGACTGCCCCTCTGCATAATTAACTGCCAGTCACTGACCTCCGCAAACGCGGCAAGGGCCCCGCGAATGCCGAGGGAAAACAAACATACCTCCGCGAACGCAGCCAGGGGACCGCTAACACAGAAGGAAGGAATCCATACCTCCGTGAACGTGGAGAGAAAGGACTCCTAAACCTCCCAGACTTCTGCTAATGCAGAGCTCTACTCGCGAACGCGGAGGGGAGAAACGCAGACCTCCTCCAACGCGGAGCCAGGACCACAAATGCGGAGAAGGAAGACTCAAAACTCTTCGAACGTGGAGCCAGACCCGCGAACGCGGAGAAGGAATGGGTCTACAACATCAGCAGTGCACTGCTTTCCCAAAATCTCTAACGGGGTGCTCGGGATTCGTTCGGGACCCAGTGCACGCAAACGAGATATGCTACCCCATCAAATTTGACGTTCCAGATTCAATGGCGAAGTGGAAATTTCCATATGAGATTGTTTCGAAAAAAATGGGTCCCACACCCAAAGCGCCATTTTAGCTCATTTCCATCGAGGGCCTCAGAATTAGATCAAAAGCCTCGGGAAGCAAACGAAGAGTCATAATGGACCAAACTCACATTTTTGAACTAACCCCGCTAACAGAATTCTCATCCGAGTGTTTACCATGAATGTTGACTAAAGTCAAACTTGAGCCAAAGTTCAAAGTCTAAAGCGCCAAAATTTTCCCCAAGTCACAGCGAAAGCCTCGAGACTCATGCCAACCAAGCTTCTAGCCTAATTTGGCCACTCCGGAACTAGTGGAACCATCAGAATCCCCTTCTGAGGTCATTTGCCTGAGGTTATGACCCAAATAAACTTTTTTAGGTTCAAAAGCTTTAAAAAAGGGAAATGGGTATAAAACCCAAACGAACGACCAGGCGACTGAACAATTAATGCCAACAAGTCATAAAATACTTGGGGTCACTACAAGAATGCTCTAAATGAAAAAAAGGTATTAACACACAAATGACGTGGAGGGTCATTACAACATCCACTACTAAAAGAACATTCATCCACAAAAGTAAGAGTCAAGAAGTATCTGAGGGCTCAAATAAGTTGGGGAACTGCTCCCGCATCTCCCGCTCAGTCTCCCATGTAGCCTCCTTGACTGGAGGATGCCTCCAACAGACCTTAACCACAAGAATGGCTCTTGACCTCAGCTGCCTCACATCTCTGGCAAAAATAGGAACTAGCTCCTCAATGTAGGTCAGGCGATCATCCAACGCAACGACATCATATTGGAGAACATGAGACTCATCTGGAACATACTAGCGCAACATCGAAAGTCAGAAAACTTGATGAATAGCTGAGAATGCTGGAGGTAAGGCTAACTCATAGGCCACATCACCAATTGTCCTCAAAATATCCAAATGCCCAATATACTTGGGGAAAATCTTGCCCTGCATCCCAAATCTCATCAAGCCTTCCATGTACGACACTCAGAGTAATACCTTATCACCAACGACAAATGTAAATAGCTGTCTCTTGTGATCCGCGTAACTCTGTTGTCTACTCTGAGCTGTCCTGAGCCGATCTTGAATGTCACGCCCCAAGTATAAATGGGCAAACACCAAGGGTTTAGACAAGCACCTACAAACTATATGTACTAAACTCATGCCCAAGCTGTAGACTCATACGTAGTTGAATATATACCAAGGCACACACTAAAACACAGATAACAAAAGGGCCACTGGCTACTTTACAAAGAGCACAAAACCAAGTCTAAAATCCTCTAAAAAGTATGCATCTAAGAATCTGATAACTAGTCGGGACAGGACCCCGACATACCCATTCTAACATATGAACATATACATCAAAATATAGACTCCAAATATCTGATAGCTCCAGGTATAGGTGGAGCTTACCAACTGCTAAACTGGAAGTCTCTGGTCTATTGGAAATGTTTGTTGTCCTGAGTACCTGAGCCTCTATTGATTGAAATGCAGCGCAACAAAAATATGGATGTCAGTACATATAATATGTAGTGGTATGTAAAGCAGACTAAATAACAAGTAGACATGTAAGAATGCTGAAATGAATAAAAAATCAAGATAGGCAAATCTGACCATATGTATGAAGGCATCATAATCCAATCCTGGAATTTGTGACAAATCTAAAGGGTCCTCACCCAACATTTCTTGGCTTATTCTTTTACATATATATATAATTCGTAATTATTTGCCTAAGTGATATCTATACTTCATTACATAACTTCTTTGCTCTTTGTAAAACTAACTGTCAGGAATCACGTGATGGCCAACTGTCAGCGATCAATGAGCCATGTATGTCATCTGTAGCCCACTGTCACGACCATGCGTAAAATCTCAAAATATAGGTAGCGAGGTCTATCAAGCTTCGCCCCTCAGGGCTCCTATATGGTCTTCCTGTAGGCCTGTATTAGTTAAGGGAATCCACAACGAGAAATTCCAACCGAATCTATCTGAATTCTGTGCACAGAATAGCGTTGCACGTAGTGGCACTAAAAATACCCATCCCATGCTATAGAGTAGGCTATAATCTCAATTGTATGTAAAGATATAATAATTAAATCATAAGTCATACAACTCGTGCAACTGTTTGTGATTACTTTCTTTAGCTTAGAATCATATATCTTGTGATCTATGCATCTACAAATAGTCTGTAGTCAACAACTTCCTTTAAATTTATGCAACATATACACTCGCTAACTTCCAAGAGTTTCTATTGGAGACACATATAGTTTTGTGAAACATATGACTTCCTTGACAAGAAAAGAATACTATAACTCTATAGTTTTAGGACTCTAACATGAAAGGGTCTACGAAATATGATAATTTCATTTTAGGTATCATATAATCTCTTATGACATTTAGCATAAGAACGTGTGACTTCAGGTGATTGCTTAATGGCGAAGGAGATTTTAGCATTACATACCTTACTTTGAGACTTACTATCTTACGTTGTATCGCTAAACTCCTTTGCTGACAACTTTATCTATAACATAACACCATAAAAGGGAACTATATGAAGCTAATAAAGAAGCACAGCGAGGCTGAAAACACTGTAATAGTTCACGAGTGACAAGCTCAACAATTACTATAGATAAATGGCGTTTCGTCATTCTCTTCTCTTTTTCTACTTTCCTACTGAGGTCATGAATTATTTACGTGCTCAATATTACACCTCAATCCTTTAACTATGAAGAACCAGCCACCTTAATCATCCACAATTTACATATAAAGTCAAACTAATGGCTTCCGAAGTTCAACGACATCCAATTCCCTTATAAGTTCAAATTTTAAGTTTGTATAGAACTACTGCCTTAAACTACAATAATAGGAGCTCATATAAACAGCAACAACATATTCTTAAGCAATTTAGGCCTTTCATCAAACACTTGGCGAGCGACAAACTTTCAAGAACTATGAGAGTTCCGTTTTCTCTACCTAGCCTTCCGTTTTATCACAACCAGCATACTTCCCAAATACGATACCATCCACCCCTCATTTAGTCATAAAGACAGTCAACACATCCCTCTACAAATTCCCTCCTCACCAAAAACATCAACTACAATGGGTAAAACATGGACTCATGGCTTCATATCACCGTCCCATGGGTCCTACCCATAAATTATACTTAAAGCATCCTTAGAATACTAAATAAGGAGATAGAAGAGGAGTCAAACCTTTATATCCAATAAAACCAGTCCCTGTCCTATCTATTCTTCAAGAACAACACCCTTTTCCATTAAGAAAACACTTGGCAAAGTATATCTATAGGTCTTTGGGGGTAAGACACTTGATTCTTGAAGAAATAAACTTACCTTCAGCTTGGGAGGATTGGAGATGAGCAAAACTTGAAGAAATAACTTGAAACCAGTACTTACACGTTTTTGAGGATATGGGAATAGAAATCCCAAACTTCTAATATAAAAACAATAAGTTTGGCCGACTTCTCTAAAGTGCCATATGTCCCGCAATAATTGGGCAGTGTGTGCGTATATAATAGAATGAACATAACCTTTTAATCTGAAGTCGTATTAATGAGCGATTAGTTTTGCTGGAAACTATACTCAAATACCTTTCACTTGATAGGTTGTAGGTACTCTACCTTTTTATACACTAGGAGATATGCTCATTCAAAAGTCAGTTTATAATTTAGATCATTTGTAGTATTCCTCCACAGTGAACCTTTAAACTTGAACATTTTCTTTAATGATCTCTTTGGCCTAAAACTTTTGATTAACCCTTCAAATGACTTAGTATAAGGGTTACATGATATGCTTAACCATCTTCAATGATATATTCCCTCGATATCACACCTATACATTGATGTTAAAGAGTAGCAAATGTATTTTAAGTTACAGGGTATTACACTGAATCATCTTCACATGCACTAATATCTCTTGAAACAAGTCTGTACCACGCGGCGTAGCTATACACTCAAACAATCCAACGGGAGTGCGACAATGCCTACCATATAAAGCCTCAAACTGGGCCGTCTGAATACTAGAGTGGTAGTTGTTGTTGTACGAAAACTCAGCCAATGGCAAGAACTGGTCCCACTGACCTCCAAAGTCCATAAGAAAGGCCCGCAACATATCCTAAAGGACCTGAATAGTATGCTCTTACTAGTCATCAGTTAGTAGGTTAAATGTTGTGCTCAGATCGACACGGGTGCCCAACTCCTCCTGAAATACCCTCAAAATGCTAGAAGTGAACTGTGAACCCCGGTCTAAAATGGTAGAACCAGGCACATCATAAACACGAACCACCTCCCGAATATAAATACGAGCCAACCTCTCTGCACTAATGGAAGTATGAACTGGAAGGAAATGTGCTGACTTGGTCAATCGATCCATGGTAACCCAAATGTTTTCAACACCTATGGAAGCACGAGGCAAGCCCACAATGAAATCCATAGTGATACGCTCCCACTTCCACTCGGGAATGGATAATCTCAGCAACTCACCGCAGGCCTCAAATGCTCGGCCTTCACCTCCTGACAACAGAAGCAATGGGATACATAATCTGAGATGTCCCTCCTCATACCACTCCACCTGTAAGGCTACCTCAAACCACGATACATCTTAGCGGTGCCCGGATAGATAGAATACCAAGAGTCATGGGCCTCGCTAAGGATTAGCTGAATCAAATCCCATCTCTCGAAAAACACAAACGGCCAGCTAATCTTAAAACCCCATCTGAGTCTAATGTAGTCTGCCCGATATCTCCTGCAAATACTCTATATCAGGGTGCCACTAAAACCTCATCCTCGAACTGACGGCCACAGATCTGATCTAGTAGAGATGACTGAACTCCCACATAGGCTAACACCCGACTGGTATCTGAAACATCAAACCTGATCATCTGGTTGGCTAGGGATTGAATGTCCAAAGCCAAGGGTCGCTCTGAAACAGAAAGGAAAGCTAGACTACCCATACTCACTGCCTTCCGGCTCAAGGCGTCCGCTACCACATTCACCTTGCTCGGATGATAGAGAGTAGATAGGTGATAGTCCTTCAGGAACTAAATCCAATGGTGCAGCCTGGAATTAAGATCCCTCTAGGTCACAATGTACTGAAGGCTCCTGTGATCAGTGTAGATTTCGCAATGAACTCAATAAAGGTAATGCCTCTAGATCTTAAGCGCAAAAACCGCCGCCGCCAACTCCAAGTCATTAGTAGGGTAGTTGTACTCATGCAACATAAGCTACCTCGACGCATAAGAAATAACCCAGCCCTGCTGCATCAATACACAACCCAAACAAACATTGGATGCGTCACAATAAATCATGAAGCCCTCGCCTTCAACTGGAAGAGTCAATATAAAAGTGATGGTAAGCAACTCCTTAAGCCTCAGAAAGCACTTCTCACACTCCTCCGACCACATAAAGGGAACATCCTGGTGAGTCAATCGAGTCAAAGGCGCCGCTATAGAAGAGAAACCCTCAACGAAATGCCTGTAGTATCCTGCCAATCTGAAAGAGCTCCGAATCTCACCACAGAGGTGGGCCTAGCCCAATCAGAGATAACCTCAATCTTCGTCGGATCTACCATAATGTCATCCTTTGATACCACATTTCCCTAGAATGCTACAGACTCAAGCCAAAACTCACACTTTGGGAACGTGGCATAAAGCTGATGATCTCTCAAAGTCTGGAGCACTATCCTCAAATGTTTCTCATTCTCACTATGCCCCCGCGAGTACACAAAGATATTATCAATGAAGATTATGAAAAAGGAGTCCAGTTAAGGCTTGAATACACGAGTCATCAAGTTCATGAAAGCGGCAGGGGCATTAGTCAACTCAAAACACTAGGACTCATAATAGTCGTAACGAGTCCTAAATGCTGTCTTAGGGATGTTCGCTTCTTTAACCCCCAACTGGTTGTAGCTGGATCTCAAGTCAATCTTAGAAAATACGGCGGTACCCTTAAGTTGGTCGAACAGATCAGCAATACGAGGCATGGGGTAACGCTTCCTCACCGTCACCTCATTAAGTTGCCTGTAATCAATACACATCCGCATAGTATTGTAATTCTACTTCACGAATAGGACTAGGGCACCCCAAGGCGTTACGCTAGGTCGAATGAATCCCATACCCAAGATATCCTGAAGCTGAACACTAAGCTCCTTGAGCTCTGCGGGGGCCGGTGGGTTTGAAATAGGATGAGTACCTAGCTCCAAATCAATGGAAAAATTAATATCCTGATTAGGGGATAGACCAAGAAGGTCGGAAGGAAACACATTTGCATACTCTCGGACTATAGGCACGGAATCAACGGTAGGGTCCTCCCTACTAACATCTCTAACATAAACCAAATAAGCTAAACATCTGCTAGCCACTAGCCTAAGGGCCTGAATACAGGAAATCACCCCAATCGGTGTGTGACTACAAGAACCCTGCCACACCACCGACGAAATATGAGACATTGCTAAAGTAACGGTCTTGGAATAATAATGCAAGACCGCTCGGTGAGGGGATAGCCAATCCATGCCAAAAATCAAATCAAAATCCAGCATACTAAGCACAATAAGATCAACCCGAGTGTCCTTCCCCTGATTAGTCACCACACTGGATCTTCAAACCTAATCCACTACAAAGGAATCGCCTATAAGAGTTGAAATACGCAACGGTACCACTAAGGGCTCTGGACTCACCCCCAACCGAGGAGCACAATAAGCAGACACATATGAATAGGTAGAACCGGGATCCAATAAAGATGAAGCGGTCTGATGGCATAAGAGAACCGTACATGTGATCACATCATTCGACGCCTCGGCCTCTTCTCCGACTGGAGCTGCATAGAAATGGCCCTGGGTGCCTCTACCCCGTGCATCTACCCGGCCACATGTCCTGCCTCCCTGGGTACCTCCCCGTGCACCATAATACTGTCCTCCTTCCCTAGCTGGAGGTGCTACTACTGATACCGGTCTCGCTGCCTGAGGAGCTAGTAAGGCTGGTCTTGAGATAGGGCACTCCCTGGACCAACGATCAAGCCCCCCGCAAGTAAAGCAACCCTGAGACAACCTGCTAACAATGCGATGTCGGCCACCCCAACTTGAGGAACTCATCTGAATAGCACCTCGGCCTTGACTCAGATCGGCACTATAGCCACCCTAACGATGCTGGTCACCCTTGGATATCCGCAACGATGCCTTAATTGGGCGACTAGGCTGACCCGACTAGATCCTCTACTGGACTTGATCCTGATTTACTCTAGCCCTAGGATGGGACCCACTAAAGCTATCATCCCTCTTGTCGTTGCCCTTTAGGCCTCACAAGGGAACTGCTCAAGTGTGTGGGTATGGTCCACAACATTTATAAAAAAGTGGCCCGCTACAACCATAGAGTACGACTCAATACGCAGTTGAAACCTCAAGCCTCTCACAAAGCATCTAATTGTCTCCTCCTCCGTGGGCAGGATCTTAGTGGCATGACAGGATAACTCATAAAATCTAGCATCCTACTTAGATACCATCATAGAGCCCTGCTCCAACCTCGAAAACTCATCACGAAGCTGATCTTTGATGCTGCGTGGCATAAATCTAGCAAAGAAGGCCTCGAAAAACTCTCCCTACATCACTTGCAGGGACCCATCTGGCCTGGTCTCCATAAATGAACTCCACCACTGCCTGGCCGGTCCATCTAACCGATAAACACTGAAGTTGGCTCCTCTTGATTCCACTAATCACAGAGACAGCAATCGCTTCCGATAAGATATAGTGAACTCATAGGCGTCCTAGCCAACTGCTCCAGAAAACCTCGACGGTGACAACCTCAGAAAAACCCCGAGCATCTTCTGCTTCTAAAGTTGCATGGCCCCATCTAAAGCGTCCGGCTGCATGGTGGCTGGTGCTGGTGGCTGCTTAACCTCCAGGGCCGCTGCGGCAGGCTGACCCTACGGTGCAAGCACTGGCTCTTGAATTGGTGGTGGGGCTTGCTGCTGCTAATGAATAACTCCTATTGCTGCAAGTATCTATGCGAGCATAGCCTGAAGGTCAGAAATGACAACTGGTGCGGGCGGTGGCTGGGCTAGCCCCGGCCCCACTGGCTGTGGAGTAGTTTGGTCAAACTGAGGCTCCACCTTTTGCTCTGGAGTCCTCGCTCTATCTCGGGCTGGCGCCGCAGCCCTACCTTTACCCCGAGTTCATCCTCTACCCCTAGCTGGGGTTCTATCTGTAGACCCGGGTGCATCACCCCTAGAAGCTCCACCGCGCGTGCGAGCCATCCTGTGATAGAGTGAAACAGGTAAGATTTCATGAAACCAATCGGACAACGATGCACGAAAATGATACAAAATAGGAAAACCTCCTAAAGACATCATGTAGCCTCCAAAAGATATGTCACGGACGTCTATGCGCCGATCCGCCAGACTCTACTTGATGCTAGCTCTGTACAAGTGAGACCAACAAACCTGGGTATCTGATACCAACTTGTCACGACCCGATTCCTTGAGTCATGATGGCGCCTACCAACCCGCCAGTAGGCAATCCAAACCCTGTCCTGGAACTTAACATTAATGGGGCTGAGGGTGGAAACTAACCTCAACTAAGCGGAAGCATAAATAAAAGAACACATAAGGGAATGGCGAAAGTGAAACCAACTATATACAACAAACGATATCTCCTAGAACCTGGAAGTCACATGTACAGTGCTACTACAAAATGATTACAAGTTCCAAAAGTGGACCACCGAAACAAGACTGTCTCAAAACCAAAAGACAGGCAAAAATTTAAGTTCAGAAGGAGGCAGGTAATCTCAGGATTCCATGTGCTCACCCTCGCCTCAGGAACAGACTATAGCAGGCTCGAACTCAATGCTGATAACTGGTGCTTGGACCTGTATCACGAAAACAGATGCAGAGTGTAGCATGAGTACCAATACAACAGGTACCCAGTAGGCATCATAGGCCGACTAAACAAGACAGGTAAAAACACACTGAAATGATAGAATCTACAATCACAGAGGTCAAGCGAATATGAAAAGAAGCCCACGAGCGCACCGAAATTAAATCTAAGTATAGCTAAACTAAACCTAAGTAGATACAGTAAGCCCAAAAGGTACACTCGTGCACAAGTTTAAATAAAACTTGAACAGACCCCATAAGTTCGATAGGTACACGGTAAAGTTACATCTATGAGACTGAGGGAAAATCAAACTGTGGACCGAAACCACAAACCAACTTAATCGAAACAAGCGGCCAATACCTATCCCGTCAAAGATTTGACTTCCGAATCAGGCTGCCCAGCGAGATAGGAACTCCCGGGGGCCTTGCCCTAGCCAATAGAGTTCAAAGGCGTCTTAACAACTCCTCCCAAGGCCCTAATATCCAACCGCCCAACCAGCTAACACCCCGGGGGCCCTGTCCCAACTAGACGGATGAGCCAGCCAACACTCTGGGGGCCCTGTCCCAGCTAGACGAGTGTGCAGGGCTTGTCCACTCCGAAGAGGACCCCAATAACTCACACCCAACTACCCGGCTAGCTAACACTTCTGGGGCCCTTGCCCAGCCAGATGAGTGACCCAACTAACACTCTGGGGGCCTTGTCAAAGCTAGACGAGTGCGCAAGGCATATCAATTCCATAGCGGATCTCAAATACCAAACAATATTGATTGCTGTCCACCAACAACCATATTACCGCAAAACGATCTCGAAACACCTGAAATCTTGGGAAAACACCACGCCTCCGACAACACATCGGCACCAAAGAAAAGGGGAGAGAATCCAGAAGATCACGACAGATAAAGCCAAAGTTAGGCTCATACTATCCGACTCAAGTCTACTATTCCAGTCTACAAGGACCTAGTCCATCTAAATCGACGTCGGATACATACCAAAGCCTAAAAGGTGCATGGGTCTAAGGCAAACCTAAGGTAACCTAGACTAAGGCCAAAAATATACACTAACACAATAAAACAGCCAACAGATAGTCCGCATGCAATAACACATAAACAATCCCTCTAATAACAAGGTACTACCCCAAAATAGCCCGAAATTCAATCCTAAAGCATGGTTTTGAGATGAAGAGAAGAAATACTAGTACCCCACCCCAGAATCACACAAATCAGTATGCATTCACACAATCCAGCTCAATCTAATGTGAAGGGAAGTCGTAACCTACATAAAGGTTGACCGCGCGAGCTCTAAATCACTCCACCGGAGCGTTTCCCTTTCGAACGTCCTCAGGCTGCTGCCACGCTACAAAAACTAGAATCACAGTTTAAGTACGGTCGTTTAGACACATAAATCATCAAACTCATAGACGGACCAATTTAGAAGTAAAAATTGGAAAATGTGGGAACCTCTTTAGAAATCCCATAATTGACTCCGTGAAAAGTTGCTAAACCCTCCCCCGAGCCTATGTTCCAAAACAAAATACAATTCAGGGCTCGAAACAGTCGACAAATCAAGAAACAAAAACATGCAAAACTTTACACAATTTAAGCTCGAGGCAACCACTTACGATGTGAAGACACGAGAATCGGGGCTCACCCAATGCAATCTGAGCACTAACCCATGAGGCCAATACAATTCTGAACACCTGAGACATGGAATCATCAAAAACCAATTTATAATGGAGAAGATATAATAATTTAAAACCTACAACCAACTAAACCAGACATCCCCTTTATGTAATTAACTGCCAATCACTGACCTCCGCCAACGCGGCCAGGGCCCCGCGAACGCGAAGGTAAAACAAACATACATCCGCGAACACGGAGGGAAGGAATCCATACCTTCGCGAACACGAAGGCCTATCCGCAAACACAGAGAGATAGGACTCCCAGACCTCTGATAACGCGGAGCTCTACATGCGAACGCGGAGGGGAGAAACACAAACCTCCACGAATGCGGAGCCAGGACTACGAATGCGGAGAAGGAAGACATACACCTCCGTGAATGCGGAGCAAGGTCCGCAAATGCAGAGAAGGAAAGGGTCTGCAACATCAGTTGTGCACCACCTGAAACTTGGCTTTCTATAAACTCTATCGGGGTGCTCAGGATTAGTTCGGAACCCTGTGTACGCAAACGAGGTATGCTACCCCATCAAATTCGACATTCCAGACTCAATGGCACAGTTGGAATTTCCATACGAGGTTTTTTCGATAGAAAAGTTGGTCCCACACCCAAAGCGCTATTTTAGCTCATTTCCACCGAGGGCCTCTAAATTAGATCAGAAGACCCAGGAAGAACACGAAGGGTCATTCTAGAGCAAACTAGGCATTCCGGAACTAACCGAGCAGATGAAATTCTCATCTAAGAACGTTTACAAAGAATGTTGACCAAAGTCAAACTTGAGCCAAATTTTAAAGGCTAAAGCGCCAAATGGCCCAAAGTCACACCGAAGCCTCGAGACTCATGCAAACCATGCTTTTAGCCTCATTTGGCCGCTCCGGAGCTGATGGAACCGTCAGAATCCCCTTTTGAGATTGTTTACCTGAGGTTATGACCGAAATCAATTTTTTAAGGTTCAAAAGCTCTAAAACAGAGAAACGGGCATAAAATCCAAATGATCGACCAGACGACCAAACAGTCAGTGCCAGCAAGTCATAAATGACTTGGGGTCGCTACAGGAATGCTCTAAAAGAAAGAAAGATGGCATTAACACACAAATGACCTGGAGGGTCATTACAAACAATGAATATTCCTAATAGGATCCATTTTATCTGCATCATGCACATTTTGTTTGAATTAAACTATGTGTAACTTGCTATATTAATTAGGAGGATTTCTAGTAAACAAATTAATTTTGCTAAAATCTCAAATAGTTCGATCTTATATTTTTTCAATAAGATGTCCGAAATTAAAAAAAGTTTTTCAAAGAATCAAATATATTTACAAAAAGCCTTAAGAACTACGCACACCTGATTCTCACTTCGATGAGATATGTAGGCATCCCTTCACGGGTTCGGTAATATATGTTTAAAAAAAATTTAAAAATAATTTAATCCCCTTACAAAATAAAAAAAAAAGTTTGTTCACTCTTATTAAAAACAAAAGTTTTTATCTTTCTTCAAAAAGAAAAAATAAGTTTTCTTACTTTATGTCTAAGCTTCCTGAACTACGTCTGACCTAATTCTTGCTTTGACAAGATATGTTGGCAACCTTATTTCGAGGTTCGATCGAACAAAGGAAAAATCTAGAAAGTCCTCATCACAAAAATTGAGGCAATTTTTTTTTATATTTATTCAAAGTTCAAAAAAAATGTTTCTTTTCCTCATTTTAAAATCTAAAAAAATGGAGATAAAAAAATTGTTTAGGTTACGATATTTTTTAAAAGATGTTTATTTATTGGCTTTTAAAAAAATATCTTGACTTGGTTGGTACCAACATATTTAGGAGTTTGCATGAGAAAAAACAAAAGGGTTAAACTATTTTGCAAGTGGATCAACTTTGTTTTGACCCGTAGATTCTTTTGGTACCTCTTGATTATATTTATGTGACACTTGAGAAATTCACTTGCTCAAAGTCGGGGTTTAAAATAAATTCAACCTCATTGTTTCATGTGCATTGTGTGGTGAGCTTTCGATATAAATTTTAGTGGAATGACTTTGTTGATCTAGAACATGGCCCGAATGTTGGTTGAGGTGAAATTTTGTGCAACATTTTACTTGAGAAAGGATTATAGGCTTTCTTTGATCCGATTGTGCCTTTCAAGCTTATAGAATGACATGTTATCCATAGAACTCCCATTTCATGCTTGAAACCTTTTTATTTGAATAACCACATCTTAACATATATCCTTTGGAGTGCATAAATGCACTATCCCTTGGTCCCACCTCCTAGAGCGTACTATCAATTATCTACAGAGGGCCAAAGATCTAAGTTGGGTAACAAAGTAAAAAGGTCAAATATGTGAAAGTCCAAAAAAAAATACATGGACAGGGAAAAGCTAGGAAGAAAAAAAATTAAATAATCTTCAACGAAATAAAAGAAAATATAGAAGAAGAAAAAAAAGAAAATAACTGAGGAGAAGATTCCAAGAAAACAAAGGTCAAATGCGAAAATGAAAAAACATTTGAGAGCACAGTGCAATTCTTAAGGAGGAAATAGTAACTTTATCCCAAATGAATATCATACCTTCCCTGAGCCTACATTATAAGTCAATGACAAGTCCTATTTGATCTTAGTTTTGGTGTTCTCATATAAGTGGATACTTACATGAGGGCTAAACATATGATATCTCAATCTCATGCATTGAACCTCTTTCAGAGTGTGAGTGACTTTGAAAATTTCCTACAACCTAAATTATTATATTGTATGTGAAGTAGGACTTATTTGTTGAAAGGGCACTTGAAACATGATGATATGAATACTTTTTATCCCTTAATTGATGCAAGATGAACAAATCATGTCAATACTTAAATATGTTTGAGGTACCATTTGAAAATATAGGGATTACTTCAAAGTTGACCCCAGATTTATCTGAAAAAAGTTTAAGGTGATTCATATGCATAATACTAATTGTTGGTACCAACTAAAGTTAAGACATGCATAAGCATGAATTTATTTTCCTCAAAAAAATTTTAAAATTTATTTTTATTAATAAAATAAAAACATACTTTCACAAAAAAAAAGAGAGAGAGAAAAATCTTTGATCTCATTAACTACGTTTAACCTGATTCTTGTTAAAGCAAGATACGTAGGCAGTCCTACAATGGGCTCGGTCTCACTCAATAAAAGTTTGTATCCTCAAAAGATCAAAATTAAGTTATCCTTAGAAATTTAACAAAAATAATGATAAAAAATATATAATCCAAAAAGTGTTTTAAAGTTCCCTAGTTTAGAAAAATTAACCAAGTCATTTTTTCCTAGAAATTCATTTTTGAAAAAAAACACAAAAAGAAAGAATTTCAAAATTCCTTATTTTCAAAGACTAGGGCATTTTTTTTATTTTATAAAAAAAAAGAAAACGAAAATAATTTACTCTCATTTTTTCACACCCCTATTTTTATTTTCATGTCTTCACAGGGCACAATAACCCCTGGTTACATTTTCATATCTTCACAGGACACAATAACCCCTGGTTGCATGTAGGGCACAATAACCCCTACTTTATTTTCATGTATTCACAGGACACAATAACCCCTTGTTACATGTTGTCACGACCCAATTTCTCAAGTCATGATGGCACCTACCAACCCACCAATAGGCCAGCCAAAACCCTACACCGGAACTAAACAGTAACGGGACTAAGGGTGGAAACTAATCCATAGCCAAGCGGAAGCATACAATAAGAGCAATCACGAAAGCTGGAACGGAACCAAAATAATATATACAACACCTCCTAAAACCTGGAAGTCACAAGTACAGAACTACTAAAAAGAGTACTCGTCCCGAAAGTGGACCACTATAACAACTATCTCAAAAACAAAAAACAAGCCAAAACATATAAACAAAAGGAGACTGGTAATCCCAAAACGCCAAGTGTCACCCTCGTCTCCTGAACAGACCGCTGCAGGCTTGATATCAACGCTGATAGCTGGTGCTCGGACCTGTATCACGAAAAAAGATGCAGAGTGTAGCATGAGTACCAAAACAACAGGTACCCAGTAGGCATCATAAGCCGATTGAGCAACAAGGGTAAAAACAAGCGGACAAGATAGAATCAGCACAAACAGAGA
Organism: Solanum appendiculatum; assembly: GCA_018342035.1. NCBI lineage: Eukaryota > Viridiplantae > Streptophyta > Magnoliopsida > Solanales > Solanaceae > Solanum > Solanum appendiculatum. The sequence goes on from JAGDQO010000469.1 coordinate 1,099,445, forward strand.
TCAACAGAACAGGGAACGCAAAATCTGAAAGGAAGCACAAAGAAATAACTAAAATAAACCCACCTGAGCCTGCCATAAGACACGCTGGGCACACTCGTGCGCAAGTTTAAATAAAACCTGAACGGACCCACATAAGCCCGATAGGTACACAGAAGAGCTATTCTATAGAAACGAAGGAATAACCAACTCAAGAACAACACCAGGGCCCCGCCCAATCATTACCATCAGAGCCCCGCTAAGTCATAAATATCAGAGCCCAGATCAGTCATCAGTCACGAGCTGGAAATGCCGGACTCTAACCGGGCAACCTCAGTCTCGGACTGGCACAAACAACCCACACTCGACAGTCTAACGCTGGAAATACTGGTTCCACCGGATACCTCGGCCGCATAGCTGGGACTAGTAGCCTATGCTCCACGGATTCGCACTCGAAATAATGGGCTGCAATCGTGTAACGTCAGCTGCCGACCGGAGCGTGTAGCCTACCCCCGTCAGCCTAGCACTGGAAATCCTAAGTGATAACTGAGTAACGTCAGCCGCGTACTGGAGCCAGCCGTCACAAACTGGATATGCCACAAAAATAATACACTAAGAGACTAAAAATCACGGCCCGACGCCCCCACATATAAACCAATCGAAAGCTCCAAGCCTAACACAATCCAGCCGACAATCGGCGCAACCACGGTATCTTCCGGCAACATTCCAAAAATCTCAGCGATAAGGGGCAAAGAATCAGAAGGTCCGAAAGCCACAAAAACACCTATACTAAGGCTCATAATCTGACCCAAGTCTACTGTATCAGTCTACAAGGATCTAGTCCATCCGAAACGACGTCGGATACATACTCAAGTCAACGAGGTACATGAGACTATGTCAATAAATCACAACCTATTCTAAGACAGAATCACACTAATAAGTCAATCATTAACCAGATTCACCCGGACCCACTCATGTAACATCAGACAACCACAAACATATACCCCACAGTATGCATATCAGCAAATCAAATCAACAGCCCATCCTATAGCATGATACTAGCTCATAACAACCCAACAGTCAACTCTAAACTGAGGAAGTCGGGGAACAAGGGAAACAATACTAACTAACCACCCCAGATTCACAATATCAACCAGCATTTACACAATCAGGCTCAGTCTAGAAAGAAGGGAAGTCGTAACCTAAAAAAAAGACGATCACGCGCGCTCCAAGTCACTCAATTGGAGATTTCCCCTTCCGAACGGCCTCAGACTACTGCCACGCTACCAAAAATAGAATCCCAGTGTCAATACGGTCGTTTAGACACAAAAATTAACAAATTCGGAGACAGACCAATTTTTGGGATAAAATAGGGCAAAGTGGGACCCGCTCCGGATTTCCTCGAATTTACTCCGTAAAAAGGTCCCAAATCTTTCTCCCAACACTAACCCTAAACTAGTTTATCAAATAGGAGTCGGATCCGCTCCCAACCAACCAAACAATAAGAAATCTAAAACTAAGAAAAATAGGCCAAATAAGGGGTTTACCTCTGATTTCACGTAGAACGAGGTGCACCCATCGAACCCCAACCTCAAATATACGAAGCCAAAGAAAACCTGAACACTACAGACTTTGAATCACCAAAAAAGGAGCTCTAGAACTCAAGATATCAAAATTTAAAATGAAGAAGAAATCTTAAGTTGATGGCAGCAGCTTCGAGATGAATTTCACAACAAACGAGGATTCACCAACACATTCTGATCACTCCACTGCCTAGCCACAATCTCCACGATCATACAGGACTTCGAATCACTCAAATCGGAGCTCGGATGAGAGAGAAATCGGCATTTGAAAATGAGGGTCAGAGCTGAAATTTCAGTGTTATAAAACCCAAATCTCGCCGCTAAAGACCATATCTTGTCACTAAAAGCTCAATATCTGGTCGCTAAAGGCATGCATCAGCAACCAGATTTTAGCTATTTTTTTAAAGTCTTCGAACGGATTCTCGAAATTCGTTCGGAACCCGATAAAAATAAACAAGATATGCTATCCCACTAAATTCGACATTCCAGACTCAATGGCGTAGTCAAAAGTTCCATACGAGGTCGTTTCGACAAAAAGTGGGTCCCACACCCATTATGCCATTTTAGCCAAATTCTACCAAGGGACTCGAATTTTTATCGGAAGCTCCCGGTAATTTTCGAATGGTCGTTCTAGACCAAACTCGGCATTATGGAACTAACCGCACTGTCAGAATTTTTATCCAAGTGCGTTTTCCAAGAAAGTTTACCAAAGTCAACCTTCGGCCAATTTCCGAAGGCTTAAAGAGCTAATCGGCCCCAAATTCACACCGGAAACCCCGAGACTCATGCGAACCATGTTTCTAGCCTAATTTTGCCTTTCCGGAGCTGATGGAATCGTCAGAATTCTCATCTGAGGTCGTTTACCTGAAGTTATGACCGAAGTCAACATTTCAAGGTTCAAAAGTTCCAAAATAGAAAAATGGGCATAAAACCCAAACGAACGACCAGGCGACCGAATCGTCTGTGCTAGCAAGTCATAAATGACTCAGGGTCGCTACAGGAACACTCTAAATGACAGAAAGAAGGCATTAACAAAGAAATGACCTGAAGGGTCATTACAATATCCAATACTAAAAGGAGTTTCGTCCGCGAAAGTAAGGATTAAGAAGTACCTGAGGGCTCAAACAAGCTGGGGAACTAGTCCTGCATCTCCCACTCGATCTCTCAAGTCACCTCCTCAACTTGACGATGCCTCCAACACACCTTATCAACAGGAATGGCTCTCGACATCAGCTGCCTCACCTCTCTGGCAAAAATAGTAACTGGCTCCTCAGAATAGGTCAAGCGATCATCCAACTCAACGGCGTCATACTGGAGAACATGAGAGTCATCTGGAACATATCGACGCAGCATCGACACATGGAAAATTTGATGTATAGCTGAGAAAGCTGGAGTTAAGGTTAACTCATAAGCCACCTCGCCAGCTGCCCTCAAAATCTCAAAAGGCTTAATAAACCTGGGGCTAAACTTGCCCAGCCTCCCAAATCCCATCACGCCCTTCATGGGCGATACTCGGAGGAATATTCTGTCACCCACAGCAAAACTCAACGGTCGACGCCTGCAGTCTGCATAACTCCTCTGTCTACTCTGAACCGTCCTGAGCCTGTCCTAGATCAACCTCACATGCTCCAAGGACTCCTGAAACAAATCTGTACCATGCAGCCTAGGCTCCGTAGACTCAAACCAACCAAAGGGAGTGCGACAACGCCTACCATATAGGGCCTCAAACGGGGCCATCTGGATGCTGGAATGGTAGCAGTTGTTATACGCAACTCCGCCAAGGGCAAGAAATGGTCCCATTGACCTCCATAGCCTATAACACAGGCCCGCAACATATCCTCAAGCACCTGGATAGTGCGCTCTGACTGACCATCAGTCTGCGGGTGAAATGCTGTGCTAAGATCCACACGGGTGCCGAACTCTCCCTGAAATGCTCTCCAAAAGCTAGAAGTGAACTGTGGGCCCCGGTCTGAAATGATAGAAACAGGCACACCATGAAGATGGACAACCTTCCGAATGTAGATACGTGCTAACCTCTCTGAATGGAAGGATGTATGAATAGGTATGAAGTGTGCTTACTTGGTCAATAGATCCACAATGACCCAGATACTATCAACACCTCTACGAGTTCGTGGCAATCCAACAACGAAGTCCATGGTGATGCACTCCCACTTCCACTCAGGAATGGGCATCCTCTGCAACTCTCCCTCAGGCCTCATATGCTCGGCCTTAACATTCTGGAAACACAAACAAAGGGACACATAATCAAAGATGTCTCTCCTCATACCGCTCACCAGTAATGCTGCTCATTATCGTTGTGTATCCGTGAGTATACCAAGATGTCATCGATAAAGACAATGACAAAGGAGTCCAAATACTACCTAAACACTCAAGTCATCATGTCCATAAAAGCGGCAGAGGCATTAGTCAACCCAAAAGACATCACCAGGAACTCATAATGACCATAACGAGTCCTAAATGCTGCCTTCAGGATGTCCGCTGCTCTAATCCTCAGCTGATGATAACCGGACCTCAAGTCAATCTTCGAAAACACTGCTGCACCATGAAGCTGGTCAAATAAATCATCTATACGAGTCATAGGATAACGGTTCTTCACCGTCACCTTATTCAGTTGCCTGTAATAGATGCACATCCGCATGGTGCCGTCCTTCTTTCTCACAAACAGGACTGGGGCACCCCAAGGCGACATACTAGGTCGGATAAACCCTCTACTCAAGCTTCCATCACTTTAGTAACAGAGTTAGCTGCTCCTTTGCTAAATTCCATCAAATCATCAGCAATTATCGAGTGAGTCAGTCTTGTTGTTTTACACATAGGATGAGACTTGAAATCAGCTAGGCAACTCATTGTCTTCAATGTCCTGGACAACTACTCCATGACTAAAACAAACAAGAGGGGTGATGCTGGAACTCCTTGCCTTAGCCTTCTCCTTCCTTCAAAAAATCCATTGCTTTCCTATTAACTTTTACGGAAAATTTACAGATGTGACACAAGTCATAATCAATCTAATTAACTTCTCAAGGAAACCAAATCCAGTCATAGCCTCCTCAAGGAAATCCCAACTAACCATGTTATAAGCTCTTTTGAGGTCTATCTTCATTAGGAACCTTGTAGAGGTTCTCCTATTATAATGCCTCAGTAAGTCGTGGAAAATTAAAACATTATGGATCATTGATCTACCCTGCACAAAAGTTGCTTGGTTTTCAACAACTAAATAGTTCACAACAGGTTTCAGTCTAGTACAAATCATCTTTGAAATGCATTTGTACAATACATTGCAATAAGATATTGGCCTAAACTGACTAGCATGTTCTGGTCCATCCACCTTTGGTATGAGAGAAATAATTCTAGAATTAATCTGTCATAGAAACTTACCATTCTGGAAAAACTCTAAAATAGCTTCACTAATGTCCTTTCCCACAATGTTCTACCAACTTTGTAGAAACCACTACAATAAGCACCAGGCCCGGGACTCTTATACTGCTTATACTAAACATAGTCTTCTTTACATCTTCATATTCAAAAGCTTGCATCAACCCTTCCTGCTGAGCTGGTGAAAGGATATGACCATTCTGAATGATTTTTGTACATTTTTCCTTCTATATTGTGTCCTTCTCCCCAATAACGTTGTGTAATAATTAACACAGACTTTGGCTATCCCTGCTTGATCATATTGCCACTCATTATGGTCATTTCTAATTTGATTAATAGCCTGTTGCAGTCTCTTATGTTTGATCATAGAGAGAAAGTACCTTGTGTTTTCATCCCCCAACCTTAGCCAAGTGACTTTACTTTTCTTTTGCAAAAAAACCTCAGCCAAATATGATGATCTCCTATATTTCTGGTATTTATTATGTTCCTCCTGTTGGTACTCTACATTTAATGGATCAGTCTATAATATTCTTTGAGTCTCAAAGAGTGCTATTCTATCATCTTGTGCTTCTGTCACAATATTCTGAAAATGTTGAATATTTAGTTTTTTTAGTGATTTCTTCATTAACTTCAATCTCTTCACAACTAGGAACATTTTGCAACCTAGTTCCTTATCTCTCCATCCAGCATCTACTATCTCATGGAATATAGGATGTAAAGCCCAAACATTACAATATTAAAATTGTCTCTTTATTGTTGGTCTGGTATCTCCTACTATCACCTTTGCTGGACAATTATCACTAATTCCTTCAGGTAGGAATATGGCTCTTGTGTCAGGCATTGTATTCAACCAATCTTGGTTAATAAATATCCAATCTATTTTGGAGAACACCCTCTGAGTATCCCCTTTGTCATTCCATGTAAAAGAGTTGCCTCTATGTGGTACTTCAATTAACTCACATTCTTCGACACAACTTCGAAAATTCAAGACTTTAGCCCATGTCACTGGATTGCCCCTTATTCTGTCTGTTGCCTTCAACACTGAATTAAAATAGCCTATTACTAGCCAGGGCTTATTACAAGAAGCATGATGATTTACTAGACTTCGCCGTAGTTCCTTCATCTCCTCCTTAGTATTATAGGCATACACAAAGGATAAATGATATGTCACCTGCAATGGTATGTAGACCACTTCAAACGTGATCTCCTGAGCCATCAAGGAGATAGGAACAATTTTGAAGTAATCAGGCCTCCATGTTATCCAAATTTTGCCATTACAATGACTAGAAAGATTAGTAATAAAGGGCCACCCTCCGAAAATATTTGCAGCCACCTAATCAATTTTATTAAACTTTATCTTAGTCTCTAATAAGCCTACTAAACCAATTTGTTCCATATTGAAAATGAGCTTAGCCTCCTTCAGCTTATTAGGAGCATTTAGACCCCGAACATTCCAACTTAATATGCTACCCATCCCCATATTGAGGATTGGTACTTCGACCCATATTTCCTATACTCTCTTCATTCTTCTTTGGCCTAGTTAATGCCTGGGAAGCATTGGTGTTCCCTATTTGGAAGTTCTGTATTTGCTGCCCCTTGCCATTTCTCATTGGTGTCACCCATTCACCTTGTGTTATTTGAAGACCTGACTTGGCTACCTGCTTCGCCATTTGTAGTCCATAGCTATCTTTTGGACTAACGTTAGGAGTATCTACCACCCTCTGTCGTGTCTGTTCTTTATTTGGTTGTTCCTCCATTTCTTCCACCTGAGGTTTATTAATAACAGGAGTTTTCTTCATCCTACAAACTTGCTCTATATGTCCATACTTATTACATTAACTACACATTGTGGGCTTCCAATCATAGGTGACTTTTTGCTCCATAACAAGCCCTTTCTCCATTCTAAACATTACTATATCTAGAAGCACACCACCCATCTTAACTTCCACTAGCAGTCTGGCATAATTTAAGCCATTCTTTCTTTCAGTATTTGGATCCACCATCAGTCGCCTACCAACCAGACTACCAATTTCGCTCAACCCCTTTGGACTCTAATACTGAAATCTAATCTTGGAAATCTGATCCATATTGGAACCGTATTGATTTCATCCCTTGTATATTCCATGTCAAGTGTCCATGCCTTAACAATAAATGGCTTGTTATCAAAGTGGTAAATACCTCCTTCTATCACATCATTTTTCCCTACAACAGTATCAAATCTGACTATTATAATACCATTCTTCAGCATTACAATTTTATTGATCCCATGCTTACCCCATAATCTCTGAATATATCCATTGATTACATTAAACGGGGGGTATGCTCCAAGGACATTGCATACAACCACATTTTCCTAGTATTCAACTTCAGATTTAATGTCATCCAGTCAAATATCTACAATAGTTGAATCAGCATGCTTAGTAGGAGGAACATACTCCAATTTGAACCCTGCATTTGACACCTTAGTGATCTAAAAATCATCCCACACTGAATTCTTCCTTTCGAGAACTTCCTGCTCTTCTTCTACCAAGTCTGCCAGGATTTCATACCACTGCTTCGTGGATCTGTGCTTCCCTTGGATATTTGTGCGCCTACCACTTCCTGCCATAGTCGATTTACCTGATGCTCTTGTTGCTTACCCCTTCCCTATGCTCCTATTACTATTCCATTGGATTTCATCCCTTTCGAACTCAGTTCAGCTCGACTTTCTTTCGAGCTTGTATCTCCTTGATCTTCCCCTTGCAAGTCCTTGGTATCTAGATCGTGACCTATTTCCGACCCTAAAGAGATTGGGGTTATGCTCTTCACAAGTTCTTCCGTCTGACTCTGCAACGTTATCTATGTTCCCCTTGTTTTGTGCCCTCTTTGGTTCCCAGCTTGCAAGGATCTGGTCTCCATCAACAATAAAGCCTTCTGTGACGGGATCCGAGCTCTCCTCCCCATGGCAGGCACATGTTAAGTTAATGTACACCTAGAGAGAAGCACGCCATCCGAAAAAGACCTAGTTTTTTTCAAATTTGGGATTTGATACTTTGAAAATTTGAGGTTTTAGGGATTCCATGGAGTAAAGGGCTCCATGGATGAACACTATCATACCTTAGGGTATTGATTCCTTAAGCAAATAATGAAGAAAAGCTTTATTTCTTGAACCCTAACTTGTTCTCTTCATCTTTTTCTAACTTCTAGAGAGAGAAATATTTGAGGTGGAAGAGTTTGGGGAAATCTTGTAAAGTGATTGAAAAGGGTAGATTTTAGTATTAAAAGGATTTACATAGTGTACGGAGAGGTTAACAACAAACTTACCTTAGTAAATAGGCCATTAGGTGAAAAGACAAAACGACCCATCTTTAAAAATCCACCAATTATCCGACCAATGACCTGACCTATGGTTGGTAGGTCAACCTACTGCCCGTAGGTGACCAACCGTATGTTAGCCTGCCTTAGCCACAAAAATTAATTTAATTTCCCCCCCAAACCAGTAGCATCCACGACCTCCCCCCCTCCTGACGTATGGTTAGTAAGTCAAGCAACCATCGGTAAGTCATGTAATAGGTCACTACTGAGAATATTTTTCCAACTTTTTCCCCTAGGCAGCCTTACCAATGGCTCCTACCCCCTTGACCTACTGTTGATAAGTCCACCAACGGATAGTAGGTCAAGTAGTAGGTCACCAAAGTTCCCAAAATTTGAAAATTTTCAATTTTTTTAATCTGGTGTATTACATTATCTCCGCCTTGGGAACATTCGTCCTCGAATGAGAATCAAGACATCATAAGGAGGGCACGAAACAAGAGCTAACAACCCAACCCAAAATGCAATCACATAAATGTACATATCCGAGGAGGAAAACATCAACTCCAATCTAAAGCATGTTCAATACATCTTTTTATGAAGACTTTATGCAACTTATACTCAATGCGCATAATCTTAGATAAATCAATTACGCTAGCTCATTTTCACAACTTAGATTCTTCATAAATATGCATAATCAAGGAATCATGGAGATAACTAAGACACATGAAGTCAAAGAATGAACCATGAGGAACTAGATAACTCAAGCTAGAGTAGGATCAGAGAGAAAGAAATGAGGATATCGGGACATCATATCGGCCTCGGCCTCCCAAGTAGCACCCTCAACTAATTGATTCCTCTAAAGAACCTTCACAGAAGCAACTTCTTTATTTCTTAACTTTCAGACCTGCCGGTCTAAAATCTCAACCGCAACTTCTTCATAGGAAAGACTATCCTTTATGCAAAGATTCACCAATGGCACTATAGACGTCGGATCACCAACACATTTCTTCAACAATGAAACATGGAAAATCGGATGCACCGATGCCAAATCATTAGGCAAGTCAAGTTCATAAGAAACCTTACCAACACGTCTCAAAATTTGATATGGGCCTACATAACGGGGACTAAGGTTCTCTTTCTTCTCGAATCTCATTACACCCTTCATGGGCGAAATTTTCAAGTAAACCCAATCATCAACAAAAAATTCTAAATCTCTCCTTCTAACATCGGCATAGGACTTTTGTCGACTTTGATTCATTTTGAACCTTTCTCTAATAAGCCAAACTTTCTCCATAGCCTCATGTACCAACTCGGGACCTATCAAAGTGACTTCACCAACTTCAAACCAACTTATAGGAGATCTACACCTCATTCCATAGAGAGCGTCAAATGGAGCCATGCCAATACTAGAATGGTAGCTATTATTATATGCAAACTCAATCAAAGGTAAATGGTCATCCCAATTACCCTTGAAATCAATTACACAAGCCCTCAACATATCTTCCAAAGTTTGTAGAGTACGCTACGCTTGCTCATCAGTTTGAGGATGAATGGCCATATTAAGCTTAACACGAGTACCAAGACCCTTTTGAAAAAACATCCAAAATAAAGAAGTAAATTGTGCACCAGGATCGAAGATAATGGATAAAGGCACTCCATGCAACTTAACCATTTCCTTCAAGTACAAGTTAGCATAATCCTCCACCGAATAAGAAACCTTGACGGGAATGAAATAGGCTGATTTCGTCATACGATCCATAATAACCCAAATCGAATCATATTATCGCCTGGTACGTGGTAAACCAACAAGAAAGTCCATGTTGAAATCTTCCCCTTTCCAAATCGGAATACTAATATCTTGGGACAAACCTCCCGGCTTTTGATGCTCAACCTTTACTTGTTGACAATTAGGACACTTAGCCACAAATTTCGCAATATCCTTCTTCATCCCATTCCACAAATAGATCTCCCGCAAATCACGGTACATCTTGGTAGCTCCTGGGTGAATGGAATATCGAGAACTATGGGCTTCCGATAAAATTTGTCCTCTTAAGTCATCTACATCGGGAAAACACAAATGACCTTGATATCGAAACACACCATCTCCCCCTAGGGAGAAAGCCTCAACGGAGTTTTTGAGCACCCTTCCTTCCACTCAACCATATTAGGATGAAGATTTTGTTTAGCCTTCACATCACACACAAAGGACGATTCGGAACCATTGTGAACCATAACACCACCGTTAGTGGAATCAACCAACCGAACACCCAATCGGACCAATCTATGAACATCACGAACCAACTCTTTCTTATAATCCTCCACATAAGAAACACTACCCATAGATAACCGACTAAGAGCATCCGCCACCGCATTAGCCTTTCAGGGATGATAGAGGACACTCATGTCATAGTCTTTTAACAACTCAAGCCACCTCCTTTGGCAAAGATTTAGATCTTTTTGTTTGTAAACATATAGCAAACTCTTATTGTCGGTGAAGATGTCAACATGCACACCATACAAATAATGCCTCCAAATCATTAGAGCAAACACAACCGCCACTAATTCTAGGTCATAAGTAGGATAATTCTTTTCATGAACCTTGAGTTGCCTTGAAGCATAAGCAATAACTTTCCAATTTTTGCATAAGAACACATCCTAGCCCAATTCTTGAGGCATCACAATAAACCACAAAACCATCGGACCCTTTCGGCAAAGTAAATATCGGAGCCGAGGTAAGTCTATCTTTCAACTTTTGAAAACTCTTCTCACACGCTTCGGACCACGTGAACTTCACTTTCTTTTGAGTCAAAGCCGTCAATGGGGAAGCAATCGAAGAAAACCCCTCAACAAACCTCCTATAATAACCGGCCAAACCCAAGAAACTACGAATATTCAATGGTGATAGAGGTCTAGGCCAATTCTTAACCGCATCCGTCTTCTTAGGATCTACCTCAATACCCTTACTAGAGACAATGTGACCAAAAAAAGCCACGGGCCTAGCCAAAACTCACATTTACTAAACTTCGCAAAGAGTTGATGGTCCGTGAGAACTTACAATACAATCCTCAAATGATCGACATGCTCACCTTCACTCCTTGAATAAATCAAAATATCATCTATGAACACAATCACAAAGATGTCAAGGTATTGTCTAAACACCCTATTCATCAAATCCATAAATGCGGCCGGAGCATTTGTCAACCTAAACGACATCACTAGGAATTCATAATGGCCATATCTAGTCCGAAAAGCTATTTTTCAGAATATCATCTTCTTTCACCCTCAATTAGTGATAACCCAAATGAAGGTCGATCTTAGAAAAATAACTAGCCCCTTGAAGTTGATCAAACAAGTCCTCTATTCTTGGAAAAAGATACTTATTCTTAATGGTAACCTTGTTCAATTGGCGGTAGTCAATGCACATATGAAGTGAACCATCCTTCTTCCTCACAAACAGGACCGGAGCACCCCATGGAGAAATACTTGGTCGGATGAAGCCCTTATCAAACAAGTCTTTCAATTGCTCTTTTAGTTCCTTAAGTTCCACTGGAGCCATTCTACATGAAGGAATAGAGATAGGTTGTGTATCCGGGAGAAGGTCAATACAGAGTCTATTTCCCTTTCGGGAGGAATACCAGGTAAATCATTGGGAAACACTTCCAGAAACTCATTAACAATGGGGACTGAATCAAGAGTAGGGGTTTCGGAATCCACATCCCTCACCCTAAAAAAATGGTATATGCAACCCATAGAAATCATCTTCCTAGCTTTAAGACATGACACAATTGACCTCTAGGCATTGAATTTCCCCTCTTCCACTCTAGGATAGACTCATTTGGGAATTGAAACTTGACCATTCGGGTCCTACAATCAATAGAAGCATAACAAGAATGCAACCAATCCATCCCAAAAATAACATTAAAATCTAGCATATCAAGCTCTACAAGATCAACATGAGTGGATAAGGAGACGCGACAATTTCTATAGATTCTCCTAGCCATAATGGATTCACCAATCAGAGTAGAGACATGAAATGGATCTAACAACACATCCGGAACAACATCAAACTTCATAGCCACATATGGCGTCACAAAAGACAAAGTAACACCGGGATCAAGCAAGGAAAAAACATCAAAGTGAAAGACTTTCAACATACCGGTAACCACATCGAAAGAACCCTCTTGCTCTTGATGAGCTTGAAGTGCATAGAATAGGTTTTTCTTGGGAGCATTTGAACCCGAACCACTAGGTGGAGCTATCTTACCTTCTCTTCCCTTAGCCATGAGAGATGGAAAATCCTTTATCTTATTTCAACTTTTACCACATCCGAAGCAACCATCCGTACCGACGAAGCACTTGCCCTCATGTTTCTTCCAACACCTAGCACAAGTAGCCGATGAAAATCCACCACCATTTCCTTCTTAAGGCTTAGGATTAGGCACCCTATCTTTATTGAACTTAGGAGGAGCATGGGAGGAACCTTGACCGGAAAACCTTTGTAAAAATCTAGAACGGCCATGTCCATCGGACCTTGAATGTGAGAAATTACCGTCACCGGTCTTAGCCCTCTTTGCCTCCCTAGACCTTTCTTTAAGCTTTTCCTCCTCTATTTATTGAGCAAGCACCATAAGATGAGAAATATCCATATCATGGATAAGCATAGCGGTACGACATTCTTTGACCACAATTTCAGACACTCCCAAAACAAACTTACTCATTCTTGCCATAGGATCGGGAACAATAGAAGGAGCATATCAAGACAATTATGTGAACTTCAAAGCATACTCTTTCACACTCATGTTTCTTTGACGAAGGTTGATAAACTCAAGCACCCTTGCCTCCCTCATCTCAAGGGTAAAGAACTAATCAAGAAAAGCAGCGTTGAATTTCTCCCAATCAAGAAGACCCGCATCATCTGCCCTCTCACTCTTCCATTGGTTGAGCCAAACTTGAGCAACTCCCTTAAGTTGATAAGCTGCTAAATCCGCCTTTTCCTCCGGTGTCACACCCATGATCATTAGCACCTTGTACACTTCATCAATGAACTCTTCAAGTTCTTCCTCCACCTTAGCACCATTAAACTCTGAAGGGTTCATTCTTGTGAAATCCCTCACCCTTGATTCCACCATATCCACATTTGGGTTCACGGGAGCCACAACCTCTCTTTTTGCTTGAGCCCCCATGGCTTGATCGAACACTTGGAAAGCAGCCCTAAACTCCGCATTGGTCACTTGTTCAGCCAATTGGTCAGCCAGAACTTGAGGACCTTGAGGAGGAGCTTGTTGTTCCATATTCTTTCCCGCATTTCTTCTAGCATGAGCTCTTCGGGTAGCCATATCCTGAAACGCATAGGATAGGGATTAGGAGAGAGACCTATAGAGTTAAACTCTATGGTACGACTTAAGAGTAATGAAAGAAATAAAGTTTCTAAAACATCTTATAGCCTCTCATTCATAAATGTGGCGCGCTTCACACTTATGAACAAGACTCTACTCGACGGGACTTATGAGTCATTCTAGGATCTTTTCTAAAACCTTATGCTCTAAATACGAAGTTTGTCATGACCCAAAGTACCCCCTAGACATGACATGGTGTGCAAGATCCCGAAAGGCCTCATACAAGTCACTTAGCATACATACATACAAGATCATAGAGATTTAGGAGTTCAAAAACAATATCATATCAAAGCATTTAAGAAAAAAATGGAAGTCTACATTTCTTGTCTCAAAGCCAATCTATCATAAGAATGAGAAATAAAGTTTTGGACGTAACCCAATACAATTCCAAAATGAAATAACACAAAAAAATATAACAACTAGGCTATGTCCTCGAATGGACGAGGACTCACCAAGTCCTCAACAATCCTTATACTAAGCTCTAGCCACGAATAGATGGAAAATCGCTGGACCCTACATTATCAAGTCAATGTAGGCAAGAGTATGTGTTAGTACAATCAAGTACCAAGTATGATAGCAATGCACAAAATCATTTAAAACATGCTAAAATGGGACATTTTCATGACATGCAATGACCAAGCTAAAACATGATAAAGGTTAGAAAACAGGAAACATAACCATGGCCAAAGCAAGCTAAACACCTTTACCTTACCTGAGGAACATCATAAAAACACTTTAGTTCATTGTTATGGGAAGTTAGTCTTAACCAACATTCAGACCATGTGAGCTATCAACATGGAAACCGACATGCTCCCTACATCGGAAGGGCCATCCTACTTGCCAAGGTACCCATAACATCTAGCTTACGTAGATCCACTAGCTAATACAATGTCTATTTAAGACATCCTATGGGGGCACATAGGTATGGGACCTGAGGGATCTCCTAATTTCCACTTGGTGCTAAGCTTAAATCCCACGGAATAGTCCTTGATCATATTATTAATTCATGGAAAGGTACATCAAGGAATACCAACCCGAGCTAAATCATGTGTATAGATGTTTCATATTCCATGGACATAATCCAAGCTTACGTCATTAAAATAGCTCCTTAAACCTTTGATTCAACTTTAGTTAAGAAAAACTTTCAACAAGTAATGAATCCTTTACATATGAGAAAACCTTTCACAATTCAACAACATCTTCAATTAAGCTTCAATCTTAAAGTAATTCATAAATCATCATAATTTCCATAGTTGAACATGCATACTTCATAAAACTCATTTTTCATCATGAATCATAGCTTTCGAAATCATAAAAAGATGCATGAGTTCACATAAACATCATAAATTCTATCTTCTTCATAATTCAACCTATCATCAATGCATAAATATAAATATTAGGGGAATTCATGTGGGTTTATGGGGATTCATCTTAAAACATGTAATTCAACTCATTTCATACTTAGAAAACCATAATTGAAATTAATTTGATCATAATTGAAGGAACCCACATTATAGAAGAAAACCTTTAAATCAAATTAGGGATTTGATACTTTGAAAATTAGAGGTTTTAGGGATTTCATGGAGGAAAAGGCTCCATGGATGAACACTATCATACCTTAGGGTCTTAATTCCTTAAGCAATTGATGAAGAAAAGTTTGATTTCTTGAACCCTAGCTTGTTCTTTTCTTCTTCTTCTAAGTTCTAGACAGAAAAATATTTGAGGTGGAAGAGTTTGGGGAAATCTTGTAAAGTGATTAAAAAGTGTACATTTTAGGATTAAAAGGCTTTACATAGTGTTCGGAGAGGTTAACAACCCACTTAGATTAGTAAATAGGCCATTAGGTGAAAACACCAAACGAGGGCTCTTTAAAAATCCACCAACGACCTGACCTACGGTTGGTAGGTCAACCTACTGCCCGTAGGTGACCAACCGTAGGTCAGCCTGCCTTAGCCCGTAAAATTAATTTAATTTCTCCCCAAAATCAGTAGCATCCACGACCTACCACCCCTCTTGACCTACGGTTAGTAAGTCAAACAACCATCGGTAAGTCATGTAGTAGGTCACTAATTAGAATTTTTTTCCAACTTTTTCCCCTAGGCAGCCTTACAACGGCTCCTACCTCCTTGACCTACTGTTGATAAGTCCACCAACGGTTATTAAGTCAAGTAGTAGGTAACCAAAGTTTCCAAAAAATGAAAATTTTCACTTTTTTCCGAAACTGGGGTATTATAGGTTTTTCATTAAAATTTTTCAGGAAATAGGTTTTGCAGTAGTTGGCACTAAAACATTGAAGCAGATGGGATTTTTGTGTTTTGACTACTTGACCTACGAGCCATAGGATGATCTACGAGCCATAGGTGTGAGTCGTATGTTGAAGTATTGAAATTGGAGCTTTGTATAAAACGACGGGACCCAAATGACGAGCCGTAGTTACACCTACGAGTCGTACATAGAGAGTCGTAGAAATGTTCATAAAGGGTGAGCTCCAGTACTTGGTTGATGGTTGAATAGGATGGGCCGTAGATCATGCCTGTAGAAAGTGATCCTCAAATAAATGACTAACTACTACTTGACTGAAGGTACCTACGAGCCGTAGGAACTCCTATGAACTATAGCTACCAAGTGTAGAAATGACTACCAAGCCGAATTTCCTTTTCCTACTTTATTTAGGATTCTATCTTCTATAAATATTAGATGTGTTTTTCATTTTTGGGTTGTTAGATGTTTTGAGACACATAATTTCAGCTTTGAGGATTCACTTGCAAACATTTGGTGCAATTGATTCTTGAAGTGTTGGTTTATACGATTGCTTATCTTTCATTGATCAATTGAAGATTACGGATTTCATCTACTATAATTGTAAGTCATGATTTATTATATGTGCTAGTATGAATTGTGATCACCCAAGCATGAGTAGCTAAATCCACAACTAGGGTTGTGGGAAACATGTGTAATTAACATTGTAAAACTAATAATTAAAGAATTCTTGAATAATGTTTATGTATGTATTGTTAATCTATTTGTTTTGAATACTTTTTAACAGTGCGCAACGTTAGAACCCACCTCATTCCTACTTGCCCGACAAAGGAAGTAATGAATGAGAAAAAGATTAAACAACAGAGATTTAGCATTGATAATCCGCTGTGTAATAGCCTAACCAAAATATGTGAGGGCTAATCTAGGGTCAATGGTAAGGGTTAGTAAACTATACACACGTAGACCGACCAAGTTGCGTAGTGAAATTCCCTATTTGAAGGACCAATCACTTAGGAGATACCTAAGTTACCGACTTTGTATGTTAAACACTAGGAAAGGATTACAATTATTAGGTTTACTGTCTTAAGAACTTGTGGGGAACACAGATGCCCTAGTTTCATCTCATATTGATATTAGAAACTGCAAATTTTGTTACTTGCTTACTTGTTACTACAAATCAATCAATCATTAGTTTGTTTTACAAACTCCCCCCCAATTTACAGAAAAATGTTGACTAAAAGTTTGAGGCTTAGGTTTCTTTCTAGGGTTTTTAGGTTTATGGTTTTTTGTAGGGTTTTTTAGGGTTAAGCTTTTTAAAGGTTTTAGGGCATTTTAGGATTTTGGGTTTACGGTTTCTTATGGTTTAAGGTTAATTAGGGTTTAGGGTTTTAGGTTTCCCATTAATTAGCCTAAGTCTAGACCTTGTTCCTCATGAGATCGACCCTAACCTTTGTTAGGTTCTTTATTTGACAACGACCGCTTATACTTCTTTAGTGAGGTATAATTTTAGCGTATCACGTAGTATACTTTGGGGCATTATACATGTTGTCGTGGACTTGTCAGGGTGCTAGGAAAATCACCTTCACTACCATTTATGAAAAGCTTTGAGTGTGGATTGAGTTTTCGACATATATTGTACTTTTTGAAAAATTGTTTGAACTTATTGATCATTATATTATGAAATATATGCTTGTGCATATTATTATATGTTTGTTGTGTACCTGTATTTTCTAACACTTGTTCCAGGAGTATTAAGGTAGCGGTTCGAGAATCTTACTGGGTTATATTTTCATATAGCTCACTCCTTACCTACATGTCTATTAGGATACTATTGCAGAGGGTGAGACTAGTGGGTGACGAGTTCATTGGCCTAGAGTATGTTGCTGAGGTGAGTGTCACGACCCAAGGTGCCCCCTAGATGTTAAATGGCGTACAAGACCCCGAGAGGCCTCATACAATCCACTTAGCATACATTAAATACAAGCTAATAGAGTATAAAAGTTAAAAAGAGAATTTCATATCAAAGCTTTTAAAAGAAACAGCGGAAGTCTACATCTCATGTCTCAAAGCCAATCTAATATAAAGAACAAGGTTTGGGACGTAAAGGAAATACATGAAAAAGAAATAAGAGCTACGCTATGTCCTTGGATGGATGAGGACTCATTAAGTCTTCTATCAACTCTCTAATCAAGCTCTAGCTACGAGTGGATGGTAAATCGCCACGTCCTACATCAAAGAAGTTAATGTAGGCAAAAGTATGCGTTAGCACAATTAAGTACTAAGTATGATAGCAATGCACACAAATAGATAAATCATGCTAGAGAGAAAGACATAATCATGCCATGTAATGGCTAAGCTAAAAACATGATAAACATGAGAAACTTGAAACAAAAAGCATATATCAAGGCCAAAGCAAGCCAAATAATCTTTCCTTCTTTTCTTTACTTCATCATGAGAACACTTGTTCATTAACTTGTGGGGAAAAGCCTAAGCTGACATGTAAGACCATGTGATCTATCAACATGGAATCCGGTGTGAACCCCACACCAAAAAGAGGTGTCCTACTTGCCAAGGTAAGACCATGAACTTCTCAGCTTATGTGGATACACTAGCTAATGTCTACTTAAACACAACATCCTATGGTGGCAACATTGTTTATGGGATAGAGATTGCTTTAGGAGACTCGGCCTCAACTAATGGGAGAGCTCAATCTATAAAACTCGGCCTCTACTAACGGGAGAGCTTTCACTAGAAGACCCGGCCTCTACTAACGGGAGGGCTTCCATCTACATATCCACTCGGTGCTAAGCATAATTCCCACGGATTAGTCATTAACATATTTATATCATTAAATATGAAAAGGTACAACTAGGGTTACCAATTCAAGCTAAAATCATGCTTATAGATGTTTCATCTTCCATAGACTTTGTCCAAGCTTACGTCATTAGAATAGCTCCTTAAGAACTTGGGTAATCGCCTCTTTGTTCTTCTTTTATCATAGTGGGATAATTACGTGAGAAAACCTTTCACTTCTCAACCATAGCATCTTCATATCATAACTTTGGTACTTTACTCTCAAAGCACCCTTAATTCATCATGCTCATATTTCATAGTTCATAGAGTTCATATGGGTTTATACAAGTTCAACTCATATCATGCAATTCAATGCATGCTCATGCTTAGAAAAGCATAATTAAGACAATTTACCCACACTTGAAGGAACTCACATAATAGAGGAAAATCATGCTTTTGACTTGATCATGCTGAATTCATAAGATTATCCTCAATTCATTCATAATTCATGCTTGATTTTATAGAGAATTCATAAACTTCATCAAATCATAGCTCAACCCAACAATCAAAGCATAGATTATCAAATTAGGGGGAATTAGCTTGGGATCATGGGGGTTCATGCAATCTTTACATCAAATCATGTAATTCACGCTAATTCGTGCACTAAGTTAGATTATCACGCTAGATCGTGCACTAGGAATCATAAAATCAATAATTGGAATCATAATTGAAGAACCCACAATGATTGATCACAAACACTAATTCAATTGGGTTAGAGTAAACCTTTGAAAATCATGAAGAAGAGAGAGGACCCATTGGAGGAAAGGACTCCTAATGGTGAACACTATCATACCTCAAAGAAATCCACAAGAAATTGGAGAAGATTTAAGGTTTTCAATGGAGGATTCAAGCTTCTTCCTCTTCCTTAAAGCATGAGAGAGTTTCTTTTAGAGAGAAAAATATTTGAGAGGAGAGTTTAGGAATGAGTTAGAATGAAAGGAATTAGGCTTAGAAAGTATTTATAGGTCTTAGATTAAGGGTATAACCGACTTAGCTAAATCGGTAAACAATTAGGGAAAAAACCAAAAAGCCCTTAATTAAAAACTATTGGGGCCAGTCGACGGACAGGATCTACGGTTCGTACATCAATTGACGGACCGTCCTGCTCTTCCGTCAATTGATTCAGAAAGTTCATTTTGGGCTTAAAATTTGGCTAAGTCTGGAAGGCATCTATAGAACCCATCTACGGCCCG
Organism: Solanum appendiculatum; assembly: GCA_018342035.1. Classification (NCBI taxonomy): domain Eukaryota; kingdom Viridiplantae; phylum Streptophyta; class Magnoliopsida; order Solanales; family Solanaceae; genus Solanum; species Solanum appendiculatum. The sequence goes on from JAGDQO010000469.1 coordinate 1,119,392, forward strand.
TCAACTGAACTACGTACTGTCTTGATATTCCGTAGGTCAAGGTTCATAAACTTGGAAATCCTGAAAGTTCACAGTGCCATTGACGGTCCCCACCTACGGCCCGTAGGTTGCCTCCGTAGGTCACTTTCTTTAGTTGAGTTCTGCATTTTAAGTTCTTTGGAAACTTGGGGTATTACAGTGAGCCTATGCATTCTTCGTGGAAGCTACTGTTCAGATTTATCTATTTATAGTTTATGACTTCTTTTCTTAGGGTTTGCATGCTCAAAAGTTGAACTCATGCACCTCTAACAGATGATTCATGGTCTTCTTGTGGGATTTGGGTTAGAGATATATCAGTTAAGTGATGTTTTCTTTTAATAAATCAAAATATGATTTTAGTTGGATAGTGATTTCTTTTAAATGAGTATTGATGAGTTTTAGAGTTGCACATGTTTTATCTTTGTGCTCAAATGATTTGGTAAGTGTATGGATATTTGGTACACCCATCAGGTAGTGTTAGCGGGTGCTAGTCACATCTAGGGGGTATTATGGGATGTGAAATCAGGTTCTTGACCTTGCCATTTTCCAAATCCAAAATTATTATGTTATAATCCATAAATAATCAAAGGAAATTGAAGTTTTAGGGTCATTAAAACTTACCCAAATGATTTAGCACAAAATGTCCTTCACAAATCACATGCATGGGTTTCCCAAGCTCAAAAATTGAAAATGAGGCTAAAACCCCGAAATTGGCAGGCTTATACCCCTCTATGATGTCGCAAAAGCGATAAGGGTTTTCAAAAGCAAACCCTGCTAAAACTCGGCCTTCGCAAAAGAAAATCCTCCTTCACTTAAGCAAAGGTCGCTTTAGCATTTAGCGATATGCCCTTCGCCTAAACGAAGGTCGCTTTAGCATTTAGCGATATGCCCTTCGCCTAAGCGAAGGTCGCTTAAGTGACTTGACCTTCGTAAAAGCGAGACCTGCAACACAAAAAAATATAGCCAAGCTCAAAACGTCAAAAGGGCCGTCAGGATTCGTTCGGAACCCCGTACATACAACCAAATAAGAAAATCAACTAAACTTGACATTCCAAACTTAATGGAATCGTCAAAACAAAAATCTAAGGTCTCCTCGACCCGACATTCGTGGAAACGACAAGAAACTAACTAAACGCCTAAAAAGGATAAAACAAGCTTGGGACCTCTCAAAAATCATCCAAGACCACTCCTTGGCCTAAAAACATCCCCCAATCCAATAGAACTCTTGGAATTTCAATCCAAGTATTCGAACCCCCAAATATTGATCAAAGTTAACCCAAAGGCTTAATTTCCACAAATTCATATTTTAGGTCATCAAATTCTCAAAAGGACTCCTAATCTCAAATCGACAACTCTCACAGATCAGATTCCACATTTTGGGACTGATGGAATCGACGAAATTTTATTCTGACACTTGAAACTTCAAAAGACACTGAAAATATTTTTTAAGCAACTTAAGCCTTGCACACTTAAAACTTACCAATTTCTCAACTTTTTACCCAAGATTTGAAAGCAACTTCAAAATCTCAAACATAAAAGACGGGGGTTCAATATTGGGAGGGGCAGAATAGTTATTTTCAAAAAATGACCAACCGGGGTCCTGAGTGAGTTTGTAGAGGACACTGCCAACTCATATGATCTAGATCCTGACAACCATAACACGACCTCGACATGGATAAGTGCTGCTACGAACTAGATGAGCTACCATGGCCACCTCGGCCAGAACCATAAGATCCTCGGGATGACTGACCACTCTCAGCTACTGGCATAGATACAAAAACCGAACCACGGTGTTGAATGGAGCCACTACCTCTATGTGAACCCTTGCCTTCAGAGAAGGCACAAGAAAACTGACCAGAAGAAAGGGCACTCTTGGGCTCTCCAAACTCCTCTAAAATCATCAGCTCCACCTCCTTGGTGGTGCTCACAATGGATTGGAAGAAAGCCCCCTCTCTGGCTTCTCAGAACACATACGACCTAGTAAAGAAATTCAATCCTCTCACAAACCTACGAACTCTCTCTGCCTCATCAGGAACAACAGTAATAGCGTGCCTAGAAAGCTCACAGAAAAGGGTGTCATAATCAATCACAGACAAACTACCTTGTCTCAAGTCTTCAAATCCTCAGTCGACTCTCCTCCCTCATCCTCCAAGGAATGAAACGGTCCTGGAAAGCACTAGAAAACACATCCCACTCAACCGGAGGATATCCAACTGGTGTAGACCTCCCAAAAGTCCTCCACCACTCTCTGGCGCATCCACGCAGCTGAAGTGCAACAAAATGAACACCACCAGCATCCACCATATGCACTGCCTCAAGAATCTCATGCCACAAAGTCAAGAACTCATGAGCCTTCTCGTTTTTACCACCCTGAAACATGGGTGGTTTCATCTTTTGAAACCTCTCATAACACTGTTGCTCAGTTATCGCTAGAATAACCTCAGGAGAACTCTGAACGCCAACAACCGGTGCCGGAACCATTGGTGGCTAACCCACCTGATCCTAAATACCTAGAGTCTACACTCCTAATCTAGTCTGAGTAACATGTGGTGTACCTGTGGCACAACCTTGCGAGAAGTTCTCCATCACACCATGCACCCTCAACACAGTCCCCTGAAACAAGGAAGCTCCAAACCCGGAAGGAACCTGGTCCTCAGCAACCTCAACTAGTGGCTCAAGAGAAGCCTCTATACCTCTTCCTCTAGCTAGTGCCGCTTCACAGGAATGACTTCTAGCCGGTGCTACTCCACAAGCATGGCCTCTAGCTCACGCCGTACCTCTACCCCTAGTTGGGGTCTTGGAAACTACCTCGAGAACTTCCTCCCCTCTACTACTGGAAACTAAAGCTCTACTCCTCAGCATCTACCGAAAAAACAAGAGACAACTTAGCCCTAGCGAAGGCAACCACACACTATAAGAAAGAATGAACAAAAGTAAGTTTCCTAACAGTCTTCATAGCCTCTCAAAGATGAGTATAGACGTCTCCGTACCGATCCTTGAAACTCTAATTAGACTTGGCTTGTACACATGTGATACCTATGAACCTGGCTCTGATACCATTTGCCACGACCCAAAAAAAGGACGTGATGACACTTGTCTATTCCCACCAAGACAAGTCAGCATCAACCCAACGAAAATAAAATGAATGAAGAAAACTAAAGCAAAAATAAGACAAAGGCGGAAACCTTATTGATTCTAAACAACACTCAGAAATCTGGTTGTCACGTGTACAAGCCGCTAATGTAAATACAGAATTCGAAAGATGAATATGTGTCAAAAAAGATGGCCCACCGAGATGACAAGCAGCTACCTCTCAAGTCCTTCAACATGCCTCGAAGTCAGGATAAGAAGAAGATCACACGGGTTTTGACTCGGAACTTACATAAGTGTAGAAGCAAGGAGTGAGTACCACCAACACGGTACCGAGCAAGCAACCTAATAAACTAGGCAACCTAGCTAAATCAAATACTTTTTTCATCCCAACCGAACCTTCACAAACTACAACATACACAGAAATCAGACCAACTCCAACCTAACAGTTCCACATAAGACAAGTCAAGAGGCTCAAAGATCATATACCAAAAGTCACATCTCAACAACCGATAAGTATCAAATAATTTACTCTCAAATACAAGAATTTAAATCACAAATATCAACATGTTCAAGTCACATATCAAACAAACCAATCCAACACATTAATTAGCTAAATCACATGCATCAAATAAGTCAAATATATGCATCAAGTAGATTGATCACAAAGGTCAACATTTACCGGAACCAGTTTTCTTTGACACAATGTCACTAGCAAGAACCAATTCCCTTCGGCTTTCACATTAATCACATGTCGGAACCATTTCCCTTCGAAGTTTATATCACTAGCCGAAACCATTTCCCTTTGGCTTTAACATTGAATCACTTGCTAGAATTATTTCCCTTAGCATTTATATCACTAGTTGGAACCATTTCCCTTAGTATTTATATCACTAGCTGGAACCATTTCCTTCGGCTTCATCACAAAATATCACTAGCCGGAACCATTTCCCATTGGCATTTATATCACTAGCCAGAATAATTTTCCTTCGGCTTTCACACCAAGTGTCTCATCACAGTGTTTAACAATCAATGCACACAAGCAATATCACATCACACAGCGAGACAACAATTCATATCATTCAAATCCACTTTCTTTCATTCAAGCAATTCACCAATCAATTAAATAGGGGCCACAATAAGGCAATTCATAATTTATAATTATCATCAAGAAGCCTTTTCATTTCCCCCCTTTTTGTTGGTTAACATTAAACAAGTGGAGCAAATAACCCTTCACCTCATTCCCGTTTACTCCACAAAACATCGACAATGAAGAGAATAAACAATTCAACCAAATTACACATTTTAAGAGATCACTTATCATAAAGCAATCAATCAATCAATCCGAAGCCTGACTTTTCCCTTTCAACTCACTTCCAAAGCAACACAATTTATAACAATCAAGTATTCACAATCACTCATGAGAAACAATAATACCCACATCAATTATTTAGAGAAATGCGTTAATCATCCCGTAACCCGATTTCAAAAAGAAGATTTGAATCTAGAAATCAATGTTTAAAATTATATTTAAGGCTTTAGAAACTCATTAGAGAAAATCATTTTAAAAAGGGAATGAAAAACACTTCAAAATCACCATTTTAGATTCAAACTCTAATTGTTGCAAACCCTTGCCATTTTCCAAATGAAATACCAAATTATGATGTTAGAATCCACAAATAATCAAAGGAAAATGAAGTTTTAGGGTCATAAAAGTTTACCCAAATGATTAAGCACAAAATAATTCTTCATAGATGGCCTCCAAGTGTTTCCCAAGCTTATAAAGTGAAAATGGGGCTAAAAACCTGTAATTTGCAAATGTAAATCTCTCTCCGATGTCGCAAAAGTTACCAGGGTTCACTTTTGCGAACCTCACTAAAACTCGGCATTTGCAAAGGTTGCTTTAGCGACAGGCCCTTCGCTTAAGCAAAGGACGCTTAAGCGACAAGACCTTCACAAAAGCGAGCCTTTAGCACCAGAAAACACAACCAATCTCAAAACATCGAAAGGACCATCGAGATTCTTTTGGAACCCCATACACACAAACTAGATAAGCAAACCAACTAAACTCAACGTTCCAGACACAATAGAACCATAAAAATGCGAATCCGAGTTCTTCTCGACCCGATATTTGTGAAAACCACAAGAATCTAACTCAATGCCTAAAAAGACTAAAACAAGCTCAGGACCTCTCAAAAATCAACCAATACCACTCCTAGGCCTAAAATCATTCCTCAAATCCAATGGAACTCTCAGAATTTTGATCCAAGTATCTGAACCCTGAATGTTTACCAAAGTCAACCTAAAGGCTAACTTTCAATAAATTCACAACTTAGGACCTCAAATCCTCAAAAAGACTCCAAATCTAAGATCAAAAACTCTCATAGATAAGATTCCACATTTTGGGACTGATGGAATCGGCGAAATTCCATTTCGACACTTGAAACTTCAAAAGACACCGAAAACCACTTTTAAGCAACTTAAGCCTTTCAAACCCAAAATGTACAAATTTCTCAACTCTTACCCAAGGTTTGGAACAAACTTCCAAAACTAAAACATAAAAGACTTGGGGTCAATATTGGGAGGGGAATAATGGTAATTTTCCAAAAATGGCCAACCGGGTCATTACAAATATTTCATTTTCGTTCTCAAAAGTAGAACTTCCACATTTTAAATTTCCATAAACAATAATATATGGTGAATGAGGATGAATGCTTACAACAAATATAGATACAATCAGTTCCATTAATACATATTAAGAGCTGAAATTTCCAAATCTCGATGAATCATGCTATACCCCCTCTGTGAGGCAAAATAGTGTAAGAAAATCATTTGGAAAATGTATATATCCTTTAAAAACATGTCTAAATCAGTTGAAAGATGTTTAAATTATTTTTAAAAGATTTTATATCATTTTACAAAGTGATAAAATCATCTCAAGCCCCTAACTCGGGCATTTGAAGTCTAACATGCAAGAACAATCAACTCAAACCCCTATCTCGGGCAATCTCATGAAAGCATGCTCTCAAAGCAATAATATCATAAAAGACTTATTCAATGGTCAAACAACACAGATGTACCTCCTCAATGGACAAACAACACATATAAGGCTCCACACAGGACAAAACAACAAAAATAAGCCCCCACATGGGCAAAATAGTATAAACAAACTCCCACACAGGCAAAAAAACATAAATAAGCTCCTACATAGATAAAAATACATAAATAATTCCTCACGCAAAAAATAACAACATAAATAACCCCCTACATAGATAAAACAACATATATATAAGCCCCCACACAGGTGAAACTACATAAATAAGCCCCTACACGGGTAAAATTATAAATTAATCAGTTCCAATATTTCTATCTCATACAACGATCCCATCCATTAATCTAGATTTTGAGTACGGTTAACTACCCCATCTAGTTTGAAAGAAAAATAAGTGACACCTACCTCGAGAGCCGAATCTTCACTTGAAATAAGTCAATCAATGTGTTTCCTTTATTCACAGCCATGAAAAGATTCCCAACTATCAAGAATGGAAATTACTCATCAAAAGAGTTCCAATGACACTCAAACTACTAAAGTTTGAAATCGGGGTTAAAATCATCCAAAAATCTCATTGAAATATAAAAGGGTAAAAATTGAATTTTATTTGAAAATCATAATCCTAAAGTGAAAAGGAGTTTGTGGGTGTAAGTCCAAAAAAAATCTAGTAAGAATTGAGACTCAAATAAAATAAATACAAAATTTTCAATTTGGGGGAAAACCCCCAAAACACTATTTTGAAATCTTTGATTTTAAAGAATTTAGAAGATAGGCTGGAAATGATTTAGAATTGAGTTAGGAACTTACCCCCAAGAATTCCCTCAAGAAATCTCTCCCAAAGTCTCCCTTCCAAGCTCGAAATGTGAAAATAGTTAAATAATGAAAATAAGGAAGAAATTCGTTAATAAAGAGAGCTGATAGCGAAACAACGGGTCTAGATAAATAACAATTGTAAAAAAGTTGGTTTTGACCGTCAAAACTTATTCAGAAATCTTTATACATCATCCAATAGTGAAAATTAATCATAAAACATGTTCCGGAACCAACGAAATCATTAGATTTCTGAAAAAATATCGCTTACTCAAATTATCCGCCTGGACCTCTTTGAGGAGTTTCAACGTAATGCTCATTCTACGCAATATAATTTTTGGGAGCCAAACTAGCCACCTACTAGCCTAAACTCAACGTTTCAAGACCAAAGGAATTGAAAGAATCACCACCAAAAGGTCGAATCTTAAAATATTGAACAAAGTAAAATCTCTCAATATGAATCACCTCAAAGGTCTTAAAACCACTAAATTTACTATTGAATGTTTCGGAGACCGTCCATTCAACCGCACACCACAAATAAACCATAACAAACCTATGGGTAAGGGAAAAATGGTCACTTGATAGAAATGTAAATTTTCATGAAACGGGGTATGACACTATTCACAACTAAAACACGCATTTGTCCTTAAATGAAAAAGTAAATAGAATAATTAAAATGTAAAAAGCCAGGGGTATCTATGACGCATTGTGGAATCGACCTCCCACTTAGCCTCCTCATTAGGTCAGTGCCTCCACTGAACTTTCACAAAATCAATATGCTTGGATCTCAAGTGTTTAGTCTGCATATCTAAGATAGCAACAGGCTCTTCCTCAAAGGAGAAATCATGATTTAAGGAAACCAAATTCAACTGAATCAAATGGGAATCATCATGACAGTAATGTTTAAGCATACACACATGGAACCAGGATGAACCATGGAAAAAACCTTGGGGTAGTGCCAACCTATTGGCTACATCCCCAAACTTTTACAAAATCTTGAAAGGACAATGAACCTCGGACTAAGCTTTCATTTATTTTCGGATTTAATCACACCCTTGGTGGGCTACACTTTGAGCAACTCTCTGTCACCAATAGAAAATCACACATCACGAGTACGCCTATCGACATAGCTCTTTTGCCTACTCTAGGTAGTCACAAGACGCGTCTGAGCAACCTCATTCTCTCCATGGAATCTCTCAACATATCCATACCCTAAAGTCGAATCTCAAATGAATCAAACCATCACACGGGAGATCTACACCTTCTCCTATATAATTTTTCAAATGATGCTATTGAAATGTAAGAATGATAACTATTATTTTAGGAAACCTCTGCTAAGGGAAAGGATTGGTCCCAATGACCACAAGAATCCGTAACACAAGCTTGAAGGATATACTTAAGAACCTAAATACTCCACTCGAACTGGTCGTCGACCTGAGGATAGAAAGTTGTACTTAACTCAAGTCTAGGGCCCATTTTTTCCTGAATAGATTTCAAAAAACTCGATGTAAACTACGTACCTCTATCAAACACAATGAAGATAAGTACACCATACAACCGAACTATCTATAAAACGTCGATCTTGGCCAACTTCTCGACATTATAACCAGTCCTCATAGAAACGAAATAAGTTGATTTGGATATGTTCCACAATTACCAAAATAGAATCATGCTTACCCAAAGTTAAGGGTAATCCTGCCACAAAGTTCATAGTAATGTACTCTCACTTCCACTCAAGGCATCCTCTATACAAACCATCCAATCTCTGATTCTTATACTTCACTTATTGGCAAATCAAACACTTGGCTAAAGAATCTCCAACGTCCCTCTTCATACCACACCACCAATAGTGTTACTTCAAATCTTGATACATCTTTGCCTCTCCTAGGCGAATGGATGATCTCAAACAATAAGCCTCCTCTAATATCATATGCACCCAACCTTAAACTCTAGGAACACAAATACGTCCATGAATCCTCAAAACACCCTCGATATCAATAGAAGCCAACTTAGTTTCACCCCTCAAAACTTTATCCTAAATCAATCTCAACTTGACATCATCATACTTACGAGCTTGAATCTGATCCATCAATCAAGATCTAGCCTCAACGAAGGCTAAAATAAGATGAGGTTCAAAAACAACAAGTTGAACCAACTGTCAAGCCGAAGACCAAACCTCAAATGGCAAAGGTCTCTCATCTTCCTTAAGAAAGGCTAAACTACCCATACTCGGCGCTTTCTGAATCAAGGCATCTATTACGATATTTGCCTAGCCCGGAGGATAAAGGATAGTAATATCATAATTCTTCAACAACTCCAACCATCTACGCTGCCTCATGTTCAAATTTGGCTGAGAAAAGAGATATTTAAGGCTATGATAATCAGTAAGGACCACACAATGCATACCATAAAGGTAATTTCGCCATAACTTCAAAACAAAAACCACCACCGCTACTCCATATCATGGTTAGTGTAGTTCGTATTTTCAGTTGTGAAGAAACATAGGCTATGACTTTCTTCTTTTAAATCAACATACAACCCAAACCAACACATGAAGCATCACAAAATACAACAAATGCCACACCTTCTTCGGGTAATGCCAAAATAGGTGCTGAGGTCATTAACTCCTTACACTTTTGAAAACTCACTTTGAACACATCCATCAAATGAAAAACAACAGTCATTTGAGTCAACTTAGTCAATAGGGCTGCTATGGAAGAGAAACTTTGAATGAATCGATGATAGCAACCCACTAATGCAATGAAACTCCAAATCTCGATAGGGGAAGTAGGTCTAGTTCTGTTACAAACTATTGCAACCTTGGATGAATCAACCATAATACCCTCCTTTTTCACCACATGACCCTAGAAAGCCACAAAATAAAGCAAAAACTCACACTTGGAGAACTTTGCTTAGAACTTCTCCTCTCTCAACCTCTAAATTGAATTACTCAAGTGACGAGCTTGATTAGACTCATTCTTAGAGTAAACAAAGTTTTAATTAATTAATACAATCATAAAGGAATCTAAATAAGGCCATCTCCATAAAAAAATTTGGGAAATTAGCCAACCTAAAGGACATGACACAAACTCATAATGCCTATAATGAGTCCTAATAGCTGTCTTCGAGATATCTGAAACCTGAATCTTCAACTGATGGTAGCCTAATCTAAAGTCAATATTTGAAAACGAGGTCGCACCCTGAAGCTGATCGAATAAATTATCAATGCGAGGAAAAAAATACTTCTACTTAATAGTAACTTTGTTCAGTTGTCGCTAGACAATACACATCCGCATAGTTCTATCCTTCTTCTTCGCAAATAAGACCAACGTACCCAAAGAGGGAACACTACAGTGAATAAACCCTTTCTTCAACAAATCTTCTAATTATTCCGTTAATTGTTTCTCAGTCTGAGCTATCCGATATTTTGGAGTTCAAATAGGCTTCGTGCTCAGCTCTAAATCAATAACAAAATCGATATCACGATTTTGAAGAACCATTAGAAAATATATAGGAAAGACATCCATAAACTCTCTCACCACCCTCAGGGTCTCCAAAGAAGTAGAACTCTTAGTAGTACTACAAACATGTGCCTAATATGACATGCACATATTTTCCATCATGCAATGAGCACAAAAAAAGATATCATCCCCTTCAGACATAGGGAGGTCATATCCCATACAGTCCAATTCATTACCTTCATGCATACTTTCCATCCCCTACATAAATTCCTCTAGGTTCTACTATTAGGGGCATTCATTTGAATATTTAATGTTCTCAGTCATTTAGGGAGTAAATATTAATAAACAGGGATGCCCATAGAGAAGAATTATTGTTATATGCTCTTCATGCTAGTTTAGTTAAGAGGGAAATTTTAAGTCTCTATTTCTTGGGCTCCCAAACCTCCAACTGCACAGTCTATCATATGTAACTTACTTTTATCACTCATCGATCTCCATATGAAATTGCTTCATATTTGGTCAATCTTTTTTGTGATAATAGCTAAGATTTTGATGTATTGAAAACATGGGTAGGCATGTTGTTCAAACAGGCTTTAGCCAAAACTTCATTCCTTTTTTTTTTCCAAATTTTGAGTTCTTACAATTCCTCCCTCCACTTCTCCTCTTCCTCTCTATGCTTAACCTCTTCCTCCCTGGCATCCTTTTATGTCAAATACAACTCATTAATCTTTGATAACTCCATATGCAATCACGCGAACTCATCATGATTAACCGAAGATTAAGAAGAGGTACACGATAATCAAAAATTCTGACAAATGACACTACACTCCAATCGAAGGCCATAGACTCTCCTCTTTTGGACACCACAAACTTCTTTAACCCTTTTTATGCTCTCTTCCTAAGATGGTTTGATAGGCTTACCATGATAAGACATCAGCGACTCTAAATGAACCCTGCACGATATTGTTCGTAATTATTCTAAGAAATCTATATGAAATAGAATAAAGAAGGAAACTTTAAATCTTACATAGGTTCTCTCAGCCTGCAACTTGATCCATGTCATTATTCCATCCTCCAGTATCTTCATGTGGGAGTCGTTCAATACCTCATCTTGAGAAACTAATCTTTTCCTGCAAATTAAATAATAATATCTCTATTAGATAATTTCCGCATGATAGATCTGTAATAAAATTTTAAAAAATATACAAAACATGTTACAAATCTTTTTCGATGAGTTCCCATACTTATTGAACCCTTTGTGTTCATGAACTTACCCTTTTTGGATGCTCGGGCTTCCTTTGCCAGTGTGCTCTTTTTCTAAAACTATGGAGAGGTACAATACTCATTTAGCTAAGTCCATATATCTTCACTAATCCAAGATGACCTATTATCATGTTCCTGAGCATACCGAAGAAAATCACTCAACCTTTTATCACATTTATAAAAACATGTTCTTGTACCTTTGCCTTATGCTCGACTTACCATGCACACTTCATCTGTATATAATTAATTTTTTTAATTGACTAACTTAATTATATTCAGATGAAGTGTACATGGTCAGTTGAGCATGAGGAAAAGAGTCAAGAATATTTGTTTAGAAAATGTGCTAAGTTGTTGATGGATTTCTCGGGTATGCTCGAGAACATGGTAATAGGCCATCTTGGATTAATGAGGATATATGGCCTAAACTAAATGAGTATTGGGGCTTTCTAGAGTTTTAAAAAAGGGTACAATAGCAAAGGAAGCCCGAGCATCCTAGAAGGTGGGCTCATGCACACGGGGGGTTCAATCAGTATGGGATTTCACCGAAGATCGGTAATATGTTAAGTATATATATTTTAAAAATTTAACTATTGATCTATTATGCAACAATTTTATTCTAGAGAGACTATTCTTTAATTTAAATGAAAAGACCAGTTTCTGAAGATAAGGTATTCAAGGAATCCCACATGAAAATATTGAAGGATGGAATAACAACTTGGATCAAGTCGTAGGTTGAGAGAACCTATGTAAGATTTAAAGTTACCTTCCTTATTTTTTCTAATAAAGATTGTCTAGAATAATTATCAACAAAATCGTGAGGCGTTCATTCAGAGTCTGCTGATGTATGATCATGATAGGCCTATCCAACTATCTTAGGAGGACAACAGTGAAAGGCTTAAGGCAGCTGGTAGTGTGCATAAGGGGAGAGTTTGCAGCCTTGGATTGGAGTGTTGTGTCAGTCATTAAATTTATTGATTTTGGGGTGCCTCTTCTTCATCTTCGATTAATCATGATGAGATTGTGTTATTGCATAAGAAGTTAGTAGAGATCAATGAGTTATATTTGACAGAAAGGATTCATGGGAGGAAGAGATTGAGTGTAGAGAGGAAAAGAAGAAGCAGAGGGAGGAATAGGAGATTCAAAGGAAGGAAGAGGAAAGGAAAAAGGATGATGAGTTTAAACATGCCACTGGTGATGTTTAATGCCTCAAACCTCAACAAAATAATGTCCAAATTCTTATAAAATAAAATAGAGTTGAAAACTCTCCAGTTCATGTGTTAAGACTCTCCTATAATGCACACCACTAGCTGCCTTAAGCCTTTCCCTTGTCTCCTCCTGAGATGGTTGGATAGGCCTACCATGAACCTATATTAATTGACTCTTAATTAACCCTTCACAATATTGTTGATAATTATTCTAAGCAATCTTTATCAAAATAGAATAAAGAAGGTAACTTTAAATATGACATAGGTTCTCTCAGCCCAAGGCTTGATCCATGTCTTTGTTCCTTCCTTCAGCGTCTTCATGTCGGATTCCTTGAATACCTCATCTTGAGAAACTGGTCTTTTCCTGCAAATTAAATAATAGTCCCTCTATTAGAAAAACACCGCATGATAGATCTATACTAAAATTTTTAAAAATATACTAAACATGTTACAAATATTCTTCGATGTGTTTCCATGCTGATTGAACCCCCTGTGTGCATGAACTTACCCTTTTTGGATGCTCAGGCTTACTTTGCCGGTGTGCGCTTTTTCTAAAATTCTATAGGGGCACAAAACTCATTTAGTTTAGGCCATATATCCTCACTAATAAAAGATGTCCTATGTTCTCGAGCGCACTGAAGCAAATTACTCAACCTTTAGTGCATTTGTAACAAAAATATTCTTGTACATTTGCCTCATGCTCGACTGACCATGTAGATTTCATCTACATATAATAATTTGTTAAATTGCTTAATTTATCCAATAAGAAGTGTTTTTGTTCAATTAATATATATACATAACAAATATGTATTGTATTGAGATGGAACCACTTGTTTGACACTAAGGCATTATTACACTTTCACGACTTGAGACTACCCCTAGTTGTAACACGATGCTTAGAGCCACAAGTTACTCCAGGCTAACATATGGTGTGGCGTAACACTTAGATTTAACATCAACAATAACTATTGTACTAATGCAAAACCTAAATCTGAAATTATCTATTAAAACTCAAATATTAAATAGACTAATATCTAAATAAACATAAGCTAAAACTAATGTGACTATCTGAATTGCTCTACTAAGATGAGTTTATATGAAAAACCCTAGCTAACTCTAACTGTTTGAAAACTGAAATAATAATAGCTGAATGAAATATAAAGGTCGTCCTCGAAAGATGAGGACTCTCTAATAAATACTACTGAGTTGATATGAAGTCGTACTAACCGCGACATGAGTATTGAGTGTCCGAACATATATTATCAAACAATAGCGGTCAGTACATTGAATGTACTACGTGTGCAAGATATGCATGTTAAACATAATAACTATACATGTTGAACATAAAAGGTAACTGAATAACATGAATTGATGCAATGACCAAGTAAGAAATCATGCAACTAAAAAGTATTGAACTGAAATAACTTAATAAAGGCTGATCTGAGGTAATGTGGTACCAATATGCTAATGTCTATAAAAGACTAAGGAGTCAGTCCTGGTCTGCTGGATGTCCCTTAAAATCTTATAGTGGCACATAGTTCTAGGACCTAGGGATTGCTAGTAAAGGTCTAAATGCTCAACTTATGGATGAGCATTTATCCCTAGGTTCGCTCGGTGCTAAGTAAAACTCCAAACAGAAATATGCTGATTAATTGATAAAGCAATTTGAATACAATATACTGAATTAAATTGATAAACTAATAACAACTGAGTAGCTTATGAATTCTGATAAAAACTGATAATATTTGAGACATTTTATCTGAAAGTATCTCAAATTTTGAAAACTGATAATATAAGACAAACATTATCTGTACACTGAGGGATTATAAAATTACTACATATAATATTGATTTAATATATGGAAACACATAATTTAAGCAAATCGCGGGAAAGACAGAGAGATAAACGAAGAATCATGCTTTTCATAAAACCCTTCCTACTATAGAAATCATGGACGGTAAAGCTAGGCTTTCTTTGGGACTTAGTGGGTGAAACAATGCCCATCGATGAAATCCAACATACCTAGAAATAAGATGCTAACTTGAATCTTGAACTGGAGCTTCAAGATGAAGAACCCTAATTCTTGTTTGAGAGGAAGCTTGAGCTTAATGATTTTGACTTTTAAGTGTTAGGCATGAATGATGAGGTTTTAGTTGACTAAATTCCTATTAAATCCACTTAGGATACACTAAAATTAAATATTATAGGGATTAGGAGAGTGGAAAAAGACCAAAGAAACCTTGAACAAAAATATGACATCGGCAGCTTTCACGAGACCTTCTATGTTATGTGGATTATTCTACGGGTCGTAGATACCTCTCGTGGAAATCAAACCTAAGTTTAGATTTTCTGAATAATCATTTACAGGTCCTATATATGGTCTGTTGTCCCAACTATGGGCCATAAACCCGGTCCATAAAACTCAGGAAAATTGTAAGTTTTAGAACTTGGTTCGCAAGCTCAACCTGTAGTCCATAAAAGGATTTAAGACCTGTAGACCGGACTTATGAAACTCAGGCTGAAATTATTGGTTTATGAAGTTAATCTTCGGATTCCATCTATGGTTCGTGGTTCCATCTACGCCATGTAGATGGTGTTCGTAAATATTCATCTTTATCTGCAAACTTGGATTTCTAAATCTTAAATATGAGTTGATCAGAACTTGAAGTATCTAGGGTGTTACAATATCGCCCCCTTTGGGAAAATTCATCCTCAAATGGAGTTTACATAAGTTGAAAAGAGTAGGGAAATATCTGCAATCCTAAGACTGGAAACTAAATACTTAAAACTGATGGAGTGACTGACTCCGAACTGAAACATGAAGACTAATCAAATTTCAAGAATATGTATGTATACTAGTAAGACATAAGAATAACTGAAAGACATGAATCTGAAAGGAAAAGTATGGAGGAATTATTACCTTACACTGGAACTAAACTAAAAGGAAAGAGATGGGTGCACTTGGCCATCATGTTCGCTTCTGCTTCCCAAGTAGCTCCCTCAACTAACTGTTTCCTCCAAAGGAATTTTACTGAAGCGACTTCCTTATTCCTCAACTTACGAAGGTGATGGTCAAGAATCTCAACTGGAACCTGCTCATAAAAGAGATTATCTTTTACATCAAAACTCTGTAAAGGCACAACTGTAGTCGGATCACCAATGCACTTCTTCAACAAGGACATATGAAACACTAGATGCACTTATGCCAACTCTGTAGGTAAATCTAGCTCAAAGGCCACATTACCAAAGCGCCTCACAATCTGGTAAGGAGCTACATAATGAGGACTGAGCTTTCCTTTCTTGCCAAATCCAATCATCCCTTTCTTGGGCAAAATTTTTAGATATACCCAATAGTCAATAGCAAACTCTATTTTTCTTCTCTTCACATTTGTATACGATTTTTGTCTACTCGGAGTATTTCTCAACCTTTTCCAAATAAGTTGAACATACTTCATAGCCTCATAAAATGATCCAGTCCCTATCAAGGTCATTTCTCCAATCTCAAACAGCCCTATAAGAGATCTAAACCTCCTACCGTAGAGAGGTTAAAATAGAGCCATCTCAATACTAGAGTGGTAACTATTGTAATAAGCAAACTCAATCAAAGGTAAGTGATCATGAAAATTACCTTTAAAGTTGATCACACAAGCTCTCAACATATCCTCCAAGGTCTGAATAGTTCATTTAGCCTTACCATCCATCCGCAGTTGAAAAGCTTTGCTAAGCTTAACCTGATTACCAAGGCCTCTCTGATACGACTTCAAAAACTATATGTGAGATAAACTCAGTACCCCTATCTGAGATGATGGATAAGTGAACTCCATACAACTTTACTAACTCCTGAATGTAAAGTATAACATAATCCTTTTTTGAATAAGAAGTATTAACTGACAAGAAATGTGCTAACTTAGTCATTCTCTCTACAACCACCCATATTTGTGTTTCCTTCTATGGCCCTTAGATGATATCCGTAAAAACCCAACTTTGTCTATAGACTTGGATTTCTAATTTTTTTTTCATGAGATGATCTGAACTTTAAGCATTTGGATGTTACATAAACACTTCAAAAAAGACTATTCATATGCTTTACGTCAAATTAATGCAAGTAAAACCACTAAAAAATATTGCAGTTGTTCATTTGCACCCAAAAACAATTCTAAACAAGGGATTGTATGATAACAACATGGTGATTGATAGTTCAATATGAGAAGGAATTATAATACTTAGGGCGTAGGGTCGAAAGCAAGTCATGGATCTCCCAATGTTCCTTGGAACATATTTTCAGTACCTTTGTGGTCCATGATAAAATGAACACATCGATTCAACCACAGCCTTCATGGACTGAGTAGAAGGATAAAATTTGCATTATATTTTAAATTGTGATAGCACATAAGTTAGTGCAAAATGGGAACAAGATAGCATATTTGCAAAAATATCTCTTTTGTACAATATTTTACTTTGCCTAAGAGAATAACACTTTGACTAATCTTAGGGCCCTGTTTGGCTTAGCTTAAAAAAGTATCTTTTTTAAAAGTCAAAATTCAGTAAATTTTAAGTTCAAAAATGAAAAATAGGGGGGGGGGGTTACCTACTTCTAGCTTTTAACTTTTTAAAGTCATTTTTATAATATCAAAACACTCTTGAGGGATGAAAACTACTTAAAAGTTGGTTTGATCAACTTTTAAGCTAAGCCGAACACCCTCTTACTTCTAAATATGATCGAACATCAAAATATAATGTAGCTAAAGTAGTCTACAAGGCACTTCTCATCTTACACAAGGCTCAACTTGTTAACAAAACTACAAAATGATTACATGAATACATACACCCCATCAATCGGGAATAATAATCGATCTCCCAATGAAATTAATTAAGAATAAGAAAAATAGAAGATTACTTCAATGAATCCAAAATATAGACTTGTTAGCTCCAACAATAGAGCACTGAAAAGATTAATACAACATATATTAGTCAATGATGTGAAACAGAAGATGTTGCTACTAAAGGAGCCTTAAGGTTGACAACAAAGGGGATACTATACTTGCTGAGATAGAATTTAGGGTACTCCTCTACCACTCCTATCTTTAAGTCCCTCCTGTTCAGTAACATACTTTGTAAGGTGCATTATTTCTAAGTAATTACGAATGCCCTTTTTTTTGTTCTTTGACAAGTAATTTCTTCTAATCAACAGAGCCATGTTGATATTTTTTATTTTTCCAGTACATTACCATAAATATGAAGTAAACAATTTTGTATATTAATAGGGAAGGCTCAGGTTCAGTACAACATTCTGAGGTTGATACGGGGTTGGTGATGGTCGAATTGATTTCCAATCTATGTTATGTGCACATGCTAATTGTTTCCTTAGTTTTACTTGAACAATACATGATTTGAGAGAAGAAGGGATGAATGTGAAATGGTATTGTTGTCAGTCTAATGCAATAAATTTGTCTTAATTACTTGTGGTTTACAAGTGGGGTTGCCTTCATTGTGACTATGATGTGTGTTTGTCGGTGATTTCAGTTGGCTTGGATACGACGTCTGGTAGAGGTTCTATTCTGGTTGGTTTGGGTACCATGCCTAATACAACTTTCATTATGGTTGGCTCGGTTACCACTCCTGATACATGATATGTTTAGGACATGCTCGTTATGGTTGTTAAGTTAGGGTGATGACTGGGAGTCTTGTTTATGCGTACTAGCTTGTTTTACTAAATCTCAGTAGGTTGTGCATATTTCATATAATTGGAGCTGGTCGATGATACTATCAGTACACTATTTATTTTTATGTACTGATACTGCACTTGTTTTTTTAGTACATGGCATATTCTAGCGGCTGCTACGCGACCTCAGTTGTGATTCCCGCGTTCTCTGAATCGAAGGGTGAACTGCTTCTTTCGAGCTGCCATGAATTTATCATATCTTTCAGGTCCATTATTTGGATTTAGAGCCCATTTATTTTGGGGTTGCATCCCCACAGTCTAGATTGCGTAGATGTTTTGTTAAATGATTTTCAGATTCTAGGAGATTAATTCCTCAATGTTATGTTAATTTTTGGATATGAATTCATGATTTTAAATTGGTGAACTATTCCTTTTAGCTGTTTAGTTGCTTGCGTATTAGTAGATAATTTGATCTCCCATGGGGGGTTTAGTGTGGGTGCCACTCATGAAAGTTTAGGTCATGACACATGTAAACAAAGGCAATCTCGAGGGCCAGTAGAGCAAGGTCTAGGAATCAATGGATAATGGGTTTGTCCCTCCTATCCTTCGCAACTATATAAACTTTTTAATATTTTTAAACACTGACAGACCTCTGTCAAGTAATTTGCAACAAAAAAACCAATTGACAATCTATCAGATGCTGAATATTGTCGTTAGATACTAGAAATAAAAATTTCTAATGAAATCAAACCAATAATATGAATTTCATAACTCTTTGTCGAGATGATAATAATATCATATTTTGTGAAAGATAATAGATGCTATGACGACTTGCAAAAACTTCAGCACACACATCTAATTACTTAGCAATTATAGCTATTTAAAATGGAACAACAAATGTAATACAAAAATTAAGGACAACTGACTTTCTGAATAGTTAAGTGACAATATGAGAAATCAATTCTCACTAACCATATAATGGATAATCAATCCTCACTAATCATATTAAAGATAATGCAGTCTATAAATTTATTAATCTAAAACTAACAATCTGAATAATAAAGTTAATAACTTACAGAAATAAGTTAAATTACACTTGATTGGAAAATAAATTCAAATAAATTTCTACGATTTCAAACATGCATGAACCCCCCCAACAAATAGAAAAGAACAGAGATTGAAGAAAAAATAAATTAAGAACTAACCTTAAAAAACATATAATGAATTGAGTGATTGAGAACTTAGATAGAACAGTTTACGGAAAGAGAATAACAAAAAACATACAACGAATTGAGAGCTTACCAGAAGTTATCAAACAACTTGATTTATGAGAGAATATGGAGAGCTTACCGGAAATTTATCCGTTAATCAAATCGAAATCTCTTTCATTATGCAATAGATTTCACGAAATTGAGAGCTTACTGGAGAGATTCGGAGAATATGAAATGATTGATTAAGGAAAAGAGAGAATGAAATACGGAAAAAAATAAAAGTGGCCGGACTAATTTTAGTAAATTGATTTTTTTATGTAATTAAGAAAAGGAGGGAATGAAATAATGAAAAGATAATAAATCAAGGAAAAGAGAGAATGATGTTTAAAATACTAAATAGATACTAAATTTAAGGAAATACTAGATTCGTTGGCAAAATTAAAATATGATAAATGTGTATATTGTGTATAATATACCTTCTCGGTTGATACGTTTCATATTAAAAAATAATAATTAGAAAGCATATGTTTTGGTCTAGAGGTCATCTGCATGCTTGCCCCATTTTCCCATATTTATATATATATATATATACACACTATCTTAAAAGCAAGAACTCTCAAACTTGAATGTTAAATTACTATAATAACCCCAATTAAAAACACTTAGTTTAGTTTATTTATTTACTTATTTAATTTTATTATATTAAAAGTAGACAACTTCTCACATTGAAGGGTTGTGACTTTTCCGAAGGTGATGTTGTTCATATATTAACATTAAATACAACTACTGATATACATACATATATATATATATATATATATACATATATATATTTAAAACAAAGAATTGGTGAAGCTAAATATTTGATATACAATCAAACCTCTATTTAACTAGCATTTGTTATCACAAAATTTCACTGTAACGGCCTAATTTTCTTTAGAACTTTTTTCATGTTATATTTTTTATCTCTATAACATTCTACTTATAATAGTGTCGGCATTCACTATAGAGGTACACTTTTTGTAATATTACCTCTCTATGATAGTCTTACTCTAATATTAATTTAGTAATAATATTTTGTAAAAGATATATTATGTATAAAGATAAAATATTGAAATATTTAGGATAATCATTATTAGTGTCATGAACATAGTAAATTTCAAGTATGAATATTTGAGAGAAAAATTGTACATAAATGGTGTCCATCATTTATAGTCATAACCTCAAGAGGAAAGGCTATTGGTGACTTTTTTTATATTGATAATTCTTTCCTATTTTATTGGTTAAATTTGTTTACAAATAAATTCTTTCTTACAATTAAACAAAATTAATAAAAAACCATGTTGTGTATTTTTAATAGCTAAATGAGATCAAAATGTCAAATATTAATACAAATATATAACAACACCTCACTATAGCAATCATGAAATATTTTAATAGACATTAAAAAGGTTTGACAATATTAACAGACCAATTATCTTTTGATAATTACTCCATTGTATTGAGTTTTATCTTCAACACCAAATTAATAATATATATACAACCACCTGACAATAAACTAAAAAGAAATTCTAACTACGTGAAAAATATAATCAATTAATTAGCAAATTGTGTATAATGATAAACTATAACATGATAACAACAAAAAAAAATAACCACATATCCAGAATAACTCCACATTATGGAATCTAGAAACTATAACATGAGCGAAGTAAAATATAATACTACTAAAGAAATGTCACTTTCTCCCCATATTTAAACTTAGAATGTATTTTGAAATGTTTCAATAATAACTGGGAATTTAGATCTAAAAAAATAAGTAACTATATGACAATCTGTATTAATCATTTAAAAACACTTCTCCTATGTTCTTTTAATTATAATTATTCACTAAAACGTTTTAATTTAGTAATATTAATTCTATTTTACAACACCGTATACTATATGATACGATAAACATGTGCAACGCACATGCCGTGAAAGTAGTATATATATATATAAACTTAGACCCATATTTACCAATAACAATAGTATACAGAAGCTAATAAGGGGTCCTACTTTGTTATAAAAAAATTATCTCTAATTATTTAATAGAAAGTTCTTTCTTATTTAATGTATCCTACACGACATGAATTCAGATTAGAACGCTCCCCCTCCCCCCATCCGGCAGCCCCAACCCCCAATGTCAATACTAACATCAAATAAAATAAATATTTTTTTAAGTGACATGCATGTTCAAGCTCCTTTGATATCAAATAACATATAAATTTGTGTTTAAATGACAATTTTGAGGATAAATTGATACTTTTATTTTTCTGTATATTAAAAACTATGATTTAAACATGTTAGTTTTTGGACATTAAATAAAATTTTTAAGGGTATTATAGTCTTTGAAACATTTTACAAGATCAGTTTGCTAAGAAAAGTTATCTTTTCTACTTTATTATTTATATGTTCCTCACAATTCCAAAAAAGTCCAGCCTTTCCCACTAAACTACAAATCATATCCTGCCCTATATTAAAATGTCATTGAATTGTTGGGGTCCATTGAGTTTTTCAAATTGAAAATACATAAAACCTATGCTCAAGTCTGCTCCCTTCCTTTAATCTAATGATGATGTCTACTTTAATTTCTTCCATATAATTTCTCACTATATCTTCCATTTGAAAGTTCGAGTTTTTATCAAATTATTTAAACTTAATATAATTAAGTATTTTTAGTAAATGATAATTTATGTTAATTAATTATAATTGAATAAATGTTGTACATTTCATTTTATTTTTCTCTTATACTCAAAATATAATTTTCGTTTTACTTTTTTTTGGTCGAACTTTCTTTTCTTCTGATTTTTTTTTTGCAAAGGCCGCCATTTATTCCAAATGAAGAAAAATAGTCCACAAAGCCCAAATCCGAATAAGCCCATATCCACCCGGATTAGGAAACAAAACAAAGAAAAAAGAAACAAAATGGGAAAGAACACTCTAGAAAACTTTTGAAAATGCAAAAGGGTAAAATTGCGCCCAAAAGTTAAACCATCCATCGAATCCATCAAATCTTCATGAGCAAGCCAATCTCTGTGCAAAATTTGAGCTTCTACCATGAAATGATTGTTCAATGACCAAGATACCACATGTGTTGGATTAGTTTCACTATATACATCAAAAGCTCTCGCTGATTACATGTAATCGATTCCATCAAAGACTTCTTCAACATGATGCTGGTAATAAATTATCTCTCAATCTTCCATAAATATAACATTAGTATCAAATAGGATGACGACTATAAAGAATGTTGATGACCAATTCACTATTTGTTCTTTCAATAGATTGAGCCAAAAAAGCTAATACCACTATTAGAAGAGAGGTTCATAGTTGATTAATCATCAAGAAATTCCAGGTACGATCCATCAAATTTCCCTCTCGATAGGTCTAAATTTTGAACCCAAACCTGAAACATCACACTAGTGTTTATTAATATCCATGATTAGAGTGTATTGATGTTGTTGATGTAGCTGGGTTTAGTAGTATTTTGAATGCCAAAATTAGAATTTTTGCATCATGATGTTTTAAATTTGACTTTTATCAGAGAGTAAAGTATTATTTCCTTCTACTGGCACCTCTCATAGACTATGAAAGATTAAAGTACCTGCAAAATATACAACTATGTTAGTTACATAGGCTGCTTACTTATTGCCCTTTCTATAAACATGTTCCACATAAATATACACCTTCTTTATTAAACATTTTATAAACTCTATCTCCAAAGAAATACTCCAAGTACCTCCATATCTCCATCCAGTACTTTCTTCTTAATTCATGAATCAATTTCTACCACCACTTGTGTCATACCGTTATTGAAGAAAAACTCTGTACCTATTTAATTGCTCATGTTTAAGCTATTAAACTTTTGTCTTAAGCTAGTTTCCTAGCTTCAACATACATTATATGGCCTTCTCAATTCCTTATATAAAAACCAATTGCACTAGGCCCTGAGTTATTGTAACGACCTATCCCGTCGTTATTCAAAAGGTACATCATGTGGGGTCTCAAATTTTTTTGAAATATGTTGTCAATTTAAAATTTGAATGACATGATAAGAATTTTCAGAATTTGAATTTGATGCAGATTGACATATGGCGGCAATAGAAGGAAGACTCCAACTATCGCGCCACCACTATAGAGCCCGCATGGCCGCTGTAGCGGGGTTGACGAAATGATATCCTAGAAACACAATTTCTTTTAATTGTCCTCCTATATTTCATTGGTAAACTAGAAAAGGGTTACTCTAAAAACCCTCCTAAGCCACTCTAAGCCTGAGAACAATGGATGGGATGGATTTCAGCACAAGGAGGGTCAAAACTCATGATTAGTTAATGTTAACCTTATGATGATTGTTGGGTGTTATCTTGGGGAAGCTGATTGTGGGTAATCGAATTATGAGCAGGGAATATTCGGGAAGAAATCGGTTTAGAGTAGGTAATGGTTGTTTGCTTCTCGTTTATGTTGTATGTGCTTGATAACTACATCGTTAGTATGGCATGCATAGTATATTTTTATTCATTGTGATTATGATTATAATGTGTGATTGTTTTGTTGGCTCGGGTACTACGCGTGGTACTAGATATTCCATAAGTTGGTTTGGGTTTCACGCCATGTTCATACGAAGGTTGGCTCAGGTACCACACCGTATAAATTACAAACGGTTGGCTCGGGTTGCATGCTTGGTACATTGACTATTTGTGTATGGGTTCCATCATAGAATCGAGTTTACTTCTTTGTGAGATGATTAATACATGTTGGTCATGAGTGGTCAGGATTTATGTTTAGATGTTTTAATTGTTTTCATATAAATCGTGACTGCATGTTAAACATTATAGATGATGTCTTTGGGATCTTTTGTGGTTCGGAATACTTGAACTGATTGATGAATTAGGTGTGGGTGATTGTTATGCTTTTGGACATGTCTCAGGTGATTGCGAAGTCACTATGTTGACAAGGAATTTTGCTTATGAACTATCTTGCACTGTGTTGTCGGTTAGGTGGTCTGAGAGATATCTGATAAGGTTAATTTGAATCTAGGAGGGTAAGTAAAAGTCTTGCAAGTGTTTTACTAAATTATTCTAGGGCCAGAGTGTTGGCTTGAGAGCTTGAGGGAGAGTAGTAGGCCGGTTAACAGAGTTATTAGTGGACTTGGATTCAGGAATTCAAACAGTAGAGCAATCCTGGTGTTGGTAGAAGGAGTTTCTCAAAAGTTTCTATGTGATAGAAGGGTTTGGATATGATCTGATATGAGGGGGAATAGTCTAAATGGTGGAGTTGGTAGCGGAAGGAGGTGGTGTGACTTGAGATAGAGTTTATAAGTTTAACGATGGTATTATGTGGTAGTAAGGGTGGTGATTGAAGGATCGGGGTCATAATTATCTCTCGAAGTTTCATTTTCTTTGATTGATTGCTTTATATTATGTGGTTGATTCGGGTCGACCAATGATGCCTACCAGTACGTGTGGTTGTAGTGATACTACTCTTGCTATGCAATTTGGCATAATCTGGTTACATGATCTGTTTCTTAGGTGAAGACAAAGATGATTTCCGATAGCTTCTAACCGTCTTCCTTCATGGT
Source organism: Solanum appendiculatum (assembly GCA_018342035.1). Lineage (NCBI taxonomy): Eukaryota > Viridiplantae > Streptophyta > Magnoliopsida > Solanales > Solanaceae > Solanum > Solanum appendiculatum. The sequence continues at coordinate 1,144,784 of JAGDQO010000469.1, forward strand.
GGGACATATGTCTATCTAATTTTAAACCTTTTATTCTCTTAGAAGCTCCTGTACCTGTTTGGACTAGTTCCCTGGAAGGGATCAATGTATTTCTCAAAATTACTTGTTTTTAATATATTTGGGTGTATTTATATATTTAATAAGATGTTTAGCTTATATTTTGTTCACTTCCACATTTTGTGTTCTAATTTGGGGTTAAGAAGTTCTCCTATTAAAACATGTTAGTTTTTGGACATTAAATAAAAACGTTAAGGGTATTATAGTCTTTGAATCACTTTACAAAATTAGCTTGCTAATATGTCACGATTCGATTTCTCGAGTCATGATGGCACCTACCAATCCACTAGTAGGCAAGCTAAAACCCTATCCCGGAACTTAGCAGTAATGGGATTGAGGGTGGGAACTAACCTCAACTAGGCGGAAGCATAAGTAAAGGAACATATAAAGAAAAGGCGGAAGCGAGACATCTATATATACAATAACAATACCTCCCAGAACCTGGAAGTCACATGTATAGAACTACTAATCGAGTACAAGTCTCAAAAGTGTACCACAGAAAGTAGACTGTCTGAAAGCAAAAGACAATATAAAATATATCAACAGATGGAAATATGTAATCCCAGAATGCCATGTACTCACCCTTATCTCCGGAGCAGACCGTTGCAGGTTTAAACTCAACGCTGATAACTGGTTCTAGGATCTGCATCATGAAAACATATGCAGAGTGTCGCGTGAGTACCAATACAATAGGTACCAATTAGGCATCATAGGCTGACTGAGCAAGAAAGGTAAAAAAAACTGAAAAGATAGGATCTACAATAACAGAGGTCAAGCGAAAGTGAAACAAAGCACACGAGCGCACCATAAGTAAAACTAAGTAGAGCTAATTTTAATCTAACTGAACCCCCATAAGCCTAGAAGGTAAACTCGTGCACAAGTTTAAAATAAAACCCGAACGGACCCCGATAAGTCGACGGGTACATAGAAGAGCTACTCTACGGAAATGAAAGAAGACCAAAGCCACGAACTTGAACAACCAACGAACTCAACCGAATCAACAAGCAAACTCCAAGCCTTAGTTCTCCACTACCAAATCAGCCAACACTCTAGGGGACCCTACCCAAGCCAGTAGAGTGCGTCGGTACTCCCGGGGACCCTACCCAAACAAGTAGAGTACGCTGGACAACCCAAGTACCTCATATCCAACAACCAAGAAACGGAACGCCAGCCAATCACAAGATTTATACTCCGTTGCCTAATCAGCCAACATTCCCGGGAGCCTTAACCGAGCCAGTAGAGTGTGTCGGTACTCCCGGGGGCCCTACCAAAGCCAGTAGAGTACGCTGGCCAAGACAAGTATGTCATATCCAATCGCCCATTTTGCCAATATTCCTGGGGGCCCTACCCAGTCAGTAGAGTACACGGAGCCATCCAAATAACTTCAAATATCAAGCCAAGGTGGATCATCGTCCACTACCAACCACAGTACCGCCGAACATATCTCAAAACATCCAGTAGCCAAGTAAAAACAATACGCCTCCGATGACACATCGGCACCACAGAAAAGGGAGAGAAGACAGAAGGATCACAACAATACCGAACTACAACTATGCTCACCTATGAGACCCAAGTCTGTGATTGCAGTCTACAAGGACCTAGTCACCCGAATCGATGTCGGATGCATACCAAAGTCAACATATATATGGGTCTAAGTCAACTCTTACCTAACCAAATCTAAGGCCAAAGATATAACTCAACATAAATAAACAGCTATCCAAATACTACGCATGTAACAAAAAATTAATGACCCGACAAATAATTTCCCAAATATCCATAGATAAATAACCCCTGCGGTAGCATGGTTCTAACCCCAAAATATCCCGAAAATCAACCCTAAAGCAAGAAGTCGAAGAATAAGAGCAGAAATACTAGCTACCCAGCCTAGAGTCACACAAATCTTCATGCATTTACACAATCAAGCTCATTCTAAAGGAAGGGAAGCAGTAACCTACCAAAAGGCCAACCGTGCGCTCTCCAAATAACTCTGCCGAAGCTTTTCCCTTTCGAACAGCCTCAGAACACTGCCACGCTATCAAAAATAGAATCACAGCATCAGTACAATCGTTTAGACACGAAAATCATCAAAATCGGAGGAAGACCAATTTCAGAGTCAAATTCAAGAAACAGGGGACCCACTTTGGATTTTCTAAAATTTACTCTGTGAAAAGGTCCCAAATCCTCCCCGAGCCTGTGTTAAAAAATGAAACACCCATCGGTGCTCGGATCAACTCCATGCAGCACAAACAAGAAATGCAAAAATTTACAAATTAAGCTTAGGATAGCAACTTACGCCTCGAATTCACGGAAATCGATGAACACCCAACATTCTTCTAACAAAGAACCACACAACCAACAAGATTTCGAGCACCTGGGACTTCGAATCACGGAAAACCGACTTAAGATGAGGGAGATATGAATTTTATAACTTTTATCCAAATGAGCCTCAACCTCACCTTTATAAGCACTGCCAGCCGCTAACCTCCGCGAACGCGGCCAAAGCCCCACGAACATGGATGGAATACAAACAACACTCCGCGAACGCGACCTGGGGCCCACAAACACAGAGGGATAGGACCCACACCTCCACTAACGCAGAATCCTATCCGCAGACCCGGAGAGGAAGACACCCCAGACCTCCTCGAACGCCGAGCAAAGCTCGCGAATGCGGAGAAGAAAGGCCTACACCTCCATGAACGCGGAGCCAGTTCCGCAAATGCAGAGAATGAATTGGTCTGGAAAAATAGTTGTGCACCAGCTGAGTTTTGGGCATTCCTAAAACTCTGACGGGGTGCTCGAGACTCATTCGAAACCCCGTGAATGTAAACGAGATATGCTACCCCGTCAAATTTAACGTTCAAGATTCAATGGCGCAGTCAAAATTTTCATACAAAGCCGTTTTGACAAAAAGTTGGTCCCACACCCAAAGTGCCAATTTAGCCAACTTCTAATGAGGGCCTCGAAATTAGATCATAATCCTCGGGAAGCGCACCAAGGATCATTCTAGACCAAACTCGGCATTCCATAACTAACCGCACTGATAGAATTCTCATCCAAGTGCGTTTACCAAGAATGTTGACCAAAGTAAACCTTATGCCAAATTTCATAGGTTAAAGTGCCAACTGGCCCTAAAGTTACACCGAAAGCCTTGGGACTCAAGCCAATCATGCTTCTAGCCTAATTTGGCCGCTCCGGAGCTGATGGAACTGTAAGAATTCCCTCTCGAGATTGTTTACCTGAGGTTATGACCAAAATAATCTTTTCAAGGTCTAAGAGCTCAAAAACAGGAAAACAGGCATAACACCCGAACGAAGGACCAAACAACCGAATCTACGGTGCCAGCAAGTCAGAAATTTCTTGGGGTGGCCACAGAAATGCTCTAAATGACAGAAAAGAGGCATAAACACACAAATGATCTGAAGGCTCATTAACACATTCACAACTAAAAGAACTTCCTTCATCGAAAGTAAGATTCAAGAAGTACCTAAGGGCTCAAATAAGGTGGTGAACTGCTCCCGCATCTCCCGCTCGGTCTCCCAGGTAGCCTCCTCAACTGGATGGTGCCTCCAACGGACCTTACCTACAGGAATGGCTCTCGACCTCAGCTGCCTTACATCTCTTTCAAAAATAGCAACAGGCTCCTCAACATAGGTCAGGCGATCATCCAACTCAACAACATCATACTGGAGCACATGAAACTCATCTAGAACATACTGGCGCAACATAGAAACATGGAATACTAGATGAATAGCTTAGAATGCTGGGGGTAAAGCTAGCTCATAGGCCACATCCCCTACTGCCCTCAAGATCTCCAAAGGGGTGACATACTTGGGACTAAGCTTGCCCCACCTCCAAAATCTCATCACGCCCTTCATGGGTGATACTTGGTGGAATACTTTATCACAATCGGCAAATCTCAACGGCCGTCGCCTGCGTTCTGCATAACTCTGATGTCTACTCTGTGCCGTCCTGAGCCGATCTTGAATCATCCGCACCTGCGCTAAGGTCTCCTAAAAAAGATCTGTACCCCGTGGCCTAGGTTCCGTAGACATAAATCATCCAAGTGGAGTGCGACAACGCCTACCATATACGGCATCAAATGGGGCCATCTGGATGCTAGAGTTGTAGCTGTTGTTGTACGCAAACTCCGCCAAGGGCAAGAACTGGTCCCACTGGCCTCCAAAGTCTATACCACAAGCCCACAACATATCCTCAAGGATCTGAATAGTGTGCTCTGACTGGCCATCAGTCCGTGGGTGGAATGCTGTGCTATGATCGACATGGTTACCCAACTCCTCCTGAAATACCCTCCAAAAGCTAGAAGTGAACCGTGAACCCCAAAATAACAGAAATAGGCACCCCATAAAGACGGACCACCTCTCGAATGTATTTACGAGCTAACTTTTCCGCACTGAAGGATGTATGAACTGGAATGAAGTGTGCTGACTTTTTCAATCGATCCATGATGACCTAGATGCTGTCAACACCTCTAGGAGTCTGATACAAGCCCACAATGAAATCCATGCTGATGCACTCCCACCTACACTCATTGGTGGGTAATCTCTTTGATTCTCCACCAGGCCTCAAATGCTCGGCCTTCACCTCCTGACAACACAAGCAACGAGACACATAATTAGAGATGTCCCTCCTCATTCCACTCCACCAGTAATGATGCCTCAGATCACGATACATCTTAGCGGTGCCCGGATGGATAGAATATCTTGAATCATGGGCCTCACTAAGGATCGTTGAAACAAATCACTGACTCTCGGAACACAAACCCGGCTAGCAAATCTCAAAACCCCATATGAATCTAAGGTAGCCTGCCTGGCATCATCCACCAAAACTCTATCTCTGAGTGCTACCAAAGACTCATCCTCCAACTGGCGACTGCGGATTTGATCTAGCAGAGATGACTGAACACCCACATAGGTTAACACCCGACTGGAATCTGAAATATCTTGCCTGATCATCTGATTGGCTAAGGAATGGATGTCTAAAGCCAAAGGTCGCTCCGAAACTGAAAGGAAAGTGAAGCTACCCATACTCACTGCCTTTCGGCTCAAGGTGTCCGCTTCTACATTTGCTTTGCCCAGATGGTAGAGAATAGAGAGATAATTGTCCTTCATGAGCTCAATCCAGCAGTGCTACCTCGAATTGAGATCCCTCTGGGTCATAATATACTGAAGGCTCCTGCAATCAGTATAGATCTCACAATGAACTACATATAGGTAATGCCTCATGATCTTAAGCGCGAAAACTACCGCTGCCAACTCAAGATCATGAGTGGGGTAGTTGCGCTCATGCAGCTTAAGCTATTTCGACGCATAGGCAATAACCTGCCCCTGCTGCATTAGAACACAACCCAAACCAATGCCCGATGTGTCACAATAAACCGTGAAGCCCTCGCCCTCAACTTGAAGAGTCAATACAGGAGCGTCGGTAAGCAACTCCTTAAACCTCAGAAAGCTCCTCTCACACTTCTTCGACCACACAAAGGGAACATCCTGGCGAGTCAATCGATTCAGAGGCGCTGTCTAGTAGAGAAACACTCAACAAAACATCTGTAGTACCCTTCCAATCTGACGAAGCTCTGAACCTCAGTCAAAGAAGTTGGCCTAGCCCAATCACGGATAACCTCAATCTTTGCCAAATCCACCATAACGCCATCCTTTGACACCACGTTCCCAAGAATGCTACAGACTCAAGCCAGAGCAGGCACTTTGAGAACTTTGCATAAAGCCGATGTTCTCTCAAAGTCTGGAGCACTATCCTCAGATTCGGCTCATGCTCACCATGGCTCCGTGAGTATACCAATATATCTTCAATGAAAACTATGCCGAATGAGTCTAGATACGACCTAAATACATGAGTCATTAAGTCCATAAAAGCATCAGGGGCATTACTAAACCCAAAAGATATCACAAGGAACTTATAATGGCCGTAACGAGTCCTAAATGCTGTCTTAGGGAAGTCCGCTGCTCTAACCCTCAGCTGATGATAGCCAGATCTTATGTCAATCTTAGAAAACACTGCATCACCCTGAAGCTGGTCGAACAAATCATCAATACGAGGCATGGGGTTACAGTTCCTCACCGTCACCTTATTTAGCTGCCTATAATCAATACACATCCTCATGGTACCATCCTTTTTCTTTAAAAACAGAACTGGGGCATCCCAAGGCAATACACTAGGCTGAATGAACCCCTTACCTAAGAGGTCTTGAAGCTTAACACTGAGTTCCTTGAGCTCTGCAGGGGCCATATGGTATGGTGGGATTGAAATAGGATGAGTACCCGGCTCCAAATCAATGGCAAATTAAATATCTCGCTCTGGGGGTAAGCCAGGAAGGTCGGCAGGAAACACATCAGTAAACTCTCAGACTATAGGCAGTGACTCCACGGTAGGGACCTCCATACTATCATCTCTAACATAAGCCAAACATCCACTATCCACAAGCCTCTGGTCCTGAATACAAGAAATAACCCCAACTGGTGTGCAACTGCGAGAGCCCTGCAACACCAGTGGTGGAATACTAGGCCTAGCTAAAGTAACGGTCTTGGCATAGCAATCCAAGACTGCTCGGTGAGGGGATAACCAATCGATGCCTAAAATCATATCAAAATCGAGCATACTCAACATGATAAGATCAGCCCGAGTGTCCTGCCCGCAGATAGTCACCACACAGAATCTACACACCAGATCCACTACTAAAGAATCCCCTACCGGGGTCAAAAAATGCAAGGGTACCACTAAAGGCTCGGGAATCACCCTCAAATGAGGAACACAATAAGCAGATACATATGAATATGTAGAACCAGGATAAAATATGGCTGAACCGGACTGATGGCGTAGGAGAACCGTACCTGTGATCACATCATCAGACGCCTCGGCCTCTGCTCTTGCTGGACCTACTTAGAAATTGCCCTGGGTGCCTCTACAAAGAGTATCCACCCTGCCACATGTCTTGCCTCCCCGTGGACCTTCCCACGCACTCTGATGCTGACCTCCTCCTCTAGCTGGAGGTGCTACTGCTGAAACCGGTCTTGCCGCATGAGGAGCTGGTAAACCTGATCAGAAGGTAGGGCACTTCCTAGCCCAATGACAGAGCTCTCCACATGTAAAGCAACCCTGAGAAGAACTACTACTAACTGGAGGCCAGCCACCCCGACCTAAGGAACCTTTCTAGGAACTACCTCGGCCCTAGCTCAGACCGGCACTATAACCACCCTGACGGTGCTGGTCACCCTCTGAAGTCTGCAGTGCTGTCTGAAATGGGTGACTAGATGGGCCTGACTGGAACCTCTACTGAACCCAGTCCTGAGTATCCCTTGGCCTTGGATGGTACCTATTAGAGCCGTCATATTGCCTAGCACTCTTGTCGCCTGCTCAATCGTGCAGGCATGGTCCATAACATCAAGAAAAGAGTGACCCACTGATAACATAGATTGCGACTCAATATGCAGTGGCAATCTCAAACCCAGGACTAAGCATCTAACTCTCTCATCCTTCGTGGGCAGGATCACAGTGGTATGACGGGACAACTCATGAAATTTTGCCTCATACACGGACATCGTCATGCAGCCCTGCTCCAACCTCGAGAACTCATCATGGAGGCGATCCTTAATGCTTTGTGGGATGAACCTAGCCAGAAAGGCCTCTGAAAACTTTGCCCGTGATACAGACGGCCCCAGCTGGCCTGGTCTCAATGAAGGAACGCCACCACTGTCTGGTCGGTCCGTCTAGCTGATAAGTAGTTAATTCGGCTCCTCTCGACTCCGCTAACCACAAAGCTTGTAATCTCTCCTGGCAGGAAGTGATGAACTCATGGGTGTCCTCCCCAACAGGCCCTGAAAACATCAGCGGTCTCAGTCTAAGGAATACCCCGAGCATCTTCTGCTCCCTCAACGGCATAACTCTATCTACTGCGTCTGGCTGAACGGCGGCTGGTGCTGGCGGTTGCTGGCCTTCTTGGGCCACTTCTGCAAGCTGACCCTACTGCTGAATCTCTGGAGCCACAGGGGCAGGCTGGCCCTGCAGTTCTGGAGCTGGCCCTTGAACTGCTGTTGCTGCTGTAAACCTCATATCGCAGTCAGAATCTGCGTGAGCATACCCTGAAGATCAGGGGCGGCAGCTGGTGTGGGTGGTGGCTGGGTTGGTCGCGGCCCCATCGACTGAGGAGGAATCTGCTCTCTACGAGGCTCTGCCCCAGGTTCAAGAGTCCTCGCTCTATCGCGGCCTGATGTCGCAGCACCACCTCGACCTTGGGGTCAACCTTTACTGCGCGTGCTATCCATCCTGCGACAGAGTGAAACAAGTCACATTTCATGAAACCATTCGGACAACGATGCACGAACAGGAAACTAAATAAGAAAACCTCCTAAATACATCTAGTAGCCTCCCGAAGTTAAGTCACAAATGTATCCGCACCGATCTGAAGTAATCTAGATGTTAGCTCTGTACAAGTGAGACTAACTGACTTGGGGCTCTGATACAAACTTGTCACGACCCAATTTCTCGAGTCATGATGGTGCCTACCAACCCGCGAGTAGGCAAGCCAAAACCCTATCCCAAAACTTAGTAGTAATGATATTGAGGGTGGGAACTAACTTCTACTACGCAAAAGCATAAGTAAAGGAACATATAAAGAAAAGGCGGAAGCAAAACATTTATATATACAATAATAATCCCAAAACCTTGAAGTCACATGTAAAGAACTACTAAACGAGTACAAGTCCAAAAAGTGGACCATTGAAACAAGACTTTCTCAAAGCAAAAGACAATACAAAATATATCAATAGATGGAGACAAGTTGTCCCAGAACGCCATGTGCTCACCCTCGTCTCCGGAATAGACCGCTACGGGCTCGAACTTATTGCTGATAGTTGGTGCTCCCTTCTGCATCAGGAAAACAAATGCAGAGTGTAGTGTGAGTACCAATACAATAGGTACTTAGTAGGCATCATAGGCTGACTGAGCAAGAAAGGTAAAAACAAACTTAAAAGATAGGATCTACGCTAACAGAGGTCAAGTGAAAGCGAAACAAAGGACACGAGTGCACCATAAGTGAAACTAAGTACCGCTAATCTAAACCTAGCACGACCCCCATAAACCCAGAAGGTACACTCATGCAATAATTTAAAATAAAACCCAAACTGACCCCTATAAGCCAGACAGGTGCACGAAAGAGTTATTCTACGGAAACGAAGGAAAACCAGAGCCACGAACTGAAACCACCAACCAACTCAACCGAACCAACCAGCCAACTCCAAGCCTTAGTACTCTGCTGCCCAATTAGCCAACACTCCCAGAGGCCCTACCCAAGCCAGTACAGTGCGTCAGTACTCCCGGGGGCCCTACCCAAGCCAGTAGAGTACGCTGGACAACCCAAGTACCTCATATCCAACAACCCTGAAACGGAACCATCAAATCCCAAGCCTTAATACTCCGCTGCTCAATCAGCCAACACTCCCGGGGGCCCTACCCTAGCCAGTAGAGTGCGTCGGTACTCTCGGGGACCCTACCCAAATCAGTAGAGTACGCTGGACAACCCAGGTATCTCATATCCAATCACCCATTTCGCCAATACTCCCGGGGGCCCTACCTAGCCAGTAGAGTACACCGGGCCATGAAAATTATTTCAAACCTCAAGCAAATGTGGATCGCCGTCCACTACAAATGACAGCATCGTCGAACCGATCTCGAAACATCCGATAGCCAAGGAAAAATAGCACGCCTCCGATGACACATCGGCACCACAGAAAGGGGAGAGAAGACAGAAGGATCACAACAATACGAAATGACAACAGGCTCAACTCTCAGACCCAAGTCTTCTGTTCTAGTCTACAAGGACCAACTCATCCGAAGCAACACCGGATACATACCAAAGTCAACAGGTACATGGGTCTAAGTCAACTCTAATCTAACCTTATCTAAGGAAAAAAGATATAACTCAACATAAATAAACAGCAAACCAAATACTACAGATGTAACAAAAAATAAACGGCCCAACGGATAATTTCTCAAATATACACATATAAATAAAACCTCCGGTAGCACTGTTCTAACACTGAAACAGCCCAAAAATAAACCCTAAAGCAAGAAGTCAGAAAAGAAGAAAAGAAATACAAGCTACCCAGCCCAAATTCGCACAAATAAGCATGCATTTACACAATCAAGCTCAATCGTAAGCAAGGGAAGTCGTAACCTAAAAAAATGCCGACCGCGCGCGCTCCAAATCATTCTATCGGAGCTTTTCCCTTCTGAACAGCCTTAGAACACTGCCACGCTGTCAAAAATAGAATCACAACGTCAGTACGGTTGTTTAGACACAAAAATCATAAAAATCAGAGACAGACCAATTTCGGAGTTAAAATTGTGAAACATAAGACCCGCTCCGGATTTTTCAGAATTGACTCTGTGTAGAGGTCCCAAATCCTTCCCCGAGCCTGTGTTCCAAAATGGAATAACCATCGGGGCTCGAATCAGCTCCATGCAGCACAATCAAGAAATCCAAAACTTTACAAACTAAGATTAGGATGGCTACTTATGTCTCGAATTCATGAAAATCGAGGAATACCCAACATTATTCAAGCCAAGACCCACATAGCCAACAAGATTTCAAGCACCTGGACTTCCAATCACCGAAAACTGAATTAAGATGAGGGGGATATGAATTTTTAAACTTTTATCCAAATGAGCCTCGACCTCACCTTTATAAGCACTACAAGCCGCTGACCTACGCGAACACAGCCAAGGCCCCGCGAATGTAGAGGGAAAACAAAACACACTTTGAAAACGTGGAGGGAAAGGACCCACACCTCCGGGAATGCGGAACTCTATCCACAGACGCGGAGAGGAAGACTCCAAGACCTCCGCGAACGCAAAGACCTATCTACGAACGCAGAGAAGGAGATCTCAAACCTCCGCGAATGTGGAGCGAAGCCTGCGAACGCTGAGAAGACAGGCCCACACCTTCGCGAATGAGGAGAAGGAATGCTTCGGCAACAACAGTTGTGCACCAGCTGAGTTTAGGCATTCCAAAAACTCCGATGGGATGCTCATGATTCGATCGGGATCCATGCACGCAAACGAGATATGCTTCCCTATAAAATTCGACGTTCTGGATTCAATGGTGCAGTCCAAATTTACATAAAAGACCTTTTCGACAAAAAGTTGGTCCCACACCCAAAGCACAAATTTAGCCAACTTCCACCGAGGGACTCGAAATTAGATCGGAAGCCTCAGGAAGAACACAAAGGGTCATTCTAGACCAACCTTGGCATTCCAAAACTTACCGCACTGACGCAATTTTTATCCGAGTTACCATGAATGTTGACCAAAGTCAACCTTATGCCAAATTTCAAAAGTTAAAGCGCCAATTTAGCCGCTCTAGAGCTGACGAAATCGTCAGAATTCCCTTCTGAGGTCGTTTACCTTAGGTTATGACCGAAATCAACTTTTCAAGGTCCAAGAGCTCCAAAACAAGAAAACAAGCAGAACACCCAAACGAGCGACCAAGCAGCCAAACCTACAGTGCCAGCTAGTCAGAAATGACTTGGTGTCGCTACAGGAACACATTAAACGACAGAAAAGAGGCACAAACACACAAATGACTCGAAGGGTCATTACATAATAAATGCTATCTTTTCTGCTTTATTATTTAGACTTTATTAACAATTCTAAAAACACTCCACCCTTTTTAATTAAATTACAGATCATATCCTGCCATATATTTAAATGTCATTGAATTGGTGGGACCCATTAAGCTTTTTAAATTGACAAGTACATAAAACATGCGCTCAAATCTCCCCCTTTCCTTTAGACTAACGATGATGTCTACTCTAATTTCTTCCATTAAATTTCTCATTATATTTTCCATTTTAAAAATATGAGTTTTTATCGAATTATTTAAATTTAATATAATTAGGTAATGTTAATAAATCATAATTTATATTAATTGATTATAATAATATAAATTGTATACATTTTTAAAATTTCTCTCTTATGCTAAAAGTACAATTTTCATTTTACTATTTTTTTTGTTGAACTATGCATTCTTCTTTTTTTTGCAAAGGCCACATTTTATTCCGATTGAATAAAAATATTCCATAAAGCCCTATTCGAATAAGCCCATATCCACTTGGATTAGGGAACAAAACAAATAAAATGAAACAGAATGACAAAACACTCCAGAAAACTTTGAAAATGCAAAAGGGGAAAGTTGCACCCAGAAGTTACACCGTCCATCGGCTATATCAAATCTTCACGAGAAAGCCAATCTTTGCACAAAAATGGAGCTTCTACCATGTGATGATTGTTCAATGACCAAGATCCCACATGTGTTCGGTCGGTTTCACTCTATACATCGAAAGCTCTCGCTAATGTCATGTAATCAATTCCATCAAAGACTTCTTTGACACGACGCAGGTAATAAATCTTTTCTTGTTATTTCATTTATATAACTTTAGTAACAACTAGGATGACAACTATAAAGAATGTTGATCATCAATTCATTATTTTCTCATTTTAATAGATTGAGCCAAAAAAGCTAATAACACTGTTAGAAAAGAGGTTCATAGCGGATTAAACATCAAGGCATTCCAGGTACGAACCATAAAATTTCCCTCACTATAGATTTAAATTTTGAACTCAAACGTAAAACATGAGACTATTGTTCATCGATGTCCATCACTAGAATGTATTGATGTAGCTGGTAGCTATAGTATCTTGAATGCAAAAAAAATAGAATTTTGGTATTTTTGTAACTTGATGTTTGCAATCTGAATTTTATCAAATTGTAGAGTGTTCTTTTCTCTTGCTTGCAACTCTTGTAGACTATGAAAGATTAAAGTACCTGCAAAATATACATCTAAGTTAGTTAAATAGTCTTCTCACTTGTTGTTCTCTCTATAAACATGCTTCACATAAATATATGCCTTCTCATTAAACTTTTTTTTGTACTAAATCTCCAAAGACATACTCCAAGTACCTAGCAAACTCGATCTAGTACCTTCTTCATAATTAATGAATCAATATCTACCACCACTTGAGTCTTCCCGTTATTGAAGCAAAACTATCTACCTACTTTAATTACTCTTGCTTAAGCTATTAAACTTGTGTCTTTCGTTAATTTCCTAGATTCAAAATACATCAAAATTTCCTTCCCAATTCTTTATACAGAAACCAATTGCACTAGGCCCTGAGTTCCCTTTTTGATAGTCTACCACAGTTGCATTTGTAAATGTCTCTTTTTTTTTCCACCGAACTACTATCTTGTGGATGATTAGAGGTATATACTCTTCTAAAATTCTACTATCAGGGTTCATTGCTTAGGTAGATACTTCAACCATGGATACCTTGTTCTAGCCAATACATAGAAACTTCTGTTTGTTTCAAAAATCAGATTGCTAGCCGTCCTACTATCATCGTGACTTAATAACATTTCTTCTTCTCCAAACAGGCCACAAAATGAAAGAATGAATAGTGTTGTGCAGTGATTTTAGGTTAGTTGGGTAATCCACCTCCCACCATTTTTCAATTGTCACTTGAAGCTGTAGCAATGGAATTTGATTCCCAGTCGTAGCAATAGAAGTTTTCCACACCCTCATAGTGGTAGGACAAGTTAAGAACAAGTGTTGGAATTTTTCATGTGATTTTTCATTGCAACAACAACACCTCACATCATTTACTACTCCCATTTTGATCCACTCTTCTCTAATGTATAGTCTCTTTTTTAACATCTCAATAATGAAAAAGAGACCTTAAATGGTTACAACCCTGACCCGCCGTGAGTGTCACCCACACTAACCCTCGGTGGAAGAACCAACCAACTACTCACACACAATCTAATATGCAATCAAACTAAGCAATTCCAAAGATCTTAAAAATAGTCTTTAATTAAAACATGTTTGTAACTAAGAAAACCATAGTCATCAACAAGTGCGGAAGTAACCCCCTAGAAACTGAAAGTCACGGTACCATAACTCTAACAAATAAGGGGATACAACCCCATAACAAGAAAAATATAAGTCTAGAATGTCTGAGTCTGAACAAATGAAATAAGAAAATAACGAGGAATCTATAGCATCACAGAGGAAGTGGCTCACCCTTGGATTCAGATAACTGAGGTCTCATAGTTGCGGTCACGAAGCAGCTGCCTAAATATGTCCTGTACTCAACAAAGAAAGAGCAATGGCAATATCAATACACAACCATAATGTACGTGTAGGATCATCGACTAGTTCGAGTTCTGAGAAATATGAACAGGTAAATATAACTTAGTAATTCAAATAATACACAATTATAACACAAGTACAACACAACCCACACTTCCAGTACTTAGCTTGAATTGATATGCACAATAACATGAACAATCATAACACAACAAGCTATTTCGGTTCTCTCATGGAACCTATCATAAAAACTGTTAGTGTATCAACGTGGTATCCGATCCCATTATTTGTGTACCAGTGTGGTACCCATTCCCATTGTTATTATATTTGCATGGTACCCGTTCCCATTATAGAGGCCGGGTACCTGTTCCAACTATTATTATATCGGTGTTGTATCGATTCTAACAAAAAAACACACAACACAATCACCACCACAATAAATAAAAATCACCCTTGTACATTCAAGCAACACATTCATTGCATGCGATTGACAACATCATTTCATTTCACATCACGGTTCTTCCTTTTCCCCATAATCATATATCATGCATGCAGTACCAACGAGGCAGTTAACAAGCACATATAGCTAAAACATGAAAACCTCAACCATCGCCTACCTCGAAACAAGCCCAAATGCTCTAAAGGACTTGAGTTTTTACCTTTTGGAATGCTTGGGCTTGTTCTTGGTCTATGACATTTACAAAATAGAATAATCAATGAACAATGTCCAAACTAAACTCAATTAATACTTTAATCCTAACCCTAGGCAAATTTCATGATCATTCTACCCAAACCAATGCTTTTCCCATCTTTAATTCAAGTCAAAACCATCCCCCAAGAGTAACACCCTAGATTCTAAGGCTTAAGAGTCAAATTACAAATTAGAGAAGTAATTGACTTACCGTTACTAAAGAAGTTTTTGGAAAATTGTGGAAATTTGCCCGAGCTCAACTCTACCTCCTTCTTCCCCTGCTCCTGCCTATGCCTCTACCTATTCCTTTGACCGTTTGTTCTGCCGCCAAAGCTGGCACTCTAACTCTATTGCATCTCATATTAACCATTTGCGGATAGAAGAATAATGTAGGTTAGATACTAATTCGGATTGCAAGATACCAATTGAAATCAAGTTAGAACATGAAGAAAGAAGAGAATTTTCCTTAAGTCTTGTAGCCTCCTGAAAAAAGTACAGACCTGTCCGTACCATTCTACAAGACTCTACTAGACCTGTTTTGGTACATTGAGATCAAAAAACCTAGGACTCTCATACCAACGTTTTCATGACCCTGATCCACTGTGAGGGACACCCACACTAACCCTCAATTAGAGAATCAAACAACTACTCCCACATAGTCTAATATGCTATCAAAGCAAGCAGTTCCAAAGATTTAAGAAGTAGTATTTAATTAAAACATGTTTTTAAATATGAAAACCATAGTCATCAACAAATGTGGAAGTAACCCCCTGGAAACTGAAAGTCGAAGTACCAAAACTCTAACTGTCTAGAATAAAAGGATACAACCTCAAAGCAAGAAAAACATAAGTCTAGAATGTTTGAGTCTGAACAAATGTACTAAGAAAATAATGACGAATCCATAGCAGTTCGGAGAAGTTGCTCATCCTTGGATTTAGATAACTGAGGTATCAGTGTTGGGATAGCGAAGCAGCCGCTTGCATATACCCTGTAGTCAATAAAGAAAGAGCAAGTGCAGTAACAATACACAATCATAATGTACTAGTAGGATCATTGGCTAGGTCCATTTATATGAAATATGAATAGGCAACTACAAGTTAGGAACGTTAATTATACACAATCATAGCACAAGTACAATACATCCCATACTCCCAGTCCTCACCTTGAATTGTTATACACAATAACAAGAACCATAACAACACAACAAGCCAGTCTGGTTCTCTCATGGAATCCACACATACAAACTGTTAGTGTACCAGCGTGGTACCGAATTCCATTGTTAGTGTCCTAACTTGGTACAGTTCCCATTGTTAGTTTACTAGCATGGTATCCATTACTATGGCACCAGTGGTACCCGTTCTAACTATTAGCATACCAGCGTGGTACCCTTTCAAAGAAAAAAGCACACAGTACAATCACCACCATAATGAATAACAATCACCCTTGTACATTTAAGTAACACGTTCATGGCATGCGATTGAAAATATCATTTCATTTCACATCATGTTCTTTCCTTTTTCCCATAATCATATATCATGCATGCTCTACTAACAGGGCAGTTAACAAGCACATATAACAAAAATAAACATCAACCATCACCTACCTCAAAAAAAGCCTTAATGCTCAAAGGAACATGAGTTTTCCCTTTTTGGAATGTATTGGCG
The DNA here is from genome assembly GCA_018342035.1 of Solanum appendiculatum. NCBI lineage: Eukaryota > Viridiplantae > Streptophyta > Magnoliopsida > Solanales > Solanaceae > Solanum > Solanum appendiculatum. The sequence continues at coordinate 1,161,370 of JAGDQO010000469.1, forward strand.
TGTTCTTGGTTCATTTGGAATTTATATATTGTTTAAACCAAAATACTTCTTATTGGATGATTTAATCAATCAAACAAATTAATTATATGTAGATGAAGTGTACATGGTCAGTCAAGCATGAGGCAAAGGTTCGAGAACATGTTTTTAGAGAAGGTGTTAAAAGGTTAAGTGGTTTTCTTTGGTATGATCAAGAACATGGTAATATGACATCGTGGATTTGTAAGGATAGATGGACTACGCTAAATGAGTATTGATACTCTCTTGAGTATTGGATTAGAGAGGCACAACACTCATTTAGTTTAGGCCATATATTGTCACTAATCAAAGATGGCCTATTAACATGTTCTCGATCATAAAGAAGCAAGTCGCTCTACATTTTAGCACATTTCTAAAAAAAAATGTTCTTGTACCTTTGCCTCATGCTCGACTGACCATGCACACTTCATCTGCATATAATTAATTTGTTAAATTGTTTATATGATCCAATAAGAAGTGTTTCTCTTTAAACAATATATACATAAACATATGTACCGTATTGAGAATACACCAATTGTTTGACACTAAGGCGTTATTAAATTTTCACGAATCGAGACTATCCCGTAGTCGTAACACAGGGCTTAAAGCCACAAGCGACCCCAAGCTAGCCTATGATGTAGCATAACACTAAGGTTTAACATAAATAATAATTGATGTACTAATGCAGGACCTAAATCTGAAATAGTCTATTAAAGCTCGAATGTTACATAAGCAACTATTTGATGAAACATAATTTGAAACTAATGTGATTTTTTGAAAGCCTCTACTAAGATGAGTTGTTAGGAAAAACCCCTAGCTAACTAAAGTTGTGTGAAAAATGAAATAATATAAACTTAATGAAATAAAAAGGCATCCTCGAAAGAGGAGGACTCACCAATAAATACTACTAAGCTGGTCTGAAGTCGTACTAACTACAACCTTAGTGCTGAGCATCAAACCATATATTAACAAAAAAATATAGCGCAAGAATATGCGGTCAATACTTTTTATGTACTTAGTACACAGGATATGCACGATAAACATATTAACTGGACATGCTAAACTGGAAAAGCTTTACTTAATAATATGAACTTATGCAATCACCAAGTAAGAATAAGAACAACATGCAACTGAAAAAGTACTGAACTAAAATAACTGAATACATGGTGATGCAATAACTAAGACTAAATTGTGGGAGCAAATAATAAACGACATATAACCATCTGTGCTCACATGGATTTTGACGTATAATCTCTATCTAGAGGGCCTAATATATTTTGTTAGAGTATGAAGGCTAATCTGATCTAATGTGTTACCACTAAGCTTATGTCTATGAAAGACCAATGATTCAATCCTAGTCTAACGATTGGCCCTTATAATCCGACAGTGGTATGTATTTCTAGGACTTAAGAATTGCTACTAAAGGTATCGATCTTTAACTCATGGGTGAGCATTTATCCCTAGGTCCACTCGGTGCTAAGTAAGACCGTGAATGAAAATATACTAATTAAATGATGAAGCAATTTGACTACAATATACTGAATTATACTTATAAACTGATAACAACTGAGCAACTCATGCATTATGATACGAATTTATAATATCTGAGAGACACTTTCTGTGAAAGTATCTTAAATTTTAAAAAAAGATAAACTGAGACATGCATTATCTATACACTGAGGTTTCATGAAATTACCATATGCAATAATGATTTAATAGATGGAAATACATCATTTAAACTAATTGTGAGAAAGACTGAGAGAACAATAAAGAATCATTCTTTTCATAAAACCCTAATTGCTATAAAAATCATGGATTGTAAAGCTAGGTTTTCTTTGGGACTCAATGGGTGAAAGAATGCCCATTAATGAAATTCAACATACCTGGAAACAAAACACTAGCTTGAATCTTGAACCGGAGTTGGAAGGTGAAGAACCCTAATTCTTGCTTGAGAAGAAGCTAGGCATAATAGTTTTGAATTTAAAGTGTTAGGCATGAATGGGGAGGTTTTGGTCAACTAAATTCTCATAAAATCCCACTTCGGATAGGCTAAAATGACATAGTATAAGGATTAGAAGAGTGAAAATAGACCAAAGAAACCCTGAAGCAAATCTAACACCGGTAGCTTCTATGAGACCATCTATGTTTTGTGGATTATTCTAGGGGCCGTAAATACCTCTTATGGAAATCATGCCTAAGTTTAGAGTTTCTGAACTTTCATTTACAAGTCTTATTTATGGTCCGTCGATTCAACTATGGTTCATAAACCCGGTCCATAAAACTAAGGAAAATTCTATGTTTTAGGACTTGGTTCATGAGCTCAATCTATGGTCTGTAAAAGAATTTATGACCCGTAGACCGGACTCATAAAACACAGGCTGAAATCATTGGTTTCTAAAGTTAATGTACGGATCCCATCTACGCTCAGTGGTTCCTTCTACGACCCATAGATAATGTTCGTAAAAACTCAACATTGTTTGAAAACTTAGAATTTTCATGAGCTGATATGAACTTGAAGCATCTGGGGTGTTACAATATGTCTCCATTGGGAATTTTCATCATCGAATGGAGTTTAAATAAGCTGAAAAGAGCAGGAAAATGTCTGCAATAACAAGATTGAAAATAAATACTAAAAAACTGATAGAGTGGCTTACTACGAATTGAAACATGAAAAATAGTCAATAACTGAAAGACTTGAATAAAAAAAGAGTACTATGGAGGAACTATCACATCACACTGGAACTAAACTTGAAGGAAAGAGGTGGGGTACTTTGCCATCATGTCAGCTTCTTCCCTAAGTAGCTCCTTCAGCTAACTACTTTCTCTGAAGGTCTTTTACCGAAGCGACATCTTCATTCCTCCACATATGAACCTGACGGCCAAGAATCTCAACCGTGACCTCATTATAAGAGACACTATCTGTTACACCAACACTCTCTAATTGGACAAATGTTGTCGGATCACCAATGCACTTCTTCAAGAATGACACTTGAAACACTGAATGCAGTGATACCAACTCTACATTTAAATCTAGCACATAGGCTTTATAACCAAAGTGCCTCACAATCTAGTAAGGACCTATATAATGAGGACTAAACTTTCCTTTCTTGCCAAACATCATCATCCATTTCATGGGAGAAATTTTAAAGATATACCCAATCATCAATAAGAAACTCAAGTTCTATTCTCCTTACATCTGCATACAATTTATGTCTACTCTAAGTCGTTCTCAACCTTTTTCTAGTAAGTTGAACTTTCTTCGAAGCCTCTTGAACTGATTGAGGTTGAGTCAATGCTAGTTAACCATCCTCAAACCACCCTATAGGAGATCTACACCTCCTACCATAAAATGCTTCAAATGGAGCCATCAAAATTGTGACGCCCCAGCTTAAGATTAGAAGTCCCACTTCGGCAAAACACAGTCGATATGTTGGGTATATAAGTAAGCAGGCCTTACCAAATAGTGATGCATTTTAAATCTGTGCGGGTTTAGGCCCAAAGTTCACAATATCATTAGTGGGCTGGACCATTACAAATGATATAAGAGCTACTCCTGTGTCAGCCTTGTCAATGAGGGATAGAGTTAAATTGAGTTTAGGCTAATTTTGATAAAGCGGGGCAAACCTCAATGCTGAGTCTAGGAAAATCCCAGGGCAAACCTCAATGGGGACATTGAGTCCACAGAGGGGGTGCATGTGACACCCCAACTTAAGATTAGAAGTCCCACATCGGCATAAAAGAGGAGAGATATTAGGTATACAGGCAAGCAGACCTTACCAACTAGTGACGCATTTTAAAGTCGTGCAGGCTTAGGGCCAATGCACACAATATCATTAGCGGGGTGGGCCATCACATAAATACTAGAGTGGTAACTATTATTATAAGTGAACTTAATTAGAGGTAAATGATCCTCGCAATTACCTTAAATGTCGATCACATAAGCCATCAACATATCCTCAAGGCCTGAATAGTTTGTTCAGTCGAACCATCTGTCTACGGGTTAAAAGTTACGCTAAGCTTAACTTGAGTTTCAAGGCCTCTCTAAAATTCTTCAAAAATTCTGAGATAAATTGAGTACCTCTATTTGAGATGATGGATAAGGGAACTTCATGCAACTTTATTAACTCCTGAATGTAAAGTGTAGCATAATCCCGACTGAATAAGAAGTCTTAATCAGAAGGAAACGTGCTAACTTTGTTATTTTATATACAACCACCCATATCAAATCATGTTATCGACACATGTGAGGAAAACTTGTGATAAAGTCCTTATTCAAATCCTCCCACTTTCAAGTATAAATACTGATATTTTGAGTCATACCCCATAGTTTCAAATGTTCAACCTTAACCTATTGCCAATTAGGACACTTAACTACACACTCCACAATATCCTTCTTCATACCATTCCACTAATTGACTTGCCGTAGATCACGGTACATCTGAGTGGCTCCTTGGGTAATTGAATATCGAGAACGATGAGCTTCTGATTGTATCTGCCGCCTTATGCCTTTAACATCTGGAACACATAACCGATTCTTATAATGAAGCACACCATCTCCCCCTTGGGAGAAATCCTCTATAGTCTTTTTAAGGACCACTTTTTCTAGCTCAACCAAGGTTGGATCATCATCTTGTTTTGCCTTAACATCTATCACAAGAGATAATTCAGAACCATTATGAATAATAACTGCACCATATGCCGAATCCACCAGACGAACTCTTAAATGATCTGGTCAGTGATCATCATAAATTAGCTCCTTCTTCTCCTTCTCATCATGAGTGACATTGTTCATAGAAAACTAGCTGAGAATTTCAACCACTACATTGTCTTTACCCGGATAGTATGGAACACTAATGTCATATATTTAATAACTCAAGTCATATCCTCTTGTGAAGATTCAAATCCTTCTGGTTTAACACATTCTAAAAACTTTTATGGTCTGTAAACACATCCACATGAACATCATAAAGATAGTGTCTGAAGATTTTCAACGCAAATACTACCGATGTTAATCCTAGGTCATGCGTCAGATAATTCTTCTCGTGAACCTTGATGAGTTTCCTTTAATAATAAGCTATGACCTTACAATGTTCCATCAAAATACAGCCAAGACCAATTCTAGAAACAACGCAATATACCACAATTACATTTGAACCCTTTTGTAGAGTCAAAAGTGTGCTTAAGTAAGTTGTGTCTTCAACTCTTGAAAATTCTTCTCACAAACTTTGAACCACTAAAATTTTACCTTAATTTGTGTCAATTAAAACAAATGAGAAGAAATAGAGGAAAACCCTTCAACAAACTATCTGAAATTACTAGCTAAACCAAAGAAACTCCTAATTTCCAAAGAAGAAAGGGGTCTAGGTTAGTTCTTAACTACTTTAATCGTTTTATTATCAACCTGAATGCCTTCTGGAGAGACTATATGACCATGAAATGCTACTGATCTCAACTAAAATTCATAGTTGCTGAACTTAGCAAACATTTGGTGGTACTTAAGAATCTGCAAGACAATCCTTAAATGACCTGCATGCTCATCCTCGCTATGAGAATAAAGAAGAATGTCATCTATAAAGACAATGATGAACATATAAAAATACTATTTGAACACCGTGTTCATTAAGTCCATAAAGTATGCAGGAACATTCTTTAGTCCAAATGATAAAACAACAAATTTATAGTGGCAATACCGAGTCCTGAAGTCTATCTTCAAAATGTCATATTTTGTGACACTAAGATGGTGAGACCATGATATGAGGTCTATCTTAAAAAATAAATTGGCACCCTGAAATTCGTCAAACATGTCATCAATCATTGATATGTGGTACTTATACCTGATTATGACCTTTTTCAGCTCACGATAATCGGTGCACATTCTGAGGGAACCATGAAGACAACTGGAGCACCCCATGAGAGATGTTGGGTTTGATTAAACCTTTATCTAGAAGGTCCTTTAACTGATCTTTTAACTCCTTAAGCTCAACTGGAGCCATTCTGTAAAGAGGAATAAAGATTGGTTAGGTATCTAGAAGGTCTATTCAAAAATTAATTTCCCCCTAGGAGGGACTCTGTGAAGATCCTCTAGAAATACTTTTGGAAATTTGTTTACCACTAAAGATAGCTAAAGGATTGGGGTTTCAGAAATGGAATTCTTAACCTAAACTAGACGGTAGATACAACCCTTAGATATCATCTTTCTAGCCTTAAGGTAAGAGACAAGCCAACCTTTAGGTGCTGAAGTACTACCCTTCCGTTATATGACTAGTTCATTAGGAAACTAAAATTTAATGACTCTAGTTCTATAGTTGACAGAGGCATAGCAAGAATGTAACAAGTCCACACCATGAATGATATTAAAATTAAACATGTCAAACTCTCTTAGATTAGCTGAGGTCACTTTATTAAAATATGAAACTGGGTGATATTTGTTTACCCATTTGTCAAAGACTAACTCGCCAATAGGAGTAGAGACTAAGAAGGGTTCTGATAGGATTTTGGGAGTGCTAATGAAATTTAATGGAGTACAAGGAGTCACGAAACAAAGTGTAGCTACTGGATCAAACAATGCATAAAGATCTAACTAAAAAACATGTAACATACTGGTGACTATATCAGAGGAATCTTCCTGAGCATGTTAAGTCTACAGAGTATAGAACCAGCTCTGGTACTGTTCGCCACTAGTACTAGATAAGGTACCATTCTAAGTCAAGCGACATGCTGGAGTTGCTGAAGTGTTTGGCTGAGTCTCCTGAGGAACATCCTTTCCTCTTCAAAAGTCCACTGGGCGATCCCTCAATCTGTTAGTTGTCCTACCACACCAGAAACAACTACACTACCACCCATACACTCCTCAATGTGGTTCTTAAAACACTTCTTATAAACCAAAAAAGTGTGACTAATAGTGACACTACCACGTGACTAATCTGCCTCCCTATCCATATTATCTGATCAAAACTTAGGCACTAGTAGAGGATGGGGTTGGAGCTGAATACTTCTAGCAAAATTTGGAGCAATTGCCAAAGCCTGATTTCTACTATGAGTAGTCCATACTATCTGCTATAGCCCTCTGGTTATCCCTAACACTTTCCTTAACTTTTTCTTCTTGAATTTGCTGAGCATGAGTCATAAATTGGGAGATATCCATCTCTTTAATCAACATCACGATCCTGCACTCTTTAACCACCTTCTTACAAACACCAGAGAAAACATTACTCATGTGATCCCTAGAATCAACCACTGTACTTGTAGCATACTCAGAGAATTGAGTGAACTTCAGAGAGTAGTCCTTCACATTCATGTTATCATGTTGATGCATTCCTGGACCTAAGCTTCCCTCAACTCAAGTGGAAAGAACCTATCCAGAAATGCAACCTCAAACTTATCTAGTCCACTAGGCCTGCATCAACAACCCTATCTTCCTTGCAGTTCTTATATCAAATCTTAGCCACAACCTTCAACCATAAGCGGCTAAATTTGCACTCTCAACTGGAGTGACACCCGTATTATGAGTAATATTTTGGATGACCTCAATTCTCTCTTGCGAAACTTCCTCCACCTTAAAACTAAAAAACTCTAGAGGTTTCATTCGAGTGAAGTCTCAGACCCTTGTTGCTGTGGTATTCCCATTTGGGTTAACTTGAGCAACAACCTGTTGATTGACCTGAGCAGTCATAAACTGAGCTAATGCCTGGAAAGAAGCCCTGAACTCAGCATGTGACATAGGCTAATTGACCTTCATTCCTATTCCTCCTTATGTAAGTTCTTTAGGGCGGCATGGTTCTGTTAACGTGTAGAGCACAAATCAAAAGAGATTATATTGAATTGAAGTCTATCGCACAATTGAGCATATGAAAGAAGTCAAGTACTTTCTAAAAATTTTCATAGTCTCTCATTCATAGGTGTGGGATGCTTCACACCCATGAATAAAACTCTACTTAACACAACTTTTCCACACCCTAGTACAACATAAACCTAATTCTCTGATACCAAATTTGTCACTACCCGAGACTACCCTTAGTCATAAAATAGTGCTTAGAGCTACAAGTGACCCCAAGCTAACCTATGATATGGCATATCACTATGATTTAATATAAATAATAACTGATGTGCTGATGGGGAAGCTTAATATGAAATAGTCTATTAAAACGCAAACATTAAATAGACAAATATATGAATAAACATAATCTTAGACTAATTGACTCTCTAAAATCCTCTACTATAATAAGTTGCTAGTACAAGCCCCTAGATAACTCTGACTGTGTGAAAACTTAAATAATAACAACTGAATGAAATATAAACGTAGTCCTCGAAATATGAGGACTCACCAATAAATACTACTTAGCTGGTTTAAAGTTGTAGTAACAATAGCCTAAGTGTTGAGCATCCGAACCTATATTATGAAATAATATAATATAAGAGTAGGCGGTCAGTACTATGAATATACTGAGTATGTATGATATGCCTGATAAATATAATAACTAGACATGTTGGACCTGCAATGTTGTACTGAATAACATGAACTGATGTAATCACCAAGTAAGAACAACAGGCAACTGAAAAGTACTGAACTAAAATAATTTAATACATGGTCAAGCATTAACTGAGACTTAACTATGGGAGCTACTAACAACCGACATTTAATTATATGAGCTAACGTGGAATTTGATGTATAATCCTCTTATAAAGGGCCTTATATACTTTGGCAAAGTATAAAGGATGATCTGAGCTATTGTGGTACCACTAAGCTAATTTCTATAAAAGACTAAGGAATCAGTCCTGGTCAGACGAGTGGCCCTTACAATCTTACAGTGGCACATAATATCGGGACTTAGGTATCGCGACTAAAGGCCTCAATCCTCAACTGATGGGTAAACCTTAATCCTTAGGTTTGCTCGATGCTATATAAAACTCCCAATGAAAATATGTTGATTAACTAATAAGGCCATTTGACTACAAATTAATTAATTATACTAATAAACTTAAAACAACATAGTAGCTCATGAATTCTGATAAACATAGATAATATCTGAGAAACACTTTATTTGAAAGCATCTTAAATTCTAAAAAATCATAATCTAAGACAACGTTATCTCTACACTGAGGGTTTAGGAAATTATTATATAAAATATTGATTTTTTAGATAGAAGCATATAATTTAAACTATTCGTGGGAAGGACTGAGAGAACAATGATGAGTCATGGTTTTCATAAAACCCAAATTGATATAGATATCATGGACTGCAGTTTTGTTTTCTTCAAGACTCAGTGAGTGAAAGAATGCCATTGATGAAATCTCACATACTTGGAAAGAACACATTGGCTTGAATCTTGAACTAGAGCTTGAAGGTGAAAATCCCTAGTTCTTGCTTGAGAGGAAGCTTGAGCATAGTGATTTTGACTTTTGAGTGTTAGGCCAAAATGAGTAGGTTTTAGTCGACTAAATTCCCTTAAATAGCACTTAGGATAGGCTAAAAAGACATAGTATATAGATTAGAATAGTGGGAAAAGACCAAAGAAACCCTGAAAGAAATGTGACAACTACAGCTTCCATGATACCATCTATGGTCCGTAGATTAATCTAAGGTCCGTAGATACCTCTCGTTGAAATCAGGGCTATGTTTAGAGTTTTTGAACATTCATTTAGGGACCCTATTTATGGTCCATAATTCCCACTATGGGCCATAAATTCGGTTCATAAAACTCAGGAAAATTCTTAGTTTCAGGAATTGGTTCACAAGCTAAATCTATGATCTGTAAAATTATTTACAACTCGTAGACCAGACTTGTAAAAGTCAGTCAAAAATCATATGTTTCTGAAGTTGAGCTATGGATCCCATCTACGGTCCGTGGTTCCTTATATGGCCCATAGATGATTTCCCTGAAAACCCAACTTTGTGTGCAAACTTGGATATCTGAAATTATAATGAGCTAGTCTGAACTTGAAGTATATGTGGTGTTACAATATCTCCCCCTTTGGAACAGTTTTTCTCGAGTGGAGTTCAAATAGGCTGAAAATATTAGGGAAAAATCTGTAATCCCAAACTGAAAATTGAATTTTTAAACTAATGGAGTGACTGACTCTGAACTAAAACAAGACTGATCTAATTTGTAGAAAATGTATGCATATTTCTAAGACACGAGAATAACCGGAAGACATGAATCTGAAAGGAACACTATGGAGGAACTACTACCTTATGTTGGAATTCAACCGGAAAGAAAAAGGTGTGGGGGTGGGGGCGTACTTGGCCATCATGTCTGCTTCTGCTTCCAAAGTAGCGCCTTCAACTAATTGATTCCTCCAGGGGAATTTTACTAAAGCAACGTCCTTATTCAACTTACAAACCTGGTGGTTAAGAATCTTAACAAGGACCTCTTCATAACAGAGACTATCCTTCACACCAACACTCTCTAAAGGCACAACAATCTCAACTGTACTTCTTTAACAGGGACACATGAAACACTGGATGCATTGATGCCAACTTTTTAGCTAAATCTAGCTCATAAGCCACATTACCAAAGTTTCCCACAATCTTGTAAGGACCTACATAATAGGGGCTGAGCTTTCCTTTCTTGCCAAACCTTATCACCCCTTTTATTGTGAAATTTTTAGATATAACCAATCATCAATAGCAAACTCAAGTTCTCTTCTCTTCACATATGCATACAATTTTTGTCTACTCAAAGCCATTCTCAACCTTTCTCTAATAAATTAACTTTCTCCATAGCCTCGTGAACTAATTCAGGTTCTATCAAGAAAAATTTACCAACCTCAAACAACACTATATGAGATTTACATCTCCTACCATAAGTGCTTCAAACTGAGCTATCTAAATACTAGAGTGGTAACTGTTATTGAAACGACCCCAAAAATGCCCGAAAATGTGCTTCGGAAACACCTATAATTGTAATTTCCATATATCTCAAAATCCGTGCATGATTTCGGAAATTCGACTTCATATTCTTATTTGTGGGGTCAAATTGAGTGGGAAATGGGTCTAACCCGAATTTTAGAGCAACCGTATCAAAATTTGAAAATCGCAAAAATTGCGATTTGGAGGGTCAACTTTAAAGGGGCATATCTCTTAGCACACAAGGAACTGGAAGGGCTGCAACCTATCAAATTAAAGCTCTTTGAGTTAGCTTTCCAACGCACTTGGTTTCACCTTAGTCTGAGTTAGGATGAGGGAGTTATGACCATTTTCGTAAAACCTGTCTGTGCAGATTTGCAATTTCCAGTGAGCTTTTTTTTTTAGGCGGGTTGGAGACGTTTTTTTATAAAAAGGGGATATGTCCCATACTTAGTCATTTTTCTTAACTCCAAAAACACTCTCTAAGCCCTCTCCAAAAATTCCACCAAGATCTTCAACCAAATTCAAACATCTCAAGCTCTAATTCCGGATTCAAGACTCAATCTCAAGCTTCGATTCTCCATTCCAATCTTCATCAAGGATTCTCCAAAGTTGAGGTATGTGGGTTTGATTGTGGAAACCTTCCTTTCCACAAGTCCAACCATTTATCCTCTATTTCTACTTCAAGTTTATGGGTCCTTATGATTATTTATGAACTCTTGAATTACGAAATTACTACTACACACCCTATTATGGTCCATTTTGCATATTATCATGAAAGGAATTTTATGTGATGTTTATGGTTTACATGCTTCCATGATTCAAATTATGAAGGTTGATATATATATGTATGTTGTTGGTGGGCTGATGTTATATGGATTTTGGAATTGGTTGGACTTAGTATTCTTGAAATACATGATTTCATTTACATGAACAATTGCCCACCTTGTGTTTGATAAAATGCCCATTTATAGAATTCTTAGGAAAGGGAAGGTCCAAGGTACGTCCTATGAGTCGGATGGTTATGTAATTACTGAAATGATGATGAAATGGACACATGTATATGATTTTCCCTAAATAAGTGTTGTGAGTCGACCAAGCCTAGTACGGGGGGTAGTAGGCCCGTATAACCATATCGAGGGGTTTGTACCTTGGTTGCCTAGTACGGGGGGTAGTAGGCCGTATAACCATATCGAGGGGTTTGTACTTGGTCCCTAGCTCGGGGGGTGGTAGGCCCGTGTAACCATATTGAGGGGTTTGTACCTCTTTCGCCTCTCCAAGGGGGTGGTAGGCCTTGGAAATACTATATTGATGGTCACTCGCCACACATGTACTACGTCCCACTAAATATGATTTTTATGTAAGCATCATTATACATATCATTTCATTAATATGCTATTTATTGGGTATGATTACGCATTTTTCCTATGATGTCCGTCTAATGTAGCATTGCATTGCATCCCATATACTTAGTACATTCAAATGTACTAACGCATACTCTATGCCTACATGATGTCACCATGTAGGGACCGGAGCACCGCTTGACCATCCTCCTCCGCGTGGCTAGTACGATTTTCTATAGTGGTTATTGGTGAGTCCTCCATTTTGGGGACGTTGCTCATGATCTTTTGCTATGTATAAAACTTTTCCTTTCTAGTTATGTTTTGACTATGAGGGTGAGCCCGGTAGTTTGTCTTGGCCCCCGCTAAGTACTCATGTTTAGAGGTGGTGTTGGACAAGTTGTGTTATTATGCTTGAGCTTGACTCATCTATGGTATTTATGTATCATTTTTTTTTTTGCTCCCTTAGTCCCGATTTCCCCCTTGATTATGCTTATCGTTTATGGTAATTTAATTGCTTCCGCGACCAAGGATGTGTAATGATACTCTATGAGGCTTGTTTGGGGTTCCTTCGGGTTCCCCATTCGCCGGTCACATCTAGGCCCTAGGCTTGGGTCGTGACAGTTATTATAAGAGAACTCAATCAGTGGTAAGTGATCTGTCACGACATGAGCCTACACCCTGGATGTGGCTGACACTCGAGAAACGTTGCTGGTCCCCAAGTGAACCCTCATCCTGGCTGACTACAACTGGATGACTAACTCAAGCATACGCAAGCATCAAACTTAAAGAAATGTTTAAGAATAGCTTATTGAATCTCAAAACTCTTTGATTATACTGAGTATGAAATATGTTTTAAATAAAACATCAGAAACTGAAAGCCTCTCCAAAATTGTCTATCTATGAAGCCTCTACTTTATAAAGATGAGTGTCGGGACAAGACCCACGACACCTCAAAAAGCTAATACTAAGAACTCATAAAAACAAGAGTACTCAGAAAGCAAGGAGGCCTCACTCATAAGCTAACGAGCAGGTGAAGTAATCGGAACGGAACTCCTGTTGAGGATCTTAAGTACCTGAATCTGCATCATAAAAAGATGCAGGTCGAACGAGATCAGTACATTGAATGTAGGAGTATGTAATATAGCTAAATAACAAATAACTGAACTAAAAGTTTAAGGTAACTCAACTGAAATATAGTATAAATTATGATGAAAAATCATTAATATCTTACTGTAAGGATGCAATAATAGAAAATACTGAACAAAAATATATAAATAAAAATATTCTTTATTTTACTTTACTTGGGAGTTTCTCCAATCGATAACCATCCCTATGAGTCTAGTGATGATACAACATCTCGCCCATGCTGTCATAACTATCCTATACCTTATCGGGGTATAGAACTAACTCAACTCATGGATTCCATATAAAGGTATTATCAAAGGCAGTGAGGAGTAGCCCAAAAGTAGGTGCGATCCTAACCCATGCTAGCTACGTGGTTTATGGGGAATGTCAGTTGTCTGAAATCTTCCCCAAATCGGTGCTCAATACTACTCCCAAAATATATAACTCAATGCTTAAGTAAGAATAGTCTCTCTTGGTTGAGACAAGTTCTGAAAAGGGCCTCTTTAAGGGGTAACAATTTCGTACTAAATCTTTCTGAAAACTCTTTATACTTTTCTGAAAATATTGCTCTCTATATGTAAAATGAAACATTCAGAACCATTAAAGTTTCTTTAAAACTCTTGAAATAACTTGTATTTAGGTTGTAATCATGAAAACTATATCTGAAATCATATTGTGATATGAACATTGATGACTCGGGAAGTAATACTGCATAAACATTGATGACATATCTAGATGCCATACTGTCTAAACATTGATAGCATACTCGACTATCATACTAATCTTGAATCATATTTCTTTTTTCAATGTGAACATAGTCCTTTTGGAACCATTTATATTCCCTTAAACGTTTCTCAAAAGATACATTAAAATACTCTTAAACGCACTTTAAAATTCAAAAATCAATGCATGGAAATAAATAAACAAAGGCTTTCAACAAATTATCCTCAACTAGGGTTTATGTGAAATAAAAGCATGAACCACAGTTCAATATTCTCAATGCATAAAATATCATAATCTCATAATTAAGAAATCGAAACTCGGAATAAGAAGAAAATTCAAATTTAGAATTCATGGATCTTTGAGTAGAATACTAGATTTAACTCTTCCGCACTGAATTTGAATGTAGGGCATGAGGAAGAACTAGTCCAACACGATTAATAGCCTTACATACCTAAAAGAACAAAGTTCTTGAGCCTTACATACCTGAAATAACAAAGTTCTTGAAGAATCTCGAAGAAGAACTTGATTGAAAGACTTGAAGCCCTTGCTTGAAGAAGAACGATGAAGAAAACTTTTTTTGAGATTCTTAAATTAGTTTGTTGAAAATTCTATGACCAAGAATTAAGATTTTCATTAATAATTCGTAATTGTATGAAGGAATATGAGATTGAAAGAATGAAATTCTTTGAGAAAGACTTACCTTGAAGAAGAATCTTGAAATTAAAAGATTTGAAAGAATCTTGAATGGAAGTCTTATGCTTTGATTTTCCTAAGAGTTTGGCTTAGGGTTTGAGAGAAAAGATAATGAGGGATAAAGAGATGAAAATCTTATTGTTTTGAGCCTTTTGTTAGTCAAGAAATTTGATTAGGGTTATCTTAGGGGTAAAAAGACAAAATTACCCTAATTAGTGTTTTCCCGTATGCCAACACGTCACTGCATGCATCAGATTAGTAAAATATTCATATCTCCCTACTCCAAACTCCGAATGGTGCAAACATGGTGGATTTAGAAATACGACTCATAGAACTTTAATTTCATTGTTCATGGGCCACCTAATTCATTATGTGCTGAGAGATATGATCGTTTGAAGTTGACCCAAGTAGAATCTTATAACAAAACTTAATCGGTAAGGAAGCTTTCAACTCAACTTTGTACAAGGGGATTCTTCTGGCCTTAATTCATCTCAAAATTTATTCCCACACTAAAGAATTGACCTTAACACCTAAGCACAATTTAAGAATTATCCGATATGACCTTATACTCAAATGAAGAATGGTTCGAGTCTTAGCTTAGAAATTTTTGGGGTGTTACATGATCATCCCAATTACCTTTAAAGTCGATCACACAAGCTCACAACATATCCTCCAAGGTATGAATGATTCTTTTTGCCTGACCATCCGTCTACGGGTGAAAATCTCTGCTAAGCTTAACCTGAATACCAAGGCCTCTCTGAAATGACTTCCAAAACTGTGAGGTAAATTGAGTTCCTATATGAGATAATGGATAAAGGAACTCCATGGTTCTTTACATACTCCCGAATATAAATTCAAGAAAAATTCTCGGCTGAATAATAAGTTTTAACCGGCAGAAAATGTGTTGACTTTGTAATTTTGTTTACAACCACCCATAGTCATGGTTCCTTCTATGGCCCATAGACGGTATCCGTAGAAACCCAACTTTACCTGCATACTTTGATTTCTGAATTGTTCATGAGCTGATATAAAGTTGAACCATCTTGGATGTTACGTAAACACTTCAAACCACTAACATATATTGAAATCATTCATTTGCACCCAAAACACCAACAATTATACAAGGGATTGTATGATAACGACATGATGATTGATAGTTTAATATGATAAGGAATTATAATACTTAGGATGTATGGTTGACAACAAATCATGGATCTCCCAATGTTACATGGAACATATTTCCAGTACCTCTGTGGTCCGTGATAAAATGAACAATTGATTCAACCACAAACTTTGTGGACTGAGTAGAAGGACAAAACTTGCATTATATTTTTAATTGGATGACACTGAAGTTACTGGAAAATGGGAACAAGACTGGATATCATATTTGCTAAAATATCTCTTTTGCACAATACTTTACTTTGCCTAAGAGAATAATACTTTGACTAATTTTTCATTTATATACGAACAACATCAAAATAAAATGTAGCTAAAGTAGTCTACATGACATTTCTCATCTTACACAAGGATCAACTTGTTAACACAAGGCTCAACTTGTTAACAGAACTACAAAAAGATTACATGAATATTTACCCCCATCCATCAGGAATAATAATCAATCTCCCAATGAGTATAAGAATAAGAAAAAATAGCAGATTACTTCAATGAATCCATAATGAAGTCTTGTTAGCTCCAACAATAGAGCGCTGAAAAGATTAATACAACATATAATATTAGTCGATGATGTGAAATAGAAGATTGTCCTACTAAGGGAGCCTTTAAGTTGACAACAAAGGGGATACTATACCTTCTGATATAAAATTTAGGGTACGCCCCTATCGCTTCTATCTTTTTCTCCCTCCTCTTCAGCAACGTACTCTCTAAGATGTATAATTTCTAAGTAATTACCATTGATGTCTTTTTATTTCTTTGACAAGTAATGTCTTCTCAACAAAGTCATGTTGATATTTTTTTGTTTTTCCAGTAAATTACCCTAAATATGAAGTAAACAATTATGTATATTCAAAGGTAATTGGATCAAATGGGCACATATCACATAACTTAAAGGTAAAATATACTTATGCATATAAAGTAAGGACTAGAATTAGAATTTATTAATAAATAGGGAATGAAATTAAAAAAATGAAAAAAAGATAAGGCTTGAAACAAAAATATGTACAAATACTTTGATTCTCAATAGTCACGACTTTTTACAAGTAGGACTAAAAATCTAAAGTGAATTACAAAGATCAAACAAACAGCAATTTCTTCTACAAAACTACAAAAAGGGTGAGTTTTCATAGATGTGTACATTCTCGATTATTTTTTTCTTGATTCTTTCTTTTCTGTGTTGTTTCTGGGATTTGAGTGAAAAAGTTTTCTCTAAACTATGTTCATGTTTTAGTAAAGCATAGATTTTCTTGGTTTCTTTCTGAAATTTTTTGGAGTTATCTAGCATTTTATTAGCCAATTATATTATTTTATGAACTGATTCATTTCGTAATTTAATTCAAGTTGAAAAGAGAATAGCTTAGCAGCCAAGATGAGACATATAAACATGAGCGAAATACATTGAATGCACTCTCTTTTTGCTATTTATGATGATGAAGGACACTAATTTATAGAAGATATATCAATTTGTTAAGTTCAAATTAATGAATTATTGGAATGTAATTTTACTTTTTTATGAAGGGCAAAATGATCATTCAATTTTTCGAGGATATTTTTGTATTTCAACTTTAAACTTGGGGCTTCTTATTTTAATATAGCATGATGATGATTAAGATGAGATTGTTTCCTAGACATATCAATAGATGTTTGCTCTAATATCCTAATGATAGATAAAAGAAATACATAAAAAATGATTTGAAATTCGTGCTGGGAGAAATAAACAAGGATCTTCTGAGGCAGTAACACTTGCTAGGTAAAAGTGCAGAAGAAAAAAGTGATTAAAATGGAAAAAGATTTGAAAGACAAACTTAAATTTCGAAAGAATCAATCTCACCATCACATAATCAGCGTTCTTCTTCATAAGTGTAGAAATATAGAATTCAATGTGTACCTCTCATGTTTATATTTCACTTGTTTTGTTGCAAAGCTATTCCCTTGTCAACATGAAGAAGAAAATCAGTTTAGAAAGAAAAAAAAATGGCTAATAGAATGCTAGAAAACTCCGAAACTTTTAAAAAAGGAATCAAGTAAACTTTATGCTTTACCAAAACTTGAACGAAGTTTAGAGAAAAATTTATCACTCAAATTACTGAAACAACACAGAAAAGAGAAGAATCTGGAAAAAAAAAATAATTGAGAATGTGAACAGCTATGAAAACTCACACTTTTATTGTTTAGTAGAAGAAATTGGTAATAATTGGGCAATCCATTATACATATATATATAGACACACACACCCTATTATCCATTTTGGATTTTGAGTTCTGATACAAAAAAGTCATGACTATTGAGAAACATAGTATTTGTACACATTTTTGTTTCAAACCTTTTTTTTTCTTTCTTTTTTAAAGGATTTTTATTCCCTATTAATTAATAAATTCTTATTGTAATCCTTAATTCATATGAGTAATCATATTTAATTTTTTCTATTAGTTGATATGTGTCCTTTTGATCCCTTTACCTATTAATATACATAATTGTTTACTTCATATTAAGGGTAATATACTGGAAAAAGAAAAAATATATCAACACGTCTTTGATTAGAAGACATTACTTGTTAAAGAACAAAAAAAAAGATATGAATGGAAGTTATTTAGAAATTATACATCTTTTAGAGTATGTTACTGAACAAGAGAGAGAGAAAGAAAAAAATGGTAGAGGCGTGCCACAAATTTTATATCAGTAAGAATAGTGTCCCCTTTGTTGTCAACATGAAGATCCTTTAGTAGCAACATCTTCTGTTTCAAATCATTAAATAATATTTGTTGCATTAATCTTTTCACTGCTTTATTGCTGGAGCTATCAGGACATATCTTTCAATTCATTGAATAAAGTTGCTACATTTTCTTAGTCTTATATTCATTGGGAGTTTGATTATTATTCCTGATGGATGGGAGTAATTATTCATGTTCTATTTTTGTAGATCTGTTAACAAGTTGAGCCTTGTGTAACATGAGAAGTGCTCTGTAGAAGTAATACTAATCAAAGTGTTATTCTATTAGGCCAAATAATATATTGTTAAAAAGATATATTTTAGCAAACATGCTATCCTATTCCCATTTTGCAATAACTTCTGTGCCATCACAATTTTAAATATAAAGCAGGTTTTATCTTTCTAATAAGTCAACAAAGGCTGTGGCTGAGTCGATTTGTTTATTTTATCACGGAACACAGAGGTACTGGAAAGATGTTCCATGGAACAATAGGAGATCCATGATTTTTTGTCAACCATACATCATAAGTATGATATTTCCTTCTCATATTAAAATGTCAATCATCATACTATTATCATACAATCCGTTGTTTAAAATTGTTGGTGCTTTGGGTGCAAATGAATAATTGCAATATCTTTTAGTGATTTTACTTGCATTAATATTATATAAAGCATATGAATAGTCTATCTTAAAGTGTTTATTAAGGCCTTGGTCTCAAATAAGTGTTTCGATCTCTATGTAGTACATATTTGTGATGTATATGTTGTTTAAGCAAAATACTTCTTATTTGGTCATTTAATCAATCAAACAAATTAATTATATGCAGATGGAGAGTACATAGTCAGTCAAGCATGAGGCAAAGGTTCAAGAACAATTTTTTAGAAAATGTACTAAATGGTTGAGTGAGTTTCTTAAGTAAGCTCGAGAACATGGTAATAGGCCTTCTCATATTAGTGAGGTTATATGGCCTAAACTAAATGAGTATTTGGTCTCTCAGGAGTTATTTTCATGACCCGATCTCTCGAGTCATGATGGGGCCTACCACCCCATCAGTAAGCCAGCCAAAACCCTATCCCGGAACTTAGCAGTAGTGGGACTAAGGGTGGAAACTAACCTTAACTAAGCGGAAACATAAAATGAGAACACACAAGAGAAGGTGGAAACGAAACCAAAACTATATATATACTAGACACCTCCCAGAACCTGGAAGTCACGAGTACAGAACTACTAACAAGAGTACAAGTCCCAAAAGTGGACCACAGAAACAAACTATCTCAATAGCAAAAGACAAGTCAAAATATAAATACAGAAGGAAATGGGTAATCCTAGAACGCCATGTGCTTACCCTCGTCTCCTTGATAGACATCTGCAGGCTAGAACTCAACGCTGAGAACTGGTGCTCGGACCTGCATCATGAAAATAGATGCGGAGTGTAGCATGAGTGCCAAAACAACAGGTACCCAGTAGACATCATAGGCCGACTGAGCAAGAAAGGAAAAACCAAGCTGACAAGATAGAATCCACACAACAGAGGTCAACAAAATAAGGATTGAATAAATGGAAAGTAAAGCTCAGAATATCAGAACAAAACCCAGCTGGGCCCCCCATAAGACCCGCTAGGTACACACAAGCACAAACAAAAAAAAACCCAAACAGACCCCCATAAGCTTGACAGGTACACAGAGAATCTATGCTACGGAAACAAGGGGACCCAACTCCAACAGCCTTAACAACTATGGGCCATGAATTAAATAAATATAGCACCTGGACCTCGAACCCAACCATCTGTCTCAAGATGGAAATGGCGGACTCTCACCATATAACATCAGCTTTGGACTTGAAATAACGGACTCAAACCGTAAATAATAGAACCTGGGCCTCGAACCCAAACCATCAGTCTCAAGCTGTAAATAACGAGCTCTAACCATGTAACATCAGCCTTAGACCAGAAATACGACCCTTCGCTCAACAGTCTTAAGCTGGAAATAATATACTCTAACCGTGCAACATCAGCCTCGGACTGGAGCTAGCAGTCGTCGCTCAAAAGTCTCAAGCTAGAAATAACGGACTCCTAGTGTAGCACAACACAACCGTCAATCGGCGCAATAGCGACATTTTCCAGAAGCACCCCAGAATAGCAGAGATTGGAAGAGAAATAATAGAAAATCTAAAAAGCCACGAATTCACCTAAACTAATGCCCATACTACCAGACCCAAGTCCTCTATACCAGTCTATAACGATCTAGTCCATCCGACCGACGTCGGATAAATACTCAAGTCAACCAGGTGTGTGGGACTAAGGCCACACTACCCTAACCTATCCTAAGGTCGAAAATCATCGCAATCAATAAATAAAAAGAAAATAATCTGAATCCATGCATGCAACAACAAATAACCACCCAACATATAACCTACAAAGAATCATCAACATCCCAAGAGAACAACCCATACTAAAACATGAAACTAGCCCCGAATAGTCCAAAAATCAACTATAAACGAATAAATCAGAGAAGAAGAACAAAAGTACTAGCTGCCCAACCCAGATTCACACAAGTCGACAAGTAATCACGCATTCAAGCTCAATATAGGAAGAAGGGAAGCTTTAACCTACCATAAGGCCGATCATGCGTGCTCCAAGTCACTCTGCCAGAGGTTTCTCCTTCCGAACGGCCTCTGACTACTGCCACACTGCAAATAATAGAGTTACAGCGTAAATACGATCGTTTAGACACTAACAACATCAAAATTGGAGATAGAATAATTATGGAGTCAAAATCAGAAAACGTGGGACCCGCTCTGAATTTTCCAGAATTGACTCCATGAAGAGGTCCAAAATCCTCCCCCGAACTTGTATTCCAAAATGGAACACCCATCAGGGCTCAAATCAGCTCAAAACAGCCGACGACAAGAAACACAAAACTTTACGAAATAGGCCTAGGATAGCAACTTACGCCTCAAATTTACAAAAGTCAAGGAACATCCCACACAAATCAACTACAAGCCATGTAGCCAATGAGAATCTGAACGCCTGGAACTTCGAATCACCGAAAACCGATAAAAGATGAAGGAGATATGAGTTTCGAAACATTTCTCCAAATGAGCCTCAACATCAACTTATAAACCTTTGCAACACGCTGACCTCCGTGAACGCAGAAAAAGCCCCGCGAATGCGGAGGGAAAAACAAACACTACTCCGTGAACGCGGAGGGAAGGGATTCACACCTCCATGAAAGTGGAACCCTTTCCATGAACGCGGAGCCTTATCCGCGATCGCGGAAAAGGATACCTCAGACCTACGTGAATGTGGCCTCTGGCCTGCAAACGCGGAGTAGACACAATAACATCTCCGCGAACACGGAGAGAAGAGGTGTCTGAAGATATCAGCAGCATCAGCTGAGTTTTGGACAACTCAAAAACCGCGATGGGGTGCTCGGAATTTGTTTTGAACCCTGTGCATGCAAATGAGATATGCTACCCCATCAAATTTAACGTTTTAGACTCAATGGCATAGTCAAAATTCCCATATGAGGTCGTTTCAATGAAAAGTGGGTCCCACACCCCATGTGCCATTTTACCAAAATTCTACCGGAGGACTAGAAATTTTGTCAAAAGTTCTCCAAGGGTAATTCTACACTAAACTCGGCATTCCGGAACTAACCGTGCTGATGAAATTCTCATTTGAGAGGGTTTACCTAGAATGTAGACCAATGTCAACTTTAAGCTAACTTTCAAAGGCTAAAGAGCTAACTAGCCCCAAAATCACACCGGAAGCCCCGAAACTCAGGCCAACCATGCTTCTAGCCTATTTTGGCCGCTCTAGAGCTGATGGAACTGTCAGAATTCCCATTTGAGGTTGTTTACATGAGGTTATGGCCAAAATCAACTTCCCAAGGATCAAAAGCTCCAAAACAGGAAAATAGGCATAAAAACCAAACAAACGACCAGGCGACCGAACCTACAGTGCCAGCAAGTTAGAAATGACTTGGGGTCACTACAGAAATGCTCTAAATGACGGAAGAGAGGCACAAGCACACAAATGACCTGAAGGGTCATTACATCCTCCACTACTAGAGGACTTTCGTGTGCGAAAGTAAGAGTCAAGAAGTACTTGAGGGCTCAAATAGCTTTAACTGGACGGTGTCTCCAACGGACCTGAACTGCAGGAATGGCTCTTGACCTCAGCTGCCTCACATCTCTTGCTAAAATAGCAACTGGCTCCTGAATATCGGTTAGGCGATCATCCTACTCAACGGTTTTATACTGGAGCACATGAGACTCATCTAGAACATACTGACGCAGCATCGAAACATGGAAAACTTGATGAATAACTGATAATGCTGGTGGTAAAGCTAACTCATAGGCGAACTCAGAAACTGCCCTCAAAATCTCAAAAGGCCCAATATACCTAAGGCTAAGCTTGCCCTGCCTCCCGAATCTCATCACGCTCTTCATGAGCGATACTCAGAGGAATACTCTGTAACCCATGAGAAATCTCAACGGTCGATGCCTGTGATCTGCATAACACTGCTGTCTACTCTGACCCATCTTTAGCCTCTCCTGAATCAACCTCACATGCTCCATGGTCTCCTGAAACAGATTTGTACCTATCGGCCTAGGCTTTGTAGACTCAAACCAACCAACTGGAGTGCAACAACGCCTACCATATAAGGCCTCAAATGGGGCCATCTAAATTCTGGAATTGTAGCTATTGGCGAACTCTGCCAAATGCAGGAACTGGTCCCACTGGCCTACAAAATCCATTACACAGGCCCATAACATATCCTCAAGAACCTGAATAGTACGCTCTGA
This sequence comes from Solanum appendiculatum, assembly GCA_018342035.1. NCBI lineage: Eukaryota > Viridiplantae > Streptophyta > Magnoliopsida > Solanales > Solanaceae > Solanum > Solanum appendiculatum. Next base: position 1,184,808 of record JAGDQO010000469.1, read on the forward strand.
CTGGCCATCGGTTTGCGGGTGAAAAGCTGTGCTAAGATCGAACGGTTGCCCAACTCCTTCTGAAGTACTCTCCAAAAGCTAGAAGTGAACTGTGAACTCTAGTCTGAAATGATAGAAACAGGTACATAATGCAGATGGACTACCCCCCGAATGTAGATACGGGCTAACCTCTCAGCACTGAAAGGATGAATGAACCAGAATGAAGTGTGCATACTTGGTCAATCGATCCACGATGACCCAAATGCTGTCAACACCTCAAGAAGTCCGTGGCAACCCCACAACGAAGTCCATGGTGATGTGCTCCCACTTCCACTCAGGAATGGGTAATCTCTGCAACTCTCCACTAGGCCTCAAATGCTCGGCCTTCACTTGCTGGCAACATAAACAATGGGACACATAGTCTGAGATGTCCCTCCTTTTACCGCTCCACCAGTAGTGCTTTCTCAAATTACGATACATCTTAGTTGTGCCCGGGTGGATAGAGTATCTAGAATCATGGGCCTCGCTAAGGATCGCCTGGATCAAATCACCAACTCTCAGAACACACAGACGGCCAGCAAACCTCAAAACCCCATCTGAATCTAGGGTGAACTGCCCGGCATCACCTGCCAAAACCCTACCTCGGAGTGCCACCAACGCCTCATCCTCAAACTGACGACTACAGATCCGATGAAGTAGAGATAATTGAACCCCCACATAAGCTAACACCCGGCTTGAATCTGAAACATCAAGCCTGATCATATGATTGGCTAAAGACTGAATGTCCATAGCCAAGGGTCGCTCTGAAATAGAGAGGAAGGCTTGACTACCCATACTCCCTACCCTCTAACTCAAGGCGTCCGCTACTACATTCGCCTTGCCCGGGTGGTAGAGAATAGAGAGATCATAGTCCTTCAGGATCTCGATCCAACGACACTGCCTCGAATTAAGATCCCTCTGACTCATAATGTACTGAAGGCTCTAGTTATCAGTATAGATCTCACAATGAACTCCATAAAGGTAATGCCTCAAGATCTTAAGCGCAAAAACTACCGCTGCCAACTCTAGATCATGAGTGCGGTAGTTGCACTCATGTCGCTTAAGCTTCCTTGATGCATAAGCAATAACCTCGCCCTGCTGCATCAGAACACAACAAAGACCAATGCTGGATGTGTCATAATAAACCGTGAAGCCCTCGCCCTCAACTAGAAGTGTCAATATAGGAGCAGTTGTAAGCAACTCCTTGAGCCTCAGAAAGCTCCTCTCACACTTCTCCTGTAACACCCCATGTTTTCTAAGAAAGGAAAGTACAAAATTTAACTGATACTAGTGACCTATGGAGGCCACCTACGGGCCGTAAGTGGGACGATGGGCCGTAGGTAGGGAACTGTCGGTGGCACTGTGTACATCAGGATTTCCAAGTTTTTGAACCTTGACCTACGGAGCAACAGGACGGGTCATCGTTCAGTTGACGATCTGTAGATAGCTTTTATAGATGCCTTCCAGACTTAGTTAATTTTTTTCGTTCTAAAGTCTGACCTACGATGGCCATGTATGGACCGTAGGTCCAACGACGGGCCGTATATGGGTTTCATCGTTGCAGGGTTCAAATTTATATTCTCTGAATCCAATGATAGAGGGACAGAATGGTCTGTCGTTTGACTTACGGACCGTAGGTTCCCACCGTCGATTGCCCCCGACAATTATTAATTAAGGGCTTTTTGGTCTTTTCCCTAATGGATTAACTATTAACCTAAGTAGGTTATACCCTTAACCCAGACCCTATAAATAGTTTCTAAGACTAATTCCATTCATTCCCAAATATCTCCTCTCTCAGATGTTTCTCTCTCTAAGAAACTCTCAAGGAAGAAAAAGGTTTGGATCCTCCATTGAAGACCTTCGATTCTCTTCAATTTCTTAAGGGCTTCGTTGAGGTATGATAGTGTTCACCATTATGTGTCCTTTCCTCCAATGGGTCCTCCCTTTCCTTCAAGATTTTTAAGGTTACTCTAACCCAATTGAATTAAGATTTTTGATCAATCACTGTGGGTTCTTCAATTATGATTTCAATTATTGATTTTATGATTTGTAGTGCATGATAAAGTAACTTAGTGCACGTATTAGTGTGAATTACATGATTTGATGTAAATATTGTATGAATCCCTATGATCCCAAGCTAATTCTCTCCAATTTGGTAATCTATGCTTTGATTGTTTGGTTGATCTATGAATTGATGAAGTTTATGAATTCCCTATGAAATTAAGCATGAATTATTAAAGAATTGAGGATAATTTTATGAATTTTGCATGTTCAAGTCAAAAGCATGATTTTTCCTATGTTATTTGAGTTCCTTCAAGTATGAGCGAATTGTCTTAATTATGGCTTTCTAAGCATGAGCTTGCCTTAAATTGTATGAGATGAGTTGAACTTGCATTACCCATATGAACTCTATGAACTATGAAATATGAGCATGATGAACTATGTAAAGAAGAAGAGAATCAACTTATGCATGTCTCATATGAAGTTAATAATGAATTAAGGGTGCTTCGAGAGTGAAGTACCAAAGTTATGACATGATGATGCTATGGTTGAGATGTGAAAGGTTTTCTCATGTAATACTCCCATTATGAGTTAAAAAGAACATGAGGAGATTACCCATGTTCTTAAGGAGCTATTCTAATGAAGGGACATGCGGTGATTACCCATGTTCCCTAGTGCAGACAAAGTGGCGATTACCCAAGTCTACCAATAATGAACTTATGACTATTGTAGACATGAGGCGATTAACCATGTCTACCTATGATGAATAAACTATGATTAATCCGTGGGAGGTATGCCTAGCATCGAGTGGACAAGTGATGATTACCCATGTCCCATAAACTATGTGCCACCATAGGATGATGGTCTTTCATAGACACTAGCTTGTGGATCCACATAAGCTAAGAAGTTCATGGACTTACCTTGGAAAGTAGGACACCTCTTTTCGGTGTGGGGTAGACACCGGATTCCATGTTGATAGCTCGCATGGTCTTATATGTCGGTTATGGCCATTCCCCACGAGTAATGAGTACAAGTGTTCGTATGTTGAAATCAAGTAAAGTAAAGCTTGCTTTGGCCATGACATATGCTTTATGCTTCATGTTTCTCATGTTTATCATGTTATTAGCTTTTCCATTTGCATGCCATTATTATATCTCACGCTAGCATGTTTATATGCTTATGTGCATTGCTATCATACTCAGTACTTAATTGTGCTAACGCATACTATTGCATACATTAACTTCTTTGGTGTAGGACTTGGCTATTCACCCTCCACTCGTGTCTAGAGCTTTATAGTAGAAGGTTGATAGAAGACTTTGTGAGTCCTCATCCATCCGAGAACATAGGCTAGTTGTTCTTATTTTCATGTTGTTTCTTTCATTTCGGATTGTATTGGGTTACGTCCCAAACTTTATTTCTTTATTATAGATTGGTTTTGAGACATGAGATGTAGACTTTCGCTATTTCGTTTAAAAAACTTTGATATGAAATTCTCTTTTGAGCCTTAAATCTCTATTATATCATATGTATGTATGCTAAGTGTCTTGTATGAGGCCTCTTGGGGTCTATTTTTCCATGTCACATCTAGGGGGTATCTTGGGTCGTAACAAACTTGGTATCACAGTACAAGGTTTTAGAAAGATCCTAGGATGTCACATAAGAGGCGTCAAGTAGAGTCTTGTTCATGAGTGTGAAGCGCACCACATTTATGAATGAGAGGCTGTAAGACGTTTAAGAAACTTCACTTCTTTCATTACTCCTAAGTCGTGTCATAGAGTTTAACTCTATATGTCTCTCTCCTAATCCCTATCCTATGCGTTTCAGGATATGGCGACCTGAAGAGCTTATGCTAGAAGAAACATGGGAGAGAATGTGGAACAAGAAGCTCCTCTTAAAGCGCTTTAAGTTCCGGCCGACCCTTTGGCGGAACAAGTGACTAATGCGGAGTTTAGGGCTTTTTTTCAAGTGTTGGCTCAAGCCGTGACGGCTCAAGCCAATAGAGAGGTGGTGGCTCCCATGAACCCAAATGTGGGTACGGCTGCATGAAGAGTGAGGGACTTCACTAGAATGAACCCTCCGAGATTTCATGGGTTTAAGGTTAAGGAAGACCCTCAAGAATTCATTGATGAAGTGTGCAAGGTGTTGATTATTATGGGTGTAACGCCGGAATAAAAGGCAAAGTTGGACGCTTATCAACTCAAGGGGGTTGCTCACATATGGTTCAATCAATGGAAGAGTGAGAGGGCTGTTTATGAGGGTCCTCTTGATTGGAAGAAATTCAAGGTTGCTTTTCTTGATAGGTTCTTTCCCCTTGAGATGAGAGAGGCAAAGGTTCTTGAGTTCATCAACCTTCATCAAGGAAACATGAGTGTGAAAGAGTATGCTTTGAAGTTCATACAATTGTCTTAATATGCTCCTTCTATAGTTGCTGATCCTAAGGCAAGAATGAGTAAGTTTTTCTCAGGAGTGTCTGAAATGTTGGTTAAAGAGTCCCGCACCGCCATGCTTGTTAATGACATTGATATTTCTCGTCTCATGGTGTATGCTCAACAGATAGAGGAAGAAAATCTCAAGGAATGGTCTAGAGAGACAAAAAGGGCTAGGACTGGTAATGGTAACTTTTCACATTCAAAGTACGATGGACATGGTCATCCTAGATTTCGACAAAGGTTTTCCGGTCAAGGCTCATCTAATGCCCCTCGTAAGTTCAACAAGGATAGGTTGTCTAACCCTTAGCCTCAAAGAGGAAATGGTGGTGGTTCTTCATTGTCTACTTGTGCTAAGTGTGGAAGAAAGCATGAGGGTAAATGTCTAGCCGGTTCTAATGCAGGCTTTGGGTGTGGTAAGTGTAACACCCCAAGCTTACAAGTTATTTTAAAATGCAGAACTTACCTCAACACAGTGACCTACGGAGGCCCCCTATGGGCCGTAGGTGGATTGACTGGCCGTAGGTGGGAACCGTCAATGGCACTGTGAAATTTCAGGATTTTCAAGTTTCTGAACTTTGACCTACGGAATAGCAGGACAATTCGTAGTCCAGTTGAAGGGCTGTAGATGGGTTTCGTAGATGCCTTCCAGACTTAGCCAAATTTTCAGCCCAAAATGAATTTTTTGAATAAATTGAGGGAAGAACAGGACAGTCCATCAATTGATGTACGGACCGTAGATCCTGTCCGTCGATTGGCCCCGACAGTTTTTAAATAAGGGCTTTTTGGTCCTTTACCTAATTGTTTACCTATTAAGCTGAGTTGGTTATACCCTTAATCTTAGACCTACAAATACTTTCTAAGCCTAATTCCTTTCATTATAATTTATTCCAAACTCTCCTCTCTCAAATATTTCTCTCTCAACTCTCAAGGAAGAAGAAGAAGCTTGAATCTGCCATTGAAGACCTTCAATCTTCTCCAATTCTTGTGGATTGCTTTGAGGTATGATAGTTTTCACCATTAGGAGTCGTTTCCTCCAATGGGCCCTTCCTCTTCTTCATGATTTTCAAAGGTTTACTCTCAATTGAATTAGGGTTTTGATCAATCATTGTGGGTTCTTCAATTTTTTCAAATTTTTGATTTTATGATTTCTAGTGCACGATTTAGCGTGATAAAGTAATTAGTGCATGAATTAGCGTGAATTACATGATTTGATGTGAAGATTTCATGAACCCCCATGATCCCAAGCTAATTCTCCCCAATTTGATAATCTATCCATTGATTGTTGGGTTGAGTTATGATTTAATGAAGTTTATGAATTCTTTATGAAATCAAGCATGAATTATGTATGAATTGAGGATAATCTTATGAATTTAGCATGATCAAGTCAAAAGCATGATTTTCCTCTATTATGTGAGTTCCTTCAAGTGTGGGTAAATTGTACAAATTATGGCTTTCTAAGTATTAGCTTGCATTGAATTGCATGATATGAGTTGAACTTGCATGAACCCATATGAACTCTATGAACTATGAAATATGAGCATGATGAATTAAGGGTTCTTTGAGAGTAAAGTACCAAAGTTATGATATGATGATGCTATGGTTGAGTAGTGAAAGGTTTTCTCACGTAATTCTCCCACTATGATAAAAGAAGAACAGAGAGGCGATTACCCATGTTCTTAAGGAGCTATTCTAATGATGTAAGCTTGGACAGGGTCCATGAAAGATGAATATCTATAAGCATGATTTTAGCTTTAATTAGTAACCCTAGTTGTATCTTTTCATGTTTAATGATATAAATATGTTAATGACTAATCCGTGGAAATTGTGCTTAGCACCGAGTGGATATTGAAATGGAAGCCCTCCCGTTAGTAAACACCGGGTCTTCTAGTGAAAGCTCTCCCGTTAGTAGAGGCCGAGTTTTGTAGATGGAGCTCTCCCATTAGTTGAGGTCGAGTCTCCTAAAGCAATCTCTATCCCATAAACTATGTTGCCACCATAGGATTTTGTCTTTAAGTAGATATTAGCTAGTGGATCCACATAAGCTAAGAAGTTCATGGTCTTACCTGGCAAGTAGGACACCTCATTTCGGTTTGGGGTAGACACCAAATTCCATGTTGATAGCTCACATTGTCTTACATGTCTGTTAAGGCTTTTCCCCACAAGTTAATGAACATCTGTTCTCATGATGAGTTAAAGAAAAGAAAGAAAAGATGATTTAGCTTGCTTTGGTCTTGATATATGCTTTATGTTTCATGTTTCTCTTGTTTTTAGCTTGGCCATTGCATGTCATGATTATGTCTCTCTCTCTAGCATGACTTATGTGTTTATGTGCATTGCTAACATACTTAGTACTTAATTGTGCTAACACATACTCTTGCCTACATTAACTTCTTTGGTGTAGGACGTGGCGATTCACCTTCCACTCGTGGCAAGAGCATTGACTTAGAGTTGGGAAGAAGACTTGGTGAGTCCTCATCCATTCGAGGACATAGCCAAGTTGGATTTTACATTTTATGTCTTTCCGTATGTTGGATATTGTATTACTCTAAGTCCCTATCACTTTTATTCGTATTTTATGATATTAGAAGGCTTTGAGACATGAGTTGTAGACTTCTGTTGTTTTGAGTAAAGCTTTGATATAAAATGCTCTTTGAACTCTTATTTCTCTATTATCTTGTATGTTATGTATGCTACGTGCTTGTATGAGGCCTTTCAGGTTCTTGTACACCGTGTTACATCTAGGGGCTACCTTGGGTCGTGACAAAGTTGGTATTCAGAGCGCAAGATTTTAGAAAGATCCTAGGATGTCTCATAAGCCGCGTCTAGTAGAGTCTTGTTCATGAGTGTGAAGCGCGCCACATTTATGAATAAGAGGCTATAAAACGTTTAAGAAATTCCTCTTCTTTCATTACTCTTAAGTCATGCCATAGAGTTTAACTCTACATATCTCTCTCCTAATCCCTATCCTACGTGTTTCAGGATATGGTGACCAGTAGAACTTAAACTAGAAGAAACATGGGATAGAATGTGGAACAAGAAGCTCCTCGTCAAGCTCCTCAAGTTCCAGCTGACCCTTTGGAGGAAAAAGTGACAAATGCGGAGTTTAGGGCTGCTTTCCAAGTGTTGGCTCAAGCCGGGACGGCTCAAGCATATAGAGAGAGGCTAATGAGGGTCCTCTTGATTGGGAGAAATTCAAGGTTGCTTTCCTCGATAGGTTCTTCCCTCTTGATAAGAGAGAGGCTAAGGTGCTTGAGTTTATCAACCTTCGACAAGGAAATATGAGTGTGAAAGAGTGTGCATTGAAGTTCACACAATTGGCTAGATATGCTCCGTCCATTGTTGCCGACCTAAGGGCAAGAATGAGCAAATTTGTGTCGGGAGTGTCCGATATGTTTGTGAAAGAGTGCCGCACCGCCATGCTTGTGCATGACATGGATATTTCTCGCCTCATGGTTTATGCTGAACAAATTGAAGAAGAAAATCTTAAGGAAAGGTCCAAGAGGGCTAGGAACGGAGATGGTAACTCTTCGCATGTAAGGTCCGATGGACATGGTCGTCCTAGAATTCGGCAAAGGTTCTCCGGCCAAGGCTCATCAAATGCTCCTCCGAAGTTCAACAATGATAGGGTGTCTAACCCCAAGTCTCAAGGAGGGTATAATGATGGTTCTTTATTGGCTCCTTGTGCCAAGTGTGGGAAAAAGCATGAAGGTAGATGTCTAGCCGGTACGGATGGTTGTTATAATTGTTGAAAGAGTGGTCACAAGATGAGGGATTTTCCATCTCTTACGGCCAAGGGAAGAGAGAATAAGCAAGCTCCACATAGAGGATCGGGTTTGAATGCTCAGAAGCAAAACCGATTTTATGCACTTCAGGCTCGTCTTGAGCAAGAGAGCTCTTCCGATGTGGTTACTGGTATGTTAAGAGTTTTCCATTTTGATGTTTATGCTTTGCTTGATCCCGGTGCTACCATGTCTTTTGTGACGCCATATGTGGCTATGAGGTTTGATGTTGTTTCGGATGTGTTGCTAGATCCTTTTTGTGTTTCTAATCTGATTGGAGAATCTATCATGGCTAAGAGAGTTTATAGAGATTGTCCCGTCTCCTTATCCCATAGAGTCACTCTTGTTGATCTTATAGAGCTTGATATGCTAGATTTTGATGTTATTCTTGAGATGGATTGGTTGCATACTTGTTATGCCTCTATTGATTGTAAGACCCGAATGGTCAAGTTTCAGTTTCCAAATGAGCCTACAATAGAGTGAAATTAAGAAATTCTATGTTTCGAGGTCAATTTGTTTCTTATCTAAAAGCTATAAAGATGATCTCAAAGGGCTGCATTTACCATCTTGTTAAGGTGAGGGATATAGATTCCGAGACCCCTACTCTTGAGTAGGTTTCCGGAAGTGTTTCCTGATGACTTGCCCGGTATTCCTCCCGAAAGGGAAATGGACTTCGGTATTGACCTTCTCCCCAATACGCAACCAATATCTATTCCTCTTTATAGAATTGCTCCGATGGAACTTAAGGAACTAAAAGAGCAGTTGAAAGACTTGTTGGATAAAGGTTTCATCCGGCCAAGTATTTCTCCATGGGGTGCTCCGGTCTTGTTTGTAAGGAAGAAAGATGGTTCACTCCGTATGTGTATCGACTATTACCAATTGAACAAGGTTACCATTCAGAATAAGTATCCTCTACCAAGGATAGATGACTTGTTTGATCAACTTCAAGGGGCTAGTTATTTCTCTTAGATCAACCTTCGTTCAAGCTATCACCAATTAAGGGTGAAAGAAGATGATATTCTGAAAATGGCTTTCCGAACAAGGTATGGTGATTACAAATTCTTGGTAATGTCATTTGGGTTGACAAATGCTCCGGCTGCATTTATGGACTTGATCAATAGAATGTTTAAGAAATACCTTGACATGCTTGTGATTGTGTTTATTGACGACATTTTGATCTACTCAAAGAATGAGGGTGAACATGTTAATCATTTGAGGATTGTATTGCAGGTCCTCCAGGACCAACAACTCTTTGCGAAGTTTAGTAAATGTGAGTTTTGGTTAAGGTCTGTGGCTTTTGTTTGTCACATTGTCTCAGGTAAGGGCATTGAGGTAGATCCTAAGAAGACAACAGCGGTTAAGAATTGACCTAGACCTTTATCACCTTCGAATATCCGTAGTTTCTTAGGCTTAGCCTCTTATTATAGGAGGTTTGTTGAAGGGTTTTCTTCAATTGCTTCTCCATTGACGGCTTTGACTCAAAAGAAGGTTAAATATTTGTGGTCCGAGGCATGTGAGAAGAGTTTTCAAGAGTTGAAGGATCGACTTAATTCAGCTCCGATATTGACTCTACCGGAAGGATCCGATGGTTCTATGGTTTATTGTGATGCCTCGAGAATTGGGCGAGGATGTGTTCTTATGCAAAATGGGAAAGTCATTGCTTATGCTTCAAGACAACTTAAGATGCACGAAAAGAACTATCCTACTCGTGACTTGGAATTAGAGGCAGTTGTGTTTGCTTTGAAAATATGGCAACATTATTTTTATGGAGTACATGTAGATGTCTTCACCGACCATAAGAGTTTACAATATGTGTTTAAAAAGAAAGTTTTGAATCTCCGCCAAAGAAAGAGGCTCGAGTTGTTAAAAAACTATGATATGAGTGTTCTCTATCACCCCGGTAAGGCTAACGTGGTGGCGGATGCTCTTAGTCGATTATCTATGTGTAGTGTTGCTCATGTTGAGGATTGTAAGAAAGAGTTGGTTTGCGATGTCCGTAGATTAGCTCGATTGGGTGTTAGATTGGTTGATTCTACTAAAGGTGGTGTCACGGTTCACAAGGGTTCCGAATCCTTTTTTGTGGATGAAGTGAAAACTAAGCAATGTCTTGTTCCTAACTTGGTTGACCTAAAGGAAGCGGTACTCTAGAATTCCATAGAGGTTTTATCCTAAGGGGGAGATGGTGTTATTTGATATCAAGGTCGTTTGTGTGTTCCCAATGTAGAGGGCTTAAGAGAGAAAATTTTATCGGAAGCCCATAGTTCTCGATATTCCATCCACCCAGGAGCTACCAAAATGTGTCGTGATTTGTGGGAAATTTATTGGTGGAATGGAATGAAGAAAGATATTACGGAATTTGTGGCTAAGTTTCCTAATTGCCAACAAGTGAAAGTTGAGCATCAAAAGCCAAGAGGTTTGACCCAAGATATTAGTATTCCTACTTGGAAGTGGAAAGATGTGAATATAGATTTTATTGTGGGTTTTCCTCGCACAAGGCGACAATATGATTCGATTTTGGTTGTTGTGCATAGAATGACCAAGTCAGCCCATTTCATTCCCGTCAAGACTTCTTATTCGGCGGAGGATTATGCTAAGTTGTATTTGAGGGAGATGGTTAGGCTGCATTGAGTGCCTTTATCCATTATCTCCGATCGTGGTGCACAATTTACTTCTCAATTTTGGAAGTCATTCCAAAGAGGTCTTGGTACTCGTGTTAAGCTTAGTACGGCCTTTCATCCCAAAACCGATGGGCAAGCGGAGCGTACTATTCAAACCTTGGAAGATATGTTGAGAGCTTGTGCAATTGAGTTCAAGTGTACTTGGGATGATCACTTGCCTTTGATTTAGTTTGCTTATAACAATAGCTACCATTGTAGTATTGGTATGGCTCCATTTGAGGCTCTCTATGGTAGGAGGTGTAGATATCCTATAGGTTGGTTTGAAGTTGGTGAAGTTGCCTTGATAGGCCCGGAGTTGGTGCATGAGGCTATGGAGAAAGTTTGACTTATTAAGGAGAGGTTGAAAATGGTTCAAAGTCGACAAAAGTCTTATGCCGATGTTAGCAGAAGAAAATTAGAATTCTATGTGGATGATTGGGTTTACTTGAAAATCTCACCCATGAAGGGTGTAATGAGATTTGGGAAGAAAGGGAAGCTTAGTCCCCGTTATGTAGGCCCATATCAGATTTTGAGACCTGTTGGTAAGGTTGCTTATGAGCTTGACTTGCGTAATGATTTGGCATCTGTGCATCCGATTTTCCATGTCTCATTATTGAAGAAGTGTGTTGGTGATCCGACCACGATAGTGCAATTAGAGAATTTTACCATAAAGGATGGTCTTTCTTATGAAGAGGTTCTGGTGGTGATTTTAGACCGGCAAGTCCGGAAGTTAAGGAATAAGGAAGTTCCTTCCGTAAAATTTCTATGGAGAAATCAATTGGTTGAGGGTGCTACTTGGGAGGCTGAGGCCGATATGATGTCCCGATATCGTCATCTCTTTCCCTCCGATCCTACTCTAGCTTGAGGTATCTTAATACTCATGGTTCGTTCCTTTGGTCTCATGTGTCATAGTTGATTTCCATGATCCCTTGATTATGTATGTTCATGAAGAGTCTTATATGATTATGTGACCTACGGAGGCCCCTTACAGGCCGTAAATGGATTGACGGGCCGTAGGTGGGAACCGCCAATGGCACTCTGAAATTTCAGGATTTCCAAGTTTCTGAACTTTGACCTACGGAATAGCAGGATGGTTCGTAGTCCAGTTGACGGGTCGTAGATGTGTTACGTAGATGCCCTTCTGACTTAGCCAAATTTTCAGCCCAAAATGAACTTTTTGAATCAATTGACGGAAGAGTAGGACGGTCCGTCAATTGATGTACGGACCATAGATCCTATACGTCGATTGGCCCCGACAATTTTTAATTAAGGGCTTTTTTGTCTTTTACCTAATTGTTTACCTATTAATCTAAGTCGGTTATACCCCTAATCTTAGACCTATAAATACTATCTAAGACAAATTTCTTTCATTCTAATTCACTCCAAAACTCTCCTCTCTCAACTCTTAAGGAAGAAGAAAAATCTTGAATCCTCCATTGAAGACCTTCAATCTTCTCCAATTCTTGTGGATTGCTTTGAGGTATGATATTGTTCACCATTAGGAGTTTTTTTCTCCAATGGGCCCTTCCTCTTCTTCATGATTTTCAAAGGTTTACTCTAACCCAATTAAATTAGGGTTTTGATCAATCATTACGGGTTCTTCAATTATGATTCCAATTATGGATTTTATGATTTCTAGTGCACGATTTAGCGTGATAAAGTAACTTAGTGCACGAATTAGCGTGAATTACATGATTTGATGTAAAGATTTCATGAACCCCTATGATCCCAAGCTAATTCTCCCCAATTTGATAATCTATGCTTCGATTGTTGGGTTGAGTTATGATTTAATGAAGTTTATGAATTCTCTATGAAATAAAGCATGAATTATGTATGAATTGAGGATAATCTTATGAATTTAGCATGATCAAGTCAAAAGCATAATTTTCCTGTATTATGTGAGTTCTTTCAAGTGTGGGCTAATTGTACAAATTATTGCTTTCTAAGCATGAGTTTGCATTGAATTGCATGATATGAGTTGAACTTACATGAACCCATATGAACTATGAAATATGAGCATGATGAATTAAGGGTTCTTTGAGAGTAAAGTACCAAAATTATGATATGATGATTCTATGGTTGAGTAGTGAAAGGTTTTCTCACGTAATTATACCACTATGATAAAAGAAGAACAAAGAGGTGATTACCCATGTTCTTAAGGAGCTATTCTATTGATGTAAGCTTGGACAAGGTCCATGAAAGATGAATATCTATAAGCATGATTTTAGCTTGAATTGGTAACCCTAGTTGTACCTTTTCATGTTTAATGATATAAATATGTTAATGACTAATCCGTGGGAATTATGCTTAGCACCGAGTGGATATTGAGATGGAAGCCCTCCCGTTAGTAGAGGTCATGTCTTCTAGTGAAAGCCCTCCTGTTAGTAGAGGTCGGGTCTTCTAGTGAAAGCCCTCCCGTTAGTAGAGGTCGGGTCTTCTAGTGAAAGCCCTCCCGTTAGTAGTGGCCGGGTTTTCTAGATGGAGCTCTCCCGTTAGTTGAGGCCGAGTCTCCTAATGCAATCTCTATTCCATAAACTATGTTGCCACCATAGGATGTTGTCTTTAAGTTGACATTAGCTAGTGCATCCACATAAGCAAAGAAGTTCATGGTCTTACCTTGGCAAGTAGGACACTTCTTTTCGATGTGTGGTAGACACCGGATTCCGTGGTGATAGCTCACATGGTCTTACATGTCGGTTAAGGCTTTTCCCCACAAGTTAATGAATAACTGCTCGCATGATGAAGTAAAGAAAAGAAACAAAAGATGATTTAGCTTGCTTTGGCCTTGATATATGCTTTATGTTTCATGTTTCTCATATTTATCATGTTTTTAGCTTGGCCATAGCATGTCCTTATTATGTCTCTCTCTCTAGCATGACTTATGTGTCTATGTGCATTGCCATCATACTTAGTACTTAATTGTGCTAACACATACTCTTGCCTACATTAACTTCTTTGGTGTAGGACGTGGTGATTCACCTTTCACTCATGGCTAGAGCGTTGACTTAGAGTTGGGAAGAAGACTTGGTGAGTACTCATCCATTCGAGGACATAGCCCAGTTGGATTTTACATTTTATGACTTTCCTTATGTTTGATATTGTATTAGGCTGCGTCCCTATAACTTTTATTCGTATTCTATGATATTAGAAGGCTTTGAGACATGAGTTGTAGACTTCTGCTATTTTGAGTAAAGCTTTGATATAAAATGCTTTTTGAACTCTTGTTTGTCTATTATCTTGTATGTTATGTATGTTAAGGGCTTGTATGAGGCCTCTCGGGGTCTTGTACGCCGTGTTATATCTAGGGGCTATCCTGGGTCGTGACAGTAAGATGTATCACAAGATTACGGATTGCCCCTTAATGGCTAAGAATGAAGAGGATAGCAGTCGATGCACTCAATCAAAAAATCCATCAAGTTCTAGTGGAAGTTAGAAGCAAAACGGATTCTATGCACTTCAAGCTCATCATGAGAAAGAGAGCTCTCCCGATGTGGTTATCGGTATGTTGAAAGTTTTTCGCTTTGATGCTTATGCCTTGTTTGATCCCGGTGCTTCCTTGTCTTTTGTGATCCATATGTGGCTATGAGGTTTGATGTTGTTCCAGATGTGTTGCTAGATCCTTGTTGTCTATCTACTCCGATTGGAGAATATATCGTGGCTAAGAGAGTCTATAGAAGTTGTCCCGTCTCCTTATCCCATAGAGTAACTCATGTTGATCTTGTAGTGCTTGATATGTTTGATTTTGATGTTATTCTTGGGATGGATTGGTTGCATTCTTGTTATGCCTCTATTAATTGTAGGACCCAAAGGGTAAAATTTTAATTCCCGAATGAGCCTATCCTAGAGTGGAAGAGGGGAAATTCTATGTTTAGAGGTCAATTTGTTTCTTATCTAAAAGCAAGAAAGATGATCTCTAAGGGTTGCATTTACCATCTTGTTAGGGTAAGGGATATAGATTCAAAAACCCCTACTCTTGAGTTGGTCCCCATTGTTAATGAGTTTCTGAAAGTGTTTCCCGATTATTTATCCTATATTCCTCCCAAAAGAAAAATAGACTTCGGTATCGACCTTCTCCCGGATATGCAACCTATTTCTATTCCTCCTTATAGAATGGCTCAGGCGGAACTTAAGGAATTAAAAGAGCAATTGAAAGACTTGTTGGATAAGTGTTTCATCCGACCAAGTATTTCTCCATGCGGTGCTCCGGTCTTGTTTCGGAGAAAGAAAGATAGTTCACTCCGTATGTGCATTGATTACCGCCAACTGAACAAGGTTACCATTAAGAATAAGTATCCTCTTCCAAGGATAG